>CM053585.1:152564695-152581700 GCA_028646515.1 Pseudochirops corinnae
GTAGTATGCCACCATGAGCTGTGGTATATGATCATTAAGGAATACTACTGTGTGTTTCATTTTATGTGTCTAAAAAAACCCACACCATAGGAGTCCATAGGATTCACCAGAATGCCGTTAAGAATCCATGATCTAAAAAAAAGAAGAAAAAGTTAAGAAAATTGGTCTATGGAGTGTTGTCCACATGATTTTGTCCAATTAGTCTCTTATGAGGGACTAGGAACACCCTGCTCTCCCTGATTTGTAACTTATTTCAAAGGACTTTTAGCATTTAATCATTGCATAATGGGAGGTGATCATAGAAGCATGACTAAACATATATGTTTCTTTTACTCATGTCCATAGAATCAAAAAAAAAAATATATATATATACACAGACACATATATGCATGTATGTATGTATTTTCGCGATTGTTATGTGTTTTTGTGTCCCCAGCTCCTTTAAGACTTGGAACTCCCTTAACCAATTTTAAGCACCTGCTGGTGTCTAGACTCAGTAATTCCCCATCAACCACCTCCATCTAGGGATTCTCCTACTATGCCTTCTTATAGGAAGTCTCATTCCTTTCAAACTCCATGTCTTCTCTTCTTCTCATAAATAGAGAGAATAGATATGAGGTGCTTCAAACTTGGAAAATGGATGACCAAGGGAATCTTATCAACTTTGATGAGTGTATAAGAATGTGAACATTTGTTTGGAATTTTGCTTGAACCTCTCCATCTATAGAAGATATGGATATTCCTTTTGATTCTTGGTTGAGAGGTCTTAGAATTTCTCCTGGACCTGAGAATTGGTTAACCTATTCCCAGCTCACTGAGGATGAATAATTAAATCTCCATAGTCCGTAAGTAAAATGCAATGCAATTGCAAGAGCATTTTTGGTGTCTATTATGTGTTAATCACATTTATTAAGTACTTATTATGAATCAGGCATAATATTAGGCACTTGTCTATAAGCGCCTGCCCACAAGAAGCTTACAATGTAATGGGAAGATGCAAAAGCATCTATACCAATTAAATATATGATGAAAATGAATTATATACACACTTATACTTCTATATCTATATATGTATTATGGCATCTAAGTGATATAATGGATCAAGTACTACACCTGCAATCAAATAGACCTGAGTTCAAATCTGACAGCAGATAACTTACTAGCTGCCACTGGACCTGTTTACTTCAGTTTCCTTATTTGTAAAAATGGAGATAACAATAATGTGAGTAGACCTGTGTCACTGCGTAGAAAAGTGAATGCATCTACAAGCCTACTCTTCCTGGAGCCACTAATAGCAGCCTTGGAGAAACAGAGACAGAAGGATAAGCTTCTATTCCCAAGGCTTAACAGGGAGTAGTGAGAGACCCTGGCAAGGCCTCTAAATCACATGGCTGCAGGAGCCACATGAGCCAACCTATTGAATAAAGAAGGGGAGATTTCCTAAACAATGCTGATTTTCAGGAGAATTCAAGGACTCAGCCTTTTAAATGAAGAAGTAGGAATAACTGGGCATTACTACCCTCTTAGTGAACAAAAAATTGGTCACCTGACCCTATAGTTAAAGGAATAGATACAGATTGATTAAGAAAGGAAAAAAACAAAACAAATCTGGATTTTGCACACTAATACTTCTCTGAGTTAGTTGGAGGTGTCTGTCCAAGGGTAAAAGGGTGGCCTCTTTAGTAATTCTAATTTCATTTGATTTTTCATAAGCTAGACTAGACTACTTGTCCTGGGAAATTAACTTGGCAAACAGCCCTCAAACTTGAAGTATATCTTCAAGGGCTTGACTGGCATCCTTAGAGACTAGAGGTCTAAGCAACTCAAGTATTTCTGTAAAAATAGCTAAAAAACATATAATTTGGACCCCAAAAAGATGATGTCAAGACTAGCTTCCAATGCAGTGTCCAGAAAACTTGTACTCAAGTTAACAGAAGACAGAAGGATAGATGATATTCAGTAGAGGCCCCAGTCAATCTGTTTAAATCAGAGAAGAAAGGGCAGCACCTGGGGACATAAAGGAGGGTTGATAACAACATTAAGTCCTAATCTACAAACTGAGATGGGGGATATGAGTAAATAGGCTAAAATGTGAAAACAATGAAGAAACAATGTAGATTGAGAGGACCCCAACAGATAAATACAGAAGAAGAGAGTAAATGCACAGCAAGTCTAAGCTGAGCTTCAGAGAAAAGAAATGTTCTAGTCATAGACACTACAAGAGTAACCAGGATAAATTAAACTAGAGATAAAAGAAAAAAAGATGTAATGCTCAATTAAATAAGAGCTATGGAAAAAGAATGGGAAAAAGAATTAATAGCTTAGAATAGAAGGTAGTAAACCTTGCCCAGGAAATGAACACCTTGAAAATTAGAATGGGTCAAACAGAAGGCAATAACTCCATGAGACAAGAAGAAATATTAAAACAAAATCAAATTATATAAAACAAAAATATAAGGCATATCCTACCAAAAACAACTGACCTGAAAAATAGATCAAGGAGAAACAATCAAAGAATCATGGGACTAAATGAATACCATAACCAAAAATTTAAAGCCCATATTAGCAGACTTTATTGCCAAAAAGTTAGATTGTTAAAATATTTTTAAAAATTATAAATCTGCCTAGATCAGCGGTTCTCAGTCTGTGGGTCATGACCCCTTTGGGGGTCGATTGACCCTTTCACAGGGGTAACAGGGGTTGCCTAAGACCATCGGAAAACAAATATTTCCAATGGTCTTAGGAACCAAGATACCGCTCCTCTGTCTCCAGGTGGGTCTACCCACATGCAGATATGCCCACATATGAATATTAAAGGGTCACGGCATTAGAAAGGTTGAGAACCACTGGCCTAGATCTACCAGTACAAGGGTGAGGGAAGAAAAGAATATGCCAATCAATACCCAAAAAAGACTCCCCTCAAACTACCAGGAATATCAGAGTCAAGATAGTTAAACTAAAATTTTCTCATTTTACAGATAGATAAACAGAAAATTACAGGGGGTGGTGGTTTAATTTTTCTAGGGTCATGTGGCTTTTTTTTTTTGAGTCATTTCAGTTGTATCTGACTTGTCATAACTCCATTTGGAATTTTCTTGACAAAGATACTGGAATGGTTTGCCATTTTCTTCTCCAGATTGTTTTACAGATAAAGAAACTGAGGCAAATAGGGCTGAGTTACTTGCCCAGGGTCACATTGCTATTAAGTGTGTGAGGCCAGATTTGGACTCAATATGATAATTCTTCTTGACTCTAGGCCTGGTGCTCTATCCACCATGACACCTGGTCATATGGCTAGTACATATCAGAATCAATAATTGTACTTGATTATGATTTCATTATTCTTTCTACTATTTCCTGCTTCTCTTCTAATCTAGAGCCATTTTAGGGTCTCACTTTTGTAATTTCATTTATTCTTAAGCATGATTTTTTGGAAAATATTAGTGGCAAAAACATTGTATTTGTATTCAGAACACATATGGTCAGTTCCTGCCCTACCACTTATTAGCAGTGTGACCTTGGGCTAGTCACTTCAACCCTTTTTTCAACTCTCAGCTTCCTCATTGTGAAAATGAATAGATTATATTAGATAATCTCTGAATTCCTTTTGTATCTAAAGCTCTATGATCGTTTTATGATTCTAAGCTCACTTCAAGATGAAGCTGGGTTTTATTCCTTAGCTGATAATACACTACCTGTTTCATTCACAGCACCATTAGGGAAAAGCCTGGTTGTTTAAATAGATCTAGTCCTTCAGGGTTTTGTATGTAGTAATGATCAAACAATGGATAACAGGGCTCCAAGCTGACATTATTGGTGTCATTGTGATAGTTATAAATGAAAGTAAAAATCATAATGAATTTGAATCTATTTCCTCAAAGAGGTTAATAAGAGATTTGGTGAGTCTGTTTCATAATGTGCCCAATGGCAAAAAGAAATATAATTTCATGGATAGAGATAGTTCCTGATCTATCTGTCCATAGAAAGCTTATGATGAACATAACCAAAAGGATCAAAATGAAAGTGATTATAGTTAATATAATAATATTTGTGTTAGAGGCTAATGCTAGAGAAATTCTACAAGGATCCATATCTTCTAAATGAGGTCTACATATACATTGATACTTAGGGACTTCAAAGGCATAGGAGAACATGAGGAAATGGAGGAAATATTACAAAATGGGTTCAGTATTAAGATATAAATGCATTTAAAAGCTGCAAGACAACTCAGACATCTTCTACTTGTATATCATGGACACTTTATTCAAAAAAGTATCAGAAGTTATTAGACATAGTGGGCACTGATCAATATTGAAAAAAATGATGTAGATCATATCTGGTCAGGAATGAAATCACCAGTTATGGATATAGGGGTAATTTCCATAAAAACTATTTGTATGTAGTCAGAAAGTTGTATAGTTAAACTAAAGATCAAAATCAATATTGAAATGGGGGGAAGGATAGAATTGGACAGATACAACATATAATTACAGAAATTCCTGTCATTGGAACTTCTAGAGGCAGAGCCAAAATGCCAGAGTATAAAGAAAAAGCACTCAGCTGAGCTGTTCTAAATTCTCCTCCAAACAACTTCAAAATGGCACTACAAATTAAATCCTGGAATGGTAGAGACAAAAAGTCAGAGTGAGACACTATTTCAACCCAAGATAACTTAGGAGGTCAGGAGTAAAGATGTGATAGGGGAAGGGGGAAGGCTCAGAGCCCACACAAATGCAACATTAGTGATGGGTCTTGGTGGTAGTGACAGAAGCAGCAGCAGCTTTGGAAGTTCTCAACACAGGGAAAGTAAGAGGATAAAGCAGAAAAAAGTTACAGAGGACTCCTGTGCTAGCACCTGATGCTGGACCAGATACTCTTTGGCTACGCTATTGCCTGTATCCACTTCTAGGTCATAGTTCAAGAGCAGAGAACACTTTTGGCCATGATGAAACAAGTGCCCTGAACAGCAGTATAATTTTTGGTCATAAGAAATCAAAGACAAGGGAGAAGAGGTCCTTCAAGGGTAAGGGCCAGAGTGCAGACAAAGACAGCAGTGACCACATCTCTCCCTGTATCACACAAATTTAGAAGCACCACAAACTTCTCAACTTCTAGAACTTGCCATGAAATAGCAGTGTAAAAAAAGCTGAAGCTATGGATGGTGTCACTCCAACATGCTTGGAACAGAGCCCAACTTTATAAAGTTCAAAGTAAAAAAAAGGCTAGAAAAATGAGAAAACAATAAGAAATAACCTGACCATAAGAGGCAATATGGTGAGAGGGAAGACCAAGACATAAACTAAGAAGACAATGATACCGAAGCAACTACAAGCAAAGCTTCAAAAGGAAAAAAAAAAGTGAATTGGACACCGGCCCTACAAAAATTCCTGAAAGAGTTGAAAAAATGATTTTCAAAATCAAATAAAAGTGATAGAGGAAAGATTGGGGAAAGAAATGAGAGTGAAGGAAGAAAATTATAAAAAGAAAATTAACAGCTTGGTAAGATAGGCATACAAAAAATACTGAAGGAAAGAAAACATTGCAAAACAGAATTGAGCAAATAGTAAAAGAGGAACAAAACTTCAATGATGAACATGACTTCTTAAAATACAAAACTGGCAAAATGGGAAAAAAAAAAGAGGTACAGAAGCTCACTGAAGAAAATAATTCCTCAAAATTTAGAATTGGGGAACTGGAACCTAATGACACCCTGAGACACCATGAGACATCAAGAAACAATAAAACAAAGTGAAAAGAATGAAAAAAATAGAAGAAAATATGAAATATATCATTGGAAAAACAACTGACCTGGAAAAATATATTCTTTGCCTTGGTAGGTAGACTCCCAAGTATTTTATATTGTCTTCAGTTATTCTTAATGGAATTTTTTTTTCTATCTCTTCCTGTGGGATTTTATTAGTAGTATACAGACATACTGATAATTTATGTGGGTTTATCTTATGTCCTGCAACTTTGCTGAAATTGTTAATTTTTAAAATATTTTAGTTAATTTTCTAGCATCATCTGAATATACCATCATATGATCTGTAAAGAAGGATAATTTTATTTCCTCACTGCCTATTCTAAATTCTACCAATTTCTTCCTTTTCTTATTAAAACTAGCATTTCTAGAACAATATTGAATGATAGTGGTGATAATGGGCATTCTTGCTTTGCCCCTGATCTTGCTGGAAAAGCTTCTAGCTTATCCACATTCCAGAAAATGCTTACTGGTGATTTTAAATAGATACTACTAATCATTTTAAGGAAAGCTCCATTTATTCCTATGCTTTCTAATGTTTTAATAAGAATGAGTGTTGTATTTTGTCAATAGCTTTTTTTCCTGCATCTATTGACATATTATTTATGTCATTTTGGATTGGTTATACTGATTGTTATCCTAATATTGAACCAACCCTGAATTCTTGGTAGAAATCCCACCTGGCCATTCTGTATGATCTCTGTGATATGTTACTATAATTTTTAATATTTTATTTAAAATTTCTGAAACAATGTTCCTTAGAGAAATTGTCCTACTAATTCATTATTGATGGAGTTGTGACCTGATTCAACCAAGCTATAGAACATTTTGGAAATCTGCCCAAAGGGTTATGAAACTGTGCACACTCAGAATACTGACCCAGCAATATCAAAAAGAATATAAAAGAGATAGAAGAAAAGGGAAAGGTCCTAGGTCAGTGGTTCTCAACCTTCCTAATACCGAGACCCTTTAATATAGTTCCTCATATTGTGGTGACCCTCAACCATAAAATTATTTTTGTTGCTACTTTATAACTGTAATTTTGCCACTGTTATGAATCATAATGTAAATATCTGATATGCAGGATGTATTTTCATTGTTACAAATTGAACATAACCCACAGATTGAGAACCGCTGGCCTAGGTATATAAAAATATTTATAGTAGTTCTTTTTGTGATGACAAAGAATTGGAAGTTTAGAGAATGCCTATCAATTGCAGAATGGTCAAACAATTGGTGATATATTATTGTGATGGAATGCTATTGTACTAAAAGAAATATTGAACAAGAAGATTTCAGAAAAACCTGAAATGTCTTATATGAGCTGATGCAAAGTAAAGTGAGCAGAACATGGAGAACATTTTTACAGTAACAATAATATTGTAACAATGATCAACTGTGAAAGACTTAGCTACTTTGATCAAGAAAATGATCTAATACATTAACAAAGGATTCCTGATGAAAAATTCTATCCAATTCCAGAGAAAGAAAGAGAGAACTAATGGACACAGAGTACAGATTGAAGCATCCTTTTTTACTTTATTTTTCTCATTCATTTTGCATGTTCTTTTTTGCATCATTGCTGAAATAGAAATGTTTTGCATGACTGCAAATATATGGTGGTATACTGTTTGCTTCCTGAAGGGATGTTGGAGGGTTTGGAATTCAAAATTTAAAAACAAAAAAGATTGTTAAAGTGTTTTAATGTAATCAAGAAATATTTAATAAATTGAAGAAAAATAAATTTTAGAATTCTTACCTTATTTGTTTGGAAAAAAAGTTGTTGATACTGATGATAGGAAATTGATAAAGGAAAATATATTGGGTTTTTTTTTTATCACCGCTTATATAAATTTAACCGATATATAGCAATCATCACAGTAAGAAGGTCAGAAGAGAATTGATAGGTCCCCAGTGAATAATTATGTGACCTGTTGGATAAGCAGAGAGATGTAACAACAATGGGCAATACCAGAATATTGTGGGAGATCATGAGTGGCATAACTTGATAAAACAGTAAACATTAGTGGAGGGGAAATTGAGTCTCCAAAAATGTTGGTGTATGCCTCAACTAAACAATTTCATTTCAGGGAAATTAATAGATAAAACTGAAAGGACAAGGACAATAAATAAATTGAAAAGTGATAGATTTGCTAGCATTTACTAAGCAAATCATTTTCATTAGCAGTGACAGTTGTTCTACTACATTTGAACTCTCATGCCTTAAACCTAGATATTCTAATGAAGGTGAAGAAATGGCTTTAACAAAGTTAGTAAGAGAACTTCTATTAGATCAAATATACACTAAAGAAATCCATGCTGAAGGTAACAAAATTTTGAAGGTATTGAGGAATTATTTTTCTTTCTTTTTTACATATATACTATTTAATTTTTTCTAATAACATGTAAATATAGTTTTCAACATTCGTTTTTATATGATTTTGAGTTCCAAATTTTTCTCCCTCCTTCCCCCTTCATAAGACAGTAAGTAATCTGATATAGGTTATATGTGTACAATCATGTTAGATGTATTTCCACATTAGTCATGTTGTGAAAGAAAAATCAGAACAAAAGGAAAAAAACATGAAAAAAAATAAAGTAAAGATATTATGCTTTGGTCTGCATTCACACAATTCTTTCTTTGGATGTGGATAGCATTTTTCATCATGAGTGTTTTGGAATTGTCTTGGATCACTATTTCTGAGAAGAGCAAAGGCTATCATAGTTGATCATAGTACAATGTTGTTGTTGTTTTTGCTTTTTTTTGGAGGGGGAAGGTAGGGCAATTGGGGTTAAATGACTTGCCCAAGGTCACACGGCTAGTTTTGTGTTAAGTGTCTGAGGCCGGCTTCAAACTCAGGTCTTCCTGACTCCAGGGCCGGTGCTCCATTCACTGCACCACCTACCTGCCCCAACAGTGTTGTTGTTACTATGTAAAATGTTCTTGGTTCTGCTTGGTTCACTCAGCATCAGTTCATGTGAGTCTTTCCAGATTTTTCCTGAAATTTACCTCCTCATCATTTCTTATAGCACAATAGTATTCCATTTCATTCATTTGCCTCAACTTGCTTGCCATTCCCCAATCGATGGGCATTCATTCAATTTCCAGTTTGTTGCCACCACAAAATAAGCTGCTATAATTACTCTTTTACATTTACATCCTTTCACCTTTTTTTTATGATACCTTTGGGATACAGACCTAGCAATGGTATTGCTGCATCAAAGTGTATAGACAGTTTGATTGTGCTTTGGGCATAGTTTCAAATCACTCTTCAGAATAATTGGATCAGTTCACAACTCCACCACCAATGTATTAGTATCCCAATTTTTTTTTCTGTATCTTCTCCAATATTTATCATTTTCCTTTTCCTTTTCTGTCATATTAGCCAATCTGATAGGTAGAGGTGGTATCTAAAGAGTTGTTTCAATTTTCCATTGTTGTCTACCATTTGCCAGAGTTGTTTCAATAGTCATTTAAAGCATTTTTTCATATGGCAATAGATAATTTTGATTTCTTCATCTGAAAACTGCCTGTTTTTATCCTTGGATCATTTATCAATTGGGGAGTGACTTGTATTCTTGTAAATTTGACTCAATTTTCTCTTTGTATATATGTATATATACATATACTCTGTGTGTGTGTGTGTGTGTGTGTGAGAGAGAAAGAGAGAGAGAGAGAGAGAGAGAGAGAGAGAGAGAGAGAGAAATGAGGTCTTTATCAGAAATGATAGCTATAATAATTGTTTCCCAGTTTTCAGTTTTCCTTCTAATCTTGATTGTATTGGCTTTGCTGCGCAAAACCTTTTTAATTCAGTGTACTCAAAATTATCCATTTTGCATTTCATAAATCTCTGTCTCCTGTTTGGTCATAAATTCTTCCTTTTTTCATAGATCTAACAGGCAAACTTTTCCTTTCTCTCCTAATTTTCTTATGGTATCATCCTTTATATCTAAATCATGTACCCATTTGGACCTTATCTTGGCATATAGTGTGAAATGTTGGTTTTTACTTAATTTCTGCCATACTATTTTCTAGTTTTCCCAGCAGTTTTTGTCAAATACTAAGTTCTTATTCCACAAGGTAGAGTATTTGCGTTTATAGGAATTATTTTTTAATGTAGAGTCTGACAATGATGATTTCATCACCTATACTCCATAGATTTCCCATCACACTATAGAATTGCATCAGTAGAATGAAATAGCATTTTGTAGCTACAATCCTTCAACAAGGTTTTGGACACTGAAAAACTGCTTCCATCTTCTATGAGAGGAGGAAAAGAGGAAGGCAGGAAAAAAAAGTTATATGTGCCAAGCACAGTAAGTGTTGCATAAACATTTTCTCCATTAATCCTTATAATAACTTGGGAGGTAGGTACTATTATTATGTCATTTTGCAGTTGAGGAAGCTGGGACAGATAAAGGGTAAATGACTTACCCAGAATCACACAAGTAAGCATAGGAGGCTAGATTTGACCACAGGTATTCCTGATTTCAGACCTAGCACTCTATCCACTGAGTCACCTAGCACTTATGAGAGTGTGGGAAAACATCAAACTGGCCTTTTGGTCAGACTTTACATTAAAAAATAATTCCTATAAACACAAATACTCAGGAAAGTGAGGCAAACAGGGTTAAGTGACTTGCCCAGGGTCACATAGCTAGTAAGTGTCTGAAGTTAGATTTGGACTCAGGGTGATCTGAGAAAAATCACCTTCTTTGGGACCCACTACTCTCATCTATAAAGTAGATACAATAATCTACATATGGCTTATCTTATAGAATTCTACAATTGTAAGGAAGCTTACAAGCAAATTAGACTTATCCTTACTTGCAACTTCCATTGTCATGAGACTCAAATGAAATAACATATGTGATTTAAAAATATTTACATTCTTTACAATTTATGGAACAAAACAAGCATTTCCATCACACAGTTCAATAAAAAACATGCTTACACATGAAACCACACACCAACTATATACAACTTAATATTCCTTTTAAATATACAATAAAATTGTCATCTAAATTTCCTTTCTTCCCCTTTTTCTCTCCCTCTTGCCTGAGATGGCTAACATTAAACACAAATAGGTGTATATACATGTACACATATACACACATATACATATATATGTAAAATTATTCTACGCATACTTCTATTTGTCAGTTCTTTCTCTGGATGCAGATAGCATCTTTCTTCATATGTCCTTTACAGTTAATTTGGGTATTTATAATAGTCAAAATGACTTACTCACTCAAAATCATTTTTAAACAATATTGCTGTTATTCTATACAATATTCCCTGGGTTCTGCTTTCATTTTTCATTATTTTGTGCAAGTCTTTCTATATTTTTCTAAGATCATTGAGCTCATCATTTCTTATAGCACAGTAGTATTCAATCACAATCACACATCCCAACTTGTTCAGCCATTCCCCAATTGCTAGGCATCCCTACAATTTCCAGGTCTTTGCCATCACAAAGAGCTGGGATCCAGAATTATGTACAGCTATTAAACTCCCTATACTCTTTGACACAGCAACATATCTACTAGGTATATTTCCAAATACGATTAGGGAAGAAGAAAAGAACCTATATATTCTAAAATGTGTATGTGTGTATGTATTTATATGATTTAAAACCATAAAACTATACATAAATGTAAACTATGATGATAATGACTATTAGTCCGAACCCCTTATTTTACAAGAGAGGAAACCTGGGCTAAGAGAGGTTGATTGACCAAATGTCACATCAGAGCCAGTACTATATCTCAATTCTCTTGAAATCCTATTCTTCGTATTATATTGTTGATTATACATTAACTAAGAAACAAACAAACAAGTCAAACACACATCCAAAAGCAAACAAGTCAAAGGGTTTACTCAATATCCTCAAATGGATGTCTGAGATTTATTAAAGAATTTAATTAACTTAAAAATGAATGAAATTCAGATAGGCTAATGCTAAATCAGGGTACAGAGATTCTCAGAGAAATCAAGTACCTTTCCCAAATGTTCATCTTTTCAAATTTTTAATCCTCCAAGTGTGAGACATGAGAACATTTGTAAAAGGAGAGGAAAAAATATGTTTTTTTTTTCTTTTCCATTCACTTTTTGGGACTCTAAAACAGACAGAGAATAGCCTGTAGAAGAGGGTGGAGACCTATTTCTTTCCCAAATGGAGTGATATATTTAAAGAGGTTTTATTCAGTGAGTACTGAAAAATGCTATCCAGGCAACATGCTAATTAGTATACCACCCACTTAGACTAGTCCTGAGTCTGTCTTGTACCAAATCAAAATGGGTCATTTTGCCCTGTATAATCATTTTGCTTTACAGCAGTGTCTGGTAGAATGACAGAAAAGGACACTTTTTAGCTGTTCAAAACCTGCTCTCCCACTCTCTTAGTCTTCATCTAAGGGTAGTTTCCATAGCACAGTAGTATTCTGAAGTCTATGCATCAGCTCCTTTGTGTTGCTGTGTTGCTCAGGTCCAGGGCAGAAGGCCAGTTAGGACCATATAACAATTTTCTCTCCAGGTCTATCTTGTGCTCTGCATAGCTCACCTCTATTTTCCTGAGTGGGCTACTTAAAAAAATAAAATGAACTACTCAGTGCCTTATGTTAAATTCTTTTAGTCTAGATTATGTAAATTATTGTATAACTGTCCCACATTTCTCTAATAGCTTCCCCATAAATCTTCTAGAAAAGTCTCTTTCTTCATTTAATTCAGTCACCCACAAATGGCTTTTACTCCAGAATTCATCTGTAATTTAGTCATCTGGAACATGGAATGCATTTTCCCATAGAAATATTGTTACAATCATGCCTTTAGACATATGTGCTAGTTGGGTTTCTAGGCAATCCCACATATGCTTATTTATTTCAATGTTTTACCAATCCTAATGGTGCTTTTTAGTATATAATATGAGTTACCTACATAATATCATTTGAATCTCAAAATAACCTACTGAAAATGTTAATATTCACATCTAATAGATGAGGAAACTGAGGCACAGAGAGGTTGATGCAATCTACCCAACATTGCACTAATAGTATTATTTTGTTTAGACTTAATCATAATTTATAGAATTCTACCTATAAAAATAGATATTTAATTAGCAATGTTGATAGGAAAAGTACAGGAGGCAGCTTAATATAGTAGAGAGAACACTGGATATGAAATTTTCATATTATGTCTACAACTTAGTACCTATATGACTTTGGGTAAGACATGTACCCTTTCTGGTTCCCAGTTTCTGCATCTGTAAAATGTTTTGGGAAAAGGGTTAAACCAGCTCATAGCTCTAAATCCTATGATCTCCTTGAGTTGGGAACTCCCTCCACTGCTGCAGATTGCAACATATCCTTGCTTACCTATGCTGGGCAGCCATTGTCCAAGTATCCCCAAAAGTCCACAACAGGAATTTCATCCAAATGGCCTGAAAATTACCCTTCCTGATCATTGGAGTAGCCTAGTTTTTTACCACTTACCCTTTGCTCCTGTCATGTGATCAGCTCATCTACTTTCTAATAATACAATTCTTTAATGGCATTCTTTACTTCTGTTCCTCTCTGGAATTCTTTGTTGCTTATTTGCTGTAGACTGCTCACCCAGCCACCATGTCCCTCTCCATTGCTATGTGATGTTCCTCTTTAGTTCTTTGAAGGCAGAGGTGTTCCAGGTCTTGCTGCCATATAGCAGCAGTGGTAAAATGTTTGTATTGATAACATGGGCCTTTGCAGTTATGAGAAGCTTGGGGTCAGTAAAAATGCCTTGTAATTTCCTCAAAGTAATTTAGCTCATTCTTCTCCTTTTCAATTCTGTACCTAGCTCACTGTCCATCTGTATTGCTTATATCATGGCAACCCATGGTCCATCAGCAAAATTCAGGAGGGTACTTTTAGGTACAAGTTACTTGTTAATACATTATTTTACATATGACACTTTTAGGAGACTTTTGTACTGAGGTAAAACATGCAATTATTCATGGTGGACTGAAGGCTCTGTATTTGTTTTCCTTATCTGTCAATATGCTCTGGTTATTTTTTAGTTGTGTTCCTGTTGGGAAGTACCTATACACTTGCCAGAATGAAGAGACAGTATATTTGAAAAACAGGAACATTGGATTTGGAACCAAAGAACTGTAGATTGAATCTTGGTTCTGATTTTTTGCTACATGTGTGACCCTGAGAAATCTCATTTTCCTCTTCTATAAAATGAGATAGTCTCTAATGTCCTTTCCAACTCTAAAGTTATGAAGCTGTCACAGTACACATAGCCTTTTCAATTTAGCCAAATAGAATAAGAATTCTGTTGTTCTCAAATTTTTTATAGCATTGTAGTGTCTATTTCAAGTCTATCAAACTCAAATATCAGAAATGCATAGAGATAACTAAATTTAAAGTCTAAATCAAAGAATCACAGGATTGAGAAAAAGATCTCACGCCATTTAATCCACACCATACTCCAAAAGAATTCTGTCTACAACATACATGGAAAGTCAACATTCAATCTTTTTTTAAAAAGATCTCTGATAAGGAGAATATTTTAACAAGCAATGTATTCACTTACAAAATCTCTTACTGTTAGTTTTTCTATCTTACATGAAATTGAAATTTGCCACATGACAATTTCTACCCATAGGTCCTATATCTATAGTTTTGGGCCAGACCAAGTAAGTCACATAACTCTTTCACATAAAAATCCTTCAAATATTTGAAGACCACAATTATACCTCCTTTGAGTCTTTTATTCTTCTGGTTAAATATCTCCAGTACCTTTTGCCAGTACTCATTTGACATGCACTTAAGGTCCCTTCCCCGTCAAGATTATCCTCTTCTGAACAATGTTTTTATGAACTTTCTAAGATCTAGTGCCCTAAATTGCCCAAGATGTTTCAGATATATGGTTAGAACAGGCAAAGTACAGTGAGATACTCAGCTTTTTATTTCTGTAATCTTCACCTTTCTTAATGTGGGCCGTCATCACATTAGCCAGCTGAAACATTTCATCATTCAGATGAGAAATCAGAGGACCAGAGTGGTTAAGTCAGTTTTTACAGGTCACAAAGGTAATAAAAGGCAGAGCTGGGTTTTGGAGGCAGATAAGTCTTACCTCAAATCTGATGCTCTTTCCACTTTACCACTTATATTGGGCATCGGTTGCTGGATAGTCATTTCCACTCAGTTGTTTCCAATGTAGAAGCCATTTTTCTTGTTGAAGAAAAGAAAGAAGCAGGGCAAGGAGAACCAGGAGAAGAAGAAAGAAAAGGAGGAGTAGATGGAGGAAGAAAAGGAGAAAGAGAAGAAGGAAGAAGAGGAAAAGAAAGAGGAGGAGAAAAAGAAGATGAAGAAGAGAGGTGGAGCCAAGGTGACAGAGTAGAAGCACAAACTTGGTGTGAGCTCCCACTCCAATCACTTCCAATACATGTAAAAAATGACTCTAAACAAACTTTAGAGCTACAGAACCCACAAAGTGAAGAGAGAAACAAATCTCCTGCTGAAGGAAGCCTAGCAGGTGAACAGGAAGGATCTATTGCACTGAGCTGGGAGCCAAGTGCAGTCTTGCATTAACCATGCTGTTTTGGCTGCAGGGCAGCCCCAACCAGCAACCATCATAGCAGACTTCAGGAGAGTGAATCATCAAAAACTGTGGCAATTTCCAGACTTCTCAACCCATAAATGCCAAACACAAAGTAAAAGGTCAGTATGGAACTCTGTTGGAAAAGGGGGGGGACAGAAGAGCTAGGTCCAGCCACTGCCCCTGGGGGAGAAGCAACAGAGGCATGGCAGCTGTGCAGCCCCTACTTCATTGCTGCCTCAGGAGCTCCTGGCCTGCAGATTGTGGGGGAGGGGGGAACCAAGTGAGCATTCAGAGGGTAATTGTTCTTGCTTTAACTTGCTTGGATCTGGATCATGGTGTTGGGTGGTGGCCCTGGGGTGGGTGGCCAGTGAGCCAGAGCTTGTGGGGGATGTAGAGAGGCCACCCTCCTAATAGCTCTGGCAAGTGCAAAAACCCTAGCAATTTGGGACAAAGCTCTCTCCATTCTGGAAGCAGAGTTCTACCATGGAAATGAGCTCAAATGTCAAGTAACTGGCTGGCAATATGAGCAAGCAGAGGAAGCAAAAACAGACCATAGAATCCTTTTGGAGGGACAAAAAAGACTGAGGCATGGAGTGGGAGGAAGACAGTGAAGTCAGAATTCCTGCATCAAAAGACTTCAAGAAAAATATGAACTGGTTACAGGCCATGGAGAAGCTCAAGAAGGATTTTGAAAATCAAGGAAGAGAAATGGAGGAAAAATTGGGAAGATAAATGAGAGTAATGCAAGAAAATCATGAAAAGTGAGTCAACAGCCTGCTAAAGGAGACCCAAAAATACACTGAAAAAAATAAAACCTTAAAAAATAGACTAACTCAAATGGCAAAAGAGGCTCAAAAAGCCAGTGAGGAGAAGAATGCCTTAAAAGGCTGAATTTGCTAGATGGAAAAGGAATTTCAAAAACTCACTGAAGAGAATAACTCCTTTAAAATTAGACTGGTGCATTTGGAAGCTAATGGCTTTATGAGAAATCAAGGTACTATAAAACAGATCCAAACAAATGAAAAAATAGAAAGCAATGTGAAATATCTCACTGGAAAAAACACTGACCTGGAAAATAGATCCAGGAGAGATAATTTTAACATTTCTGGACTACCTGAAAGCCATGATCAAAAAAAAAGAAATATTATAGCCAAATTCCAGAATTTCCAGGTCAAGGAGAAAATACTGGAAACAGTCAGGAAGAAACAATTTGAATATTGTGAAAACACAATCAGGATAACACAAGACCTAGCAACTTATACATTATGAGATCAAAGGGCTTGAAATATGATATTCTGGAGGTCAAAGGATCTAGGACTAAAACCAAGAATCACCTACCTAGCAAAACTGAGTATAATGCTTCTGGGGAAAATATGTTCATTCAATGAAATAGAGGATTTTCAAGCATTATTGATGAAAAGAATAGAGTTGAACAGAAAATTTGACCTTCAAATACAAGAAGCAAGAGAAGCATGAGAAGATAAACAGGAAAAAGAAACCATAAGGAACTTATTAAAGTTGAACTATTTACATTCTTACACAGAAAAATGATAATTGTAACTCATAAAGAGTTTTCTCAGTATGAGGATAGTTGAAGTGAATATATATATATATATATATATATACATTTATATTTATATGTGTGTGTATGTGTGTGTAAT
>CM053585.1:152582200-152617734 GCA_028646515.1 Pseudochirops corinnae
TGGTTTTGGGACTCAGTCTTCTGGTATTTAAATGAATGCACTATCTATATTTCTTATGTAGAGAGCCTGTTCCATTTTGTGATTAATAACTATATCAGCATATTTATAGTTACTGTAGGCATTGTGAACACTGCATTGCTGATACAAGCATTCACTTTTACAAGATTTTGAATTCCAAAGTTTTCCTCCTCTCTCTCCTTCCCCCACTCCAAGATGGCATATAATCTGATATCAGCTATAATGTACAATCATATTAAGCATATTTCTACCTTAGTCATATTGTGAAAGAAGAATCAGAACAAAAGAGAAAATATGAGAAAGAAAAAACAAAATAAAAAGATAAAAAAGTATGCTACAGCCTGCATTCAGACTCCATAGTTCTTTCTCTAGATGTGGATAGCATTTTCCAATATGAGTCTTTTGGAACTGTCTTAGATCACTGTATTTCTGGGAGGAGTTAAGTCTATCAAAGTTGATCATTGAACAATGTTGCTATCACTGTGAATAATATTCTTCTGGTTCTGCTAACTTCACTCAGCATCTGATTTTTTAAAACTGTACTTCTACATTTATCTCCTAATAAAATGTAAAATCCTCAAAGGCAAGGGAGTATGGCTCATGTTGCTGCCTCTTGACTGTAGAAATTACAGAAGACTTCAAGAGTGAAAGGACATTTGAATTTGGCCTTAAAAGATGGGTATAAATTGGACTGAAAATGAAGAAAAGGGAATCCCATGTAGAGAGAAGATATTAGGTAAAGACAGAGGTGGGAAAGCATGAGGCATATTCAGGGAATAGAAAATAGTTCGTTCTGGTATGGAGGTTGAATACTTTAATGCATTTGTGATCTGAAGATTATGGCCACTCCCTCACACAGTTCATATAGCAGGCCATCTATTCCATTTCAGCCTCTGTGATTCTAGTTACTGTCCTTCCATACTTCTTCTGAAGAACATCTACCTAATTTACTGGTAGCATTTTTTGGAGTCTTTAAAAGAATAAGGCATCTTGAATACTAATTTCACATTCATGATGGTCAACTTTTATCACTCATTAAATGACTACCCTGCCTCTATTTCTGGTCACATACATCCTTGATGCCTCCTATACCTTTTATTAAAATGTCTTATACATAAATAAGCAGTAAGAATAGGTTATAATCCACAGCATTGGATTTGGAGCCAAAAAACTTAATTTTATCCCTGGCTCAGCTACTAACTATGGGTTTGACGTTGGGCAAGTTGCTTCAACTCTCTGGGTCACAATTTTCTAATCTATAAGATGCAAAAGCTGAACAAAAGAACCTCTGAAGACCCTTCAGTTTTAAATGTACAATCCTATGTTTCTACAAATGTCTCAACTAATGAAAACACATTTAATGAGCACTGGGCTAAGTACTGGGGCTACAAATACAAAAAAGTTAGCTCCTCCTCTCAAAGAGCTTACGTTCTAAATTTGTTGTTTGGTCATGTCAGCCATGTCTGATTCTTTATGATCCTGCTTGGTGTTTTCTTGGCAAGGATGCTGGAGTGGTTTGTCATGTCTTTCTCCAGCTCATTTTTCAAATGAGGAAACTGAGGCAAACAGCATTAAGCGACTTGTCCTGTGTCACACAGCTAATAAGTATCTGAGGTCAGATTTGAACTCAGGAAGATGAGTTCCTGATTCTAGGCCCAGCACTCTACCCACTGTGCCACCAAGTTTCCCCTACATTTTACTAGGTGAAAACCACACTCACAGAGGATTGGTTTTGGGACATTTTGGTCAGAGGAGTCAGTTACAGTAAGTGGCATCAGTGTAATTGGTTGACATGTTGCTAGAAATAGTGTTGATTTGTTTGCCATATTTAGGCTATGAGATGTAAGGGTTGAGAGGTTTGCATGAGGATGCTTTCATATGGTGAATTCTCATCAATTAGGAGAAGACCCCACATCAAGAATTGAAGTGCTAGGTCTAGCTCTGAGTAAGTGGAAGGTGGAGAACAACAGCATGACTGGAAAATGGTCAGAATAAACTATGTCATCTATGATAAAAAGACTGTGTTTTGCTTTCCATTGTCTTTTGGGTCACTTATTTTTTTCTTTAGAAATACTGATGTGCTAGAATTTGAGATAACACATCATTAAATTAAAAAAAAAAAAGATGGCTTTCACGACATGAAAGAGGTTGGATTCCTTGAAACAACTACAAACTTTTTCAAATGATATATGGTCTACTCCTTTCTTCTTTACCAAGTTTGAGCCTAGATCTAGTAGTAATAGATATATAGGTAGACATATAGATGATAGCAGATGTGGACATATATATTCTAGATACATGGATGGACAGAGAGATGTGCATCTATATGCATTTTTACAAATCAGAAGAAAGGAGTAGATCATATATCATTTGAAAAAGTATATAGTTGTAATCATTCATTTATGAAAGTGATACTTGAACTAGGATTGCTCTGGTCTTGTCCTTTGGATTAAACTCAGGTAACTGGAAAATAACATGGTAAAAAAGAAACCTATTGGTCTAGGAATGAACTTACTCTGATATCTGAACACACACACACACACACACACACACACACACACACACACACCCACACACACACACCCCTCAAGACGAAATAGAAGTTCCTGTAAAACTGGAAATAATAAGCTAATATAATAAAAATGACAAATGACAATTTTACCTAAATTAAATTACATATTTAGTGCCATACCAATCAATTTACCAAAAAAATATTTTATAGAGCTAGAAAAATAGTAACAAAATTCATTGGAAGAACAAAAGGTCCAGAATATCAAAGGAATTAATGAAAAGAAATGCTTGGGAAGGTGGCCTAGCCATACCAGATTTTAATCTGTATTATAAAGCATCAATCATCAAAACTGCTTGGTACTAGCTAAGGGATAGAGTAGTGGATCAGTGGAATAGATTAGGTACACAAGACATAGCAGGCAATGGCTATAGTAATCTACTGTTTCATAAACCCCAAACCCCCAGTTTTTGGGATAAAACTCACTGTTTGACAAAAATTGCTGGGAAAACTAGAATATAGTATGGCAAAAACTGGGCATAGACCAATATCTTACACCATGTACCAAAATCAAGTTTAAATGAGTGCATGATCTAGGTATAAAGGCTGATATTGTAAGCAATCTGGTAGAGCAAAGAATAGTTTACCTGTCACATTTTTCGACAAGGAAGATTTTATTACCAAACAAGAGTTAGAGAGCATTATGGAATGCAAAATGGATAATTTTTATTACATTAAATTGAAAAGTTTCTCTACAAATAAAGCCAATGCAACTAAGCTTAAGAGGGAAGTGCAAAATTGGGAAAGAATTTTTATAACCAGTGTTTCCGATAAAGGCCTAATTTTAAAAATATACAGAGAATTGAGTCAAATCTATAAGAATACAAGTCATTCTCCAACTGATAAATGCCTAAAGGATATGAACAGACAGTTTTCAGAGGAAGAAATTAAAGATATCTATAAGTACATGAAAAAATGCTCTAAATCACTATTGATTAGAGAAATGTAAAACAAAGCAACTCTGAGGTATCACATCTCACCAGCTGGATTGGTTAACATGACAGAATAGGAAAATGATAAATGCTGGAGAGATAAATGTGGAAAAATTGGAACACTAATGCATTGTTGGTGGAGTTGTGAACTAACTAAGCCATTCTGGAGAGCAATCTGGAACTATGTCCAAAGGGCTATAAATAAGTACATACCCTTTGACCCAGCAATAACACTTCTAGTATTGTATCCCAAAAAGACCATAGACGTGGGAAAGGTACCTGTATTTACACAAATGTTTATAGCAGCTCTTTCTGTGGTGACAAAGAATTGGAAATCAAGGGGATGCCCATCATTTGGGGAAAGGCTAAACAAATGGTGGTATATGAATGTAATGGAATACTATTGTGCTATAAGAAATGAGGAGCAGAAGGACTTCATAATAACTTGGACAGATGTATACAAATTGATGTTGAGTGAGAAGAGCAGAACCAAGAGAAAGTTGTACACAATTACAGACACGTTGTATGTATGATGACTAACTTTCATAGACTGGGATCTTCTCAGCAATGCAAGGTTATAACACAATTTCAAAAGACTCATGATGGAAAGAGATATCCACATCCAGAGAAAGAACTACAGAGTCTGAATGCAAACTGAAGCAAACTACTTGTTCTCTCTCTCTTTTTTTGTTTTGTTTTGTTTCCTCTTTCTCATTGTTCACTCCATTGGTTATAATCCTTCTTTACAACCTAACTAATGTTTCTTCTGAAGTTATTTGTAGATCCTATATTTGATTTCATGCTGCCATGGTGGGGATGGGAGGGGAAAGGGGAGAAAATTTGAAATTCAAGGGATTGTGGAACTGAGTGTTGTAAACTAAAAGTAAATAAATCATTTTTTAATGGAAATAATATTGTATGTTAGACACCTAGAAAGTGTGGAGCAGCAGAAAGAGAAGGGCAGTCCTTAGAGTCAAGGAGACCTAGTTGTAAGTATGCCTTCTGACAGATACTAGCTGTGTAACTACAAGATACCAGATAATTCTCTAAATTGCAGATAAATTGCCAATATGCATCCTATGGAAGGAGTTT
Source organism: Pseudochirops corinnae (assembly GCA_028646515.1). Classification (NCBI taxonomy): domain Eukaryota; kingdom Metazoa; phylum Chordata; class Mammalia; order Diprotodontia; family Pseudocheiridae; genus Pseudochirops; species Pseudochirops corinnae. The sequence continues at coordinate 152,586,812 of CM053585.1, forward strand.
CTAGGCAAGGAAATCTCTTACACAGATGATGTCCTATGTTTGCAGTACTGCTACCTCCCCCCAAAAAGAAATTGAGGCCTCTATGAAGAATTAACATAGAGAATGAAACCACAGGTCTCTAGTATCAGAGAAAGAATTTCTTGTGGATTTGTCTATGATCTGCAGCAAAGTATATGATCACGTTTGACACAGGGAAACATTAGAGATGGAGCCTTGTGAAGAACTGCACAGAATTCTCCTGTTTTATATTTTTATTTCCACCCTGAAAGGGGGTGGAAGAGTATTATTTGGTAGGTAGATGTGACAGTTGGTAGAGTATGAGATTTGGCATCAGGAAGACCTGAGTTCAAAACCTTGCCTCAGACACTTATAGCACCAATATCATAGGGTTGTTATGAGAATCAAATGAGTTGATATGTGTAAAGTGCTTTGCAAAATTTAAAGGACTATACAAATGCTAGCTATTCTCAGCATTGAATCAAAAGGTGTCCTTTCAGACCCAGTTCAAATGCTGCCTTCTGCAGGAAACCTTTTCTTGTCCTCCTAAACTGTCTTGTCTCAAGTTACCTGAAGTGCATTATGTATGCATTTATATGTTCCTATTTTTGTACATTCCTTCCCCATTAGATATAAGATCCTTAAAGACAGGAAAGACTTAGATTTTTCATTTTATTTCCCATACTTCACAAAATGTAAGTACTTAATAAATGCTTCTTGACTTGTTGCTGATCAAACGTATGAGAAAATGAAAATATATAGAAATGAATTCAAAATTCAGAGAGGAATCTCAGGTCTGCACAATGTTGAGTTTCTCACTGGAGTGAGAGAAAGAATAATTATACAGTCAAGAGGAGAGCAAGGAGAACATGGTGTCCCTGAAACCAAGGGAGGAGAGAGAATACAGCAAGCAGAGATTGCAAACAGCAGCAAATGCAGCAGAGAGGAAAACAAGATTAGGACTGAAAGAAAGCCAAGACCATGGGATTTGAGTGTTTAGTAAATTGCCTGTAATCTCCGAAAGAGTAATTTCAATAGAACAATGGAGCCAGGAGCCAGGAGCCAGATTGAAAGGTGGTGACAGGGAACGTGTATTTCTAACTCCCTGTGGGGCTTCTCTACCTGCATCTTCCACTGGCTCTTCAATTTCAACATGTCCAAAAACAAGCTGGATATCTTTTCCCTAAACCTGCTCTTCTTTCTTTCATTATTTCTGCCTTTGGAACCACTAATTACCCAGTCTACCATACATATCATCTTGGGGTTATCTTTGAATCTTCCTTTTCCCTTACCTCTCTTATCTAATAAATCACTATGTCCTATCAATTCTACCTTAGCAACAACTTTTACATCTACGTTTTTCTTCACTGCCTGCCACCCTCTCTCCCCCCAAGTTTGGGCCCTCATCATCACTCCTCTAGACCAAAGCAACAGTTTTCTAACAGTTCTTCCCATCCCTACTTTCTTCTTATTACAGAGACACAGAATTTGGGATTTGGAAGAAGTTTTAACAGTCACCTAGTCCAATCCATACTTAAAATAGATACCCATTATAACATACCAGACAAGTAGATCTTCAAGAAATACTCCATAACATTGATAACAATATCAAATAGCACTGGGCCAAGAACCAATCCCCATTGCTGAAGGGGTTGTGAGCGGGAAAAGTTTAAGAAGCCCTTCCCAGAGTACTCCTTTGGAGTCTCCCTGCCACACTGATGTTGAACCACTAATGACAGTCTTTCAGCCCATTCAACCAGTTATATTCTCAATTGTGCTGTTTCTCTCTATCTTCCCTACAAAAAATAGTATGATAATACAACCTTCACCCTATTTTGACAGTATTTCATGCACATACATAGATCTAATCATGTCAGTCTTTTATTAAAAAATCCTCAGCTGTTTCCTATTTCTTAACATGTTTAGTTCAAAGAATTTCAGAACTAAAAGGGAAATCAGATGCCAGTTAAACTAAAGGATATCTATACCAGGAACCTTTATACAATGTATCCAGCAAGTGGTTAGCTAGTCTTTGGTCATAGACCTCCATAGAGGGAAACTCTCAAAATTCTAGCTTCTTTTATCCTACTAGATTGTAAGTTCCATATAGATAAGTATAGTATCGTATCTAACCTTTGCACCTTCCCCAGGAAAACTACCATAGTGATTGGTATACAGTAAGGGTTTCAATGCATATCTGTTGAGCAAATGCAAATCCTATAGGGAGTAGCAACATTATACATAGTATTAAAGAAAGAGAAAGTCAAGATTCAAAGTGTAAATCACTTTCTTACTCTTGTTATGTGCACATTTGGATACTCTACCAGCCAACACTATCTTTATTCACTACAAACATCAACTATACTGTTCTCAGAGCAAATTAAAACCAATAATTTGAATGGAAGAAAAATAATAATGAGCATTTATAAAGTGCTCCAATGTTTGGAAGGTGCTTTACATAAATGATCTCGTTTGATTCTCACAACAAACTTGTAAATCAGTGAGGCAATAACTACTTATTAAGTACCTACTATGTGCCAGGAACTGTGCTAAGTACTTGCAATTTTCAAAAAGGGCAAATGATAGTCTCTGATCTAGAGAAGCTAACAGTCTCATAGGGGAGAAAAATTCAAACAACTATACAAATAATATATAGATATGTATATATGTATGTGCATATATGTATATACACACATGCATATATATTGTATGTGTATTTCATATACATGTATATACACACACATATATACATATAGGTGTATACATGTATGTATGTATATATACATACATATGTGTGTGTGTGTATATGATAAATAGGGCATGATTCACAGAAGAAGGCACTAGAATTAAACTGCATAGGAAAAGACTTCTTGTAGAAAGTGGAATTTTAGCTAGAACTTGATGGAAGCCAGGGAAGTCAGAAGGCAAAAATGAGAAGGGATAATATTCCAGGTTTGGGGAACAGCCAGAGAAAATGTTCTTAGAAGAGACAGAATTTCATAATTTCATGTTTAACAAACATCAAGGAGACCAATGTCACTGAATGCAAGAGTACATGGGAAGGTGTGAAAGGTATAAGAAGACTGGAGAGGTGGGAAAGTGGAGTTGGGTTATAAAAAGCTTTGAACATCAAACTAAGGATTTTATATTTAATCTTGAAGTGATAAGTAGTCACTAAAGTTTATTGAGTAGGAGGTCATATGTTTCAATCTGTGTTTTAGGAAAATCATTTTTGCAGCTGAATGGAGGGTGGGCTACAGTGGGGAAAGACTTGTGGCAGGTAGATGAACCAGCAGGCTACTGCAGTAGGCCAGGTTGTGAGGTGATGAGGGCCTGTGCCAAGATGGTGGCAATGTCAGAGGAAAGAAAGGGGTCTATTCAAGAGATTTTGCAAAGTTGAAGAGAACAGACCTTTGCAACAGCTTGACTATGGGATGCGAAAGTGAGTAGTAGAGGATGATATCCAGATTGCAAACCTGGGGCCTAGCAGAACGGAAGTCTTCCCAATATTCTCTTACTTGACAGCAAGAGGCAACTTTGGAAGGGGGATTTTTTTGGGGAAAAGAAAATAAGCTCAGTTTTGTACATGTTGAGTTTACAAAGTTTATAAGACATCTAGTTCAAAATATCTAATAGACAGTAGTAGATACAAGACTGTAGGTAGGTAGAGAGGTCAGAACTAGATAAGCAGATTTAAGAATCTTCAGTAAAGTGATGATAATTGAATCCATGCAAGATGGTGAGACTGCCACATGAAATAGTGTAAAGGGAGAAAAAAAAGATGCACAAATGCTATTATTATCCTCATTTTACAAATGAAGACACAGACTGAAAGAAGTTAAATTACTTTGCCAGGGTCATACAACTAGTAAATGACTGAGATGATACTGGAGCTTAGGTCTTCATGACTCAAGTCCCAGAATTCTATCCATTGTGGTATTTAACTACCTACAGAAAACAGACCTCATGTCCCATTTCATATTTTGGTCAGAAGCAGAGGAATTATTGTTGGTCCTATAGAACTAAGACAAGCCTGGTGTCTATATCTTTTCTCTGTCTCTCCTTGCCCTTTACTTCATTTTGTATTTGACATTGTCAACCATTCTTTCCTCCTGGATACTCTGTTAGGTTTTCATGACAGAACTTTCTCTACTTTCTTGGCTCATCAACCATATCATACCCTTTATCTGTGGGTATTGTCTCTGTCAAAGATGGTCTTCTCTCAGTGCACTCTCTGTCCTGATAACCTCCTCAGCTACCATGAGTTTCATTATTATGGCTATCATAGATGACTCACTAATCTATATGGACAATACCAGTCACTCTCCTGAATTTTGGTCTTAAATCACTAATGGTGAATTTTGAATCTGATGTGCCTAAGATATTTAAAATCCAAAATGTCCAAAGCAGAACCCGTTATCTTCCTCTTGCTCCCATCTTCACCTTTTCTGAAATTTTGTATTTCTGTTGAAGGTACTACCATTGTTCTAGTTTCCTAAGGTTATAATCTTGGTATTATCCTATCCTACTCATTCTCCATGACTCCACATATTGAATCAGTTGCCAAATCTTGCTGTCTATCCTTTTATTCCATCTACAACATCTGACCCCTTCTCTCTGCATACTCAGTACCTACCTTAGTTTAGGGTCCAAACCTCCTTTTACTTAGATTATTGAAATAATCTCCTAATTATCTCTCTAGCCCAAATCATTCCCCACTTCACTCCTTTGCACATCTGCCAATGATATTTTTCTTAAGGCTAGATCTAACCATGTAACTCCTCTAACCAAAAAACTCCAGTGGCCTCCTATTGCTTCTAGTATAAAAATATAAACCCTTTTATTAAGCTTTTATAATTACACTCTGACCATGATCAACCTTTTCAATATCTTTGTGCATAACTTCCCTTTCACATTCTGTCATCTAGCAAAGTTGCCCATCTTTATTCCTCATCCAGCATTGCATCTTTCCTCTCAACCACGTCTCATATCCAAAATGGAATGCCTCCTCAACACCATCTCCTAGAATCCCTATGTTCTTTAAGGATGTAATTCAAAATCCATTTTTTAAAATGAAGCCTTTTATAAAATCTTACCAGTGCTAGTTCCATCCTTCCCAACTGTCTTATATTTAATTTCCCTCTATCTAGCTATATCTACCTATCTACTAAGCCAGTATGGCATATTGGAAAGAATTAATTTTGGATAAAGAAAGCCCTGGGTTCACCAATGTCCACTGACTGTATGACCCTGAGCAAGTTACCTAACTTTTCAGTTCCCTAGACAATTGTCTAATGGTAAGATATTGCAAATAAAGTGCCTACTTGCACTGACAAAAGGATTTTCCTCACCTGGGAATTCCTCAAACCAATGAAATAATAAATTCTGTCTCTACCCTCTATTTTTATTTATTCTATATCCACTTATATTTATACTCAAATGCTCCATTAAAACACAAGATCCTTGAGAGCAGGGATTTTTTCATTCTTTGAATTCCTTTCCTCTTTGTGTTTACTTTATATTTATTTCTATTTATTCCCTTTACTTTTATACTGTATATATATATATATATATATATATATATATTTATATATATTTATCTAATGTAAGCTGCTTGAGCAGGTTTTGTTTCATTCTTAGTATTTTTATCCCTAGCACCTATTCCTATGCAGCTAGTACTTAGTAAATTATTATGGATATTGATGAACTAATTGTGTGAGAAGTGACTGGTAAATCAAGGGAGTCTGAGAGCAGATCTATAGGCAAGTACCTTGCAGATATCATGGGCAAGAATAGAGAGACCGTCTTGTCCAGAATTACACAATCTGCAGGTGACTGGGTCAAGGTTCAGAAAAAGCTTGCTGATTGCTATCTGATACACAACACTATCTTATGATTATATTAGCATTGATTAATAGCAAGCAAAGGGCAGCTATGTGGAACAGTGCATAGTCTGGTCTCAGATACTCACTAACTGTCTGACCCTGGACAAGCCACTTAACTCTGCTTGCCTCAGTTTCCTCATCTGTGAAATGAGCTGCAGGAGGAAATGGCAAACCGCCCCAGTATCTTTGCCAAGAAAACCACAAATAGGGTTGTAAAAACTGAAATGATTCAACAACAACAAATTAGCAAGCATATGATATCTTTTCTCTAATAATTAGTAGGATTTTACTCCTTTGAGTTGGTCTGATATGACCAAGTACCCAAAATGCTTGGGGCTACACAGAGAGGCACAAACGTAGGATCATGAAATGCTGGAACTAGAAAGGACTTTAGAAATTATCTAATCCAACCTCTTTATTTAGCAGTTAAATAAATGGAGATGCAAATAGATGAAGTAACTTGCCTAAATTCATATAATTATTGAGTATCATAGCCAGGGTTCAAATATGAGGTTAGTCAGAACTTCTAGGTCTAGGGGTTGGGTCCAGAAATAGTGAGGGGGTTCCTTCAATCTTCTCTCACTCAACCCTCTTCTGTTCATTAGATGAAAGTTTGTGAGGTGAAAGTTCCTGATGCCATGAGTTAAAAATTAAATAAGTAAATGTAAATATATATATATATATATATATATATATATATATATTATAGAGAGAGAGAGACAGAGAGAGATACAGAGACAGAGACAGAGAGACAGAGAGACAGAGAGAGACAGAGAGACAGAGGCAGAGACAGAGAGACAGAGAGAGAGACAGACAGAGGCAGAGACAGAGAGACAGAGAGAGAGAGAGAGAGACAGAGACACAGAGGCAGAGACAGAGAGACAGAGAGAGAGAGACAGAGAGAGACAGAGAAACATTGATCAGATATATATAGGAGAACTAGGAAAGAGCAATGCCACAAAAATCTGGAGAGAAGATACCATCAAGGACAAAAGAGTGATGAGCAGTGACAAAAGCTTCAGTGAGATCTAGAAAGATAAATATTGAGAAAAATTCATTAGATTTGGCAATAAAAAGATCATTGGTAAGTTTTTTTAAAAAAATTCAGTGGAATGATGAAATAAAAACCCAGAGATTTAAGAATGGGAAAGGAAAGGAAGTGAAGGCACTAATTGCATGTGTCCAAAGCTTCTTAAAACTAACAAATCTGGTATGCTTATCAGAAAACCAATGATTATCTATATACATAAGCATAAACAAGAATAGAATGAAGTAAAATATTCACTTCAAAAATGGTTTATAAAAATTCCTTTACAGTAAGACTAACAAAAACAATTAAAAATTAAAAAAAATCCATAGGCCTAGTAATTCCCAAACTAGGCATTTTTCCATTGCACTATAACTTTGAAGCATTAAGATTAGAGAAATGCTTTAACTTAAGTCAATCCTAGCACCTCCTCCCCAAAAAGAATTCCATTTGTTTTGGGAAGATGTTGTCCTGATTATAAAGAAGCCTTTGGATATAACACATGGCAAATTAGTTGCATGGATAAGAATTCCCTTATCTTAACTGATGGGAATAGATTCTAACCACTCACATTTCTATAGTATTTCAAGGTCTACAAAGCAATTTCCTTACAACTCTGTGAAGTAGGTAGTACAAATATTACTAATCAAAATTAGATAACTGAGAAGCATGTATTAAATACATATTATGTGGCAGGCAGGCACTATATTAAGTGCTGGGGAAAGGAACTTGAAGTGATTTGTCCAAAGTTATATAACATCAGAGGTGAGATTTGAATCCAGGTCTTCTGACTCCAAATTAAACACTCTTTCCCCCAATTCCTACTGAAGGAGGATAGCATGTCTTCCATTTGAAGACAAAAGTGGTGTAATTGTGCTTGTACAATCTGGTCTTGGCCATCCAAGGTACATTTATTTGCTAATACTACAACTGAACAATGATGCTAAATGTCATTACTTCTTTTCTCATGTTTATTATTTGTACTATGTTTAAAACACTTCTGGTGTAGGAAGGGGCAGCTAGATGGTACAATGGATAGAGAGCAGGGCCTGGCATCAGGAAAACTCATCTTCCTGACTTCAAATCTGGTCTAAGACACTCACCAGTTGTGTGATCCTGGACAAGTCACTTAACTGTGCCTCAGTTTCCTCATTTTAAAATGAGTTGGAGAAAGAAATAGAAAAACATTTTAATACCTTTGCCAAGAAAATCCCAAATGGGGTCATGAAGAGTCAGATATGACTGAAAAATGACTAAACAAAAGTGGCAAGGATGGGAAATTTCTCAATTGCCTGTGGTTCCAGAAGTAGGAGTAGTTTAGGAGTTAGAGGAGAAATAGAGAGAGATGGGGAGCACTGGAGAGGTAGGTGCCTGATCAAGTCCAAACAATGAATACTGGACAAATGGGATCCTGATTTAAGACAATCTATGCAGAGAAAGATCCACCAAACTTTCTTTTTTCTTTAACCCCGATCTTCCCTTGACCCTTCCTTCTTTGTCTCTGAATGTTCTGTCTAGAGACAGCTAGGAAGTGCAATGGATAGAATGCTGGACCTAGAGTCAGGAAAATCTGAGTTGAAACCTAACTTCAGACATTTACTAGTTTTATAATCCTAGGCAAATAATTTACCCTCTGTCTGCCTCAGTTTCCCCAATTATGAAATGATAATAATAATAAAAGCACCTACTTACTCAGGTTGTTATAGCTCAATGAATAATATATGTAAAATGCTTAGCATGGTGCTTGGCAAATAGTAGGTACTTAATAAAATGTTTATTCCCCCTCACTCATTTCTGTCTTATTCTTTCTCTGCTCTTGCTTTCTCTTTCTTATCAATTAACTGGATGAAGATTTTTAATCTGGAGTTAAATTTGTTTTTTAAATGTATTTTAGCTGTATTTCACTACAATTCATTTCCTTTATATTTGAGTTTTTTTGTTTTGGCATTTTAAAACATTATTTGAGATGAGGCATATAGGCTTCACCAGACTGCCAAAAGGAAATGATACAAAATAGTATAGAAACCCCTGGCCTAGATGAAATTTACAAGGACCCCTTATTAATGGAACTGCCAAGGTGAAATCAGGTCTAAAGGGGAAGCAGAGGTGATTCCAATTAAATTAAATTACAGCCTGTATGTATTTTAGTGTTCCAGAGTCTGTTCCATATCCTAGCCACAGACTCTAATGCTTCCTGAGCAAATAAAATGGTCACTATGGGTAACCATCAGGGACAAGAGTACTTAGGAGGAAAGAGTAAACATGGGGAGGTTATATAAACTAGAATTGTCAGAAAGGGTGAAATCTCAGAATCACATAGAATAACAATACCAGATCTGGAAAGGACATACAAGGTCATCTAGTTCCAACTATAAGCCAAAGAGGAATCTACTCTCTTAACATGTGACAAGGCGATCAACTTGCCTCCAAGTGAAATGAGTAGGAAAGGAATTCACTATCACTTGAGGCACTTTCTGTTGGGGAACAGAATGAGGAAGAGGATGATGAGGTGCAGAGAAGAGTGTTCTGTAGGTGAACAGATGTCAATGAAAAATAGGAGGGTGATAAATCGCTTCAGAATAGGCAGAATTGATGAGAGATGGATGCAGAATGATGGTCTAGAAGGGGAATTTAATATGGCAATCCTTTTGCTTGTGCCTCCTAAACTGAGGAGCTAAACATTGACCAAATATTTGCAAGGTACTGGTGATAAAAAAATGGTACAGTGGACTAACAGCTAGGCTTGGATTTAGGAAGACCTAAGGATTTCAAATTCAGTCTCAGACACTTGCTAGCTGTATGACCATAGACAAGTCAGTTGGCCTCTCTTTGCCTCAGTCTTTTCATTTGTAAAGTGAGGAAAATAATACCATTTACCTCCCAGGTTATTGTGAGGATCAGATAAGGTAATAATTTTAAGTGCTTAGCACAGTGCCTAGCACTGTGTAAATCAGGCCATGTCCCCATGAAGTTTACATTGGTTTAAGGAATACAACAAGTAGATCACTATGCAAAACAGTTTCTAGAGGGAGAGACCTAATAACTGGGGTAGGGGTCAGGAAGGAACAGGTAAAGAACAGATGATGGTACTTGACACTTTGCTCGAAGGAAGCTAGGGATGCTAAGACATGTGGGTGAGAAGGAAGACAATTCCAAACGTGAAGGACCACTGGAGGTAATGATCAAAGGAAGAATTCCTGATCAAGAGCAGAAGGGAAGAGGTTAGCCTTGTTAAGGGCCAACTCTTCATCAGAGTCTGAAGCAAAAGAGGAGAGAATGCAAAGAGAGATGATGAAGAGAGGTTTTCAGATGTGAAGTAGGGGAGAAAAGTGAGCTTCCGTGGGATGGCTTCTATTTTCTCAGTAAAGTGGGAGCTGAGATCTTTTGGTGAGAGAGAATTGGAAGGCATTCTGGGGAGAGAGGAGAACATTGAAGAGTTGTAAGTGGAGTAGTGTTACAAAAGGATCCTAAGATTTACATTGTTATTTCTAGTCATAACATATATTGTACAATACACACTATGTTCTCTACTTATAACAGCCAGCACCCCACAGCTAGATTACGTCATCCTGCTAATTCATGTCCATTCCTGATTTCCCACCATTCCAATCCATCTCTATCCATTTTTACATGGTCACAAACATGATTTTCCTAAAACAAAGATCTAGCCATGCCTCTTCCTTACTTAGTAAACTATACTGGTTGCATATTGAGATTATATATGAAGTACTTTTTTGGCATTTAAAGCTTTGCATAACTTGGATGGATTCATCTTTTCAGTATGCTTTAATTCCCTCTGTGTATTCTACAATCCAATCATACAGGCCTATTTAGTGTTCTTCACACATGAGGTTCTCTGTCCTGGCTTAGTGCCTTTATGCTAGCTACCCCCACACCCTGTACTTGAAATTCTCTCTCTCCTAACCTCTGACTCCCAGAATTCTCTGAATTCTTTCAAGACTCAACTCAAATGCCACCTTCTGTAGGGGACCTTTCCAGATTCCTCTAACAGTTAGAGTGCCTTCTCCTCTAAAAATCACTTTTTAAACTATTTGTCTATTTATATACTGGGGATACAAAGAAAAGCAAAAAAAAAAAAGTCCCTATTCTCAAGGAACTCACACTCTCATGAGGGAAGTAACATTCAAACAACTGTGCACAAACAAGATAGACACAGGATAAAGTGGAGGTGGTCTCAGAGGGAAGGAACTAAGATTAAGGAGGAGAGGGAAAGGCTTTTGCAGAAGGTAAGATTTTAGCTAACAAGGAAGCCAGGGAAGATAGGAAGTAGATAGGAATAGAGAAAGAGTTCCAGGCATAGGGGACAGCCAGGGAAAATACTTGGAGGAGGGAGCTAGAATGTAGTATGTGAGGAGCAGAGTGCCTAGAGGGGAGTGAATTTTAAGAAGGGAATTAGAATATAAACTCTTTGACAGCAAAATGTTGTTATTGTTCTTCTTTGTTGTTGTTATTATATCTCCAGTGTTTATCACAGGGCCTGAACACATTAAGAGCTTGTTCATTAATGGATTGAAATATTTGAAATAGGAGTTTATGAAAGATATAGCCACTGTAACCATTCTCACAATAGAACAGTAAATCTACAAGGCACTGGGGAATGAGGAGAGTTAGAGAGACAGAGGTGGAGAGAGTGGGGGAAGCTTAAGGCAACACTATAAAGGAACAAGAAAAAAGTCATTGAAATGCAATAAGGAGGATTTGTGTCTTGAGTGGTGATTAGGGATAAGAGGAAAAAAGGAAGTAGAATATAGGGAGGTCAAGTTAAGGAACAAGTTGATGACAAATGTTTTCTGCTCACTGTCACACAGTGAACAATAGATTGATTTAGAAAATAAAGAGAAACATCCATAATGGACTTAAGCTACATTGAACAAACATTTCACACACACAGAAGATAGGTACTTTTGACTTTTGATGCAGATAAATTTAAAGCAATATAATTTTGCTATATAATGGCAATCTATTCCTTCAGAAGACACTAAGATTCATCAGACAATGTTCACTCCCTAATTACTGATCTAATATGAATATATGAAGATTGATAACCCTTTGTCTTTACAGCATGAGCTCATTCCATTCAATCAATCAATCAATCAGCAAGTCATATGAAATACTTGCCATGCCCAAGACACGGTGTTAAGTGCTGGGGAGTTAGCAAAGACAAATAAGAAATTACCTTTACGCTCAAGTAGCTCCTAGAAGAGACAGAAAATATATAAGTATTCTTTGATGTTTTAATATATGTAATTTAATTGATGAGGGGGTACTTCCTTTACCAACTCATATCAGGGACCAGCAGAGATGACTTCATGAGATGGTAGAGCTAAAACTTGCATTATCTGTTTACCAACCTCTCCACTTAATTAGGTCTATCCATGGATGACAATCTATGTAGAGGCCCACACTCCAAATCTTCCCAGTTTGTTTGGAAATGACAAAACTTGTAGCTATACAGCTACAGAATCCCAGTATGCCATTGAAATCACCATTATGTACAAAGAAGAACTTCCATGGAGCAAGATATACACAAGTAACAATGATAAAAATAGAATAAAAGTGCATGTGAGGAGTACAAAATATCTAGGTAGCAACATGCTATAAACACTAAACATCTGTCAGAAAAGGTTAATGAATGATGGTAGAATATTGAAATTGAGGAACTGAAGATAATTTTATGTTCTAGGAAAATGACATTCCTGTCAAAAACTCTGAATAATTTGTCTGAAGATTGAGATCTACCTGCCTCCAACACAATACAATATGTTCTGACTGTGTATGACTTTTCTGTCTGCAGTTTCCCTGTTTCGCATAAAATGTACTTGAAGCAGCCTAGGAGGAAGCTAGGGCTCAGTGGATCAGTGGATAGAGTGCTAGGCCTGGAGTCAGGAAGACCAGAATTCAAATGCAGATACTCACGAATTATGTGGCCCTGGGCAAGTCACTTAATCATGTTTGCTTCAATTTCCTTATCTATCAAATGAGCTGGAGAAGGAAAAGGCAAAGCACTCCAGCATCTTTGCCAAGAAAACCCCAAATGGGCTCATGAAAAGTTGGACATGACTGACACAACTGAGCAACAACAACAGTATGTGTAAGAGGTAGTGTAATAGGTGATAATTACGTTCTCTCACCTAGACACACATACTTGAGCTCATATTACAGCACACACTAATGAGCAGTAATGGAGCTAAGTTTAGGGGCATTGGTCACTTCCAGTGGATCAGATATGCTCTGTCTCTTTCCTGAAGGCTTTGGTATTTTGGTTTGGGTTCAATGATCCCTTTGTACCTCTAAAAGCTGGGGGGAGGAGGACTGGGAGCTCAGTTCACCTCTACAAACTCTCCAAAGTGGTATGGGCTAGACAACATGTGGGCAGGGTGGATTATCCCTTAATGTGCTCTGGTTAGAACACAGAAATAGGGTTGGAGGGGAAATTCTTGATTGCCCCTCCCCATTACACATCTATTATCACATTTGAGCCTCAGTGTGAGGGTAGTTTTATTTTGGGGCAGCTAGGTGGCACAGTGGATAGAGTGCTGGGCCTGGAATCAGGAGGATTTTCCTGAGTTCAAATCTGTCTCAGACACTTACTGGTTGTGTAACCCTGGGCAAGTTGCTTAACCTTTTTCCATCAGTTCCTCATCTATAAAATGACCTGGAGAAGGAAATGGCAAACTACTCCAATACCTTTGCCAAGAAAACCTCAAATGGACTCACGAAGGGTCTGAGATGACTGAAACAACTGAACAACAATAGCAACTTTCAACTTTCATGTGTGGTGGGAGTAAGAGGTAGGTTGGAGAGAAACTGCCAGCTGCAGCAGAGCTGGCAATTCATCGAGACAGTTATGCACAGAGGGCATTGGAATGAGTGAGTGACAAGCAATGCCCTTGGAATACTATATTCCACATGGCATAAGCTCTACTTCCTTTCCTCTGCAGGAAACTTCACTCATATCTGAAAAGTTTGCTTATGACAATTTGAACAGTTGCTTTGGGTTTGTTACTACCAAGGTGCCTATCCATGGATTACTGGTGAAAGCCAAAGTTAATCCTGATATTTTTCTCCTGGAAATTAATCATAAACTTAGATATCATTAAAAGCGATTTTTGAAAAATTGTAATTGGGGAAAGCAGCACAATCTAGTAGAAAAAGTATTGTATTGAGAAACAGAAAGTTTGGTTCTAGTCCAAGTTTTAATGTTAACTTGCAGTATTTCCTTGAGTATATCCCTGAGGATATCTGGGCCTCAGTTTCTTTACTTATAAAATAGGTGGAAAGAGCAGGACCAAATTATCCTGAAATTCCATCAAGCTCTATTGCTATGCAAAACGTGTTAAGTTTTTAAATTTTAGTTTAGTATTTTAGGAAACTGTAATTGACATAACAAACAGTAATAGTAGAATTATAGCATTAAGGATCCATGGCAAAGGGGAAAAGGTACCAAAGAAACAATATGTTAAGGATTTGATTTTAAAAAGTTATATTACATATGAAATTCTACCATAACAAGAGCTTGTGGTACAATGGATAAAAAACTGGATTTGGAATCAGGAAACCTAGGCATAAATTCTGCCTCAGACTAACAGGCTGGATGACCTTGGGAAAGTCACTAAACCTCTCTTTGAGTTATATTTTCTTCATCTGAAAGATGTGAATTATAATAATACCTACCTCATTGAGTCAGTTAGGATTAAATAGATAATGTATACAAAATCCTTTGAAAACTTCAAAGCCTATATAAATGTGATCTTTCACTATAAACATTAAAGGATCAATCTCTACTATATCACAGTCCCCAGAGGATTAAAAGCCAAAGAAGTAAGACTCTTGCTCCTACTCTATTAGCTTTATGCATCACGGAACAGTGAAAGGAGATATTAGAGATAAGGTTCAACTTATTTAAGTGTCATTTTGCTTCTTCTCTCTAACCCGAAGGACAGTGTTGCATAGTAGAGAAAGAGATGACCTCAAAGCCAGGAAAACTGGAGTTCAAATCTCGTCTCTGGTACATACTTGCTGTGTGACCTTGAGCAGGTCACTTAACATCTCCATGTTCTCTAGGACACTCTCTAAGACTTTACGTTGCTTGTATTGGTAGAGGTGGTTTGCTTACCCAGAAATTCCCCTTAACAATGAAATCATAGGTACCACCAAACTGCAACAAAATCATAATCTTATGATGGCAGAGGATGGAGAAACATACTCAGAAGTAAATTTAAAGTCAAAATAAAAGAGAAGCTAATAACAGGGTACCTAGATGGCCTCAGTGGGCTCAGGTTTCCAAGGCCAAAGTACTCCTTGGTATAACTAGTATGTGTGATTGCCAATCACCATCAGTATTCTTGCATGTCTATTGGAGAATGAAAGAGAACAGAAAGCAGGCACATCAAAATTTACAAAAAAAAAGTAAGGAGAATATCAGCTGCAAAACTATATGCCATAGTGTTTGAATTAAGTTACTGACACAGTTCTAGAATGTGAGATGGTTTTCAAGTACTAAGAAAGGGAAAAAGTAATTACTAATGCCCAGGATGATTTTCTCAAGAAGTGGTCATTGTAGCCTAAGGTAAACTGGTTAGTTCAGGCAGAGGAATGTTAGAGATTTTTTTTTCTAGGTCACAGTAAATCATATAATAAAATCCTGTCATTCTCGGGGACTAGATAGAATTATATGGGACAAGTGATAATACATTTAGGTATATTAGGAACTGCTTGAATGACCAGATATAAAGAAGAGTAATTAAAGACTAAATTTCAGCTTGGAAGGATGTCTCTAGTGAAGTGTTCCCAAGATCTACCCGTGACCCTGTGCTGCTTCATACTTTTATCATTGATTTGGATGGAGGCAATGACAGTATGATTATCAAATTTGCGGATGGTACAAATGGCAGTCAGAATCCAATAAAATATCAACAAGTTAGAAGGAAGGGCCAAATTTTTTAAAAAAGGTTGTTAATAAGGACAACACTAAAATGCTACAGTCAACAATTAATTGAAGAAATACAAGATGAGTGAGGAATTGAACAGACAACAGTTTATGTTAAAAAAAAAAAGTGTGGGTTTTGGTTACTTAACCAAATAGAAGGCAATAATCCTTTCTTAAAGGAGGCAAGGAAGACCAGCTAATTTCATATTAGGCTGCATTAAGAAATGTTATAGTGTCCCAAATTAGATAAGGAATGGCTATTCTATACTTTGACCCATTCAGATAAGATTTTGAGCACTGTATTCAATTTTGAGCACCATATTCTAGGAAGGACATGAATGAACTGGAGAACCCCTAGAGAAGAATGAAAAGGATTATGACAGAACTGAAGAGCTTTCGATGAGAAGATCAGTTGAAGGAATTGAGTATGTTAAGCTTGGGAAAGAAGAGGCTTAAGGGCATACAAAATAATAGTCTCCAAGTATCTGAAAGAGTTTTATGTGGAAGAGAGATTAAAGCTGTTCCACTTAGCCTTAGAAGTCAGAACTAAGAGCAATGGATAGAGTTTACAAAGATGCAGGTTTTTGGCTTGGTGTGAAGAAAAACTACCTAACAATGAAAGCTGCCAAAGGCAGATGGACTAAGTCAATTGATGGTGGACTCTCCTATGCTTAAGTTTTGAAGCAGAGATGGGAAGAGTGTTTGTTGGGGATGTTGCGGAGTTTTTTCCTGTTTAGACACAAATTGGCCTAGATGACCTCTAAGGTCCATCCCATCTTTCGGATTCTGTGAAGCATGAAGGTCATGCTGAATTCTCATCCATCTTTTCAAAACAGCCTCAAATGTACTTGCCTTCAGGAAGCATTCCTTGATTCCCCTGTTTGATATTTACTTTTCTCCTTGGGTCTCATAGACTCATTCTAAAGCACTTATCATGTAATACTATGTTTTCTTGTTATCTCTGCCTCTGGGTTATGTCCCACTAAGAACAATGAGAGTAGGAAACCTATTCATAGCTAAACTGTATGCTGTTGCACTCTGCATGCACACTTAAATGAGTTTTTTTTTTGAGGAATTAATAGAATGTCTTTCATTTGTTTGACATATTTATTATACATCTATTGTATGCAGTACACTATGGAGATACAAAGTCTAGTCAGGGAAGATACAAAATTTAGGTAACACAATATTCCTGCTTTCATAGAGATTACAATCTTAGGAAAAGAGGATATAGAGCCAGAAAATACTTTAAAAATTATTTATCCTACTTGTTGAATTTTATAGACAAGTCACTTAAGATCCAGAGAAGTGAAATTACTTATACCCTCTGGTATTTCCTCCTTTAGGATTCCTTATCATTCATCAAGGTTCAATCCAGGTTTCATATTTTTCCCTCAACTTTTTTTGCTCTTTACTGAAATATTCCTAGAGTGTTTTTATCTGATTTAGCTTCTCCAGGACAGCGACTGTTTCATTTTTGCCTTTATGTTCTTGACAAGTCCAGGCTCTGTCCCTGAGGCTATGCTAAACCTAAAAGCTTCTTATTTTAATTCTGTCCAAAGTCAGATAGGTAGTAAGTAGCAGAACTAGGGTTAGAACCCCACACACATCATGAGTGAACTGGGCATTAGGGATGGGGAAAGTGAGAGGCAGGATAAAATAATGCTAAATAGTGTTGGCAGGAAGGGAGTATCAAAATTAGACTTGCTTTGCTTCACAAATTTTCCTAACATTAACCCTGAAAATATTATTGCAATTTATTATCTTGCAATTCAACCTTCCAATGAATTGATGATTTCACCAATACATGCACTGCTTTCAGTATTGAAGGTCAAAACCTATCTCTGCCTTCTGATGTTATTCCATATTTTCCCATTAAATTCTACATGGGTTCCATCCAATATGTTTAGGGTATTTTTCTGGGTCTCTTGCATTACATGGATACCATGTAACATACTAATCATCCATCCATTATCTTTTACTCTTGTTATATGACTGGCCCATATTTTTGAGTTATTCCTATCTTCAATGATATGTTTGTGCTGTCTTTGCACAAAACTTATCCTTGTTAATTTGTTGTACTCTATTTACACCGATCTCCCATCTTTCTATCATGCTTTGGATGACCTAGATATTGGAGGAATCCATAATTTGCAGCCATATAGCACTAGGAAAAATAGTGAAGCTTTTTTTCTCTTTTTTTTGTTTACTGGAATAATCTTTGAGTTCAAGTACTGTACAAAATCATAAATGCAATTCAGACTACTCTCTTCCTTCTATTCCATCCTAGGTCCAGTTCATGGACTATCTATTGTGTCTATTCAAAATATATCTTCTTATATACCAGTTCTATGGGCTGATAATTTGCCTAAATAACATACCTTAGAAAATAAGCATTCTTCATCTACTTAATTTTACTTTCCTATTTAGATTATTGGGTTGAACTCTTTTGAGTTCTTATTATTATTTAAGGATATCTAAATATCTAGTTTGGGCAGCTAGGTGGTACAGTGGATAGAGTGCCAGGTCTGGAGTCAGTAAGACCCAAGTTCAAATCCAGCCTCAAACACTTACTAGCTCTGTGACCCTGGGCAAGTTACTTACCATTTGTTATCTTAGTCCCTTTATCTATAAAATGAATAAAAAAGGAAATGGCAAACCACTTCACCATCTTTGCCAAGAAAACCCCAAATGGGGTCACAAAGAGTAAGACACAACTGAAATAACTGAAAAACAATAACAAAGTTCTAATTCTTGGTGCAATCAGCATACTACAATCTACAAACATGAGCATCTGATCAACCTCACCATTTATAGAAAAAGTTTCCTTCATTTGAATTCTGCAGTAGATAGCCATCATGATGGTGACAAACAATTTTGGTATTAACCTTTTCTCATGCTTCATTTAATATTAAAATCTGATAATTGTTGAATAAATGTATTGTTGCATTTATCAAGGAATCTTTTATGTACTTTATATGTCAATTTTAGGCTCCCTGCTAGAAGAGAAACTTTAAAGTAGAATTTTGCCTTATGTAATGTAAAAGTTTTAAAGAGGTAGTTAATTTCACCTTGTGATGTTATTCAGAGCCAGGTCTAGCTTCTCCCAATTTTGCTTGAAACTCTCCATTCTCTTTCAGTATGTTTGTGCCAACATGCCTTGGTAGAGGAAGTTTCCTCACTCAAGAGTTTTCTATACCAGCTAAGTCAAGTCCCTATCTCTATGAATATTTTCATGTATTCTATAAGCTTTTGTCCACTTTTGTTTCTTGATCCTGAGTAATATTTTCTAATATATTTTTCAGCGTACTCACGTATGTTGACATTTTAGTGATGGCACCAAGTGTTGAAATATAGGTATATTTAATTCTGAGGGTCTCAATGAATTCTTCATAAAATTTCTCTACCCCTTCAAACTCTGAAAGATATATTACAGAAACTGTCTTTGTGGTAGTCCTTTTGCTTACACTCATAAATGCTGAAATAAGAGATGACTAAACTTCCCATAAGGGTAGCTAGGTGGTTCAGTGGATAGAGTGCTGGGCCTGGAGTTACAAAGATTCATTTTTATTCGTTCAAATCTGGCATCAGACACTCACTAACTGTGTTACCCTGTGCAAGACGCTTAACTGTATTTTTCTGTTTCCTTATGTTTAAAAAGAGCTAGAGAAGGAAATAGCAAGCCATTCCATTATCTTTGCCAAGAAAACTTCAAATGGGGTCTCAAAGAGTCAGACATGACTGAAACATATCCCATGAAAGCATGTTTCTTATTTCCTCTCGACAGATAAGAAAAACAATGCTGCTCACTCCTTTGTTTCCTCTTTCCAGAAAGAAAAACAAACAAAAACTATGAGTCATTATTCCATTTAGTCATCATTTCCTTATAATCTTCTTGTTTAAATTATAGCAAGACCATCCATATGGATAGCAATTTAGTTCTCCTGGTACTATGTTGACATATTGCTCAATAAGTCCACCATAATTTCTAGAAAAAAAAAGATTTGGATAACAAATAACAAATGAAGATCATCACTTGTTTATGAAGGGCAACACATTGAACCTGAGGAAAATCAGGTGTTATAGCTAAGAAGGTCATTGAAAAAGGCAATTTAATTTGTAGTAAGCAATCCATAAAGACCTATTTATTGAATCCTTTTTATATCCATGAATCCATCAATCAGGATTTATTAAGTGCCCACTATCTGTTAGGCACTGTGTTAAAGTCTTGGGATATAAAAAGAGGCAAAAGTAAATCTCTGACTTCAAGAAGCTCATGATCTAATGGAGGAAACACAAACAAAAAAATGTATACAAACAAGCTACATACAGGATAAATAGAAAATAATTAATAGAGAGAAGACACTAGAATTAAGAGGGGTTGGAAAGGTCTTCTTGTAGAAGGTGAGATTTCAGTTAGGGTCTAAAGGAAGTCAGGAAAGCCAGTAGGTAAAGATGAGGAGGGAAAGCATTCCACTGATGGGAGGAGACACGTAGAAAAAACACTCAGACCAGAAAGAGTGTCTTGTTCATGGAACAGCAAGGAAGTCAGTGTCACTGAAGCAAAGAATATGTGGTGGTGAGTAATCTAGGAGGGAGTTAGATTATAAAGAACTTTGAATGCCAGACAATGGATTGTATTGGATTCTGGAGGAGATAGGGAACCACTAGAGTTTATTGAGTAGGCAGGTGCCATAATGAGGCCTCTATTTCAGGAAAATCATTCCATTGTCTGAATGGAGACTGGCTTGGAGAAGGGACTTGAGGCAAGCAGACAACCAGAAGGCTATTGTAATCATCCAGGTATTGGGGTTGGGGGAAAACAAGGGCCTACATATCTGTGTCAGATGAGAGAAGGGGGAAGTATCTAAGAGATTTTGCAAAGGTGCAACTGATGGGCCTTGGTAAATAAATTGTTATGGGTAGTAAGAGAAAGAGAGGAGTCTAGAGTGACTCCTACGTTTTGAGACTGAGGATGGTTTTGACGTCTCTGGTAAAAAGGAAGGCAGGAGATAGGGAGAGTTTATAGTGAAAGATAAAAAATTCTGTGTTGGACATTTTGAGTTTAAGATGTCTGGGGGGCATCCAGGTTGAGATGGCTAAAACGCAGTTGGAGATGTAAGATTGAACATAAGCAGAGAGGTTGGGGTAGAGTGGCTAGCTCTATATGAAGAGCTGTGGGAAATGAAAAAAAAATAGATATGGCCCCTTTCCCTAAGAAACTTATCTTTGAGTTTAAGAGATCAAAGTCCATATGTGAATCAGATACTACGGTAAGAGGAAACATTGTTAGACTTGGATTCAGTAGAGATTCAGGCTCAAATCTCAGCTTAAACACATATTTATCATAAGACCTTAGGTTAGTCACTTAAGATTTCTGAGATCCTCCCCAAGGACTTATGGGAAAAACTGAACAAAAGCTGCACAGGATTGGATAATAGAAGTAGATTTTCATCTCATGCAGTGAGGGAAGTACCTACACCAGGGGTGGGGAACCTGCGACCTCCAGGTCCTTAAAGGGCTGCACCTGAGCACCTAGAAGACTAAACATGGTTTGGAGGCCACAGGTTCCCCACCCTTGCTCACCCATGAAAACAATTCTCCCTAAAAGCACCAGGGATTCCAGATGTATAAACAATCGGTAAATCAATGTTGATTGTCTACCATGAGTAAGTGTATGCTAGATAGAATGGGCAATATTAAAAAATACACACACAACTCATATGCCCATGCTCTCAAGGAGCCTAATATAATTTACAATTATAAGTAATAAGACATATTTCTTGTGTAACTGGTAGAAAGAAATCTCATCATAGTTACACCCTGTATAGCTAGGTTACCTAAAAAGCATTAAATGCCACAATGAGAAAGTGTCAGAGAACTGGAAACTTCTAATAAAATCTTGATAAACAAACATATCTGTGCCACCCAATTTAAAGTGCATTAATAAGCATTATTGCTTAAGGTAATATATACAACAAGCTTTGGGTATTTCATAAGAATATATACTGACTTTCATTTTCATAGTCAATTATAGAGTCCAACAGGCATAACACGATTGTACTCTACTTATTGCCTTAAATATATACATATAATTTTTTTTTTTTCACCATGGCCCTTATCTATAACTCTTCCATAGTACATGAGTCCAATTTTAATTCAGTTTGTGATGGGATTGTAGTAATATTTACTTACTGAAGTTTCATAAAAGCCCCAAATACCATCTTAATTCAATTGTTGGACCTGAGAACTCTGTTAGGCATGAGGGACACAAAACACTCCACAACAGGATCTCTGACCTTAAGGTGTTTACAATCTTGGGAAGACAAGACTTATGTATGGGTGGGAAATAGGAAAAAAAATGCAGAGACAGCTTTTGACTCACCAAGTACTAAATTTTGTGGTTTAGAAAATTGGTGCTTTGGAATTAAAAGCCCTTCTCCCAATCACAAGGGACAGAAAGGAGGCTAACCAAATCTACTGAGCTGTTTATTCCCCCTGGGAGGGAGACTGCCTGTCATTCTGAACCAGTGGAAAAAGAGGAAGCAGCTTATTAGAAAGAAGGTTGACAGAATATTGCCACAGAATCCCCAGAGACAAGAGACAGCTCTTTAGAACTCACTCCTAGAACTTATTTCCTCAGATTTCAGGACACAATTGGGAATTAGAAGGCTGTAGAATGGTGGTTCATATCTGTTCAAGGATAAATCCCTTACCCCAGCTGGTGTCTGGAAGGAGGCTCCATGCCTCGCATCTCTGCAATTATCAAAGATAAATATTGAGGAAGATAGACTACTCTCGGCTAAGGGAAAAGAGTATCCTAGTTTGGGATTCAGAGGATCTGGACCCAAATCTCAGCTTTATTATTTATTAGAGTTCTGGGCCTAAAGTCAGGAAGATGAATATTCCTGAGTTCAAATCTGGCCTCAAAAACTTACTGATTGTGTGACCCTGGACAAGTCATTAGACCCTTTTTGCCTCAGTTTCTTTATCTGTACAATGAGCTGGAGAAGGAAATGGTAAATTCCTCTAGTATCTCTGCCAAGAAAACCCCAAATGGGGCCATGAAGGGTTGGACACAACCAAAACAACTGAACAACAACCTTGAGCAGATAGATTGCCCTTTCTCATAAGGGCCTCTGCTTCCTCTTTTCTAAAATGACAATGAGAGTATTGAACCAGAATCATAAGGTCTCACATTCAGCTTTGGAAATCTTTCTCCTAACAATTCTTTTGATGCCCTAATGCACAATCTTTTATGATCACTTCCAAATCTAACATTCTCCGCTTTAAGGTCCCTTCCAGCTCTGACATCTTATATTCTAACTTTTTTTCTTTTGACATTATAACATTCTGTGTTCTAAGGTTGTTTCTAGTTCTGACATTCTATAGTATAACATTTCTTCTTTTGATGTTCTAACATACTGTATTCTAAGGTCTCTTTCAGCAGTGATATCCTACATTTTAACAGATTTTCTTTTTATGTTCTAACCCTCCATGGTTTAAGGTTCCTTTTTGCTCTAATATTTTGTAATGTACAGTCAGACAATGACCCTCACTGAAAGGATGACCCCTTTCCCCACCCTGACCTGCACCACTCAGAAGGTTAGGTACTATCTCCTCCGGGCTCCCTACGCACCCTAAGTATTTAATCTAGGCCTGCTCCTGCATAGGCTTCTAGGACACCATAACTCACCATCTGGTGGCCAGAAAATTCAAGAGAACCCCAGGCTCTGAGCCTCTCTCCCCAACCAGGACAGGTGTTCCCATTTACCTTCAGAACCTTTGGTCTGTGTTCCTGTGAGGTGCCAAATTCTTACTTCACACAGACAAGGTGTTCAGGCAGCAGGTACTGACTCTGTTTTCCTTCCCTCCAAAGCCAGAAATTTTAAAGGTTCCCCCTGCTTCCCTCTCTCCCCCCGAAGCAAATTGCCTCACTTCTTAAAGGGCCAAAAACCCTGGTCCCACACATTTTGAGAAATAGCTAAAGTTATCCTGAGGATCAGTTTCTAATTGAGAAAATCAAGACCCTAAGAATTGAAAGAACTTGTCCAGGATCACATAGCTAGGAAATAATAATGTGCTTCTTTTAAGACAAAAATTATATGAACTTTTTTGGATGTCATATCACCCTGACTCATTTGCAGTTCAGTAAAGTCCCCATATATGTATGTGTGTACACACACACACACACACACACACACCATACACTTTTTCCACATGAATTGCTGTCACTAGAATTCCTTCATTCTATACCTGTGTGATTGATTTTTAACTCAAGATTAGGGTTTTAAAATCATCTTCACTAATTTTCATCTGAGTTCTTCAGAATGGGTAACATTTGAATAGGTAGAAAAAAAGAGGCTGGGAATGCAGGTAGAGAGAATAATATGAACAATCACACTGATTGGAGAATATGCAGGCTGGAGGACAGTGAGTACCTTGACCTGGGTGAATGGAGAGGAATTAGAAGGAAACTGGAAGATAGTGTCAATTACACATTAAAAGAAACAAAGACAGATTTTAGGAGGAAGGAAGATGGGGAAATTTCATTCTTTATTGCACAGATCTTCTCGACAAAATAAGGAAGATTTTGAAGCAAAAGTGAGAGTTCAGAGGGCTCCTGAAATAGGAATTAAAATGTAAAGAAAAAAAAAAATCGCCGAATTTGGAGTCAGGGGACCTAGGCTCAAATGACTGACTACTCTACTGCTCATTACTTGTTTCCTGCCACTCATTACCTTACCTTGGACAAGTCATGTCCTTTTTCTGAGTTTCTATTTTATCATCTATAAAATAACAGCTTTGACCTGTTAGAGGTCAAATTATTTCTAAAGTCCCTGTCCATTTCTCTGTCCCATGTGCTTGTAATCAGTGGAAATTATTTGTTTTCCTGGAAAACTACTTTCTAATACATCAAAGCCCATTTGAAGAATACAAACTGGAATTGTGAACACTTTAATCTGAAGAATTTCAAGTCATTTTATGGTAAAATCAGTAAGCTTTAAATCACTGACTAAATTCAATTCTATTCAATGTAACAAGCATTTATTAAGTGCTTACCATGTAAAAAGAAATATGCTAAGCCCTAGGGATACAAAAATAGAGACAAAATAAAAACCCTTACCTTTATGTTCTTCCGGTGAGAGTCATGTACTTACATATAATGCAAGGGGCAAATTGAGGAGGGGGAATTAATATTAATATTAAGGAAGGCCTCACAAAGGAAATGGTGACTGAGCTGACCCACGAAAGATGATAAGGATTCTTTGAGGCAGAGATGAGAAGAGAGTGCATTTTAAGCATGGAACATGATTCCTAAAATTCAGCCAGAGGTAAGAAATGGTATGCCAACTTGTAGTGAGAACCAATTTTATCAGCATAACTAAACGTATTTTATTTGAAACCTACATTTTGTGATTGAGCTGTTCTGAGTAAATCTTTTTTTTCAGTAATGAGATAAGAACTTGTGTGGTATGATATAGTAAACAAGATATATGTGTGTATATGTCTTTGAAATAACTGATGAGCATATGTGGATTCTCTGATAAGAGGACAAACCATCAATAGAAAAAATATTATAAATAATTTTTTCAGTTGTTTCCGTAACAAACTACTTTTCAGATTATATTATAAAAATGTTAAGATTTACCATAGCTGAAATATCTATCTGTCTATTCATCTATGTATCTATGTATGTATGTATGTATGTATGTATGTATGTATGTATGTATGTATCTATCTATCTATCTATCTATCTATCTAATCTGAAAGGCACTGGAGGCTCCATTCAGCCTTCACCTTGCTCCTGTGTTGCATTTCTCCTACATTCCCCATTGAAACTGGAGCATCCCCAAGTTCTCTTAAAGAAAGTGCTGTTTGGCTGACCCTTGCCAAATGACCACTTCAGAGACATATGGCATAGAGGAAACCTTGTTGTGAACATTGGCATGAAGGAAAGAAGCTTACCTGGACTTTAAAGACTGAAGTAGATTGTCTATTAATAGAGGAAGGGTGTTGTTTGTAATGCTTGCACCTTTTGATGAAGTTTGATTGCATGCAATGAAAAGTTTTGCTCTCTAATTGTGCGCCATGTGCTACCCAATATCAGGGAATAGCTAATAGGTAAATTTGATTGGAATATAGATCTTATGAAGGAGAGTGATGTGAAAAAGGTTGGAAAGGTAGACTGAAGCTAAATTTTACAGGGCATTAACTGGTAGGCAAAGGAATTTGTACTTTATGCTATAGGTAATTGGTAGCCACTCTAGATTTTTGCTTGGAAGAAAGTATGGTCAGGCAGCTGAATAATAAAGTAGCATGTAACATTTATACTCAGATGTGAGCCAAAAGTAAAAATGACCCCAACGGGACATAAAACTTGTTCCTTCACAGATTATTTGTAAAATATTGCTAGATAAATCTACCTGGAATAGAAAGGTAACAATTTGTGTTTTCAAAGTCAGAGGTCCATGTCAGCTATGGCTACCTCCTGGTGGCTCTGAGATATGAACTATTGTCATGTCAAAACTCCATCCATGATTTCTTCTGATTTCTTACTTCATCTATTCAGTTGAATATATAATTTAAATGAGTTTGAACGATAACTACTACCTTATATTTACACAGGACTTTCAGCATTTTCAAAGCCATAGAATCTGAGCTGAATTGAACTTTGGTTATCAATCCAAACCCTCTGATTTTGAACATGAGGCCCAGGAGGACTAAGTTACTGGTCCAGATTCACATTACTCTAATGTTCAGTCAAGCATAAGAAGCCAGATCTTCTGAGTTTGGTATTCTTTTAACTTCAACATGCTGTGTCTCTTCAAATCGATTATCTCAGATAATGCTAATAGCATTTTCTTTGCTAGGTGCACAGTCAATCACACCAGCTCTCTAGATCACTATTTTTAACTCCTTAATGGCCTGTATAGGTACAAGAAAATCCAAATTACATTAATAACAATAAAACAAATAAATTCAATAATAAAAATAAATTCAATAAAATAAATAAAATTCAAATTAAAAAGATAAGAATATAGTAATTTAAGAATCAGAGTATTTGAATTAAACATACTAATCCAACATGGCAATTTTGTAGAATTCAGATGTTTCATAACACTGAAACTGGTATCATCTTTTCTCCTTTGCAGTCAAGTTGCTTGACTGATAGAAAACTCGGTTCCTAAGAACATTGGAAATATGTGTTTTCTCATGGTCTTAGGCAACCCCTGTGACAGGGTCCTTTGACCCCCAAAGGGGTCGTGACCCACAGGTTGAGAACCGCTTAGAGAAACACAGCTGTAGTACAAATGCCTGGAAAAACTCTAGCAATGTATCAGAAGGAATAATGATGGTAAACTCCATCAAAGAAAATGACAAGGAGACAGCATATCAAAACTTTTGGATGTAGCCAAACAGTCTTAGAGTACTTTAAACATTTTTATCTTTAAATATCTTTAAATGCTTTCATTAGCAAAAGAAAGAACAACTCAATGAATTGGGCATGCAAAAGAAAATCCTAAAATAACTTAGAAGAGTAACAAATAAAAAGAAAGATGGAAACATGAGAACAGATATTCTGAAAAATCAAAAAAGTTTTTAAAAAAGAGAGATAAGGAGCAATTTTTTTTTCTAACTATCTTTTTTTTTTATTTACTCATTTACTTTTAATTTACAAGATTCAGTTCCACAATCACTTGAGTTTCAGATTTTCTCCCCTCCCGTCCCCCCCCCCCCCCCCCATGGTGGCGTGCAATCATGTATAGGATCTGCAAATACTTTCACATTGTACAATAGTTTGGGCATATAGAAGGGCTGTAACCAATGAGTGATCACTGGGAAAAGAAAAAAAAAAAAAAAGCAAAACCAGACATAAAAGAGAATGATAACGAGTTTTGCTTTACTCTTAAGGAGCAATTTTTAAAGAAAAAATAAAAAAAAACTAATATAATAATTTTTTCTTTTTTAAAAAAATAGTTTGTTTCAGTTAGACAAAATTTCTCACTCACTCTCCCCATTAGATATGTCAAAAAATATTTTCTCATTTTGCATTCTGAGTTATTTCCCTTTCTGTCATGAGGAAAGTAACATATTTCATCATCAGTCATCTGTAGTTCCGGTTGGTCTTTATGCTGAGAAAAAATCAGTACAATAGTATTCCATCACACTTACACATCTCAACATGTTATTTCTTCCCCCAATTTATAGGCACCCTTTCCAATTCCCATCTTTTGCTACTTCAAAGAGCTATCAGAATTTTTGTGCATCCTTAGAGCATGTTTTACTTAGGACTAATCCTTCCCTTGAATCAATTATTCCTTAAGTTCCCCTTCCCCCTTCTCCCTTTCCTTACTATTTTCCTATTGAATGAAATGTATTTCTGTACCCAAGTGTGTGTGTGTATGTGTGTGTGTGTGTGTGCGTGTGTGTGTGTGTGTGTGTGTGTGTGTGTGTGTATATTCTTTCCCCCTTCGATAGGTTCCAGTGGTTCTCAACCTTCCTAATGCTGCGACTCTTTAATACACTTCCTCATATTGTGGTGACCCCCAACCATAAAATTATTTTTGCTGCTACTTCATAACTGTAATTTTGCTACTGTTATGAATTGCAATGTAAATATCTGATATGCAGGATATATTTTCATTGTTACAAATTGAACATAACCCACAGGTTGAGAACGGCTGGTTTAGATAAAGGTGAGTTTCAAATGCCAGCTACTCCCTCCCTGTGCAACCTGATCATATGAGGTAACTTCCCATAGCATCCCTTTCCTTCTCCCCACCTATCCCCAGTGTAATACTCTTCCATTCTCTTTTGGCATTCTATTCTTAAGACAATTAAGACATAAGGAAACCACTTTCAAGTCATCTTTAACTAGACTTCGTCTATGACTCCTGGTTATGATAGGGTTCAGCAGGTACACATGTATCATTTTCCCACATATGAACATAAGAAGTTTATCCTTGTTTTGTCCCTTTTCATTGTTCATTCATGTTTACCCTTTCATGTTTCGCTTCACTCCTCCTGTGTTACACTTAAAAGTTTATGCAAAGCTCTGACCTTTTTGTCAAGAACGTTTGGAAGTCCTCTATTTTGTTAAAGATCCATTTTTCCTCCTGTAGCATGGCATTCAATTTTGCTGCTTAAGTTATTTTTAGCTTTAAGCCCATGCCCTTTTCCTTTCAGAATATTTTTTTCCAAGTTCTCTGCTCTTTTATAGTGGTGGCTGCTAAATCATGTGTGATCCTGACTGTGACTCCTCAGAACTTGAATTCTTTTTTTCTTGCTATTTGCTGTAGTTTTTCTTTGACCTAGAAACTCTAGATCTTGGCTATGATGTTTCTAGGAGTTTTCATTTTAGAAGGTATCACTGAATTCTACTTCCCCTTCATTCTCTGGTTCTAAGAGTTATTGAAAGTTTTCTTTTAAGATTTCCTGAAATAGGATATCTAGGTTCCTTTTTTGATCATGACATTCAGAAACTCTGAAAATTCTTGATATTTTTCCTTCTTGATTTGTTTTACAAGTCAGTAACAACAAGATACACTTTATTTTATGTTTTCAGCCTTTTGATTTTACATCTTATTGTTGCCTCATGCATTCATTGACTTCTGTTCAGTTCATCTAATTTTCAGAAAGTTTGTTGTTTGGGAAAGGTTTTGTACCACTTAAATATCAAGTTGTCTATTCCCTTTCCAATTCTTTCTTACATAACCCTCATTTCTTTTCCAATATTTTGCCTCAATATTTCTTATTCAATTTATTAAATAAAAGCCTTAAAAAAAAGAAAACTCTTGCTTTGTATTATTCAGGAATTATAGCTGAATTTCCCCCAGGCTGTGTTTTTCTCTGAGGTTTTGCTTGTAAATGTTTTAAAATCATTCCTGGGATTCTCTTGTTGTCCATTCTTTCAGCATGCTTCCTGATTTTAAATTTAATGTTAGGGTTGGGTTCTGCAGTACTTTTAGAGGGAAGTCCTGGACTTGTCCTGTTGCCTTTGTATTGGGGCACTGAATGTTGTGTTATTCCATGATCTCTGGGTCAGGCTGGGAATGTGAAAACTTGGAATGCTACCAGAGTTTTTCTGATCCAGAGCAAACTCTGATTATTCCCTTTTCCATTCCCGGTCTGGAATCTGATGTGTCTCAGGTGATCTTTTTGTTCCGGTACTGGGGGTATCAAAGTTACAGATAGTAGCCCCTCTCCTTACCCTGTAACATTTGCAAACGGGCTTTGAGGGAGCCTAGGCTAGGCTGGATATATGTGTGCTGATTTGATTTTTAAAGAAGTTGGGCGAAATATTAATACTTACAAATAAATACAAAAGTACAAAACTCAGGGGCGGAGCCAAGATGGCGGCATAGCAGCAGCAACATATCACAGTTCTCACATAGCCACCCCAAAATACCCATAAAATAGGACTCTAAACCAATCCTAGAACCCCAAAACGCACACAAAGATACTTCCCACTAAAGTCAGCTCGGCTACGAGGAACCATATCAGCTCTGCGAACCGAAACCAGCCTGGCCTGAAGCTGCGGCTGTGCCCCAGAGGCAGCTGGATGGGAGGAGCAGAGAAGCCTCTCTGGTGAGCGGATTAGCAGCAGCTGCGAGCAGCGTTCAGAATTAGCTAAGTGGGAATTGCGAAAGGGGGAGAAAAGCAGTCCGGCCAAAGGCCTCCAGAGTGGAAAAGCGAAAGGCAGAGGTTTTGCACCCACCTCCACGTTGTAGCTTCCCGCCCTCAGCCTGCAGACAGCAGGGGGATTAAGCGATTCTTCTCAGGCCAGTGCTCTCGCGTTGAGCGGCCTGGATCCAGATCGTCGTCTTGGGCCTCTGTCTTGGAGTCTTCATTATCCAGTCAGCTGGAAGTCTACGGCAGCTGGGAGGACCCCAGCGATTTGGGACAGACTTTTCCCTTCTGGAAGCAGAGCCCCACAGAGATTTAAAAAAAAATCACGGTCTGAACAACCATGAGTAAGAATAAGCATAAGAAGCAAAGTAAGAACAGCTCCCAAACCCTAGATTCCTTCTTTGGGGAAAAGAAAGATCATGGGAGAGAG
>CM053585.1:152618234-152659348 GCA_028646515.1 Pseudochirops corinnae
TATTGACTACATCCAACTGGAACTTGAGATACACAGGCACTGAGGTTAGGAGATCCATCCTGCCCTACCGAAAAGTGACATAGGAGAGAATAGACACACTGGGATGGCTGTTTTGGGGCGGTGGGAGGGGAAAGAAGGGGAGAAAATATGTAACTCAAAATCTTGTAGAAATGAATGATGCAAACAATAATAAAAATAAAAAATAAAGTACAAAACTCTTAGATTAACAGAAATGGTAAATATATCTAGAGAGTAACCATTAATTGCATGTGTGACAGTGTAATGGTAATGGGATTTGAAGGTCTTCCATGCCCCTTGTACTTGCTGATGGAGCAGGAAGGGGTGGAGCAAGAGGAAACCAAGCCAAGCTAGAGTCCCTTCAGTGGTGACTGGAAGCAGTGGCTTCAGCTACGGCTGTGGTGGGAACTCCTTTTTTTTGAGCCAGCCAGAATCTCTGCTAAGGACTCCTGCTGAGGACTGCCAGGTACGGGAATTGCAGGGGGGCTGGAGCTGCTGGGAGCAAGATGCCTGGACACTGAACAGTTGCTGTGAGTAAGGAGAGGAGGATCTTTGCCTGAGGTAGTCTGTCCTGTTTTGAAGGTTTGAGAATGTGGATGTTTACTACATTATCTACATGTACCAACTTCATAACTACTGTGATGGCTTTGACTTTCTGCTTTTGGGATTCAGTTTTCTGGTATATGAATAAATGTTCTAGCTGTATTTCCCATGTAGAGAGCCTGTTACATTTTGGTGATTAATAACCATATCAGAATATGTATAGTTACTATAGGCATTGTGAATACTGCATTGTTGATACAGACAGTCCTTTAGGAAAGACTGGACAATTACTTTCTTTTGGGCTTTGAACAAGGGTCAAAGTCACTAAAGATTCTAGGGATTGTGGTTTTCTCAGCATGGAAAAAAAACCCAAGAAATTGAAGTAAGATAAAGACTGGAGAACAAGTCTTTCCTTCTAAATATTGAATGATAGAGGAGAACAAAGGAAGAAAGAAGAGGACACAGGTAGAGGAAGGAGGTGATGATGTCTTCCCTCTGCATATGGAGCATCAACATGATCATGGAGGCAGTAATATTTACACTTCCCTTCCTCAAACTCAAGATTCTAAGGGAAATTTGGGAAAAGGGAGAAATGAAAGCTAACATGACACACAAAAATTTCACATATCTATATCTATATCTATCTATATCTATATCCATGTGTGCCTGTGTACATAATATATTGCTCATTTGTTCAGGTGACTGATGAATTGAAATGAAAGAAAAAAAAAAACAGAGACAAAGAAAATGAAGGCCCTAACCACCACCTTTTACCTTATTTCAGTTAGCACCCATTTCTAATTATATACATTTATTCTGCATAGAAAGCATCTGACCAATCTACTCTTATTTTTAATAAACATATGTGACTGACCCTGTCCTTGTATTTCCTTGTATCCATATGTTTGCCATACTAGGTATGTAGTGGTTTTAGGATTCAAATAGGAGAGACTGACCTTTTCTAGAATGGGGTTGGAATCCAACCCGGCTAGGCAATTTCTAGGAAGTTGTCACTCTCTAACTGGTAGTATAATCATGAGTCATTATTATGTTTCATAACTGAACTTCCAAGGATAGAATTATTATGCAGTTGAGGTTTTTAAAAATTTGCCTCATAAGACAAAATCTAACTTGTGACCATTAGTGGTTGTATACAGTAGAAAACGTTAGAAGCCATACTTATAAAATCAGAGACAGAGCAAACTTGTCCAACACCACTACTCTTGAACAGTATTAGAAATCCTAATGAGGCCAGTAACTTAACAAAAACAAATCACGAGAATATACACAGGCAAGAAAGAAACAAAACTATTCCTTTTTTTAAAAAAAATGCTATAATGAACTATCTAAAGACAACTAAAAATGATGAAAATAATTAAGTAAATTCAGCAAAATTGCAGGATATAAAACAAATCTATATAAATCATCAGTATTCTTATATGTTACCAACAAAATCCAGTAGAAACAGATAGAAAGAGAAATTCCATTAAAATAACAACATAATATATAAAATGATTGGTAGTTTAATCTACAAAGACACACCCAGAAAGTTTGTGAATAAATCTACGGAACATTTCTTAAAGAAATTAATAAAGACATACTTAAGTAATTAGAGAAATAATAATTGCTCATTGATAGGTTATATCAATGCAATAAAACTATAATACAACTCAAAATATTTTACTTATTCAGTGTCATGACAATTAAATCAGCAAAGGGTTATTTTATAGATCTAGAAAATAATAGTGCAATTCCTTTAGAGGAATCAAAGGTCAAGAATCTTGAGGGAAATAATGGGAAGAAAAATAGTAAAGAAGAAGGACTAGCTGTACCAGACTTTGACCATACTACAAAACACTAATCATGTAAACTGACATTATTTAAAAAAAGAAAAGTCATTCAGCAGATCATATCTGGTATAGAACATACACACATATGAATGGGGCAACTAGGTGGTGCCTTGGATAAAGTGCTGAGACTTACAATCAAGAAGATTTAAGTTCAAATCTGGCCTCAGATATTTCTTAGATATGTGCCCTTAGGTAGACAGTTGCTTAAGCCCTCTTTGTCTCAGTTTCCTTATCTATAAAATGGGAATTAAAAATAGAATCTTTCTGTCAAGAATGTCATGAAAATCAAATGAGTTAATATTTGTAAGTACTTAGCACAGTGCCTGGCACATACTAGGTACTATATAAGTGGAAGAAGAAGCAAAAGAAAGAGGAGGAGAAGGAAGAGGAGGAGGAGAAGGAGGAGGAGGAAGAAGAAGACATGATGATGAGAAAGATGAAGTTATTATGCAAAAACATAGTATTGTGGAAACTGGAAAATAGTCTGGTAGAAATTAGGCATAGATATTTCATACCAAGAAAAGCTCCATATATAAATGGGTCAGAAAAAAATTATCTGACATCAGATAAAAATAGAAGATCTATGAAGATACATTTTTGTCTTTATGGATGAATTGATAATTTATAACCAAATGAAGGATGGGGAGGATTTCAGAAGATAATTATTATATAAAATTTAAAAGGTTTTGTATAAACAAAATCAATCCAGTTAATATTAGTAGGGAAATAGACAAGTGAGGGGAAAAAGCTTTAGAGAAATTTTAACGATAAATCTGTCTTATTCAACAATATAAAAGAAACTGGTTCAAATAGAGCCATGTCCCAATGCATAAGTGGTCAAAGGATAGGAACAGGCAGTTCTCGAGGGAAGAAATTCAGTCTCTCCATAGCCACAAGAAAAAAAATTCCCCAAATTACTAATACATAGAGAAATTAAGCAACTCTGAGGTTCTGCCTCATACACATAAGATTATATTATTATTATTATTATAAATTATAAATATTATTAAAAGGGAGAATGGCAACTGTTGTAAGGGCTTTGGGAAAATGGGCACATTAGTATAATATTGGTGGGACAAGTTAGTCATTCTGGAAAATAATTTACAATTATTTTCCAAAATAACTAAACTGTATACTATTATTGCATCATAACTAATAAAAAATGAATGTTTTCAAAACAAACTAGGAACTAATGAACTCATGTAAAATGAAATAAGCAGAATCAGAGCAATTTATTCAATAACAACATTATAAAGAAAACAATTTTGAAAAGATTTGAGGTTGCCAATCATTGCACTGACAAATGATTTTAGAAGACTGACGATGTACAATATTACCCTTTTTGACCATGAGGTGACAGATTCAAGATGTGGAATGAGGTAGGCATATTTGAACATGCCCAATGTAGGAATTTATTTTGCTTGACTTGAATATTTGTTACAAATTTTGCCCCCTTCAATGTGGGGACGAAGGAGTAGGAGTGAAGGAAAATAAATAATTGTTAAATGAAATTTTTTTTAAAAAGAATTTAACAATAAATCTGCTCAATTCTCAATGATCTTTTGAATTCCTTACTAATATATTCCATTCTCCTTAAGAACTCCTCTTGTCCTTGCTCTGCTGTCTTTTATAAAACACCTTCTATTACTAAGATGGTAGACATAAAATAACATTTAGAGGGGGAAGGGAAGGAAAAGAGAAGGGAAAAACAAATTTATTAAGTGACTACTATGTGTCAGGCACTGTGCTGAATACTTTAAAAATAGTATCACAATTGATAAAATGTTTTGATTAATCTAGGATAGACCTTACATTTCTACCAATATCATAATGAAATAAAAATTTAAATTATTTAAATTATTTTTATCAGACATTTATAACAGACAAATATGTTATTTTATTTTTCTTAGGGCAAATATATATGACCTAATAAAAAATTCAAATGATTCATCAAACCTAATGACTATTGTTGGTTGTTCAATTGTTTCAGACATGTCCGACTCTTTATAACCCCGTTTGGGATTTTCTCGGCAAAGATACTGGAGTAGTTTACCATTTCCTTCTCTGACCCATTTTAAAGATGAGGTAACTGAGGCAAACAGGGTTAAGTGACTTGCCCAGAGTCACACAGCTTGTAATTGTCTGAGGCCACATTTGATTTCAGGTCTTCCAGACTGCAGACCCAGAACTGTACTTACTGTGACACCTACCTGTTTCTAATGACTGTTGTTCCTATTTCATTATTAACAAAAAAGACATAATATTTCCAGAAGTCATTTTGAATGCATTGTTCTGGGCAGGAAATTGAAGACCTTAGGAGCAAAGGTGACATTTTCAGCATTTCTGATGATGGAAAGCAAGGCCTTTAACAGATATAAGTGGATTTAAAAAACAGTCGATTAAAAAGAATGGAATTTGGATTTCTGGATGGTAGTTTAAAAATGTAGGAATAATTGATCCTTGGCCAGGTATGGGACATATACTATTTTTTTAATGAACAAATATTTATTTTCTTTCCCTTTCACTCTACCTACTACTTCCCCCCACTATCACAATGAAAAACAAAACAAAATCCCTATAATAAATGTTCACATTCGTACAAAAAGAAGTTGATTTATGATGTTCAAAAATTATACTATTTTTTAATCTTCACATTGACACTATGAAGGTTATTCGAAAATGTGTTTGTAGTAATGTAAATATATTCAAATGAGCTTCAAATAGAAAAGGAAAAGGGGGATATACACACACAAACACACATATTTAAATGTCAGGAAATCCAGTCATCAGACTTGTTGGGATGAAAACATTTGAGTAAACATCAACAAACAGAAAAACAGAGAAATATCAGTATAGAATTACAAATTAGATTTATTGAATAGAAGGAGACAATAGATGAAGATGCCAAAAAAACAGAACCCAAGTCTAGCACCAAAACCTGATAAAGGAGTTAAGGGATACTTCAGTTATCTAGAAAGCTGCCCTCTCTTTCTACCCAAATCAGCGAAGCTAATTATGCTTTTGCTTTCTTTAAATGTAATTTCATCGATGGAGGAAGCTGCTCTCCTGACCTCCTGTCCAAAAAGGAGGAGCTAGTGAGCTAAAGAGAAATGATGGAGACCTTGGATGCAAATGGCCATTCTCTGACAGAATTCATGAGAGATAAGGAAAGAAAAGACAGGTATGATTTTATATTCATCCTATATTTAGGGAGAATTGTACTTTTAAGGGTTCAGAGGAAGACTAGGCAGAATCCATTATACTTCATACAAGGAAAATAACTCCAGGAAAAATAATAAGATTTAAGGAATGAATATCTGAAGACATAAATTTTAATGAAAAACAAAGGAAGAGTTAGATTTTTCAAAGACAAGATCAAAAAATAGAAGTAAGGACAAGTAATGGAGGATGAATCCAAAAGCCTGGTCATCTAAGGGCATAAAAATCCTAGCCATATGGAATCAAGGCCTTTTGGACTAGGGGAATTTCTGCAGCCCACATAAGGTATGTTACCATGACATGTATTTCCATATGGGGCAAGGGATGAGACCAAAGACACTAAGAACCACTGTGTACTTTTTATACTGTTGCTTTTTATTCTTCTCATGTTAGACCAGTGGTTCTCAACTTTCCTGATGCTGCAGCCCTTTAATACTCATATGTGGGTGTATCTGCATGTAGGCAGACCTGCCTGGAGACAGAGGATTGGTGTCTCAGTTCCTAAGACCATCAGAAATATGTGTTTTCTGATGGTCTTAGGCAACCCTTGTGACCCCTGTGAAAGAGTTGTTCGACCCCCAAAGGGGTCACAACCCACAGGTTGAGAACTGCTGTGTTAGACCAAAGCAAGCCTCCTTTAGTTGTGATTTGAGAATGTCTCATTTCCTTTTAGAATTGGACTTGATTTAAGAGGGTGCTGGTATTAGAGGCAGGTTTCTGACATAATTTAAAACTGTACTGAGGCTTTAAGAATGCTCTAAAAAGGTATAACATATGAACCAGAAGTGGCAATCACATAGATCTAGCACAATTTCATCAAGAATAGGCCATATGCAATTAAGTTCTTTTGCTTTTTTGATATACTTATTAGAAGGGGTAGATTATAAGATTTCTATATAAATGCTTTACCTAGATTTCAGAAAGCATTCAATAAACTCTCTTGTACTATAATTGTGAACAAGGTAGAGGAGCAGGCTAGGCAACAGTATAGTTGGATTGCCAGTTGTTGTCAGTAACAGTTTAGTGTCAACTGGGAAGAATGTCTCTAGTGGAATGCTTCAGAGATCTATTTTTTTTTCTTTTTTTGCTTTTTGGAGGGCTATTGGGGTTAAGCGACTTGCCCAAAGTCACACGGCTAGTAAGTGTGTAAAGTTTCTGAGGCCGGATTTGTACTCAGGTCCTCATGATTCCAGGGCTGGTTCTCTATTCACTGTGCCACCTAGCCTCCCCCAGAGATCTATTATTGACCCTATGCTACTTAAGTTTTTATCAATGACTTGGATAAAGTCATGAATGTCATAAAGTTTTTATCAATGACTTTGATAAAGTCATGAATGTCATAC
This sequence comes from Pseudochirops corinnae, assembly GCA_028646515.1. Classification (NCBI taxonomy): domain Eukaryota; kingdom Metazoa; phylum Chordata; class Mammalia; order Diprotodontia; family Pseudocheiridae; genus Pseudochirops; species Pseudochirops corinnae. Next base: position 152,625,208 of record CM053585.1, read on the forward strand.
TTACCAAATTTCCAGATGATAAGAGAAACTAACTCACTCCATATATCCAATCTGTTGTCTTGTTCCTACCTTCACTATATCTCTCTTATATGTCCTCTGCTCCCTTCTCCCTACTTATCCCCTACCCTTGTTCAGATCCTTATCATCTCAAATTTATATTGTCATAACCTTTCAGTTGGTATTCCTGCCTCAAGTCTCTCCCCAAACCAATCTGTCTTTGCATTGAAATGCCAAAATAATTTTATTGAAAAACAGATCTATGTCACTGCTCTCCCTACCCCTGATGACTCCTTATTACCTCCAGAATCAAATATAAAATCTATTTGACATTTAAAGCCCATCATAACCTGCACTGTCCCTTAACTTTCCAGTCTTGTTAAATTTTACCCTCCTCCATGTATTTTATGATTCAATTACACTAACTTGCTTGCTATTCTTCTCAAAAGATGCTTCTTCTCTGAATTGCCTATCTACTGGTTATCTCCTGTGCTTTCCCTCCTTACCACTGTCTCTCAACTTTCTGGGTTTTGATAAAGGACTTGCTCAATCTCCCAACTTCCCCCCTTGCTTCTCATGTCTTGCCTCTGAAATTGACTTACATTTACAGGGTATGTATTTTGTATGTATATATGTATTTACATATTGTCTCCCTCATTAGAAGGGGAGCTCCTTGAAGGAAGGTACCATGGATTTTTTGCATTTCATTGTATTCCCAGTGTATATCACAAGATCTCTGGGTCACAACACAAAGATTGTATGAAAGAGTTGGGCATGCTTTGTCTAGAGAAAAGGAGACTTGGGGGTGGAATGCATAATATCTGTCTCCAAGTATTTGAATACTTGTCTTGTGGGAAAGGCAATAGACTTGTTGTGCATGGAGCCACCAGGAGACAGAACATGGAATAAAGGATGGACATTTCTGATAAGTGTAAGAGTTAGATTCATTGTATGCCAAAATTTCCTAACAATTTTAGCTTCCTTGACACAGAATAGGTATGTCAGTAAGTTGTGAATTTTGCTTTATCAATGGTCTTCTAGAGCAGTGGTTCTCAACCTGTGGGTCGCAACCCCATTGGGTGGAATTGGCCTAAGGGGTGGCCTAAGACCATTGGAAAACATATATTTGCGATGGTCATAGGAATGGAGACACTGCTCCTCTGTCTGTCTCCAGGCGGGTCCGCCCACATGCAGATATGCCCATATACGAGTATTAAAGGGTCATGGCATTAGGAAGGTTGAGAACCACTGTTCTAGAGAAAGCTGGATTACCCTTCACTGGGAAAACTGAAGACTGCAAAAATGATTCTTGCTCAGATATGTGTTGGACCAGATGGATTCTGAGGTTTCTTCCAATTCTAAACTTATCTGACTCTCTCATTCTGAGAACTTATCAAGTCATGCCTTGTGTTTGAGTCCAAGTTACATCATTTACTATCATATAACTTTAGGTAATTCAATTAACTTCTCTGGCCTTAAGATTCATCACCTGTATAGTAAGGGGTTTGGACTACAAAGTCTCAAAGGTGCTTTTCAGTTCTTAACATTTTCTGCTTCTGTGTATTTGTCTACCAATAAGAAAATGTGCTACACTCTTTGCCTTAGCCAAGCAAATATATCTCAGTTGGAGAAAATCATGTGACTATTCTGACTGGTCTCACTTCAAATTTGTGTTACACAACTTCACCTGGACCCCCCACTGCTACTAGGTTATCCTACTATCCCTTCATTACTATAACTATCCTACTTTCCAAAATGATTCTTCCAAACCTTTTCATCCCTTTTCATATCTCCCATACCTTGTACTCTCAGTTGAGAACTTTGCCTCTTATTTTGCATAAAAAAGAGGAGGGGGTCATTCCTTGTGGGTTCACTCTTTTCCCGTCATCTGAATTTTCTATCACTTGGATGTCTTCTGCCACTATCACCTCCTTTGTCTCTGTCTCACAGGATGAAGTAGCCTTACTCCTTATCAAGCTAACCCCTCTACTTTGTCAAGTGATCCCATTCTATCCATCTCTCCATCTCTCCAACAGATTGCCCTGTATGCCATCCCTACTCTTTCACTTATTTTAAAGCTCTCTCTGTATACAGGCTTATTCCCTACTTTCTATAAACATGCCCATGTCTCCCTAACCCAGTAAAAACCCTCATTTGATCCTTCTCCATCCTATCAGCCTAAGTCTCATTTACCCTTTATGGCTAAACTCCTCAAAGAAGTCATTCACAGTGGGTGCCTCCACTTTCTTTCATATCACTCTCTACTTAGTCCCATACAATTCATCTTTTAACATTATCATTCCACTGATACTCCTGTCTTCAAAATTACTATTGATCTCTTAATTGTCAAATCAAATGACCTTTTGCCTATCCTCATTCTCACTGACCTCTCTGCAGCCTTTGACACTGTTAATCACTTTCTTCTCCTTGATTCTCTTTAGTTTTTTCAGAAACTCTTTCCTGGTTCTTATCCTACTATCTGACAGCTCCTCCTCTGTCTCCTTTGCTGAATCCTCTTCCGGATCACATGCTTCAGCCATAGGTGTCCCTCAGGGTTCTGTCTTAGGCCCTCTTCTTTTCTCCTTCTAATTACTTTACTTGATGATCTCAACAGCTCCTATAGATTTAATTACCACTTCTATGGTGATGAGTCTCAAATCTACCTCTCTTGTCCCAAAGTCTCTACTGACCTTCAATCTTACATTGCCAACTGCTTTTCAGACATCTTGAATTAGATGTCTGGTAGATACCTTAAACTCAATATGTCCAAAATGGAACTCATTATCTTTCCCCTTAAACACACCCCTCACACACACCCCTGCCCCTTTCCTATTACTGTAGAAGATGACACGATCGTCCCATCCCTCAGGTTTACAACTTCAGACTCATCCTGCATTCCTTACTCTCTCTCACCTTCCATATCCAACCTGTTGTGAAGGCCTGTCAATTTTGCCTTTGTAGTATCTCTTGATTACACCGATTTCTCTCCTTTGACACTGCCACTACTGTAGTGTACAGCCTCATAACTGTGGAGATGGACTACTACAATAGCCTGCTGATAGGTCTGCCTGCCTCAAGTTTCTCCCCACTCCAATCCATCTTCCATTCAGCCACTAAACACACAGCTCCCCTCTCCACCCCACTCCACTCAATAAACTCAATGGCCTCTTATTACCTCCAGGAGTAGACACAAAATGTTTTATTTGGCATTCAAAGTCCTTTATAACCTATTCCTCTCCTATCTTTCCAGTCTTCTAACACTTTTTTCCCCTGTCATCTACTCTTCAGTCCAGTGACACTGACCTCCTAGAGGTTTCAGGAATAGGATAATCCATTTCTCAGATTTGGGCATTTTTGCTGGCTGCCCCCCATACCTAGAATACTCTCCTTCCTCTGCTTGGACTACAGACCTCCTCTGATTTCCTTTAAGTTTCAACTAAAATCTGTCTTTTAGTGGAAATCTTCTCCATTTCCTCTTAATGTCTCTTCTGTACTAATTGTTTCTTTTTTATCCTGTATATAGCTTGCTTTGTATATATTTGTTTGAATATTGTCTCACCTGTTAGAGAATCAGCTCCTTCTAGGACACAGATTGTATTTGAATCAGCTCCTTCTAGGACACAGATTGTATTTTGCCACTTTTTGCATCCCTACTGTTTATCACAATGACTGGCACTTAGTAGGTACCTAATGAATATTCATTGATTAAGACAGGGTTTAACAGGTGCACAGCATCCATTCACTACATTTGAAGATAATCATCATCAGAAACTTGTTTTTGATAGTAATACCAATTTTTAGAATCTAAGGTAATAAGAAACCAAACAGAGCTCTGTTACCCAGAAGAGTAGTGTGAATACTGTTTTATGTTATATGTGTGTTCTCTCAGGACCTGGAACCTCCACAATACCCAATGCCACATGTTCTCAGAGAAGTAGACCATGAGAGACTCAAAGTCATTGTAAGTTCTGTCAAGTCATGTTGACCCCGTTCATTTTTCTCCCTGCTCTGCATTGCTATGCATCAGCAGAATTTTCCAGGGCCAATTTCACATATACTGGCAAAGGTTACCTTGTCTTTCCTGTTGAATTTTAGTGGAGTGAAAGTATTCTGTCAACACAGAAGCTGGGTTTAGGACCCCAAACTGCAACATAACATCCCTGTGATATTAGATAATTCACTTGGACTGCCAGGGCCTCAGTGTTGCCATCTGTATAATGATGACACCGAACTTGTTAACTTAAAGAGGTCCATTCAAACTGGTGTTCTGTGGAAGTGGGAACTATACTCACTAGCTATATGCAATCTGCAAGAGTAACATTGCCAGAGACCCAGGATCACTCAGTTTAGTCATATATTCTACTTTAACTGTTTTGAGGACATTAATTTTGTCTCTATCTTAAGCTCCTGGAAGTCAAAGAACATCCTACATACATCTTCTGTATTCTCTTAGCATAATAGTTTCAGGTACATGCTGTATGAGAGAATGAAAAAAGAAGGAAGAAAGAAAAAAGAAGAAAAGAAGAAAGAAGAGAGGGCAAGAAGAAAAATGCTGAATGACAGGCCTTTTTTTAGTTAAGAGAATTTATGGCATCAGAATTTAAGGCTAAAAGAGGCCATAGATGTTATCAAGATCAAAACCTCATTTTACACATAAGGACTCTGAGAGCTGAATATCTGCCCTAAGTAGTAGTGTAGGAAGTAATCAAGCTAGGATTGTAACTGAGATTTTCTGATTCCAAAGTTGGTACTTTTTGTTTCCTTCTTCTTTCTTCTTTCTTCTTTCTTCTTTCTTCTTTCTTCTTTCTTCTTCTTCTTCTTCTTCTTCTTCTTCTTCTTCTTCTTCTTCTTCTTCTTCTTCTTCTTTTTTTACTATACCATGTTCTTTCTTAGTGTAGAAAAGATCAAAACTTCTTACCAAAGAAAAGAATGACTAGACATGTTCTGCTTGGCTCCAGAAGGCCTAGGTGTATCAATGAATAGAAATCAAAGGAAGGCAGGTTTTGACTTAACTCATACTCAAGTAGACCCATGTTCTCATTATTCTGGATATTCACTCCATTGTTACAGGCAATATCAATATATAGTTGTCTTTTCTATGCCACTCTTGCCCATGTCCTCCTACAAGTTCACAATGGGTAATTGATGCAATGCAATAAAGGTTTTCCTTACTTTTTCTTGACACCAGGAGCATACCAACCAAGCACAAAGGCTATCCATCAGATATCCCTCACTTTTACCAAGTAAAGCGAGTCATTTTTTCCATATATTTCTTTGATGAGTTCTTTTATTCTGGCTCACTTATGATTCTCCCCTTTTATGTTGCTCACATTATATTTACATTTCTGTTGCCCTCCAAGTGATGCTCAATGATATTGTAGTGTTTTAGTAACTTGTTTCCAATAATACAAGGGAAAAAAAAAACACATCCTATCAAATAGAGCTTCTCTAAAATGGAATGTACTGCCCTAGATGTGAGGAGTGAGGCAGAATAATGGGTTTCCTACTATAGGACATCATTAAGAAGAGGCTAGATAATCATTGGCCAGGGATGTTATAGATGGGATTTCCAAGTCTAAGTCTATAAATATTCACAGTATCATAGATTTAGAGGTATAAGGGACCTCCAGGGCTATCTATTCCAGATCCCCTCCCCTTCATTTTACAGATGAGAAATTAAGGCATAGAAATGTTAAGTGACTTGCACAAGGTCATAGAAATACTAAATGGCAGAGGCAGCCAATGTCTTTTAATTCTAAATTTCCACTGCCTCAAACAATCAAAACTCTTTTCTAAATGAAAATTCTAGGGTGCCAGGGAAACAATGAGCATCTAAGAAAAATTACAGAGATCACTGGAGAATACCATGAGGTCCGTTTTCTTTTCTCTGTTTCTTCCCACAGATGTGCCAAGGATCAAGAGCAGCTCTCAAAGGCAAGTGTTCTTAACCTTAGCTTCCAGGTGCCAGGATCCTTTTCAGTCAAACAACAGCAGTCCCATTTTTTCTCTTATTGTGGCATATATGGACATTACTACCTGGTCACTTGGCCTCTGTCCCCAGTCAGTGATAGCAGCTTGAAGCTTAGATAGTTTTTTGGGGAGGCAACACTGAAGCTGCAGCTTGAGGACCATTTCCATAACTTTTGAGGCAACTGGCAGGTCGGAAATGAGTCGATAGTTCAGATAGATTGTCAGGTAATAAGGAAAGTCGTTAGAACAGGGGAATGACTGCAGCTGCTTTAAATTGAGCAGGAACTCAGCAAGATGTCAAGGTGGAAGCTACGCTGTTAGCTGTAATAGAAGCCCTGGCTTCCATACATTCCTGCAAGAGCCACGTGGGCCAGGAGTTCAAACAATAGATTGACAGCTGCAGCTCCCAAATTGCCTTCATCTCTTCTGTGAGGGTAGCCACAATGAAGTCAAGAAAGACAGATTGATCTCATGTTCAAAGCGTCAAAGTGCTGAAAAAAAACTAGGGGAAGCTGGGGCTCAATAGCTTCAATTACTCGTATGAAATGAACTGGAAAATTTTGGCAAGTCAAGAAATTAAGGGACACAAAGGCTGGTTCAACATTTACTCTGCTATTAAGAGATCACAATGAATATACTTATTCTTGTCAGGATTGGGAACAGTTGAATAGCACCATCCTCAGCTTTTAGAGCTTTGCTGTTGGGGAAAACAGAGGTTCAAATGTCCAGTGAACTTGAAAGGCCAAGAGTTTTTCATTGTTAGTGAAAGTTCTAATCTCCAAATATCCTTCCACTCTGATCTTTGCACTCTGTGGACAGGGATGACTTTCTTCCCTAAGGATGCATCTCAGTTAATTCCATTCAGGGATGATGTATGTGATTTGGATCCATCTTACCTATGTAAAGAGTACAATCTATAAATACTGATCATCTCCATGACAGGTCAGAAGACTAAAACAAACAAAAAACCAAACAAAGCTTTTCATCATCCAAACCTTCAAAATATTATGTGCTGAAAAAAAATTCTCCAAATCATTATTTATTAGAGAAAAGTAAATTAAAACAACTCTGTGGTACCACTTCATACCTATTAGATTGACCAATATGACAGAAATAAAAAATAACAAATATTGGAAAGGATGTAGGAAAACTGGGATACTAATGCACTGTTGGTGAAGTTGTGAACTGATCCAAACATTCTGGAGAGCAATTTGGAACTATGCCCAAAGGGCTAAAAAATTGCGTATTATAGTTTAAACCAGTCCATTACTAGATCTATATCCCAAAGAGATTTTTAAAAAGGGAAAATGACCTAAATGTACAAAATATTTATAGGAACTCATTTTGTGGTGGCAAAGAATCAGAAATTGAGGGGATACCCATCAATTGGGGAATTCCTGAAGGAGTTAAGGTATACAATTGTGATAGAATACTATTGTGCCATAAGAAATGATGCTTACATGAACTGATACAAACCAAAGTGAGCAGAACCAGGACAACATTGTACATAGTAAGAGCAATATTTTGACAATGACCAACTGTGAATGACTTAGCTCTTAACAGTAATACAATGATCTAAGACAATTCTGAAGGACTTCTGATGAAAAAAAATTGCTATCTACCTCCAGAGAAAGAATGCAGATGGAAGCATACTTTTTTTTTCCTTTATAATTCTTGTGTGTGTGTGTGTGTGGGGGGATTGTTTGTGTTTTCTTTCACAACATGACTAGGATGGAAATATGCTATCCATGGTTGCACAGGTCTGTCCTATATCAAATTGTAATCAGGGAGGGAGAGGATTTGGAACTCAAAAATTAAAAGTAAATGTAAAGAAAGTTTTACATGTAATTGGAAAAAAATAAAATATTAAACAAAAATATATTTCTGTTTCAGTTCTTTATTAATTTTTCTTCCACTCTGATTTCTCATTTTTTTTCTTATTTTGCTTTCAAAGAAACTTCAGGACTTTCTTTTAGTCAATCCTTCAAGTAAATGATTAAAGGTATCACTCCCTCTGTAGTAATCCTACTATAGCAAGTGGTCCATTTCCCTGATTATGTGACAGTTTTTGAAACCTCCTTTTGATAGTTGAACAAATCAACCATCTGAAGCAATATACCTTATATATATGCACACACACATATGTATGTATGTATGTATACCTTATATATAAATACCTATAAGCTGATGTGAAAAACAAACAAGCAAACAAAAATTTAAAACAAAGACAAAAAAACCTATAAGTATGTAGGGAATATTCATAGATTCACGGGAAGCTAGTGCTGGAAGGAGGCTTAGATGTCAATTAATTTACCCCCTTCATTTTAAGAAGAAAACTAAGGCATGGGGAGGGTAGATAGGGGAAGGAGAGAGGTTATGAATATTAGGAGAGACAATGTGGACATGTTCTCAAAAGAACACTGAATTGGAGTCATAAAACAGGCTTAAATCTTCAATTTGCCAATTATTTTCTATGTGACCTTGGGCAGGTTGGTTCGTCTCTCTGAGTTTCAGGTTCCCTATTGGTAAAATAAGAGGGGTGGACTAGATGGTCTCTATGATATCTTCCAATTCTTAATCTATGTTCCTACAATCCTAAAGAACTTACCCAAAGGTACTTTGTGAGTTATAGGAAGAATTAGGGTTCAGATAAATATGTCTTTACTGTCAGTATGGGTCTCTTTCTATGATACTGTAACTCCTATCTGGCTTAGTATCTTCCTAATACATTGTTTCAGTAATCTTCTCTTAAAAAAGACATTGGTACAGGGAAGAGACAAGATAGAAGAAGACAAGAGTCTGAAATCTGATTAGAGGTGAAGAGAAAACAGAGAAACAGTCAAATACTTAGGCTGAGGCAGCACTTTATAGTAGAATGAACTTAGATTCAGGGTGTGATAGAACCTGCAATAAGTAGTTTTCTAGAGTGATTGTTAAATTTTCAGTGTGAATATTTACACATTAGATGTCCCAAAGCTGCAAGTTAAGGCTTGGTTTATTGTTCTGTTGATTGTTTAGACTTAAGAAAGTATGAATAGTACAAATTAAACTTAAAAGTGTGTTTGCATACATTTCCCCCCATGGAAAGCCCAGTTGTTAAACATTTATAGCACACCCCTGTATTGTTTTATAAACATTGTTTGAGTTTATCAAGAATGTGATAGAAAGCTCAGGATATGAAGGCATCACTATTCTGAAGGTCTGATGACTATAGGATAATAATAATAATAATAATAATAATAATAATAATAATAATAAATGGCATTTATATCATGATTTGCAAAGAGCTTTACATTCTTTATCTCACTTGAGTCTCATGACACCCTCCCTAGATTTCAAGTCAGATGAATTGGGTTCCATTACTATATCCACTATATTTTTTCCAAATTATAAGACCTTTCGTAAATCCTTCTCCTTCTCTGGACCTCAGTTTCCTCATCTGTAATGTTAGGATGTTAGATTATATAATTTCTATGTTCACTTCAAGCTCTAAATCCCTTGAACATTTAAATTTTGTAAGTTGGATATGTTCAGGACACATTTTGGGGGATAATACCCCAAAATTGCTAACTTCATTAGGGAAATATATATAAAAAATATCAGAATAAAATGTGAGAGAGATAAAAAAAAATGTCAGAGAAAACAATGTACAGTGGAATTTAATGGAACCTAGAAAATAAAATAGCTCAAACCCCTCATTTTCTAGTTGGCTAACTGAGGCAAAATGCCCAACGTCGCATACCTAGACACATAATGGCAGTCACACAGTCACGTAGTAGCAAAAGCAGAAATTAGAATCAGGGAGTCTTTTGACTAAAGGACTAGGGATCTTTCTACTGTGCTACACTAAACTCACACTCAGAAACCTGTCTCCTTCCCTCCTTCCTGTACCGTAGTTTCTTTCTCTTGAAAATGGAGTAGATTCATTGATATATAAGGCTCCCTCTAGCTCTAATTAATCCTATGACTATTCCTTGATTCTTTTTAAATTTCTGTTTGCTTGTCTGTTTTTCCAATCAGCTTGTAGAAACTTTTATAGGACAATATATTATTTCAGATAGCTGATCTATCAGAATGTTTCAAAGTGAACAGTGAACTGATGCAGTCATTTATTTGGTGGCAAGAACCATAGGGACCTGAGGATCTCAGCTTTTTCAATTATGGAGGTCAAAGAGAATGTTCCAATGACCTTCAGAATGGCATTGTGCTTTTTTACCGGTGCCAAATAATAATATACATGCAAAATTTATATTTGTTTCCATACTATAAAAGAAAGTGAAGTGTCTGAAGGCATGCTTCTCTCCTGCTCAATAGGAAGAATGAAGCGTTCCTTGAAATAACAGGAATGCTTAAATAGAACAGGAAGAACAGAATTCAAAAAGGCAGAGAGGAATCCATATCTTTTTCAAAAAGCTAGAGGAGAGGTAACATGTGACATGGAGAAAGAAAGGAACCACTTAATCACTGTTGCTATATATAACAGGTTCAATACTCTTCCAATAGAGTTTAGCATTGGGTCCTTTGAGGTTGCTGCTTTTCTCATGTTCCAGGCAATGATGATGATGAGAAATCAATAAATTAATCAATCCACAACCGTTTATTAAATGCTTTCTATATCTTGGACATTTGTATTAAGTGCTGGAGATGTAAAGGCAAAAGTAAAACTTCCCCTCCCCTAGGGAGTTTACATTCTAATGGATAACATTTATACTTACATAGATCACTTGATCAGAAGGAGGGAAATAAATGGTAACTTTCAAAAGTATAGCCCAAACGTGACATAGAATAGTGATGAGTGTTTATAACTGTCTGGACATTTGATAGAGATTTCTTTCTGCTAATAGCTAAGCAACAGATACACAAATCTTAAATAAAGGAAAACTGGAAATCAAATTGGGAGGTGAGTGGAAGGGGGAGGAAAGTACCTGCATAAAGTCATGGTACTAAGAATGTCAGGAGAGTCAGAAGAAACAGGACTGCATCCTGGAGAGGAATGAAGATACGGGTGACCTTGTTATTTTCCTTAAAATAGAGGTTCTAACAAAATTGTGTGAAGTCTAGGAGGGAAATGAATTTCCAGGATGAGGAGCTTTCTGGAGACTCAGGAGTTTAGCCTAGAAAGGAATAAATTCTCTCTTTGAGTAACAACTGCAGATATTTTTCTTTTAGAGGTACCCAGGTCTCACCAGCTCCAAATTCAGTGGTTTTCCATTTTACTATGATGCCATTGTTAAATGGGAAAGTTATATAGCAAAGATCTTTGTTTTATTCTTGCCTAGGTCACTTGCTATCTGTGTAACTCAGGGCAAATCACTTAACTGCTCTGATCCTCGGTTTCCTCATTTGTGATTATCTTTATCATTTCATAAGGTTATTCTAAACATCAAATTAAAAGAAAAAATAAATATACCAAGCAATTTATTATTACTATGTTAGTGATTTATCAGATCCTTTTATCAGATATAGCTTGATGAAATTATAAAATCAAGAACTGTTGGAAGTGGAGGAGAGTTTAGAGATTACCTAATCATATAATCATCAAGCACAGCTGTACAAAGGCAAATGCTGCCAACAGGGGCCAAGACGAGATTTGCTCAAGTTGATATAGGTGGATAATAGCTGATCTGGGTTAGAATCTCAGTCTTCTGATTTTAAAATAAGTCCTATTTCCATGATACTACCTTTCCTTTTTCAATTCTTTTGATTAAGGACCTAAAGCTCAATGACAGAAAGTTACTTGCCTGAGACTACCAAGCTGCAAAATGTTGGTGCAAAATGTGAGTGCTGGCACTCAAACCTATGCTTCTTAACTTTTAAGCTTAATACTCATTCCTACACAACACTGTTTCCCTAGGGACACTGGGTAAATGAAAGTTTTGATAGTGAAAAGAGAGGATTATTTTAGATCCTAGGGTACAACTCAAATAGGGAGGTTTTATAGTGGTGATCTCATAGTGTTCAAGGCTGTGGGACCTCAAATAGGAGAGATGGTCACAGAAAAATATGTCAAAGGCACCAAAGAAAACTTTTGCCAACTTTGTAATTATGCCTCAGATCTTCTCTACTCTTTCAAGTCACAAGTGATCAACATTAACAGGCTCCTTTCAATAACTTCCTTATGCATTCTTTCATATGCCAGCCTCATCTCCCTCTTGCCCATAAGATTTTTTTTTAAGTTGCCTGATTTCCACACACATTCCTTGACTCCCTTTCTATTTTAAATTAACAATTCTCTTCTATCCCTTCAACATTACATAAATAGTAAAAATAAGTGAACAAATGAATGAATATTTAAATAAATAAGCAAACAGAGGAATGAATAAAATTTCAAAATAAATAAATAAATAAATAAGTGCTAGCTTCAGAAATAGAGGCTTAAATTATTAGATGAAAGGTAAAGGTTAATGAGAAAGAGTCCATAGAGGAAGAAATGGTATGAACAAAGAAAACATGACTCACCAGGGTGTTGTGGAAAATTGTTGGGGTGATATGTGCTTGCCATAGAAACATTCACATCCACACCTGAACACACGCCATTGTTAGATCAACCACCTTCATGAACTGGGAGGTTTTGGTTAATAATTTGTACTAATTTATTGATTTTAGGCAAAGCTATTGCATAGCTCTTAATTATTCAAATGTTAATTGTCTATAATAATAGAGCAGATACATGTCATGAAATCTCAGAATAGGAAGGAACCTCCATTAAGCTCAATGCATATCCTTCCAATCAACCCTTTTCACATCATACTCAACAAGTGGCTATTCAGTTCTGCATTGAATATTCACTGAGGCAGGCCATTCCACTTCAGGATAGCTCTTGAGTATTAGGAAGTTTTTTTGTTTGTTTTTTTTGTTTTTCTGTCACTAACCCTAAATTTTCTTTTTTGCTACTTTGATCCATTGATTGTAGTTCTTCTCCCTGGTCCTACACACAACATGTGTAAAGCCACACAGGAGCAGCTTTCCAGAAGAATGCTGCTGTGAACAGCTTTCAAGGTTCTGATTACATAGTGTAGTGAACTACCTATTCAATAACAAATCAGAGCAAAACTTTCACAGAAAATCAAGGTACAGTATTCACAATGTCACAACTCAACAACTTATCATCAAAATGGCCACATAATTTTCACCAAAGTGGTCCCATAGTTTTCAACGAAGTATAATCATTTAGTCAATCATAAAATCCTTAATTCAATCACAAAGTACAAAAGTCAAAGTTCTCCACTCCTAGGTCACAGTAAATCATAATCTTCTCAGTCAGTACACAGTATCCAAGTAAAGTCTTCTTTCAGCTTGACTTGAGACTGGCTCTCAGCTTCCATGGTTCCTCTTCCATGGTCCCAGCTCCAATTGTCACCTGGGTTCAAAGGCACACAGCTCCCAGTTCCTTGTCCAGCTCCTTGTCCACTTCTTTGTCCAGTTCCCATTCTGTTTTGAAGTTCACAGTGTCCACTCCACCTCAAGTCCTTCACAGTTCCTGTTTCTGGGAAGACAAAACTTAACAGAGCCACAATAATATTTATACACATTGCTGGCACCATCAGCAATTCACTATCTGCCTGTGAAATCAACTCAGATCTACAGACAAGGTCCAAGAGGTCAGCACAAATCATCAACATAGAAATCAACACAGACCCAAAAACAAGGTCCAAGAAGTCAGCACAACTTATCAGTAAATTCCTAGGACCTCCAAAACCCTCCTCTAGGACTTCTGTAAACATACGACCAGAAAATCCTCTTTCAGGGCATCCAGTAAAGTCTCAGGGCTTCTGTACAAAGTATCACAAACAAACATCAACACAGACAGAATAGAGAGAGTGCTGGGATACCACAAGTTTTCTCCTTCTTGACTGCCACCACAAGAGTCCTCTTCTCAATTCTGACTTTCTCAGCTTATGCTCTTCCTTATATAGATATTATCTCCTCCCCTCCCTGTTCCAGGAGTTCATGAGTTCTAGGGTTCACAAGTTGTGGTGTTCACACATTCTGTTTCTTAACAGACTTGATACAAGCCTCAAAAGAAACTTGAACTGAAACAAGGTGTTAATTCAGTAGCTGAAACAATGTGTGACTACTTCTGTGCTTGTCATTACATGTCTAATACCTCTTTCAATACGATAACTATTAAAATACTTGAAGACAGATCCCACGCCATTCCCTCACCTCAGTTTTCTTTTCCCTGGGTTAAATATTCCCCTATGCTTCAACTGGTTCTCACTGGCATGAATTAGAGACCCTTCCCCAATTCTAATTTTTTTCCCCTGGAAATGAGCCAGTTTATAACCATCCTTCATTAACATTAGTGTTTAGAACTTCATAGAATTCTCTTGATGTAGTCTGACCATCATTACACCAATTGCTTTCCCAAGAGATTTACCAAATTGTTTCTTCACAGCAACCTTGTAATATAGGTATTGCAAATGCTATTATCCCCATTTTACAGATTAAAGAAACTGTCTCAGGGAAGTTAAAGTGAGTTGGTCATGGCCACACAGCTAATAAGTGTGTTAGAGTTGTCATCAAGACTCAGTTTTATTTATTTTTTTAAATACAGATGTAATGGTCTCTTTAATATGCCACGCCTATCCTGAGCTAATGCGTATCATTCAACATTAACACCTGAAGCTATGGTCATTAGAGGACATATCTTTAGGAAATCATTATGTTGGTGTGTCTATCTAGATTTTCCCTTCAATCAGAATATGCATGAATAAGGGTAGAGTGAGGCAGCCAAAACTCAGACTTAAAAGAAAAGAGAAGTTGATCTTCTTAGTTCCTGTTCAGGAATAGTTCTATCATATGAGACCTCCCACAAATTCTCCTTAGAGTATCCACTAAATATAGTGGATGCAGCTAGGTTCTACAGTACATAAAGTACTGATCTGAGAGATAAGAAAACATGAGTTCAAATCCTGCCTCAGATACTTACTAGCTGTGTGACCCTGTGCAAGTCACTTAACACTGTTTACTTCAGTTTCTTCATCTGTAAAATGAGCTGGAGAAGGAAATAGCAACCACTCTAGCCAGTATGTTTGCCAAGAAAACCCCAAATGGGTCACAAAAGTTGTCAGATACAACTAAGAAAACAACTGAACAACAAAGTCTTGGTACTCAGTTTCCTCTCTCTTTCCATAAACAACTTTTCTGACCACTAGACATCCTGACCATTAATCCTAATCTAGCTCGTGTTAGTGAACATAACTTGTGAGACTTGAACTCATGTCTCTGTTCTGTCGATGCCTGTTATGTTGTCTACTTCTTTCCATAGAACAGGAGTTTGCATGTTGCCTTACTTTCTTTTCTACCTGTAGGCCCAGCTTTCTGCTTGTTTAAAACACACAACTCTAGCCAGGCACATATTCATCTAGCCCTTTCTCTTCCCTCCTTAAAAACCCATCAGTACTCTAATACATTCAGATTAAAACTTCCTACATTCACCCACCCTGTGCTAGTCTGGCCCCATGTCACTCATGCTTTTAAAAAGCCAGCCTCCTCCTGGGGACTGGTATTGTGCTCTTTGTTCAGCGCAATTTAATCTTTTGTGCTACACCATGTACATTTGCCAAGCAACATAAAACATAAATACTAATAGTCAATATCCTCCGGGTAGAGCACAAGCCGGCTGCTTGCCTCCACCAGCCTGACAGCAGCAGGCTCTCTTTCACGATAGCATGTCACTTTAACATCAAGGGTAATATTACCCCTCACCCCATTTAATCCACCAGCGTTTTTCATTATGTGATGCCATTTAGAGAGGTGGGCTTTAAAAAAAAAAGTGTTTTTTAACTAAAATGAGACAACTGAATATTTATCCTTTTAAGCATCTTTTAAAAATCAAAATTACTCTTTAATCCCAATTATGGTTATTAACCAATTAGTTCCTCCACATCTCATTTAAATTATTCATTGCACAACACACTCAAGGACAATTCTAGACCCCAAGTACTGCTTCAAGTTCACATAATTACCGCAGTATTAAAACAACATATATTCCAAGAACAAGGAGCTATTAGGGGGTTCTTCTCAATACCACACAGCTTGTTAGGTTTACTTTTAACAGTGTCTTTGCATACATTGCCTGAGCCACAATTCAGAGACCATTCATAACCAGAAATCATTGCAGTCAGCTTTAAGGATCTAGTTTGTACTATGGATGGTGCCAATGTGAATTTCTTTGAAAACATCTGATGATTGCATGTATATAGGTATAGAGGGAAAGGAACCAACATGATAAACTGGAAAGAACATGGTGTTTGTAGTCTGAGGGTTGGCATTCAAATCCTACACAATTTGCTATTCATGTGACCTTGGGCAAATACATTCTCTCTGGCATCTTCATCATTAAAATGAGGTGGTTATACAGAATGACCGCCAAAGTGTTTTCCAATTCTAAGTCAATAATTCTAAACTACTAGGAGTGAGCTAGGGAAGGGGCTACTATAAGGGGAGAAGCTTAGTACCCATTTGGCAACATGGTGTAGTGTAAAGGTTGTCCGACTAGGAATAGAATCGTTAAATCAAGGATTTATTAAATATCTACTATGTGGCAGGCACAAAACAAGTTTAAATTCTGTCTACTTACCATGTGACTTTGGGCAATCTCTTTTCTTCTCAATTGCTCATTTGCAAAATGAAGAGATCTTCAAGGTCTCTTTCATTTTTAAATCCTACCACTGAATTCTCTCAATTAACCTGTAAAGTATTTGAGAGTGGAAAATGAATATTATCTGAACACTGTATCTCCTTCAGCTTAATAAATATTTGTTGTCCATTTCAAACATCAAAGACAAAAGTAATGAGGAGGAAAGTAGCAGATTACATTTACAAAATCTATTACCTCTGTACATGATCAAAGCTTAAGGATTCACTGTCAATCAATCAATTAACATACATTTATCAAGGTCCTACTGTGTTTTAGGTATTCTGCTAGGTGCTTGAAATTCAGAGGAAAAAAATAGTCACTGCCCTCAAGGAGCTTACATTCCATCATAGAAGAAAATATGCACACATATTACACACTAAATCCAGGCATGCATGCAATATAATCTTTACATATATGTAATGCACGATGCAGTCCACACATTTATGTAACCCATACATGTCTACATATATGTAATATATGTGCAATATATAAATTTTCACAAAATATAATTATATAGATATGGAGTTATAAAATTAAAAATATCAAAATAAATAGAAGGTAGTTTAGGGGGATTCTGAAACTTCTCATCAAGGATGTTATAGTTGAGTTTAAACTTCAAATAAAAAAGGAACGTGTAGGTTGTCCAAGAACGGCGGTCCCCAGATTTTGTGTGAAAAGGAGATCCCCTTAATTTCTCAGGTTTGATCACAAAGGCAGTAGGGGATGTGGGATACACATGACAATTTCAATTCAGTTTCTATTATTTTGTAAAACCAACTAAAAATGTGCCTGTGAGGATCAAATGAGACATATGCACAATGCTTTGAAGATGTTAATTGTTCTATGTATTTGTTCACTATTCTAATTATTTGTGTAACTTCAGATGAGCTCAATTCATTTCCTTCAACTTCAGTTTCCTTCTTTGTAGAAGGAAAGGATTGCCACCTACCCTAGGTTGTGGAAAAAGCTCTGCATGAAAGTGTAATGGAGGTGTCAATTATTTAAATTGTTGGTTTTAGGTAAGGATTGTTTTAAGGGAAATTTGGGAAAGGAAGGGGGCCTTCACTCTAACAGGACAAAGAAGAAATAGAACTAAAATGTTCTAAGAAAATCTGAGGGGGGGAAATACAATTTCAATAGTTCAGGCAAGGCTTTGTGGAGGAGTTAGTACCTAAGGTGAACCTTAAAAAACAAGAGAAGGAATTCAAGGAAGCAATGAATACTAGTCATGAGTTTGAACTGGGTGGTCTTGTGCATAGAGGTGGGAGTTTGCAGGCCAAGACTGGGGAAGATTTAATAGTCCACTATAGCCAGAATATAGAGTGCGAGAATGAGAGTAATGTGAATGAAAGCTACTAAGGTAGATAGGAGACATTTTATTGAGGGCCTTGCATGGCAATATTTTAGCCTAGAGGCAAAGATATGTATATATGTGCGTATGCATACACACATGTACGTATATGTCTATTGTATGTATATGTATATGTAGGTATATGTATACATAGACTTATCAGATTATGAGCAAGGCAATACTCTGGCAATACTCATTCAATATGGACCTTGATAGTGTAGCTATGTAAGTTACAGATTAGAGAGGAGGAAGATTAGTAGCTTTTAGTACAACCCTTTTACACTATAGTCAGGTTTCTAGGACACTACATTTTCAATAGCTCAGATGGCTCTCAAATGTTTTTCCTGTCCTTCCCTTTAAATTGGGGAAGTAGATATACTAGCAGAGTAGAATTAAATTCTAGGACTGTTGTTTATCTAAATGATCCTGTAGAGCTAACAAGAACTTTACTCCAGGTAATCAAATTCAGGCAATATTTTCATTTTAAAATGCCCGTTTTCATGCCATAAAGAAGAACTTAGGAATAGGTTAGGTACACAAGACATAGTAGTCAATGACTGTAGTAATTTATTGTCTGATAAACCCAAAGACTCCAACTTCTGGGATAAGAACTCATTATTTGACCAAACTTCTGGGAAAACTGGAAAATAGTATTGCAAGAAACTGGGCAAAGACAAATATCTTATACCAATTATACCAAAATAAAATCCAAATGGGTACACAATTTAGATATAAAGGCTAATACTATAAGCAAACTGGGAGAGCAAGGAATAATTTATCTGTCAGATCTGTGGAGAAGGGAAGAATTTATGATCAAACAAGAGATAGAGAACATTTTGAAATGCCAAATGGATAATTTTGATTACATTAAATTGAAAAGTTTTTGTACAACCAAAGTCAATGCAACCAAGATTAAGAGGGAAGCAGAAAACTGGAAAAGAATTTTTATAACCAGAGTTTCTGATAAAGTCCTCATTTCTAAAATACATAGAGATTGAATCAAATTTATAAGAATAAAAGTCATTCCTCATTTGATAAATGGTTAAAGGATATGAGCAGGCAGTTGTCAGAGGAAGAAATAAAAGATATCTGTAGTTGTATGAAAAAATGCTCTAAATCACTATTGATTAGAGAGATGCAAATCAAAACAACTCTGAGGTGCCACATCATACCCATCAGATTGGCTAACATAACAAAACAGGAAAATTTTAAATGCTGGAGAAGATGTGGGAAAATTAGAACACTAATGCATTGTTGGTAGAGTTGTGAACTGATCTAATCATTTTGGAGAGCAATTTGGAATTATGTCAAAAAGGTTATAAAAATGTGCGTACCCTTTGACCCAGCAATACCACTGTATTGCATGAGATCTGTATCCCAAAGAGATCATAAAAAAATGGAAAAAGAACACACGTGCAAAAATATTTGTAGCATTTCTTTTTGTGGTGGCAAAGAACTAGAAATTGAAGGGATGCCCATCAACTGGGGAATGGCTGAACAAGTTGTAGCATATGAATGTAGTGGAATACTATTGCACTGTAAGAAATGATGAGCAGGCAGACTTCAGAAAAATTTGGAAAGAATTATACGAACTGATACTGAGTGAGGGAAGCAGAACTAGGAGAACATTATATACAGTTACAGCCACGTTATACAATGACTGACTTTGATAAACTTGGCTCTTTGAAGCATTGCAAGGTTTGAAGACAACTCCAAAAGGTTCATGATGGAAAATGCTCTCCACATCTAGAGAAAGAATTATGGGGTCTGAATGCACATTGAAGCATACTATTTGCTCTCTCTCTTTTTTGTTTTGTTTTGTTGTATTTCTCCTTTTTCCTGGTTCATTGCACTTGTTATAATTCTCCTTTGCAACAGGACTAATGTGAAAATATTTTTAATGTGAATGTTTATGTAGATTCTATATCAGATTGCAAGCCATGTTAGGGAGGAGGAAAGGAAGAGAGAGGGTGGAAATTTGGAACCCAAAAGCTTGTGGAACTGAACGTTGTAAACTAAAAATAAATAAGTATTTTTTTTAAAAAAGGAAAAAAAGAAAATTGTAAAATCACAAAAAAGAATAACTTAAACAAATAGCTAACCTTTCAGGATGAAGCATAAAGAAAATGACAATTCATGAATTCACTATTAGCTATTAATTAAACTGGCTAATTTTTATTCATGTGAATAATGGATCATGTGAATTTTAGTATCCTGAATTCTGACAATAAAATGAAGGAAAACAGATTGTTAAAAACTAGAGTAGGATCGAGTATGTTAGGGTATTAAATAAGTGCAAAGATTTTCACAGACATCTTCAATGATAACCAAATCACAACCTTTTCTAGTCTCTATGGAATGAATGGGCAAAGAAATGAGCTATAAAGAGTTAACTTTTCCTCTTCTTTGCCTTCCCTTTCAAAAATCACTTCTTTATAGTCAAAGTAGAAGGGAAGAAACAAAACAAACCTCACAAGGAAATAAGATGGGGATTAAAAACTGCATGTGTGCAGAGGTGACAGAGAATAATGGAAAATGGATGAAGAAGATGATTATATATTATGTGAATGTGGAACCTTTCTATTAGTAACCTTTTAATGTGTATGATCAATTAGCAAGGTTATAAGATTTTATAGGTAAAATGGCAAAGCTTTCTCTCCATAAAAATAAATGGAATGTGAATTGCATTTTGTCATTTTTAAAATATTTACTCTTGATATCCATACATATAGGTATTTGCCAACAAGTTGGGAAGTCTTTGTTCTGCTTCCCATAAATGGATAAAGTTGTCATCATCATTGTTATTAAAAGTGCTTTTTAAAAACCTCTCTTTTTATAGTAAAGTAATAAAGGGAAAAACAATAAGCACACAATTTTATTTTTGAAAAATTACTCTACAGATTTTATGATTTGTGAAAGGCTCAAATAAGTCATACACTCTTAGCTATCATCTGTGTGTGTGTGTGTGTGTGTGAGCATGCATGTGTGTAACATCTGTCCTGAGATAAAACAAAAAGAGTATTGAATATGGGGTCTGACAATTTTTGTTCAAATCTGGCTCTGTTATTATTATTATTATTATCTATGTTATCTGTGAGCCATGTTGCTTAATCTGCATGGGCTTCATTTTCCTCACTTGTAAAATAAAATGGTTGAAGTAAGTGCTCTTTAAGAGTCTTTTCATCTCTAAGTCCTATGAACTCCCATTGACAGTTAAATGTCACTTTTCACATCAAAATATTATAGTTAAATAAAAAAAAGGCTTCAAAATATCTGTACAATCCCAACCATGTGCCCCAGAATGACTGTATTTGACTGGCAACATGCATTGTCACCATGTTATTAATGGGTGTCCTATAACCATATTCTTTTCTGAGAGAAGTAGCATGATGAGTTCAATTTCATTTTATTCACACTTCTGTACTGAAATTAAGTTAAGTAAAGAAAGAAATTGAAACAGTTCTCCTTAACTCTGTTCTACCCCAGGCTTGCTTATCAGTTCTCTGACCCCTTTCAGCATCTGTATTTTTGTGTATAGGGCAGGATAAAAGGAAGGAAGAAAAAGCAGAGAGGCAGAGAAGAGAGCAGATAGTAGAAGATCAGGTGAACTGCCAATCTTTTGTATGTTTTTATAAGGGAGGAAATGGAATGGAAGTCCCCCTAGCCCAATTCCATTGAGCAAAACTCTATGGAATACTTCGTATTTGTGTTGAGGACAGAAGGATAAATAAGACTGTCTCCTGTGCCTTTAATGGTCTTTCTCCCAATATCTACCATTTGGAATCACTAGCACCCTTCAAAACAATTCAGATGACACTTCCTATATGAGATTTCCTGACTACCTGCTCTTCCCCCATCAGCCTTGGCGAGAATCTATACCTCAGAGTATGCTTACATCTAGTCTCTCTGGGCAGTGTTAGGCCCCTTCTGGTACTACACTTGCCCTGAACTTTTTGAGTGATCCATGTTCATTGTTTTAGAAGTCAAACTTGGCACTTTAAGATGAGTCCCGGCCTCTCCAGACCCCTGGTAAAGGTAGGAAGAGCAGTCTATATCAAAAGGGCTGTCCATTCATTCATTCGACCTCAAAAAGAATAACTGTCATCTGGCTCTGACTCTGTCTCCCTTTCCTTTCTTCCTCTCTTCAGAATGTCTGCCATGTAACTCTTTCTTTCTGGAACTTCATGGAGTAGAGGGATATCCTCTCACAACCTTAGCAATTATGGCATATTCAGAGATACGAACTATCTAATAAAACAGATTATTGCCTCTTCTGCTTTGTGGTCCCATCTCTGAGCATAGGTGCTTGAAAAGCAATCCTGAAATATGGTGTTTAGGGAAGTAGTTACTTTGAAGTCAAGTCAACGAGCATTTATTAGATGGCTACACTGTGCCAAGCACTTTGCTAAACTCTGAGGCACTATATCCTTCAGTCAGCATCAGCTACACTTTAAAAAGTGCCTTTTGAACTACAGCAATTCTTGGTAAAAATGATTACTGATAAGTGAAAGGAGCAACCCCTGAACTGATTTGCCAGAACTAATTTACCTTGAAAAGACTAATTGGGTAGTACAATGCCAAGGGGAAGTCAAATGCAAATAGAGCAGTCTCAGAAAATGTTTACAGGGAGTGCCTTTTAGGGAGACTGTAGGCATGAGCCAGGTGAGTGCTTTAAGTGATTCTCCCTGGGATTCTAGGGTGTGAACATAAAAAGTCAGTGTCTGAAAAAATGAACTTTATTGGTTTTCATAGGGATCAGACTTCTCCAGGACCAAAACTAGTCTTACCGTGAGTGGGTCAAGAGCTATGGGACCCTTGACATTTTAGCAACAGAACGCCGCAGGGCACAGTAATGGGAGTCTCTGTTGTTATATGTATTTTATATTTATTTATCTGTGTAAGCCTTATTCCTCATCCCTCCCTCCCCCATCCAATTAAATGTAAGCTTCTTGAGGGCAGGAGCTCTTTTCTGTTTGCCTTTTTATCCCCAGTGCCTAGCATAATTTGTTGTACATGGTAGGTACTTAATTAATACTTCTTGTATTGAATTGAATAAAACATGATTCCTGTTCACATGGCACTTAGAATTTATCAAGAAGACTTCTCCTACTCTTTCCTTCTCTATAGCATATATGTAAACAAAAATACACATGAAATTTCAAATGGAAAACAATAGTGATTTTTAAAAATTGTGTTTTGTTTTTTTTTTCTGTTTTGCTTCTTGTTTTTCAAGTAAAGATAAACGAGACATGATGGTACAGGCTTGTAGTCTCTGCTGATAGAGAGACTGAAGATGTTCTGTGTCTGAAAGTTTTGAACTGCAGTACTACGTAAGTTGATTTGATGACTGCAGTGAAGTATGGGACCAGTACGGTGAGCTTCCTGAAGTGAGAGGATTATGCTGTCTAGAGAGACAAACCAAACCAAGTTGGAAAATGAGTGAGTCATGCTGATTAGAAGTGGGTTGGATATGTGAGTGGCAACCACAGTTTTAGCCTGAGCGAGATAGGGAGTATCCAAAGAGCAAAGTCAACAGAGACAAATGACAATGACACATAAGCAAGAAACCAAAATAAAAGTATGATTTAATCAAAAGGAGAAAATATTATAAAAATTAGTGATGGTCAAATGCTGACAGTACTCCACATCTCTGTGGGGTTCTGGGTGCTATAAAATGATCTCTACACCTTCATTCTGGTGTCCCATGCACCTGCATCAATACTCTGCTGCATGAATAGATTTGTTTCCTTGGGGACAGCCCCAAGTGTGAAGGCTCAGTTTCTCTCACTGTTATAAGAGTGAGGAGAGGGAGTGACCCTGGGGGTCGTTTCATTCCTATCTCCAAGTATACAATTTATTCTGTGATATTGGATAAACTGATTATCCCCTTCTAAATCTCAGTTTCCTTATTTATAAAATCAGAACAAAAATGCTTTCAATACCTTTCTCACAGGGTTGTTCTGAAACAATTGCTTTACAAACTTTAAAGTACTATGGAAATGGGAGTGATTATGAGCAATTATTTGATATTCTTTCAGCTTAAAGTGAAACCATTACTTTTGGGGAAAAAAAAGGAAAATCATAAGTATTTGAAATTATACAGTAGATAAACTAGGGTGAGATTATTAACATTATCATTTAACAAAAGATTTATATTAATGTTCATTTTTTCTTTTTTAACTCATGAGTTTCTCCAATGCATTTAAGAAATTGTTTACAGACCATAAGTTTCTTCACAATGGAGAAGAGGGGGAAAGTAAGATTCAAAAAAGTTGAGACAGAAGGTCAATTATAAACAGAGAACAGAGATAAACTATCTTGAAATTACATTGTAAGTCAAAAGGGAAAATATGATTTGATTTCTAAAAATTTGATTTACACATAGTTTCCCAGAAACATGTATTTTTCATAACTATCAGTAATAATAGCTTATATTTGCATGGTATTTTCAAAAACATTATCTCATTTGATCCATATTGCAATCTATATGAAAGGCAGAAGAGAAATTATTATTTCCATCTTAGAGATGAAGAATCCAAGCCTTGGAGACATAAAATGACTTAAAGATACAAAATCATAAATTTAGAACTGAAGAAACCATGTAGTCTAACTTCCTCATTTTACAAACGAAGAAACTGAGACAAAACGTGGTTAAATGACTTTCTTAAGGACACACATATAGTGAGCATCATTGTTTTGTGTGGTACTATTAATATGAAGCTTGAGAGGCTTTAATGGATTCACTTACATGGTAGTCTATTCCTTTAATTTTTTTTTGGCATTTTTTGTATAATTTACACCTTGCACGTTACATGGGATTTATTATTGTAAAGAAATTTAGCAGTTATCTTATTCAAGCCTCTCATTTTACAGACGAAACTGAATCTGAGATCAGGGAAATTTATTTCAATTCACCACAACAAACATATATTAAGGATCTACTATGTATAGCAATGATAGAAATGTCCCTGACCTTGAACAGCTTACATTCTATTTGCTCAAGGTCAAACAGATTCAAACCCAGACCCTCTGACTCAAAAGTGAGTTCTTGTTCTCTCTATACACATTCATTCATTCATTCATCTGTTTCTTCATTTTATGAATTTTTCTTACATGCTTACTGTGTGCAATGCAATATTATAGATGCTGGATGAATTAAAAAAGAAAAGAAAAAAAAAAGACAATCTTTGTTGTTAAAGAGTTTATATCCTAGTAGAGGGAGACAGGGCATACAGAGATTATAGATTTAGAATTAAAGGGAATTTAGTAAACACCTCGCCCAAACCCCTCATGAGTTATACTCAAGATGAGGAAGTTGTCACCCTAGACCAGTGAACTAACCTCTCAATGGTTATCCAGCTAGCAAACAGCAGAGATAGGTTTTGGATCCAGGCTCTTTGACTCCTAATCCAGTGATCTCCATTAAGTAGAATCTTATTCTTTCATTCTCCATTCTACTGAATTTATTGCTTTATTGTTTAGTCTCTGATTTTGTTATTATTTAGTATACATTTGATTTATCTCCATCATCTCATAACCAGTACTATCACCATGCCTCTGTTTCTTTTTTTATCCATAGAATCAGGCAAAATGCTGTATATATGGCAGGTATTTTATAAAGACTTGGTTACTTATTTGTATTCTCAGAGGAAGTGCATTAATAATAAAAATGACACTTATATATCACTTTATGGTTTGCAAAGCATTTCATATTATTTCATTTTGTCCTTACTGAAGTCCTGTGATGTTAAGTGCTATGGGTACAGATATCTCATAAATTAATAAGTACTGATCACGATAATTAAAGGATAAAGTCAGGCCTTGGTTTCTTCCTCTGTCAAGTGAGGGGGTTGGATTTTATAATCTCCAAGATCCCTTAAAGCTATAAATCACTCAATTCCTAATTTGCAGATTAGGAAACAGATTGGAAGAGGTTACACATCCAGAATCAAATAGCTAGTAAGTGCCTGAGATAGCATTTAATCCTAGGTATGGCTGATTCCATGTATAGCACGTTATTCTTCTCTGCTTTCTACACCACTGTAGCATTGACTTTCAGTGATATGTATTCCTCTGGTTAGAGCCAACAGCAAAAGCCATCATCTCTAATTCTTTCCAAAGACTTGAAAAACTCCTATTTTCATATCATTTCAGTAGAACATTTGTTTATCCATCTTCTCCAGAAATAGTGTTTGGGCGCACCTTACACAATACCTCTTGATACTTTTTGGATACTTGACCTTCAATAATTTCCCCTTCTTTGTGGCACCTCTATAAACTTTCCACTATATGATATAAGCCAAGTCATTTGGACAGCTTGAATCAGGTACTACAATCCTGATGTTTTATCTACCCAATTTCCTTTATAATTTCCTGAGGTTAAAAAATAATATTTTCCTTACATTAGTTCCCCCTCTCAATTATTCTGTGGTATTGTTACGCCTATGAAGTAACTCAAAATTGAAGGAAATATCAGTTTGGTCCATGTTTGGTTCAGAGAATATCTTGATCTTTTGGTTCAATAATTTGAGACAATATGGGCAGACACTCATTCATGATTCAGACTAACTCACTGTAGGTGTTGTTGTGTCCTAAGACTTAGTTATGTTACTGGCTTTGTGAAAATGTATTATTTTTATGTGCTTTACATGGTTTAAAAAGTTTACCTTTACGTGGTTTGTTTCAGTTTTTAGTTATGATACCAGTGGTAGGTGTCTCTTCACATCTGACCTTACTCCATGCTCTCATGGAGTCCCACTTCTCCATGATTCGAAGGTTCTAAGTGCTCATTAAAGGTCCTGTTTTTGTTTTTTGTTTTTTTCACCTATATTTTGAGACAATAGCAATTCATGTTTGTATGGAGGTTTAGGGAGCTTCTCTTTCAACCTTGTATTTAAAGAATATAACTACCTCCATTTTATAGATGGACAAACTGAGGCTCACAGAAGTTAAATGGCTTGCTCATATCATGCAGTCAGAACTGATTGAATAAAAACCTTTGCACCTTGATTCCACGGCTAGATCTCCTTACATGAACCATTATGGAACTTGCCTTTATGACATTTTGAGTTTCTCAAAGCACATTCTTTTTGCCTTTTTTTTTTTTGAGGGCAATTGGGGTAAAGTGACTTGCCCAAGGTCACACAGCTAGTTTTTGTGTTAAGTGTCTGAGGCTGGATTTGACTCAGGTGCTCCTGACTCCAAGGCCAGTGCTCTATTCACTGTGCCACCTAGCCACCCCACACTGTGCCACCTAGCTGCCCCAAAGCACATTGTTCATAACAAATTTGTGAGACTGTTTCATTTTTGTCCTTGTCTCTCTAGTACCTAGCATCATTCCTGGCACATAGAAAAAACCTAATAAACGCTTATTGATTAACTGATTGATGAATATTTTCCCCATTTCCTACATAGCACTGAGACAGAGAGAATAGGTGATGTTTCCATGGTCACCAAATCACTCTTATCAGCTAGAATTCAACCAGGTCCACATAATGCTAAATTTAGGATTTTTTCCATTAAATCATAAATTTATATAGCGGCTTCATGAATATATGGAGATGTAATGTAATTGATTATACTGAATAATAGCATTATGTTATTATTATGATATAGAAATGTAATAATGGTTAACATTTATCCAATGCTTCAAAATTTACAAAGCTTTTGACTTCTGTCATTTGATACAAATAGCAAGTCTGTGAGGTAGGTGCTTCGGTTATTCAGTCATTTTTCAGTGGTCTCCACCTCTTCATGACTCTGTTTGGGTTTTCTTGGCAAAGATACAGGAGTAGCTTCCCATTTCCTTCTTCATATCGTTTTATGGATGAGAAAAATGAGGCAAACAGGTTTAAGTGACTTGCCCAGGGTCACATATCTAGTATCTATCTGAGACCTGATTTGAATTGAGTAAGATGAGTCTTGCTCACCCTACGCATTCTATCCACTGCACTACCAAGCCGTCTTGTGAGGTAAATGTTACTGTGACCTAATTTTACAGATTAAAATCTCAAAGATAATTTTCTTGTTCAGAGTCAGTCACACACCAAGTAAGTTTTTGAGGCAGGATTTAAATTCAGATCTTTGTCATTTTTGGCTATAACACTCTATCCATTATTTCATACAGTATCATCATTGGACTCTGTTCATTTCTTCTTTTCATCTCAAGATTTTTCAAATATCAGGTATTAACTTTGTCTCATTATTATCTTGTCCCATTCCATGCTCTGATGTAGTCTACTTTTTCTTAATTTAAATCCCTACACTTAATTCAAGAACTCAGTGGTAAGATGTATATTTGTGGGTGCATGCAAGCATGTACATGGTAATATGCAAAGCATTTTGAGGGA
This sequence comes from Pseudochirops corinnae, assembly GCA_028646515.1. Taxonomy (NCBI): domain Eukaryota; kingdom Metazoa; phylum Chordata; class Mammalia; order Diprotodontia; family Pseudocheiridae; genus Pseudochirops; species Pseudochirops corinnae. The sequence goes on from CM053585.1 coordinate 152,653,520, forward strand.
CAAGAAGACTAAAACATGGTTCTTGATTTCACAAATCTGATCATTAGGAAAAAAAAAAGTTATGTGTATATGCAACTAGAATACAAACCAGCATATGATAAGTGCCAAAAGAAAAATACAGAGTACTGGGTAAGTTCAGAGAAGGGAACAATGACTTCTGCTGAGAGAATTGGAAGATTAAGAGAGGAGAAGGGATTTAATTGAGCTTTAAGAAATAGGTCAAAATTGACATGCCAAACCTGAGGGAAGTCCCAATCACATGGAATAACTCGAACAAAGGCATGGAATTTTGTTCAGAAAATTGACTATAGCATAGTATCCATGAAGAGGATAAATGGAAGATAACTTACTCAACTCCCCTCAGTTTATAGGTGAGAAAAATGAGACACAGAAAGGTAAACTAACAGCACATTAGCAACAAAGCCTACTCTGATAACTAACAAATAAAAATGTCTACTATGTGCAAGGCATTGATAAATGCTGGAAAATACAAAGATGAAACAGTACCTGCCTTTAAGGAGTTTCCAACCTACTGAAGAGATATAGCATGGAAACAGATAAATGAGAACATGGTTTGAGAACAGAATGAAACAGATAAACAGACAAGCAGACAGAGTACTTTGCCATTTCCTTCTCCAGCTCATTTTACAGATGAAGAACTGAGGCAAACAGGGTTAAATGACTTGCCCAGGGTCATACAGTTAGTAAGCATTTGAGGCCAGATTCAAACTCATGTCTTCCTGACTCCAGGCCTGGAGCTCTATCCACTGGGCCACTTAGCTTCAGCCTCAAACTAGGTCCTTGTTAAATTAAGGGATTAGATGAAATAGTCTCAGAGATCTCTTAAGGCAGACAGGAAAAGTTGGACATTACTGAACAACAACAAAAAGTTCCCTTAAGATTGTAAATCTAAGATCCTATGACAAAATTCCCTGCATATGTAATCAAGCTTTGGGATTGGCATGAGAGGGCCTTCTCTTGTGGTTCTGAAAAGAATGATTCTGGAGGTGAGAGGAATGGTGTTTAAGGTTCTCATCCTGATGTAGTCCAACAGCTGCAGTTTTGCTCCATCTCCAGTGATAATGGAACTCTGTGGTGTTGTTGCATGGAGACAGAGCAGAGTATTAAGGAAGAGGAAGTTGGAGAGAGAAGCCCCCAAATCCAGGCTCTAAGCAGTGCAGAGACTAGCAGGTTGAGGCCACATGTGGCCTTCTAGGTCCTTGGGTGCTGCCTTTTAACTGAGTCCAAGTTTTACAGAACAAATCCTTTTATTAACGGAATTTGTTCTGGGAAATTTGGATTCAAAGGGCTGTGCTTGAGGACCTAGAGGGCCACAGGCAGCAGGTTCCACACCCTTACTAGAGCATTCCCTTCTGCTCAATACTATCTGTTTCTGGAGTGCATGCTTTTCCTGAAGCCAGACTGTCAAGACAAACAGATGAAGAATTACTAGAGAGTTAGGAGAAGAACCACAGGAGTGCATTATTGTTGAATTCAAGAGAATCAAGTCAACAAGCATGTAAGTGCTAGGCATTGGGCTGCAGTTTTTATAATGAAACACAAATGACAGTTCCCGCTCTTGGGGAGGTCCTAGATAAAGAGAGACAGAGAGTCACAGAAAGAGCAGCTAGGTGGTTGAGTAGATAGAGCACTGAGCTTGGAGTCATGAAGACCTGAGTTCAAATCTACCATGTTGCCCTGGGCAAGTCACTTAACCTCAGTGTCCTCATCTATAAAATAGGGATAATTATATCACCTACCTCCAGGGTTATTAGGAGAATCAAATGAGATAATATTTGTAAAGTGCTTAGCATAGTGCATGGTGTCTAGTAGGCGCTATATTTATTGTTGAGTTGGTGCAGTAGTGTCTGACCCTTCATGACTCCATTTGGGGTTTTCTTGGCAAAGATATCAGAGTGGTTTGCCATTTCCTTCTCCAGCTCATTTTACAGAGGAGGAAACTGAAGAGAAGAGAGTTAAGTGAATTACCCAGGGTCATACAGCTAGTAAGTGTCTGAGCCCAGATATGACCTTATGAAGATGAATCTTTCTGATTTCAAGCCCAGTACTCTATCCACTGTGCCACCTATCTGTTCCAGATACTTTATAAAATGTTTACTATTGGTGATGAATAGGGCAGCTAGGACACACAGTAGACAGAGCATTTGGCTTAAAATCAGGAAGATTCATCTTCATAAGTTCAAACCAGACCTCAGACACTTACTAGTTGTATGACCTTGGGCAAGTCACTCAACCCTGTATGCCTCATTTTTGTCATTTGTAAAATGAGCTGGAAAAGGAAATGGCAAACCATTCCAATAACCCTAAAATGGCTCACAAAAAGTCTGACATAATTAACAACACTGATGATAGTGAAAAAGACAGACAATAAAGTAAAGGGAAAGATCTCAAGAATGCAAATACAAAAGGGAGTAGGATTCAGCATGCCACATCTCATGTGTATTAGAAAGATTCAAATTTTTTTTCTAATCAGGACTTCCAGCTGGTATAAGTTTGCTTTGTATTCTTTACTTTTGCAAGTAATGTTTAAAAAACATTAAATACTTTTAAGGAGCCCAGTTCATGCGGCTAATATTTTAATGGGCTTAACTTCTCTTTGTTTCTTTTTTAAAAAAATCATGTCTCTAGTACTATGAAGAGATTAAGGGTTAGCACAGAAACCTCCTACTCAGTTTTATGAACAAAACAAACTAAACTTTTCCCTTATCATAGATCAAAATGAACTTTTTTTTTTTAAAAAAAAGCCTGTTAAGTGAGAACAAGAGTAGCTCGCTTTGCGTTCTAAGACTGCCCCCACTTGTACTCCTTCTCAGCTGAATTTAATCTCTAATAGGTAGCAGAGTGCTTCAGTGCCAGCAAGAGAGTTTCCAATAACCGGTGAGCAGCCACACTCTCTCTAGTCTACTCCCCTTCACTGGTCTTTGTTCTCCCAAATGCCTAGTGTTGTGGAGACGCAGAGAATTTACCTAGGAAAGGGAAGCAATCTTCCTGAACATAAATGACTGAAACAGAAATCACTGCAGAAAGTGAAAAATATATTTAGATACAACCTTATTTACCTCCCTGTGCTTGCATTTTTATGTATACATATATATATATGCATAGATATGTATATCTATGCATATATATATATATATATGTCTGCTTGACTGTTGTTAAAAATCACTCAGTCTACATAATTCTCTTCACATTTTTGAAATAGTTTCATAATTTGATATTAAACAAAAGGTTGGGGGAGGGGGGTGGTCAGTACTGTCTCTATCATATCTGCCCTACTGTAATACTATAAGGATTAAATTTCCATTAGTTCAGAATACAAACAACCATGAAGCTTAAATAATGATATTTTTTTGCTGTTACATTAAATGAGAAATATCATTCACAGTTATTGCAATGGAAGCCCGACTTTGATGCTGCCAAGATCATCTTAGAATCACAGATTTGGGGCTAGAATACATCTTGGGGGCTAGGGGGATGGATAGGCTTTGTAACTCCAGTTCTTGAGAGATAGTGTCATGTAGTGGAGAAAAAGGTGGCCAGGAAAACTTGTTCAACCACACCTACATATCCTATTTCTGACACATACTGACATCATAACACTGGGCACGTCACTTAAGTCTTAAGTCCACAGTGTTTTAATTAACTTTCTAAAGATAAAAGTTGTAGAGAAGGTGCTCCCCTACATTTGAGAGGATGTTTTTCATCCAGGAGGTCCTTATACTGATGGAATCACAAGTCTAGCTGCTGTTCTCCAGAGCTCAGAATAGGCATTTATCATACCTTGTTGGACTATTGGATTTTAACCAAAATAATACTGCTTTATACATATTATCTCTTTGGTACTCACACCAACCCTGTGAGGTAAGCATCATTATTAGCCTCATGTTATAGATGAGGAAACAGACTGAGAAAGATTAATTGACTTGGTCAGGGTCACGCAGCTAATAAATATGTGGAGCAAACTGAGAGTACTGTGAACTGAAGTCTTGTGCTCTATCCAAATGCCATACTGCCTTTCTTTGAGAACCTGAATCCCAGAAAGGTTAAGATATTTGCTCAAAGGGGTCACATAGGTTTTTATTAGCAAAATCAATGTATGAGCCCAGGTCTTCAGACTCTAAATATAGGGTCCTTTCGAATACATAGAACTACATCTTCTTAAAATGCCTTCAGGGCAATAAAAAGAAAATTATAGCTATCTCTTTCATATCAGAGAGGCCAGAGATATGGTACATCTGCAATCTAGAAAATTTGCGTTGAATTTTTTGGCTCTTTCTTCATAAGAGAGAAGAAATTTGAATTATTATGGTATTAAAAGATAAAATATGCTGATTTTATACAACACTATACAAATACTTTGTGCCTCTATGAGTTTCTAAACTTTTTTTGTGTTGCGTGTTGGTCTTTGTGTATCATCTGCAGTTTCTGCAAAAGTCTCCAAAAATTTCCATTCAATTTCTTTGTTTCTTTTTCTTTTTTAATTTTTTAATTAACTTTTGTTTATTTTTAGTTTACATAATTGATTTCCACAAGAATTTAAGTTCAAATTTTCTTGCTGTCTTTCCCCTATGCACCATACCCCTTCCATCAATCTGCTCTCTCCTATATCCTTCCCCATCACCCCTCTGATTTTCTAGAAGAGCAAGATAGATCTCCCTATCCCAGTGCTTGTATGTCTTATTTTCTAGTTGTATGTAAATCATAATCATAATCATAATCATAATAATTTTTTAAAACATATGATTTTAGAACTTTAAATTCTAGATTCTTTCCCTTCCTCCTTTGTCACGCACCCCCACTGGAAAGACAAGCAATTCAATACGGACCGTATATGTGCAGTTATGCAGAACATCTCCACAATGGCCATATTGTGAAAGACTGACTGTATTTCACTCCTTCCTATTCTGCCCCCCACTTGTTCTATTCTCTACTTTGTCCCCCTGTCCCTTTACAGAAGCGTGTGTTTCTAACAACCCTCCCCGCAACCTGCCCTCCCCTCCATCATCTCCCCTCTCATCCCCATCCCCCCTACTCTCCTGCAGGGCAAAATACCCAATTTAGACTGTATGTCATTCCTTTCCTAAGCCAAATTCAATGAGAGTAAGGTTGATCCATTCCCTTTTGCCTTCCTGTTCTTCCCCTCCATTGTAACAGTTATCCTTTGCCTCTTCTAAATGAGATGCTTAACCCTATTCTGTCTCTCCCTGTCTCCTCTCATTCTATTCCTCTACCACCTCTCAATTTCACCTTTTAAAATATCATTCCTTACTATTCAATTAATCCTGTACCCTTTGTCTATGTATACCTGTACACATATATAAACATACTTACATATGTATTCATATGCATATATACATATGCTCCTATATAGACATATGTATATATATATATATATATACATATAAATACATATGTATACACACACACATATACATTTATATTCCCTTTACCTATCCTCATAGTGAGAAAAGTTTCATAAGTTACAATTCTCATTTTTCCATGTTGGCATGTAAATAGTTCAACTTTGACAAGTTCCTTATCAACTCTTTTCCATGTTTACCTTCTTGTGCTTCTTGTGTTTGAATGTCAAATTTTCTATTCAGTTCTGGTTTTTTACTCAAGAATGCTTGAAAGTCCTCCACCTCATTGAATGACCATATTTTCCCCTGAAACATTATACTCAGTTTTGCTGGGTAGATGATACTTTGTTTTAATCCTAGCTCTCTTGATCTCTGGAATATAATATTCCAGGCCCTTCAGTCCCTTAATGTAGAAGCTGCTAGATCCTGTGTTATCCTGATTGTGTTT
>CM053585.1:152659848-152709418 GCA_028646515.1 Pseudochirops corinnae
GCTTTTGAGATTCTTTTTTCATCTGGCTTTTAAAGGCATTCTTCTCCTCATTGGCTTTTTGGGCCTCTTTTGCCATTTGAGTTAATCTATTTTTTAAGGTGTTATTTTCTTTAGTCAGGTTGTTGACTCTCTCTCTTTTCATGATTTTCTTGCATCATTCTCATTTCTCTCCGCAATTTTTCCTCTACTTCTCTTATTTGGTTTTCAAAATCCTTCTTAAGTTGTTCTACGGCTAGTAACCAGTCTACATTTTTCTTGGAACCTTTTGGTGCAGGAGTTCTGATTGTGTTGTCTTCCTCCTGTTCCATGCTTTGATCCTTTTTGTCCCCCAAAAAGGAATCTAAAGTTGGATTGCTGTTCTTGCTTTGCTTCCTTTGCCTACTCATGTTGCCAGTCAGTTACTTGACTTTTGGGGTCAATAGAACTCTGCTTTCAGAGGGAGAGCTCTGTTCCTAATTGCTGGGGTTTTCATAGCTGCCAGAACTATTAGGATGCCACACTCTCTACAGCCCCCACCAGCTTTGGCTCACTGGTCACACACCTTGGGACAACCACCCAAGACTGTGATCCTGATCCAGGCAGGTCAAGGCAAGAACACTTAGCCTCTGAATGGTCCCTTGGCCCCCCTGCAATCTGCAGGCCACAAGCTCTGAAGCAGCCACATGGAGGCAGCTGCAGGGCCCCAGCTTCAGACTGCTTCTAGCTCTGGAGGCAGTTGGCTAGACCCTCTCCCTGAAATTTAGCCAAGTTCCACTGACTTTTTCCCTTTGTCCTTGGCTCTTATGGGTTGATAATTCTGGAAACCACCACAGCTGCTGGTGATCCACTCTCCTGAAAGCTCCAGTTGTGGATTCTCTTGGACGGCCTGGGGCTAAAATCTCATGGGGCTGGGCTCTGCTCCTGGCATGTTGTGATGAGCCCTTTCCATCCATCTGCCAGGCTGCCTTCAGTGGGAGCCTTTTTTCTCTGTTATTTTATGATTTCTGGAGCTCTAAAATTTGTTTAGAGCCATATTTTAAAGGTATTTGAGGTGGTTATGGTGGGAGCCATGGAGTTCTCCTGTTTCTATGCAGCCATCTAGACTCGCCCCCCCTCCCCCCAATTCAATTTCTTATGCTGACCCGCAATATATTGAAACTGCAATGGGGAAAGTTGTGATGGGGAAGGGATAACTGTAATCCATATTCAGTTTTGTATTAATGTGGAGTATATTTTATGGCATATTTATGGTTTAAAAAAATTATTATCTAATCTAAGGCTGGTTTTAAATATGCAGCTTCCGTCATCATTTGGTTTCCAGGATTTTGGGAAACCTCTGCGTCAGGCATTCTTAACCTCATCCAGGGATAAATGTCCGGGGTTCATGGCCTTGGATGGAAAAAAATACATCTTTAATTTTACTATCTTTTGGTTGAAATTTAGTATTTTCTTCAATTATTTGAAATCATTGTTTTGAGAAGGATTCCATAGCTTTCATCAGACTTCCAAGGGGGTCTATCACACACACACACACACACACACACACACACACACACACACACTTAAGAACTTCTCATTTAGGTGCAAAAATCTGCTTCTCTGTGGTTGAAATTCTATTTTTTGTTTCCTTTATTTCTTTTATTTTATTTTTGTTCAAGGCCATATAGCTATTAAGAAGCCAGTTTTTGTTCTAGGTCCTCTGACTCCAAGTCCAGTTTCTTTCTACTACTCTCTCCTAAAGAATTAGAGGAAGATTGTCCTGAAAGGAAGAAAAAGGTACAACTTGAGGAAAGCAAAAGATCTTCCCACAGTGGCTCCTTCTCTATGCTCAGTCAGAATTCCAAACAAGCACACGGAATCTACAACTCTCTTTTAATTGCCTGCTGAGGCAGAACCCTGTGAATATGCTTAATCCTCTTCTTTCTGGCACCAACACTGATGACAGGAATTTGGAGCTGCTTCTGAGAGGGTACAGTGAGGAAAACGGCGGAAGTCTTATCCCCCACACCTATACTCATACAACCATAAAGCACATATACCATCTAGGCAGTTCTCTGTCTGGGATGAATATGCCTCCCTTCTGTGACTTTTTTTTTTTCATAGAGGGTCTTATGAGATCTCAAAAGACACCTGATGTCTCCATATCCCTCCTTCCCTAGCAAAAAAAGAAGCACTCTGTATCAGTGGGGGAGGACTAACATCAGAAGAGCAGCTAGTGGACAAGTTGTGGCCTCAGGAATGACAGAGACATAGGAGCAGAAAGGAAAGCGTAGCCAACAGAGAAAACACCAACAGATCACGTTAACCGACTGATCAGATGAGGACAGGCCAGAAGTTGAATAAAAAATACAAAATTTATGTTATGACAGGGATTACTTATTTGGCTCCAAACTGATTATAAAAGAAATAAGTTATTGAATTTTGTTCTTATCATTCTGTGATTATTTATTATTTACAGAAAGAAAAGGGAGAGAGAGGAAAGAAGAGAGGGAGAGAGGAAGCTTGATAGAAAGAGGAAGAGAAGACAAAGAAGAGAAAAGAGGGGAGAGAGAGAGTGAGACAGAAGGAGAGAGACAGAGAGAGATGGAGAGAACACTGGAAAGTAAAGGGCACACTTGCTGCTACTGCACTTAGTGGGGATGAAATGTAAAATAGCTAATGAGTGATCTTTTTACAAGTGTCTCAAAGGGCATGTTCATTAGCTTCTCAACTGTAACCATTCTATCATTCTTTATTGTTCATTCCCTTTCTGTGTGGGAATAAAACTACCTGTTCTATATCTGATTCATATTTTTACTTTGGCTGTTGTTTTATTTCTTTTGTTTTTTCTGGGGAGAATCTCTCTAATTAAAATGAATTAGATTTATTCCTTAAGATTTTAATGTAGCAAACCCTGAAAAAATCATGAAAGTATACATAAAAGACAAGAACTGGCAAAGATTTCCAGGCCCTGTTGTTCAATAAAAATTTATTAAGCAACTATTATGTGTCAGGAACTGTGCTAAGTCCTGGGGAGTACTTGTAACACTGCTGCTATTATCACTACCACCACCACCAACACCACTATTACTATTATTACTACTACTACCATCACCACCATCACCATCACCAATACCATTACTACTACTACTACTACTACTACTGCTACTATTGCTACTACTGCTACTGCTACTACTACTACTACTACTACTACTACTACTACTACTACTGCTGCTGCTGCTACTGCTACTACTGCTACTATTGCTACTGCTACTACTGCTGCTGCTACTACTACTACTACTACTACTACTACTACTACTACTACTACTATTACTACTACTACTGCTACTACTATTACTGCTACTACTACTACTACTTAGCTAGCTAGCATTTATATAATATCTACTAAGTGCCATGTAGGAGCCATCCTCTGGATGAGATTTATGGTACTCATCAAGATAATAGAGAGAAAACCATCTGACAACCATTCAAAAGAAGTTCTTAAGGAAAAAACAAATCTGTGGGGTTTTTCATGTGAATTGGGGCGATATATAAACAAGAAACAAAAATCCTCTCCACTACAGGGAAATCCTTTTGAACAAAATGGTTACTACTGCCAACTCTTTTTAAAGCAAAAACTGTTTCCAAACTCTTTAGTGTGAAAACTATAACCAGGAGCAGCCAGACTTTTCTGATATGTTTTGTAGGTGCTATGATCTTATTATTGCCGTTTCTTCTCCTGACTTTTTGGGGGAATGACTTTGGGGGTTTGAATTCTTGGGTTCTTGTCCCCCATCTCCTCTTCCTGTTTTGCTGTTCTGTTTCTCTTCTTGTCAATATTGTCTGTGTGATCCAGAGAACTGAAGCAGTTATAAACCATATGTGTCCAATGTTGAGATTTTTTTTTGTGCTAAGCACTTTAGAAATATTATCTCATTTGATCCTTACAACAACCCTGAGAGGTATCCCTGCCCTTGAGGAGCTCACAATGTAATGTGGGAGACAACTTAAAAACAGCTATACACAAACAAGTGATATACAAGGTAAATTAGTCTGTAGCCTCAGACTAACAGTCCTTTCCTATATATTATTTTATTACAGTTAATCAATGTTAAAAATTTTCTTCCAAGAGCACCTTGGGTGTTGCAGTTGATAGGTCCTTAAAAATTATCCCCAGGTAAGACACTATACAGGGCAGCTGCACAAATGGTGTCAAACAGGATCGTTCCTGCACAAGTAGCTACAAAGAGATTTTTTATAATGAAAAAACAGAGTTATAGAGTACAGCATGAGTATGCCACACTGGAATCTGTATATTGAGATTAGGGTAGGTGCAGCTCATAAAAGACAGGCAGTGAAGAAGAAGTAACAGTCTTCAAAAAGAAGTCAGAACCCTCATAGCAAGAGGAAAGGTTAAGAATTAGTGACTAAAAGAACCCTAGAGTCTATTGAGTAGTTCAAAAGAGATGGAGATGAAATGTAAGAAGTAGAGGAAGGAAAATGGCTGAAATATTTAAAAAATATTGATGGGAGAAAATACATCTTGAACTGGGGTTCATAACATTTTTTTAATGGCATGAGCTTCTTTGGTAGCTTGGTGAATCCTAAAGATCCCTTTTCAGAATTACATTTTAAAATAAATAAAACAGAGAATTACAAAGGAAACGAGTTTTATTGAAATACCATTATCAAAATACGAAAAAATAAGTTCACAAACCAGATTAATAGCCTTCATCTTAAACACTAATTATGTATCATGGGATTTAGAGCTTAAAGGACATTTGATTTTAGTTGTTGCAATATGACATTTGATGAGAAGTTATATCAAGAATAAAAATACAAACATTTCTCCCAATAACAAGGGTCCACTCCCCTCTTTGCCACCTCTATTCTTGGGGAGAGTGGGCTCAAACTTAACACAACTTCTATGAAACGTGTGCCTCACCAAAATCACTTCCAAAAGTAACAGATGATAAATGAGTCATGGTTGCTCCCTCTTGACTGCCTTTGATCCATTTCTAGGTTATATCAAGAAATTCCAGGAATTATATCAAGAAATTCCAGCTTCAGCTGTTTGCAAAATTGGCTATGGATTCCAGCTCCCAGAGCTCTCAAGGCTTGTTCTCAGACCTTTCAAAATTCCTAAGATGTCTTTTTAAAATCATTATTTATTTTAAACATTCTTTTCCTTTTAAATTTTGAGTTCCAAATTCTCTCCCTCCTTCCCACATCACTCCCAAGCACACTGAGAAGGCAAACCACATATCAATTATACATATGAAATAATTTAAAACATTTCAGTATTAGTCAATTTTTTTTAAAAAGCTGGAAAAAAATGCAACAAGTGAGATAATCATACTTCAATATGCATTCAGAGTTTATCAGTTCTCTCTCTTTTTTTTTCTTCATGAGTCCTTTGGAATTGTCTTGGATCATTTTATTGATCGAAGTAGCCTAGTCTTTGACAGTTGATTATCATTGCAACACTGCTGTTACTGTGCATAATGATCTCCAAGTTCTTCTCACTTTGCATCAGTTCATATAGTTTTTGCCACGTTTTTCTAAAACCACCAACCTCATCATTTCTTATAGCACAATTGTACTCCATTATATTCGTATATCACAACTTGTTTAGCCATTCCCCAATTAATGAGCAAACCATCAATTTCCAATTATTTGCCACCACAAAAAGAGCTACCATTAATATTTTTGTACATAGACGTCCTTTTCCCTTTTCTATATTCTCTTTGGACTATAAACGTAGTGGTGGTATTGCTAGGTCAAAGGGTATACAGTTTTTTTTATAGCCCTTTGGACATAGTTCCAAACTGTTCTCCAGAATGGTTGGATTCCACCAGAAGTTCATTAGCATATCTAGTTTTCCCTCATCCCTTCCAGCATTTGTCATTTCTAATAGGTGAGAGGTGGTGCCTCAGAGTTGTTTTAATTTGCATTTCTCTAATAAATAGTAATTTAGAGCATTTTTTTTTCACATGGCTATAGATAGCTTTGATTTCTTCTTCCAAAAACTGCAAGTCTATATCCTTTGACCATTTATTAATTGGAGAATGGCTCTTATTTTCATAAATTTGACTCCGTTCCATAATTAGTATATATTTGAGAATGAGGCCTTAATCTGAGAAAAAAGCTCATACAATCTTAGCCAATAGTCCTCTCCCTAAGAGAAACAGAGAATAGATACAACAGAGACAGCTAGTCAGTGCAGAGGTTAGAGCAGGAAATTTAGAATCAGGAAATTTTGAGTTCAAATCCTGCCACAGAGACTACTAACTGGCTGATCCTGAGCAAGTCACTTAACTTTTGTCTGCCTTAGTTTCCCCATCAATAAAATAGAGATAATGATAGCACCTATCTTCCAGGGTTGTGAAAATGATAAGAGATGATATTTTGAAAATGCTTTGCAAAACTTAAAGACTATATAAATACTACAGAAACACCAACAGGGCCATGTACTACTGACATGAGAGGAGATCAATATGCAAGACCTCTCTCCCTACCTGGAGGCTCATACTGCTCCTTAAGCGAATACAACCCAACAGGAAAGAATAATAGAAGGGGGTTATGAGATGACCACGACCTTTTCATTTTACAAAAAGCAGCCAGAATTGCTGATGTTGTTCAGTGGTATTGAACTCTTCATGATCCTGTGGACCATACTGTCCATGAGGGTTCTTTGGCAAAACTACTGTAGTGGTTTGCTATTTCCTTCTCCAGTTCATTTTACAGATGAGGAAACTGAAGCAAACAGGGTGACTTGCTTAGGATCAAACAGCTAGTAAGCATCTGAGGCTGGATTTAAACTCAGATCTTCCTGACTTTGGCCCCAGCACTCTATCCACTGAGTCACCAAACTGCCGAAGTCTTCTGACATAGAATCCGTACCATTTCTTTTCTTTTTCTTCACTATACCACAGAATTTTCTTTGCCAAAATAATAATAATAAATCAATAAACATGATTTATAAAATCAGTTTTCATAGTTGTTCTGTCACCTAGTTATGCTTCCACCCCCTACCCCCTTTAGGGTAGAAGACACCTAGGCTCTTGTTGTTTTTCCTGAATACCCTATTCTTTCTCCATACTTGTGGGGGAAGATAAAGCAGGTTATACATAGGTAGAAAGAAATAGGGGCCTTCCCCCAAGCTAGGAGGCTTTCTGGCTGAGTACTACTTCATTTGCTGCTTGACAATAAGGTAGAGATTAAAAACACAGTGAAAGCCTTTCTCCACTCTCCTTCCTGTGACTAGCTGGATGCAATTGTATAGCCATTCCAGGAAACCACTACCAGAAATGATACTTAAAAGCTTCTATACCATGCCCCACTTCATTAAACTGCTTCTTCTGTATTATTCCTTTTGTTTCTATTTAATGGAGGTTACAGGGAATGGGGAGGAGGTGGAAAGGGAGGGTAGGTTGGGTTTTTATGTTGGAATCACCATGGAAACAGCAGTCATCACCAATCAGTGGCTAGGCATCTAAGTGCCCTCCCCTGGAATTTCATTTCAAAAGCTGTGCATGGTCCAGGTGTCAAATCTCTCATTAGACCACAGAACCACATTTATCTTTGGTAAACAGTGCCACAGGTCATTCAGGTAACCAATGGCTCATTGAATTCAGAGACGTTATCTTCTACCTCCTTTGGCCATCTCAGCTCAGTTTCCTTCAGGATAGAACTAAGTCTAGGATCCTTTTATGTTAACAGATAGTTCAGTATACCAACTCTTTTGTCACTTCAAAGTAAACATACTTGGCAGGAAGAGAATAGGGAAGAAGAATTAGGAGAGATCAGAGCTTTACTTCCTCAAACCATGCTGCCATCTTGACCATTTTGACTATGCCCTGGCAGGGGTGGGTTGGTACAGAAGGATTGAGGACCATAATGAGGATTATACGAGTGGAGGCATGCTGACTATCTCTTATTAAGAGTCCTCCTGTTCTAATCCCACTAATCCCCAGAGAAATACCCTCTATTAAAGACACAACCTAACTAATGATACTAAAAGCTAAGTTGTCCAACATCATATTATGACGTATAAGCATGGTAATTTATCTTAAAAACAGGATAATTTCTCACCACTCACCTTAACACATCCTATGTGTCAAAAGGACTAGCAGTTGTTTCTCAATTTCATTCCATCATCTATTGCCTCTGTGCTTTTGGACACTCCATTCTCCACGCCTCTATGATCATAACGCCTCCACCACTAACATCTGCCTTTTGAGATCCTTTCCTCACCCCAAGCCTAGGGTTAGATATGCCATGCACTTAGTCAAACAAATGTGATAATTGTTTGTGTAGGTGTACTCTACCCCTTAACAGACTGGAAGCCTTTGGAGAATATGTTCTGTGTTGCAACTACCTCTAATTTTGTGATATCCTATTCCTTAGTCTATGTAATAAGTATATATATAATTAAAAAAAAATGAAAGCACTGTTTTTCAGATCACTGCAATGTACATGATTATCCTTGCCTGATTTGTCTAATAAAACTCATTGGTCAAGTACATGTTCTCATTCATTCATTCATTCATATACTTCAATAATTCAATAAACTTACATTATCATTGAAACAGGCACTCTCTCCAATGGTGAAGATCACAATTTATCACATCTCCTCATCCTGTGCAATTCTTGTCTGTTTCCTCTATAAATCCTTCAGGAAGGATTTATTCATTGCAGTAGAGGTCTTCCTCTAAGTCTTTAAACATTTTGTGGGCATGAGTGCAATGCTTGAGCTGTCCTTCTCTTACCCTTCACTTTTGATACATGGCCAGCCCACCTTCTTTTCTAACCATACGTTTCCTAGAGGATATCCCTTATGCTGGTTAGTATTTATTAGTCACTATAGCAGTATGCTTCATAATAAAAAATTATCTAAGATAAAAAAAACTTATATGAATCCCCTCAGTAGATTACCCCAAAAATATCTGATGTGAAAGAAGCATCTTCTCTAACAAAGTAATCACTCCTGTCCATATCTGTGAATTTATGTATTTTTATCTATGTATCTATCTTCCTCTCTATCACGTAGCTATACATATAGAATAAATTCCCTTCCTCTCTATAGTCTAGCTATACATATATGTATGTATGTACATACATATATAAACACATATATATGAAACATAGTAAACATACATATCACATATATGCTAAATCGTATACAATTCCTTGAAAGATGCAACCTCACAAGTAACTTTTCTCTAATGATCAACATGAAAAAAGATATAAAGCAGATGGACATATGCTTGACAAAGGTACTTGCACCCATCATGAAGAATTTTTACATAGAAGCGGATTTCATATGGATGACAAAGCCCTCCAGATACTTATGCTTAAGAAAGATGTTGTGCTGAATGCAACAAGTCCTGGATGCATGTGGAGGAAGATAGAGTTTCCTCAGCGAGATCTGTGACACTAAAAAGAGATTTGCTCCCAATAATCCAAAAAGGAAAAATAATTGATGAAAAACCACATTTTTTTTTTCAGCTGAATGGACAATACATTGAATCAGTCTATTAATTCCTTTGTCAGCAGGTATTTAGTTAAAGTTATAATGGCATATACTGCATTGTTCTAACACTTTGGGAAATTCATGTATACATAAGTATGTGTGTATATTATAAGCATGCATAAGTGCATACATATATAATGTGTATATATATATTATATACATACACACATGCACATATAATCCTTGTCTTCAAGAAGCTTGTAGACATTTTAGAGAAGAAAAATCATATATGCTTAAAAGGTCAATTAAAAGAAACGAATGTCTATTGGATTTAGAATATTTTAATATCACCTTGTTGGACCCTTTGCCTTGTTGTGTTAAATCTTTTATATCTAATAGGCCTCCTGTATTACCTAACTCAATGTGGCATGGGCTGCCTGTCAAAAGCTACTCTAGCTGACTTTGAGCTCTAGTAGAATCTACCAAATGGGAAAGTCTTCAAAAGTTGACCTAATTGACAGTATTTCTGTTTTCCAAGTAATAACTAGCTTGAAGAACATCACCACCAGGGGCCAGAATGGGGTCACAGAAGTACTTCATTTTGTTTATACCAGGAATTTTTTTTGGGGGGGGGGGTGAAGGAGAGGGATAAGGTGAAGGGAAGAGGTTGTATTCTGAGATAAGGAAAAATCAGAATAATTAGTTTTGAATGTTTTGGCCACCAGGGGATAAAATCTTTTGAACATAGCAACTTATTGTGAAGGAGTTCACAATCTTGGAGTCATACTTAACTCTTCATCTTTCCTCAACTCTCCTCATTTCCAATCAGCTGCAAAGTCTTCTCAGTTCAAACTCCATAACATCTCTAAGAACCCATCTTCTCTATATTAATTGATCAATAAGTACCTACTAAGTACAAGGTACTGTGTTCAGTACTTGAGTTGCATAGGCAAAAAGGAAACAGCACCTGCCCTCAAGGAGCTTACATTCTAATGGGGACATATTACCATATATAGGTACTCACTATTCACATGGTCACCACTCTAGTTCAAATCATCATCACTTACCAAAGCTATTATCCTTCTAATTGGTCTAACTCCAGTTTTTCCTGTCTCCTAGGTACTCCTCCACACAGCTTCTGAACTGATATTCCTGAATCAAAAATCTGACCTTGTCATTCTCCTATACTGGAGGCTTAGGCTCTTAGTTGCAAAGGAGCAGAGATTTTAAGTTGGAACAGACCTAGAGATCATCTAGTGCTACGCCCTGTATAAAATGATGAAACTAAAGCCAAGAGGCAAATTGATTTGCCTAAGATCACACAACTAGTAAGTGATAGAGCTGGAATTTGAATCTGAGACTTACCAAGTCCCTATCTAGCATTCTGCTATGCATGTTACCTTTTGCAGCCTGTTCAGTGGTTGCTTCTCATCTCTAGGACAAAATACAAATTTGTTGTCTGTGGCCCATCTCTCACTTTTAAAAATGAGGAAACTAAATCTCTAAGAAATGAAGTGACTTAGGATCAGAAATTCTAAGACTGGAATATACCTTGGAGAGATCTAGCCCAAATCTTCCATTTTTCAGAGAAGGAAACTAAAGTCCAGAGTGGTTAAATGAATTTCTCCAGACTGTCTTTTGCTTCTTTTTATATTCCCAGAATTAAGCACAATGCCTGCCACATGCTAGGCACTAAATAAATGTTGATTGATTGATTGATCAGTCCTCTCATTTTTCTTGATGAAGGATCTGATACTTAGAACTGTCTTGTCCAGGGTCACATAGGTAGTGACAGAGCTAGGATTTAAACTCAGATCTTCTGCTAGTTTTAAACATATGAATCTTTGATTCTGTGACACAGAGCACATGTTCTGAAACTATACCTGTAAGCCTACCTATACCACACAAGGGGACTCTGGTATGCGGGTAGGTAAGATTTCAGCTCTGATTCTGGCTACACATCTATTGTAAGGTCAGGTCATACAAATTATGCCAAAGATCCCTGAAACCTCAAGGAGGCATTAGAATCACCAGAGGGGAAAGGGGCAGGCAGAGTCATTGCCCAGGCTGTACCCTTTATAATGACAAAAAGCTCAGGGTCCTTTTACACAATTCACAGCAACAACAGGAACAGCAGGAGCAGCAGCAGCAGCAGCAGCAACAACAACAACAGTTGGCTCAGCCTCAGGAGTGTGTATGTGTATGTATATATAAATACACACACACATATATGTATATATATATATATATATATATATATATGTTTTTTTTTTCTAGGTTACCTTCCTTTTATCCTTTCCTGAGTTGTTATATTCAGTAAAGTGCCTACAACAATTTGCTTGCTCAAAAATAGTCATTGCTAATAACAACACGTGTTTCTCTAGCAAGATGGATTGCTCAGGAGGGTGCAGGAAAAGCCCAGCATGTGTAGTGTAGGAGAGCAGAGGATTGCTATTGACATCGCTTGTCATCAGCATGATTTGCTGGCAAGAGCTCCGACTGGGAGTGAGGAAACATGGGTTCTAGCCTGAGCTCTGCCACTAACAGTGCGACCTTGGGAAAGTAATTTCATCCTTCTGTGCATCTTTTTTCCTCATCTTTATCATGAGAGGACTAAAGAATTTCTGAAGTCATTTGTGATTATAATTCTATTGTGTTGATTAGTCTGTAGCACTGTTCAAGAGCCTTTTGTAGTTTATAATCTAAGCTGGAAATGCATATACTATAAGGTGGTGTGTGTGCATATGTGTGCGTGTGTGTGCATGTGTGTGTTTGTGTGCATACACGCGTTCCAGTGTGTTGGGGTATTGTTGTTGTTAATATCTCTTTTTAAAATGGACTTCTATGACCAAACAATCTATCACCTGAAGTTGGAAGACATGAGATGTAATCCTGCCTCAGATACTTCCTGTGTGATCATGGAGAAGTAACATAAACTCTTTCAGCCTCGGTTTAGTCATCACAAGGTGTATGGGTTTTTCAGGGAGGATTAACATCTCTGGTGTGAGGACTTCCCAAGGCCTGAAGTTTGCTCATCAACCTTTGATGTTCACTTTCACTCAACTCTCACCTGTGGCTCCAAGAAGCTGTAGCATGCACAGTAGCTCTTGTAAAGCCCACTTGGTAGATAGGCTAAACCAGATTGAGAGTAACTGATAGGCCTCAAGCCCATCGGTGAGGCAGGGGGATGTCTAATCCAAGAATGTGAAGACTTCCCCTGGTAGAATGAGTAGATGAGAACAATTTGTTCCAATGTCTGTGAAGGCAGCTAAAGTAGGTTCTACGGAGTATTTAGAGCTTAGACATCAAAGATGCCAAGGTCATGCACTGCATCCCAGGTAATTTCCAGTCATCATGAATTTTGTCTTGCCACTGGAATTTGATGACTCTAGAAGAGAGAGAGTGAGGCTACCAGCTTTGTGCAACACTGCCCCTCTTAAATTCAGTTCATTCACTAGTCAAGACACTATGGCCATAATATTGTTGATCCTCTTCAAAAACAAAGACAAACAACAGCAGAAATCCATAAAATGTGGATACTAATAGTATCTGCCTCATAGGATTGCTGTGAGGATCAAATGAAAAGCTTTGCAAACTAAAAATGCCATAGAAATACTATTACTATGACCCTTGAACTGTGAGTTCCTTAACAGCAGAGACTGTCTTTTGCTTCTTTGAATCCCCAGAACTTACTAAAGAGCCTGACATATAGAAGGCATTTAACAAATGCAATTTACATTTATTAATTATTATTACTAATTATCTATTCTTCAGAGAATAGATATAGAGTCTTTCTTGGGACTATACTAGATGGTTTTGCATCTTTTTGCAAATAGCATCTTACTTTCCACTTGCAGAGCATTTGAGAACCAGGGTCTCCCTCATGTCCTTATGAGATATTACAGTGATACTTTTGTTGAGAAATCTGGGAAAAATGACACAGAAGACATCATTAAACATATTTGTAACTAGAAAAGGAGATGAGCAGTATACATAGTGAGATTAAGGAATAAGATATAGACAGTCCCAGTATTCCTTGTATCTATGACATATTAAAGGACCTGAATCAAGGAAGTATGGTATAGGGAAAAGAGTTCTGGATTCTCTCATTCAGTCTTTGTGTCATTGAGTGCTAGTAAAAGAAACAAAAAAACCCCAACAAAACAAAACCCTCTGTGGGACTCAAATTCCTCATCTATAAAATGGAGGCAGAACAAAATATTAAAAGTACTATAAGGTCATTTTCAGCTCTAAATCTATGATGCTATGATTTTCTGCCTCAAAACTATAATCAGGGTAGGATTAATGAGGCTGTGCATTATGAGCTGACATGAAAGGGTGAAGAAGAAAGATACCTTCTCCATGTTGTAGTATTGCCTCTATGTTTCACAATCCACTCCAGGTTTTAAATTCCATTTGGAGTTTTAAGGTGATAATGTAGATCCGGAGAAAGAGAGTAGTGTTGTGGGTCAGTACAGTTAGGTAAAGGAATAGTGGGAATGGTCAGCAGGCTCTCTGTTGGATACCTAAAACTAAGGTCAGACTTTGTCCTATGCTATATCCCACAAGCTTTGTTTGTTTGTTTATTTTTAACATACATTTTGGAAAATTTTGAGCTTCAAATTTTCTCCCTCATCCAACTCCTCTCCCATCCATTAGGAAGGTAAGTTATATGATATGAATTATACATGTGAAATCATGTAAAATGTATTTCCACATTAGCCATGTTGAAAAAAGGCAAGAAAACTAAAGTGAAAAAAATATTCTTCAATCAGCACTGTTCATCAGTTCCCTCTCTGGAGCTGGGCAACATTTTTCATCATGGGTTCTTTGGATTTGTCTTAGATAATTGTCTTGATCATAGTAACTAACTCTTTGACAGCTGATCATTGTTACAATATTATTGCTACTCTGTACAGTGTTCTCCAGGTTTTGATCATTTCACTTTGCATCAGTTCATGTAAGACTTCCCAGGTTTTTCTGAAACTGCCTGTGTTTGTCATTTCTTAATAGCACAATAGTTTTCTGTTGCATTCATATAACACAACTTGTTTGGCCATTCTTCAAACTGATGTGCATCCCTTCAATTTCCAATTCTTTACCACCATAAAAATAGTTGATATAAATATTTTTCTAAATATAGGTCTTTTCTCTTTCTTTTTCTTTGCTCTGTTTGGGTTACAGACCTAGTAGTGGTTCTAATGGATCAAAAAGCATACACAATTTGATAGTCAGTCGTTTGGATGTGGTTCCAAATTGTTCTCCCTAATGGTCAGAATAGTTCAAAACTCCACCAACAGTCATCCATGTCTCAATTTTTCCACCTACCTTCCAGCACTTATTATTTTATTTTTCTGTCATTTTAGCCAATCTGATAGGTGTGAGGTGATACCTCAAAGTAGTTTTGTGTTTCCCTTATTATTAGTGATTTGAATCACTTTTTCATGTGACTATTGATAACTTTTGATTATTAATTTCTTCTTACGAAAACTTCGTTTTTATGACCATTTATCAATTGAGGAATAGCTCATATTTTTTTTTTTATAAATTTGGCTCAGTTCCCCATATACCTGAGAAATGAGGCCTTTATCAGAGAAACTTGTTATCCCCTCCATTTCCTTCTTTCCTTCTAATTTTGGCTGCATCAGTTTTGTTTGTGCAAAACCTTTTTGAATTTCATGTCATCAGAATTATTCATTGTACCTCTTATGATCCTCTCTATCCCTTGTTTGGTCATAAAAATCTTCCTTATCTATAGATCTGATAGGTATTTTCCCATGTTTCCCTAATTTGCTTTTGACATTACCCCTTATGGCGAAATCTTGTACTCATTTTGATCTTTCTTACCTTGGTATGTGCCCACCAGCCTTGTTGAATCAAATTTGCCTAAGGAGCTAGTTTTCCCGATTATAACTTCACTCTATCTCTGATATTTGGAATAGATAATTTATGGAGGATTTATAGAATGGCTGGAATGATAATTACAGTAAAGAAGAGAGAATGACTTGGTTGCAGTCTGCATTAGTGGATAAAGTTCTCTACTAAAATTAAAAATTTATTGAAACATTTCATTCATCATCATTATCTCATTTGATCTTCACCACAAAGATACTGATGAACCACAGAGTTATGATTTATGTCACAGAAAACTGATAGGAGAGGAAATAAGAAAAACAATCTAGTCCTTCTAAATCTCAAATCAGAACATCCCAGAGTTTGAAAATGCCTCACATTTATTCCAACTTTTACTTGAACCAATCAGACAACAAGCATTTAGTGAGTACCAACTTAACCTGTGCATTCCATTCTACTCTTTGGATACTTGGTCCATAATTAATTCTTACTTTCATGGAAAGTCTTTTCCTTCCTCACTCCTTTTATCTTCTAGCACTCATTGAGACCTGGCTTCATCCTGATGATGCTTTATCCTTTTCCAGTATTGGTTCCATTTCCATTTATCTCTTTCCAGTATTGTTCCATTTTCATTCATATTCTCTGATTCACTAGTTGTGGTGTGTAATGGTAATTAATTTAAATTTGAAGACCCCTTTTTGTTCTGGCAAGTAAGCAGGTACTTAGCCCTTAGTAACTAATCAAGCCTCTGTGAAAGAAACAGGAAGTATGAACTCCTGTCCCTGACATAACAGGAAGGGGTTGGCTGAAACAGGAAGTAGCAAAGACTGTGTGTATATAAGAAAAGCCCCAGAGAGGCACAGTCAGAATTTCCTGAGAACTTGTGGTAGCAGAGCTTCTTCTGAACAGGAGCCCAGGAGGCCAGGAACCTAGGTGACAGAGGGGACCAAGAGCCCAGGAGAAGACTGAGGAAGAAGAAGAAAGTATGACCAGGATGCTAATACTTTATCTGTTTGTGGCTTGGTTGATACTTGAATTCTTGGGAACAGAAGTAGTGAAGGATGTGAGATGGACTGGACTCTGTATTTACAAACTCCAGTGTGGAGCAGGACCTACCTGGAGAGTTGGACAAGGAACTGGGAGCAATCTTCCATTCAACCCAGGTGAATCCAATTTGGCGAATCCAGGTAGAATCTGGGACCATGGAAGGGGATCCAGGGAATCAGAGAACCAGTCCCAAGTCAAGATGAAGAAAAGACCTCTCCTTGGGTATTAAATGCTGTGACGATAACTTGGTGACCCAGGGGTGGGGATTTGTGCATTTTCTAATGATTTTACTTAGTGATTAACAATACTTAGTAACTGATTGCTGAATAAGTAACTGATTGAGTTAACCTAGTTGCCTCATGAATGTAAGACTGACTATTGTACTCTGAGATGACTGACTGACTGAGTAAGAAGGCAAATCTCCTTAGGGAAACCAGATGATTGTTCTTTGTTCTAAATATTATGAGCACTTTGGTGAAAACTATGTGGCCATTTTAATAAGCTGTTGCGAATACTATATTGGGATTTTCTGTGATAAGTTGTAATATTGTGAATGCTGTACCTTGATTTTCTGTGAATGTTTTCCTTTGATTTGTTATGGAATAAATGGAGTGTTCACTATAGTGTATAATCAGAATCTTAAAAGCTGTTCACAGTAGCATTCTTCTAAAAAGCTGCTTCTGCATGGCATTACATGATGATGGAATCCTAATACTTCCTTCTTCTTGTTGCCACTTCCTTCACAGTCTTCTTCTATGGTAAGAGCCTTTTGCTTGCTCTTTCTGCCTTAAGCTTCTTTCTCCCTATTCCAATCCATATTTTTTTACTCAGCTACCATGATTTCCCTAAAGTACAAATCTGACCATGGGGATAATAATAGCAGCTATCTTATAGGATTGTTGTGAGGATAATGGGATAAGTACCTTGAAAACCTTAAAGTGCTATGTAAATATGTGTTGCTACAACATTACCACCACTACCACCACCAACTGCTGCTGCTACTACTACTACCACTACTACTACAGTTTAAAAGAGGATGAAGAGAAGGCAATGTTTAACAACCCAAAGCATGAATATCCGATGCCAGAATTTAAGACATAAATAGCAGATGGGTGGTAGAGATATTTTCATAATGACCTTCAAATCACGTCATACCCTATTCTACCTTACAAGTACGACCAGTTCTCTAGCCTTTATCTGAATATGAGATACTTGGTGTGTTTCTTTCCTCTTACTTATGTGGTAGAGTTGGGGAAAATTTTCATAGTCTTTATAGCTTATAAAGTGTTTTCTTCAAGAAAGCAAAATAAAAACTAACAACCTCATGAGGCAATAGCATATTACAACTCCTCCCCCCTCTTCTTTTCAGATGAAGAAATTGAGTCTTTGAAAGGTGAAATGCCATGAATGGGGTTATATCACATATGAGGGCAACTCAGGTCTCCTGACTCCCAGTCCATCATCCTAACTACTTTCCTATTCTCAAGACTGAATACTGATCCCACATAGGCCAGCCTGAGCCAAAAACAGAATTTTAACTGAGTTCCAGGAATATTCACTAAACTATCGTAAGGGAGATTTGGGCTTCCCTGTTTTTGTTTTTTCTAGATATAGCATCTAACACTATACTAATATTTTGTCCTAGTCCTTTTGTATCAGGGTCTATTACCATTTATATCTAATACCTTAATACATATCATATACCATATCTATTACATATTACTATTTCATGTGGTAATATTTATAAAAAGAAGTGAAATGTAGAAGAATATTTATTTCCTTTGGTAATAATGTTTAGTGAGGGGAATGTTGGGGAAGGGAAGTTTCCAAGATGCACAGTAACTCAGGCTGCTAGATGTGGATATTATCAATCTGAATCATGATGGAAAAAATGAAGGAAGAAATAGTCATGGGTTATACTTTGGACACCACACCGTGGCCCCACAGCAATATCTTCACCCAATTGAGGACACAGAGTGATGTGTCTCTCACACTGATAGAAGGCTCTATTTACAGAATTAATCAGATCTAGAGAAGAAAGGATATTAGAGATTATCTATCCTAACCTTCTCATTCTATATAAAAAGGCCCTAAAGGCCCAGAGAAGAGAGACAGCATAGTATGGAAGAAAACAAAACTAAAGAAAAAAACATTAGATTTGAAGTCAAAAGGCCTGGGTTCAAATACTAATTCTGTCATTTTAGTCTAATCATTAAACCTTTCTGGGCCTCAGTTTCCTAATTTGTAAAATAAGAAAATTGAACTAGATGACTACTAAGATACCTTCCAGCTTTAAGTCTATGATTTTTTAAAATCTCATTTAGCATACCTTGTGATTCCAAATATTTAACAACAAACAAAAAACACCCTACTCGTTTTGAGGAGTGTAAGTATGCTTCACCTGGATACCTATTTCTCTTTACAAGGGATGGAGCTATTACCTCAGGATAGTTAGTTATCCTGGCCTCTAGGCATGTGTGGGGATGATCTGACTATCTTTCTGAGGTCACATTCACAAAGACAATTTGTGCAGAGAGATCACTGACCAGGCACAATCCCTGCTGCTGTCAGAGATGAAGAGGAGGATTTTCTGAAAGAGAGGAGTTGGTGAAATGATGCACTTGGGTGTTATGCAAATCTGTGTCCTTTCCCATAAAGCCCTGTGATTACCCATATGGTGTAGCCTCTGCCTGTGTAAGCAGCCTCTTTCCTGGAAAGAGATGCATGTGCTTGCCCTGCAGGAAAGCGACCCCGGGCCACGTGAACGGCTGGCCCGTTGGAGGCATCACTCAGGGAAGGCAGACGTGCAGTCTTTCCTGCAAAGCAAGGTCCTTACCAGCCTTGCCAGGGAGAAACGGTAGGAGATCACGGGACAGCTGCACTGCAGCTGTGGGGATGGTAAATTGCCCTGAGAAACTGTCATCTTGTAGACTTGCCACTGTCCTCCTTTGGGGGAGGAGAGGGGAGGAGATGGGGGGCTCCATTTATGCCTCTTGGTTTCTCTACTGTTCTCAGGCCAACCTTTGTGTGTGCGGTGTGTCGCATTTTTCTATTTTAAACAAAAGTCACCTTGATTGGAAAGTTCATCCTGCACTGAATTAGCTTCTCAGGAAAGTGTGGGAGAAAGCGGAGGCGGAGATGAATGTACATTTTCCCCCCACTCAGATATTACCGGTACTTTAGGTGTCTGAAATATCTGAACTCCTCCTGTGCATATGGTCAGCTACTGAGAAGCTTGATCCAGTGATGGGCTAGCACTGTATTTCAAGCAGAAGTTTAGCTTGTTATGGGGAAGTGGTATCTGGAAGCAGTGGGCAAACTGTAGGGTCTTTCCTTTGTCCTCTGAAGAAGAGGGTTTGTCTCTTCCTGACTTTTAGATTGGCTGGTTGAGCTTTTTTTTTTTTCAAGATGATTAGTGTAGAGTCTTCCCAGCTTAAGTCAGGGCACACTGAACCTAGCTGTCCAACCTAGCAAGTGATGCTATGCTGTTCAAGACAATAACTTACAAAAGCATGGAATATTACAGTTATTTTCTCTAAAGGGTATTTGGGGAGATTTTGTATTGTGAAGATCATTTGTCTACTCCAGTGCCCAGAGTGGAGATGTACTATTTTATCTGTGTCTAAGTCAGAAATTGCCTTACGGCATGCCACCAATAATATTTAAACCTCTACCCCAGAGCCTAGCACAATGAAAGGCACATAATAGATACTTAGTAAATTATAAGATAGATAATTGAAAAATAATCTATAATTTCTATTCCTTTCCCCAAATATAATCTCATCATTTGGGAGAGCTATTTTTCTGACTTCTGTATGAATCTAGTTTCATTTCTCAATTGTCACCACATTTTTTTCCTCTTCTTTTCCCAACCTGTAAAGCCTTGATTTTTTAAACAATACATTTTGTTGATATATTTTGCCTTTATATAATCTTCATTTCTGAATATTTCTTTCCTTCTTTCCCTATCCATTTAGCTGTGTCATATAAATTAAAAAAAAAAAGGAATGAATGAATGGATAGATAAGTAAATAAGAGAAAAAAAAAGATCTTAGCAAAACTAACCCACACATCATCAGTTCTTACAATGTTCTGTCTTCACTTTGTCATTCAAAGCCCTTCATAACATGACCTCTTTCTACCTTGCTGGTCCTCTTACATTTTACTCTCCTCCACACCCTCTATGATCCTTTCACATTCACCTGCATGCTATTCCTTGAGCACCATACTTCATCTCCCATCTTTCTTGCCTTTGCATTGACTGTCCAGAAAACAAAACAAAACAAAAGGCCAAGGTTTCCCACTGCATCCAGAGCCACCTCCAGTCATCCTGATTTATATCTTGCCACTGGACCCAGATGGCCATGGAAGAGAAAATGAGGCTGGTGACTTTGCACAGTCCTCCCTCACTTAAATCCAATTCACTTGCAAGTCATGGTACTACATTTCTGGTGGCATGATCCTCCCCGAGAATGAAGGACAAACAACAACCTTGGTGCCTGGAGGCCCATTCATTTCCTTCCATCATTAGCTACACTTCTTAGTTTTCCTGGCTTCCTTCATGACTGTTCAAATTTTATGTATGCAGGAATCCTTCCCTGGTGCTGGTAGTTTCTGAGATTATCTTCTGTATACTTTATATCCATCTTTAAAATCTAGGTTTAATTGATTTTGTTTGTGTAAAAATTTCTTTTTAAAACATTTCATGTAGATAAAATTATCCATTTCCTCATTTGGATTTCACTCTATCCCTTTTTTGGCTAATAACACTCTTTCTAGCCACAGCTGTGAAAGGTACCTGATTTAGTTCTCTTCTAATTTTTTTACAGTGTGATCTTTAACATTTAGGTTGCATGTCTATTTTTGATCTTTGAGTAATATATGGTGTAAGATGTTATTCTAAAACTAATTTCTGCCAGACTACTTCCCAGTTTTACTAGCAGCTCTTGTCAAATAGATAATCCTTCTGCAAGTCACATATGTTCTCAGATTTTCCAAAGGCTGGGTTATTGAATTTACAACCTTGGTATTTTAATACCACTTTCTGAACATTACTTGTCCTCTCTAAACCAAACCTTTTTGCTTTAAAAAAAATGCCCTTATTTTTATATGTGTATCATCGGGCCCATTTGGGTACTATTTGCAAAAAAAAGATGTTAGACATAAACATTTATCTTTGTCCAACAGCAAAATGGTTAGGCTACTCAGAGAATGGACGCATCTAGACTGACAATCTTGGCCTAAGTAAAACAAAAAGATATAACATTTTCAGCTAAGCAGAAGGCTCACATATATGTTTTGCATTAGCGAGATCAAGGAAGGAAATTCAACGTTGATTTCATCTTGTATTAAAATGCAACAAGAAACATTATTTCATGGGGTAATTAGTCATCTTACCTTGTACTATACAAAATGCCATTATGAAGATAATTACAGTTTCCACAACAATACCCATTTCAGAGGGTGAGGAAGGAAAGAAATTCTATGAAGAATTTGATATGTGTTGGCTTCAAAAGTGAGGCAGCAGTACATGACAAAACTGAGTTAGGAAATAGGATTTTTGAGTAAAAAAATGAAACAAAGAGGCCAAATTATCATTAACTACTCAGAAGTCTCTTGTTTCCACAATATGAAGATCTTCTTCAAGAAATGTCTTCTGAGACATTGGATATACCAAGTGACCAAAGAAGGAGTCAGAGTAGTACAGTAGGAGTATTGAATTTGGAGTCAGAGGACATGGGCTTGTATCTCAATTCTAACATTTACTAGTTATGGGAACTTGGACTTATCATTTAACCTCTAAATTTCAGTTTTTGCATCTGTAAAACAATGGTGGGAGAGACAGAGAGGAGGAAACAAGCATTTATTAAAGTGCCCAATATGTTCCCGGTATAGTGCTAAATGCTGTATAAATATCACTTCATTTGTTGTCATTTAATACTCACAAGTACCCTGTGAAATAGGTACTATTATTATCCCCATTTTATAATGGAGGAAACTGAGGCAGACAACCAGAAGATTTGAAGGTCTCTTTGAGTGTGTGTGTGTGTGTGTGTGTCTATACACACACACACACATAATTCTATGAAAATCTGACAGAAGAAAGATATCTTTGCCAAGAAATGGTTACAAACATAATAATCCTTTCAGAATCATGTGTCTGCAAGCAGTTGGATTGGATGAGGCAAAAGCAAAAAATAAGCATCAAATTAAAAGGATAAATGTGGGCAGACAAAGCTCTATATATTTAAATATATGTTTTAAGAAGCTGTTGCCTCCATAATATAAGTAAAAGTCAAAACTAAAAAACATTTATCATCATTTCCTGGTGGGAAATCACGGAACACTATGATCTTTGAAGAATCAAAAAAAAAAATTGTGACCCCAAAGGGCAATAGAAGTATGGAGAGAGGATATAAGCAGGTTGCTATTGACAACGACTTATCTATGATAAGAGGCATAAAATATATTACTGAAGATGTGTATGACTATAAAAAGAGGTGTTTGTCAATCATGTATTAGCCGCAAAAAGATAAAAGATGGACAAAGCTTAAGTGTTGTCCTGATATATAAGCAAAATGTTAGACTACCTAGAGGAAGGTCTTATTTTGATTTCTGGATATTTCTAAACAATACTTCCTGCTCTATGGCAATTGTCCTTGACCTCCTCAACCTCCTCCCACTGCAGTCTTAGATTCTGACTTCTAGACTCTGATAGGCAAGCTTTTGCTTTATCTTACCTGAGATCAAGCCTCTACTTCCTGGTCATTTCCAAAATACATTACCCTATGTGTAATAGTTCCAGCTCCACTTCGTTTTTAATGGGTTTTTTAAAAATATATATTTTTTCAGCATTAGCAGGTAATAAAAATAACTTACTTTTAAATAGCACTTTAAAGTTTGCAAACTGATTTCCATAAATTGTCTTATTTGATCTTCACAACAGTCCTGGAAACAGATGAAGAAACTGAGGCTGGAGATGCAAAGTAACTTGCCTGGCATCACACTAAGTATTTGAGTGCAGATTTGAATATTGGTCTTCCTGAGTCCAGATTTAATGTCATCTCCACCATGAGAGCTAGGGTGGGAGCTGGCTTGTTTTCTTGTGTTTGTTGTCATTTTTCACATCTATTAAAATAATCATGTAATTTTTGAATTTTTTTACTATGATTAATTATATTCTTTGTTTTCCTAATGATCAACCATCCTTGCATCACTGGTATAAATGCAACTCGGTCACCATGAATGATCTTTGTATATGGTCTGTTGGATAAGATTATATATAAATTTTTTTCAATTGATATTCATTAATGATAACAATCTGGGTAGCTACTGTGGCAAAATGGGTAAAACACCAGCCCTGGGGTCAGGAGGACCTGAGTTGGACTACAGCCTCAGACACTTACTACTCTGTGACCTTGAGAAAGTCACTTAACCCCATTTGCCTTAGTTTCTCATCTGTAAAATGATCTGGAGAAGGAAATGGCAAACCTCTCAAGTTTCTTTGCCAAGAAAGCCCCAAATGGGGTCACAAAGAGTCAGACATAACTGAAACAACAGCACCAGTGATAACAGTCTACAATTCTCATGTGCTTTATCCTTCTCTGGCTTAGGAATCAGGATTGCATTTGTTATATAAAAGGAATTCAGCAGGTAACTTTTTTCAATTTTTGAGAAAATTTGTGTAGTTTGGGTACTAATTGATCTTTAAAAGTTTGATAGAATTCTCCTGTGAATCCATTAGGACCAGAAGGTTCCTCATCCTCTTAGGTAGTTTCTTTAGATCTAGTTCTGTTTCCTTTTCTTAAAGACTGGGTTATTTAATATTGCTATGCAGTTATCTTAGTTTGGGTATTTTTGAATTGTGAAGGTCTCTTTTATTTCTTTGAAATTCTCAGTTTTGTTAGCATTTAATCGTGTATAATAGGTTCTAATTATTCATATTATTTCTTTGGATTTTGTTGTGAATCAACCTACTTTATTTGTTATTTTGTTTATTTGCTTTTGATCATATTGGCTAATGATTTATCAATTTTATGAATCTTTTCAGGGACTCACTTTTTAGTTTCATTTACCATTTCTGAAGTTTTTGGTTTCTAGTATATTGATTTCTCCTTTAATTTTAATATCTTCTCTTTTATGCTTATCTTAGATGTGTTTATTTGTTGGCTTTCTGGTTTTTAAATGTGTGTTCAGCTCATTTACCCTCCCTATTCCCTTTGTTTCTTTAACTGAATGGGTATTACTTCACTCAAAGTGAGAACCTGAAAAGGCCTTAGCCTAAAAGGGCCAGGGTCTCCCATTGCATCCTGGGTCATCTCCAGTCGTCCTGATGAATATCTGGCTACTGGTCCCAGATGGCTCTGGTGGAGAAAGTGATGCTGGTGACCTTGTACTTCCCTCACTCCAATCAAAGTCAGCTGTAAGTTGTGTCATAATTTCCCTGATGTTATGGATTTCTTCAAAAACGAAGGACAAACACAACAACCTCCTTAATGTATGTGTGTATGGATAGCATTTTCCCCCTGAGAACTGCTTTAACTTCATCACAAAAATTTCGGTATGTTGTTTCCTCATTAACATTTTCCTTCACATTCCTTGTTTCTAGGCTTTGTTCATTCTAATTTAAATAGGGAGAGGCCACACATAAAAAGAAGCTGAAAATCTGAGGGATGAGCATGGAGGAAACATACATGGTGGAACGTGGAAGAGAAAGAAGTCCAGAGAATGAGGTGGGGACCCTGGAAGAGAATGAAGTGAACGTCAATAGCTTAGACACTTTCTTTAAAATGAATAAATGTTCCTAGAGAAACTGATCAATCAAAGGAATTGCCCCTAAGGGGGTACATCCATCTTCCAAAGTGAGATGGCATCTATGTCCTCCAGGGTGAACGTGTCTTTCAACTTGGTGAGGGTCTCCATGGTCTCCATAGTGCACAGTTAACAGCTCCTCTCTATCACCTGGCACCTCAGTTCAATTACAAATGACTATCCTATTTACACAGACGTTTGATCAGATCTAGACTAATCCTTAATTTTTTATCTTCATGTCTTCCATGAATTCCCCATAGATAATCATTGTAAAACTGATGCCTAGAATAGAGTTTTCATATAGTGCTTTATGAATGTTTGCCAAATTGAATCAATTAATGGGAGAGCATTTATTAAGCATTTACTGAATAACATGCATTTACTGAGTGCAGAGGACAACAAATACAAGAAAGCAAGCACGGTCCAGCCCTAGTTCTCATGGTGGATATGAGACTGGCCTTGAACTCAGTAAGACCTATGTTCAAATCAACATTCAAATACTTACTAGCTTCTGACCCTAGGCAAGTTACTTTTTATCTCCAGCCTCAGTTTCTTCATCTGCAAAAAGGGGATAATAATATAATACTTGCTTTCCAGGGTTGTTATGAAGAGCAAATGAGATAATTTATGTAAAGCAGTTTACAAATATTAAACTGCTATATAAATGCAAGTTATTTTTATTACATGCTAAGGGAGAAAGAAAAAAATTAAAACACTTTTTAAAAAAACCTATTAAAAAAGAAGTGGGAAGGGAACTGTTACACATAGGGTGGCATGTTTTGAATATAACCAGGAAGTGGAGGCCTGATCCCAGGTAGGATAAACCAGAATACTTGCCTATCAGAGTCCAAAAAAATCACTACATATGTGAAAATATTTAAAGAGCATTTTTTTTTGTGATATTAGAGAATTGCAAACAAAGTAGATGCACATTGTTTAGGGAATGGCTAAGTAGATTGCAGTACATGAATATAATGGAACATTATTATGCTATAAGAAATGATAAATATGATGAATACAAAGAATCATGGAAAGAACTACATAAACTGATTCAGAGTAAAATGAGTAGACCCAAGAAAACAATATGCACATGTCTAAAGCAATGTAAATGCAGAAACAAAAATTTAAAAAGTGAGATATTGCAAATTGTTAAGAACAAACATGGTTTGAACAATGACCTATGAAAAGTCATTCCCATTCCAGTCCTTTGCAGAAGTGGGAGTTCCCCAAGTGTTGCACACTGAACATATTTTCAGACTTTTTAGAAGTATTGCTCAGGATTTTTTTTCTGTTTTTCCCCCTCTTTTTTGGTAAGTGAGTAATATATGCTTGTTGTTGACTTGACAAAATAATCTTCATGGTAAACTGGCAGAAAGAGAGTCCAAAAAACTATTTTAAATAGAAAATACAAATTCCAAACCAAGAGGCAAGTTGCCAAGAGCAATTCTGGTTTAGAATACAAGTTCTTTTGGAAAATATTAGAGGAAAACCATAGCTATAGAGCTGAAAGGCACCTAGAGGGGCATCTGTTCTAATTTTATAGATGACAGAACTGGGACTTTCCAAGGTTAAGTGATTTGTACAAAGTCAGATAATAAATGTCAGAGCCAGGTCCTCTGACTTAAAGACAGTAGGTAACCTTTCTACTATGCTATACTTTCTCAGTGTTCTGATACACATAAATTATGGAGATACAAACTAGGACCTCATAAATGAAGAATAGAATTGCCTCACAATTACAATGAAAAAAAGTTGAGGAAATTTAAGACAAAACACCTTTGATAGATAGTGTATTATAAGATACATTTAAGCCAAATATTACTAAAGCATTTGTTAATTAAACTGAAAAAAGAACCACAAATGGACTTGAAGTGGAACAGATGTGATGAATTTTTATAATGAATCTTATAGTGAGAACATATCAAGTCCTCCCTCCATTGAACTTCATCTTAGGATCTTAGTATCCAGAACCAGAAAAGACCTCAGAGATCCAATATATTCATTTTACAGTTGGACAGTGTGAGGCCCAGCAAGATGAAGTTCATTAACATGTGGTCAGTCATTAGGGTATGGGCATTTTCCTACTTATTTAGGGTGATATTCAAACAATCAATACAATCTAGACATTAGAATGACATTGAAAGTCTTTCTATCTTGATATGACCATCTGGAGGTTTTTCTATGCTGACATTACCTTGTAGAACATGACATCATCTTCATGCCCTGATGACACACTGAAGTAGCACTTATCTGGAGGAGCTATGTCATATATAAGTTATTTACTAATACTATTGATCTGAATGAGACACTGAATGAATACAACAAATATACTGCATTGAGAATGAAATGATCAAGGAACAGGGGTTCTCATGTCAAGTAAACTAGCAGATAGCAAACACCTACTGTGTGCCAAGCACTGCAGTAAGTGCTAGAGGTACAAAGAAAGGCAAAACAAACTAAAAACACAAACAAAGCAAATAAGTCAATCTCTTCTCTCAAGGAGTTCACAATTTAGTGGAGGGGACTGTGATTCTGAAAATGTATTGCTATCTGTCCATCATGAGTAGGGAGATGGAGTATGATCTTGTCATTCTGGAAAGTAATTTGGAACTCTCAATTTGGCATTACCTTAGACACAATTGTACCACCACTAGGCCTATACCTAAAAGAATAAACGAAAGAGGAAAAAGATTATATGTATGAAAATATTTATAGCAAGTCTTCTCATGGTAGCCCAAATCTTTCAAAGGAGAATGTCTAAATAAAATGTGTTGCATGTTGATGTAATGGAATGTTACCGCGTCATAAGAAATGATGAAATGAACAATTTCTGAGGAAACTGAGATGTCTATGAAGTGATGCAGACTGAAATGAGGACTAAGAGAAAAATTTACATGATAACAATATTATAGAGAAAAGCAACTTTGTAAGTTTTTAGAATTCTGATCAACATAATGATAAATCATGAGTCCAAAAGAAAAAAAATGAAACACGTAACTCAACTCCTTCCAGAGAAGTGGTGGACTTAAATTCAGAAAGAAACATATATTTTCATACATGGCTTGTGAGAATTTAACCAGACTATGTTGTCATAGTAATATATTAAGAGTTCTCTACCTTCCTTCTTTTCTCTATTTTTTCCTTTTTTCTTCCTTCCTTCTTTCTCTTTTCCTCCCTTACCTCCCTGCTTCCCTTCTTTCTTGCTTTTCTCCTCTTTCCTTCTTTCCTTCTCTTTTTTCTTCTTTTCTTTCTTTCTTTCATTTGCTCAATGTCAGGGAATAAGAGAAGGGACAGATTAATAAAATAATCTTGTTGCTTAAAAAATAACAAAAATAAATTATTAAAACACAAAGCTAAAAAGGAAAGGTGCATTTTTAATGACAAAAATGTATAAATTATTTTAACAAAAAATCTATAGACATTAGTTATTGTTCAGTATTTAATTAATAGTTTCTCATGATTCTCAGGATAACCTATAGTCTAGGTAGAGGAGCAACTATTTAGTACTACATTCAATGGAATTGGTGTTTTCTGTCTTTGACTATAAGAGTTGAAAGAGCAAATATGGCAGAGTTTTGAAAGACAAAAGCTGACAGGCAAACAGTCACTTTTCTATGATGAACAGAGTAGGAGGAAAGATTTGCTGTTGAAATATGCACTGTGAGAGATAGAGAGGGAGAGAGGGAGAGGCAGAGGGAGACAGAGGGAGGGAGGGAGAGAGAGAATGAGAGAGGAGAGAGAGAGAGAGAGAGAGAGAGTCTAAACAAAAGATGTCACTTTACTGAAGCTCTTTTTATGGCAAAATACAATTTGAAAGGTAAATCTACAGCCTGCAATCAGGCAGATATAGCTCTTGTTTCAGCTGAAAGAAAAGGGAAATACTTTCATACCAAATCTCATAAGTGTGTACCACTTTTTTTCTTCAGTTCATTCTCTCTCAGTCTCTTCTCCCCTAGCCTCCTCCTCCTCCTCCTTCTCTCTCTTTCTCTCTCTCTCTCTCTCTCTCTCTCTCTCTCTCTCACACACACACACACACACACACACACACACACACACACACACACACCTCATGCTTTCCTTCAGCTTTCCTGCTTTGTGCAAGGTCCTCCCTCTGCAGTTGTATGCAGGCAAAAGATTTATAACAGCTGCATGCAATACTCCTGCCTCCAAGAGACAGTATCATCCCACATGAAGATGCTTTATGTGGGTTGTTAGCTTTGCTCCACTGAGTTGGGGGATACATATTTTTAATCTTTATCATTTTAAATACTATACTTCATCCCTGGGCTTCTGGCTTCTACTATACACTGACCTCTGAATGGCATTATCAGGAGAGTCGCCATCATTTGCAGTCCATCTCCAATAGCCAGGGGAGCTTAAATTAAAAAGCGTGGGAAGCATAGCATGGCAGGCTTCAGTGCCAAGCTGTGAACATTCTCTGAATGCAGGGAAAGCCCTGGCTTATTCTGAAATACTGGATTCAAGCTGTATACTGCACCTTCTATTGTTCTATAAAAAACAAAATAAAATATACATGAACTCTAGCAGTACATGTCACATATATGCTATGGCAGCAGGTGTTTATAAACACATACGTACATATATTCTAATGAAGATATAAATGAAAATGTCCTCTTACAGAAGGAAAGTGTGAAAAATAGTGTGAGGTACTGAAAATAATTTACAACTGGAGAAGCTTGGTTTGAATCCTAGCTTTGCTACTGACACTAGCTGTGTGGCTTTATGCAAGTCATTTTCCTTGTCTAGGCTTCAGCATCTTCATCTATAAAATGAATGCATTGTGCTAGATGACAGGATCATAGTTTTAGAGCCAGGAGGGACCTTAAGTGTCATTTTATCCCACCCACTCAGCGTGACAGTGAGCCCCACAGAGGTTAAGTTACTTGCTCAAGTTCATATTGGTTATAAACCATGGTCCTCTGACTCCAGATTCAACATGCTTTCAACTGTGTTATATATTCAAGGTCTATCTCTTAGGAACTGTGTGGAACCAAAGCCTGAAAAATACTACTGTGCACTTCAATGTTCTCTGATGGAAACACAAAGTACCAGCATTGGTTATTATCCCAAGAATTGACAAGACAGTATCCTCACAATACCCTGAGTCTGGGGAAACTAAAGTCTCTAGCTCCCTTTCTAGGACTAACAGTGAGTCATTGGGATCTTGGCAAATCACTCCATCCTGTCTCTGTCTCATTCTCTTTCCCCTCTCCACAAAATAAACTCAACTGCAACTCAAAAGAACAGAAAAAAGATAATGAAAACATTTCTATCCCTCTTTACACTTCTAGAAGAAAGGGGTTCTTTATCAAAATAAGGTTGTTTAAAGAACAACTTTCTTTTCTAATAATGCTTTGTCCTTCTGCAAAATGCTTTTCTGAGGAGTAGTGGAAGGCATGGGTTGAAAGCTCAGTTCTTCTTAGCAGCCTTGAAACTCTGGGCAAACCACCTTCAACTTGAGTTTTTGCCTCCTTTCTGGTAATTATCTAGCCTGTTGTATACCTTCTATTCTGTATTCTATTGCTTTCTGAACTCTAGACTGAGTTCCAAACCATTTATCTGTCTATCTATCATGTATCGATCTATCAATCTATCTATCTATCTATCTATCTATCTATCTATCTATCTACCTGTGTGTATGTACACATACCCACAAACATACATAAATATATATGTATATGTATATATGTGTGTGTGTATACATATATATATACACACATACATTCTTTATTATATTCCTTCAGAACTCTAGTACCTGGGACTGAGGTCACATTACTTGGAACTCATTGACCCAAAAATGACCCTACCAGTGGTCCTGGAAAATTGTTGCTTGACACCCAAACTTAGAGGTCTTTCCCTCCTAACTCTGAATGGGTGGAACTGTCTTCACATACTGGGTAAGGAGAACATGACTGCATGAACAGAAGTAGACCAATTTCAGACAAGAAAATTCACCTCTAAGATCTGCTTGCCACTGTATCATTGGGAGATCCCTTCAACAGTTTCTAACTATTGGGAATGAGATGTATGAATGATATAGATTAGCTCTAACTGGATTAAAGTAAATTGCAAGTATTACTGGAAAATAAAATATAGGACATCCCAAGATGAGTTTATCTTTTCCGTCTGAATCATCTCCTCCTGTCAATGGTACTACCATTCACCAATCCCTCCTAGATGAAATCTCAAGGTTACCAAAATAATACAACACCTCTATCTCTTGTCATATGCAATCAATGCCAAGTCACACTGATTTCACTCAGCAATCAATCAATATGCACCTGTATTATCATTTAATATATGTCAGAGTCTGTGCTGGGTGCTAGGGAAACAAACACACAAATGAAACAATCTCTACCCTCAAGAAGCCTACATTCATGTTTTTTAATTAGACATGATATGTGCACATATGAATACAACAACTCTCAAATCTAATCTATTCTTTCTGCTCCCACTGACCGTCAATAGAGTACTGGACCCAGAGTCAGGAAAATCTAAGTTTGGATTCTGCTTCAGACACATTTTAGCTATGTGACCTTGGATTCACTTAACCTCTATTCCTCAGTTTTCTCATCTATCAAATGAGAGGGTTGGGTTTGATGACTTTCTAAGGCTTCTTTCTCCAGAATTACCGTAATAGCAAAAACTGAAACTAGAGCAAAGAGACTGATAGGAGCTGTGCCTGAGGTCACTGATGGCCAGGTGGATTCTTTCAAAATCTCCTTATCCAAACTGCATTTTCCTCTTGTCAGCCTAACTTTGGCCATTAGTACAAGGATTCCATCACATTTTTTTTTTTTTTGCCTTCTGAGGGCTCTTGTTTCCCCAAATTGCTTCCCCAACTATCTCCACCTTTATCTTCCACTTCCTCTTATGGGATTGAAGATATGGAGTTCTGAGAATTACCCATACTTTCAGTTTTACATTTGGCAAGGTGCCAGAATTCTTAGTCACAATTGTGGCAAGGGCTTTCTTACAGAACTCTCCCCTCAACTTTCTTCTCTCTCCAATTTATCTTTCACATTGCCTCTAGAATAATTTTTCTTATGCATAAACCTTTTCATGTAACTCATGAGCCCAAAAGACTTAAGTCTTTTCATTCCTTCACTAAGGAGTTCTAACTCTTTTTTTTCTGAAATTCTAATCATTCTACATTGTGACACTGCCTCACCTTTCCAGCCTTATAATGCACACCTTTTCTTCATTTATTCTATTCTATAGTTACATTGGTTTACTTTGTGTCCTCCAAATGAACCATGTGGCTTCCTACCGCTGTGGATGTGATTACTCTGCTCTTTATGTATAGAATGTCCCTCTCTTATTTGCCTGTTTAATTTCTAACAATTCTATAAAGTCCAACTCAGTATCTGAAGAAATCAACTAAAATTCAGAAGCAATTCAGATGTGGGTTAACAGGTAACACCAACCAACTTAGATTTTTTAAAAGATGTGTACAGCAAATGCACAGAGCAGCTAGATGGTTTGGTGGATAGAGTGCTTGCTCTAGAGTCAGGAGAACCTGAGTTCAAATCTAGCCTCAGACACTGTGTGATCCTGAGTAGGTCACTTAACCCTGTTTGCCTCAGGCTTTTATCTGTAAAATGAGCTGGAGAAGAAAATGACATTTTCTTTGCTGAGAAAACCTCATGCGGTAATGAAGAGTTAGATGTGACTATACCAACATAACAACACAACAGATATAACCAAAGCTGGTAATATAGGATACAAGAAGACTGTAAATGTAAATGGCTGCTTCTGTCATATGTGTTGTTATTGTTGTTACTTGTTCTTTGTTCTTGAAAAGGGCTATGACAGTAGAGAGGTGATGCCATGACATGCAAGTGAATTGGACGTCTGTGCAAAGTCACCAGTCTCACTTTCTCCTCCAAAGGCATCTGGGTCCAGTGGCAAGATATAGATCAGGAAGACTGGAGATGACCCAAGATGCAGGTGAAGCCCTTGGCTTTTTTAAGCTAAGATCTTTTCCAGGTCTCACTTTGACTGAGGCAACTCCCGTTCAGTGAGTAAGACTATGTAAGAAATGAGGCAGGGAATGGCCTCTTTACCTACTATTAAAAAAAATCAATCTGATTGGGGAAGATCTGAGTTAATTAGAGCTCAAACAATGACCATCACCTCCCTGATGTCACAGTCGTCTTTAAGAGGAAGGGCAAACAACTTCTGCGAGTAGAAATAGGAACTACCCCACAGGAGACCCAACTGGAACTGGCCAGTTGAGCAACACAGGTCTGTCTGTCTTCCTTCCTTCCTTCCTTCCTCCTTCCCTCCCTCCCTCCCTCCCTTCCTCTCTCCCTTCCTTCCTTCCTTCCTTTTTTCCTTTTCTTCCTCCCTTTCTTTCCCTTCCCCCTTACAGGGTGCTCTGCCATAAAGGAATGTAAATTTTGATCTCTAAAACCTTTTTTCTTTCTTTTTGTTTTAAATTAAAATTTGTTTATTTTTAGTTTACAGCATTCATTTCCACAAGATTTTGAGCTGCAAATTTTCTCCCCATCTTTCCCCTACCCACCACTCCAAAACAGCGACCCCACTGAATACCCCATCCCCAAATCTGCTCTCTCCTATATCCTCCCCCGTTCCCCTCTGACTCTCAGGGCAAGATGGATCTCCATACTCCAGTGCCTGTATATCTTATTTCCCAGTTGCATGTAAAAGAAATAATAATTATTATTATTATAATTTTTTAAACCTTTGATTTTAAAACTTTGAATTCCAGATTCTTTCCCTTCTTCTCTCATCACTCACCTTTACTGGGAAGATAAAACAACTCAATATAGGTTGTAAGTGTGTAGTTACACAAAACATTTCCATAGTGGATATACTGTGAAAGACTGACTATATTTCCCTCAATTGTATCCCATGGCCCCTTGTTACTTTGACCCTGTCCCTTTTCAAAAGTGTGTGCTTCTAACTACCTTCCCCCCCAATCTGCCCTCCCTTCTATCATTCCCTCTCTTATCCCCTTCCCCACTACTTTCCTATAGGGTATGATACCCAATTTAGGGTATATGTTATTCCCTCCTTAAGCCAAATTCAATGATAATAAGGTTGACTCATTCCCTTTTGACTTTCTGTTCTTCCTGTCCACTGTAACAGTTTTCCCTTGCCTCTTTTATATGAGATAATTTACCCTATTTTGTCTCTCCCTATCTCCTCTCAAGATATTCTTCTCTCACTTCTTAATTTTTTAAAAATATCATCCCTTCCTATTCAATTGATGCTGTGCCCTCTATCTATGTATACCTGTACACATATATACACACATACACTCACATATGTATTCATACACACATACACCCCCCTATACAGACATATATGTATATATACATATATGTATACACATTTATATTCCCTTCAACTATCCTCATACTGAGAAAAGTTTCATAAGGTACAATTATCATTTTTCCATGTTGGTATGTAAATAGTTCAACTTTGATAAGTTCCTTATGATTTCTTTTCCCTGTTTACCTTCTCATGCTTCTCTTGCTTCTTATATTTGAATGTCAAATTTTCTATTTAGTTCAGGTTTTTTCATCAAGAATGCTTGAAAGTCCTCTGTTTCATGTAATGACCATATTTTCCCCTGAAACATTATACTCAGTTTTGCTGGGTAGGTGATTCTTGGTTTTAATCCTAGCTCTTTTGATCTCTGGAATATCATATTCCAAGCCCTTCAATCCCTTAATGTAGAAGCTTCTAGACCTTGTGTTATCCTGACTGTGTTTCCACAATATTCAAATTGTTTCTTCTTGGCTGCTTGTGGTATTTTCTCTTTGATCTGGAAACTCCAGAACTTGGCTATGATATTCCTAAGAGTTTTCTTTTGGGGATCTTTTTCAAGAGGTTATCAGTGAATTCTTTAAATTTCTATTTTGCCCTCTGGTTCTAAAATATCAGGGCAATTTTTGTTGAGAATTTCTTGAAGGGTGATTTCTAGGTTTTTTTTTTTTTTTATCATGGCTTTCAGGGAGTCTAATAATTTTTTAAATTCTCTCTCCTGGATTTATTTTCCAGGTCAGTGGTTTTTCCAATGAGATATTTCACATTGTCTTCTGTTTTTTCATTTGTTTGGATCTGTTTAATAGTATCTTAATTTCTCACAAAGTCATTAGCTTCCATTTGCTCCAGTAGAATTCTGAAGGAATTATTCTCTTCAGTGAGCTTTTGAGATTCTTTTTCCATCTGGCAAATTCAACTTTTTAAGGCATTCTTCTCCTCATTGGCTTTTTGGGCCTCTTTTGCCATGTGAGTTAATCTATTTTTTAAGGTGTTATTTTCTTCGGTCAGGTTGTTGACTCTTTTTTCATGATTTTCTTGCATCGTTCTCATTTCTCTTTCCAATTTTTCCTCTGCTTCTCTTACATGATTTTCAAAATCCTTCTTGAGCTCCTCCATGGCCTATAACAAATTTGTATTTTTCTTGGAAGTTTTTGGTACAGGAGTTCAGATTTTGTTGTCTTCCTCCCATTCCACACTTTGATCTTTTTTGTCGCCCAAAAAAGAAATCTATGGTTTGATTGCTGAGTTTGCTTTGCTCCCTTTGCTTGCTCACATTGCCACTCAATTACTTGACTTTTGAGCTCTTTGCCACAGTAGAACTCTGCTTCCAGAGAGGAGAGCTTTGTCCTAAATCACTGGGGTTTTTGCAGCTGCCATAGCATTTAGTTGGGTGCTCTCTCTGCTGCCCCCACAAGCTCTGGCTCACTGGTCACATACCTCAGGACCACCACCAAGACCACAATCCAGATCCAGGCAGGTTAAAGCAAGAGTGATTACCCTCTGAATGGTCACTTGGTCCCCCTACAATCTGTAGGCCAGGAGCTCTGAAACAGCCATGTGGAGGTGGTTGCATGGCTGCCACACCTCTGCCACTTCTTGCTCTGCAAGTAGAGGCCAGACCATCCTCTTGTCCTCCCTAGTTCCAGCCTAGTTCCACACTGATATTTTACTTTGTCTTTGGCATTTATGGGTTGATAATTCTTGAAACCCCCACAGCTGCTGGTGATCCACTCTCCTGAAGTCCATTCCAGCTATTGCTGGTCAGAGGCCGCTGTGGGACTAAAACCTCAGGTTCATGCGGGGCTGGGCTTGACTCCCAACACACTGCAATGGACCCTTCCTGTCTGCCTGCTGGGCTGTCTTCAGTAGGAGATTTGTTTCTCTCTGTAACTTTGTGGGTTCTTTAGGTCTAAAATTTGTTTAGAGTCATATTTTATAGGTGTTTGAGGTGGTTATGGAGGGAGCTCATGGAGTTTTCCTGCTTCTACATCATCATCTTGGCTCCATCCTCCAACCTTTTTTTTCTTAAGGAACAAGCCTTAAATTCAAATAACTCTGGTTCTTATTGATTGGCCAACAATAGGTCCCAGGCCAAGCCCTGCTTGGTCATTGTTTAGTTCTGATTGGCTCAGACTGAATGTAAATGACAATTGTTTCTGTTTTGGCCAGAAACCCTGAGAATCTTCCACTCCCAGATTGATTTTTATTTTTTACTAGATAAAAGAGACCATCTTTTGCCTAATTTCTTACCTAACCTTAGTCATTCAATGGGTTTTGCCTTAGTCAAACTGAGACCTGGGAAAGACCTTAGCTTAAAAAGACCAAGGTGTCCCTCTGCATTGGGTCATCTCCAGTCTTCCTGATCTATATCTTGTCACTGGACCCAGATGCCTCTGGAGGAGAAAGTCAGGCTGGTGACTTTGTATAGCTCTTTGTCACTTAAATCTCTTACTTAAATTCCCTCACTTAAATACACTTGTATGTTATGGCATCATCTCACTGATATCATGGTCCTCTTTGAGAACAAAGGACAAACAACCTCTGTGAGTAGAACTGGCCAATTGGGCAACACAACTTTCCTTCCTTCCTCCCTCTTTCCTTCCCTTCCTTCCTTCCTTGCTTCCTTCCTTTCCTTTATTTCCCCTTCCTCTGCCCACATAGCATATCACACCCTTACCTGTGGGTGCTGTGCCCAAAGGGAAAGTCAGTTTCAATCATATGTGACCAATATGCTGAATGGGGAAAAAACTGAACTTATAGGAAAGAAAATAGGACATTAAACAAAGAAAAATGATTTTAAGAATTGCAAACGAAATAAAGTATTCATATATTGGGAATTAATGTGGAAAAATTTTGGTTTTTGAAATGAGCAAAAAAACAATTCTTGTACATGAAAAACTGATGAAAAATCTATGGATGAAAAAAATACTATTCTGTTAATTTGTGAGGATAGCCACAGCCTGTGGGAAAACTGCACAGAGGGCAGAAAGAACATCTTTGATGGCAGAAAAGTGACTGAGTTTGCATGACATTGTAGTCTCTCAGCTCATTTACCTGTGACTGTTTTTAGAGCTTGAGAGGTTAAAATTCACAAAAAGGTTAATAAATAGCTGTTTGGGTATAGTAGGAAGATTAAATGAGATCTGTTGCTTTTATAACTAACAGAAAGCCAGATTTTAAGAGTTTTACCTAATAAGAGAAAGACCACCAGCAAGCTCTGATTTGAGACATTAGAAGCAGTGAAAAACCCAGCAGGAGGGGAGTTACAAATATAACAGGACAGTTAACAAGGCAGCAGGAGCTGAGTGAGAAGACTAGCAGGTGCAGTCAGCTGATAGGAAGACTTTAGCTGCTATACTTGGAAGCTTACTGATTGGAAAAGAAGCATTGCTTTGTGGATTGGCAGAAGAAAATTCTAGGAGTTTACTAAATGAAGAGAAGCTGAACACTGCTAAGTTTCATCTGTTGCCCATTGATGCCATTTAAGATTTGAGAGAGGTGAAACCACTCTGAAATATCTGACTGCTCTCCTCTACCCCATTGGTTTGTGAAAGAACAGCAAATAGGAGAAAGAAACATTTCCTTCCTTCCTTCCTTCCTTCCTTCCTACTTTCCTTCCTTCCTACTTTCCTTCCTTCCTTCCTTCCTTCCTTCATGAGTCTTACCTTGCTATAATAAGATGCTATGATTTTATTGGATGATAAAGAATTCTGTTGAGTAAAGAGTTGGTAGTGTTTGTTTCCACTGCCTAGAGAACCAATCTGGGCTTTACTGCAAGCTATATTGTTAAGAATTCATATGCTGAGGTATTATTGACAATAAAGAATCACCTTGAGTGAAGGGTTGGCTTGGTTTCTCTCCATTGCTCAGGGAACTAACATGAGAAGGTATGCATTTTTCT
Organism: Pseudochirops corinnae; assembly: GCA_028646515.1. Taxonomy (NCBI): domain Eukaryota; kingdom Metazoa; phylum Chordata; class Mammalia; order Diprotodontia; family Pseudocheiridae; genus Pseudochirops; species Pseudochirops corinnae. The sequence goes on from CM053585.1 coordinate 152,698,212, forward strand.
GGCTTAAGGGAATTGCTTATCTCTATAATAGTATAAAATTACTGCAGCATCATCCAAAGAAAAATTGAAAGTTAAAGGATATTGTTACTGCTTCCTCAATTTGAGGGTTAGAAGAAGAGTGGTTTTGCTCAGGAAGAGAATAATGGGGAAGAGAAAGAGAACAAGTAGTTCTGTATAATATGGATTCTTTCTGGAAAGAAAACAAGGACAATGAGACCTGCATTCTAGATTCATAGGTTTCCTAAAGCAAAGAGTTTTCTACCTCATTTGCCTCCCTGACAGCTTTCTATAAAAATATGTACCTACTATTCCCCAAAGACACTAAGAGTATTGGTAGGATAGTGTGACCAACATTTATGTATGAACTCTGGATCATTATTGCATTTACCATATATTAACTATGATGTTATCATTTATCATGATTTTTTTTCATTAGGGTTAAATCATTGTTTTGGTTAACATTTAGTGGTATCATGGTGATTAATTTGTGTAAATGGGAAGCATGCCAATCAGAGTTAATGAGCTACATTGGCAAGTAGAAAGATATTGCCCTTCATAATAGGATTACTACTAGGAACCTAAGAAACCTTGAGTTTAATGGCATACATTTGGTTCATCTCTGGTCCAGACCTGCTGATTTGAGAGTAGCAGGTTGGGTGGGTAAGATAATCCAGAGAGGAGAATAGAAGAATAGCATCAGGATTTCTAAAGCATAGAATGATGTAAGTTATGAGAAAAGTCAAGAACAAGAAAAAGGTATTTTTTTTTGGTTGGCAGTAGTAGTATTTTTTTTTCCTACAATGTTAACAAGAAAGGGATAGCTAATGAAATGAACAAAAAACCTCCTTGGGGATAGATTGAATTATTATAAATGATGATAGAAAGCAGAGCTGATCAACTCTTATTTTGCTTGTGTTTTGTCTGAGAAGAAAAATGACCTTCAGATAGGAAAGGACAGATACAAATGGTTATTAAGGAGTTGATACCCAGGATAAGTGATGCATTGGAAAGTGGATTACTGTTGAAGAGATGCTCAGTTAACATCTAGAAAAGGAAACAGCAATTACAAAGAGCCAGAATGTTTCATCAAGACGTTAGTCATACCAATATAGTCCTACTTTCTTTTATTCGTGGGGTTACTAAACTAAGGGATCAGGAGACGAATCTTGTAGATACAGTTTACCTAGATCTTAATGAAGTATTTAATGAGGTTAATGATGCTATCCTTATGAAGAGACATGGGCTAGAACATAGCTCAATTACAATATGCGGAAAGGCCAAACCAAAGATTCAATATGAATATGGAAGGAAGTTCCCAATCAAGTACAGTAGGGGTTTTTATCAATGATGGGAAAAAAGGCAGAGATGACATAGTTAATAAATTTAAAGCTGACACAAAATTTGGAGGAATAATTAACACACTAGATCAGTCACAATCCTCAACATATGAGACCATTGCCAAATCTAATGGTTTTTTTCCCAATCTTTATGCTCCTTCAACTCTTTGCAGCATTTGACATTATTAATATCTTCTCCTTCTGGATATTATTTCTTATCCAGGTTTTTGTTTGTTTGTTTTGTTTTGCTTTTGGGATATGGCTTTCTCCTGGTTCTCCTTCTATTTGTTTGACCATTCTCTCTTAGTCCCCTTTTGTAGATCTTTATAATTTTCACATCCGCTAAATACTGTATCACTTAAGACTCTAAATACTGAGCCTTTTCTTTTCTCCTCATATGTCATTTTGTGATCTCATCAATCAGTTAAGCAATAAATAAACATTTGTCAAGCACTTACCATGTACCAGGCACTGTGTTAAGCACTGGTGAAATAAAAAGAGGCAAAAGACAATCTTTGCTCTTAAGGAACTTACAGTTTAATGGGGAAGACAACATGTCTAGAATTGAGAGATAGAGCATCTTGTTTGTGGAGCTTTTGGGAGGCCAGTGTCATTGGACTGAAGAGTTAGTGTTGGGGAGTAAGGTGTAAGGAGACTGGAAAGGTATGAAGGGGGCTAGCTTAGGAAGGGCTTTGAATGCCAAAACAACATTTTGAATGTGACCCTAGAGGTGATAGGGAGCCATTGGAGTTTATTGAATGGGCAGGTGACATGATTGGACTTGTGTTCCAGAAAAATCATATTAGTCACTGAATGGAGGATGAATTAGGATGAGGTGAGACTTAAGGCAGGCAGACTCACCAGAAGCATATTACAATAGTCAAGGTGGGATGTGATGAAGACATACTAGAGTGGTGGCAGTGTCAGAGGACAGAGGAAATTATATATGAGAAATGTTGTAGATGTGAAACAGATAGACCTTGGCATCATCAGTTTGATTGAGTTTAATTATCTTTTCTACATGGATGTATAAAGACCAATTGCATTTTATATGTCTTGAAAGGGAGGTCCCTTAGGCATCTCAGCTCAGCATAACTAAAACAGAACTCCTTGTTATTCCTATTATCCTTTTTTTTTTCCCTTTTTCTGATCTATGCTGTCACAGAGTAGGTTGTCAGCATCCACACTCAAAACCTTGTGTCATCCTTGACTTTAATACCCACATAGCCAATATGTTGCCAAATCTTGTTTCTATCTTCAAAATATCTCCAAAATATGTTCTCCCTTCTCTCTACTCAGATAGCCCCAACCCTAATTCAGGTCCTCATCACCTCTCACCTTCAATGTTATAATAGCCCTTTAACTATTCTCTCTACTTTTAGCCTTTTACCACTCAAATGCATTATCTACTCAGTTGCTAAGGTGAATATTCTAAAGGATAGATCTGATCATATCAACCCTCCCCCGCCCCCATTCTGTAAGGGGGTGGGAAGATGATCACCGTCTACCTCCCATTCAAGTGGGGCCTGTCTCAGGGACTTCTCCAGTGTTAGACTTTGCTGTGAGCAACACATTCTGATCTCCTCCCCCTACCAAAGTCTTCTCTAGGATGAGCAAGGCACCCTGGCCTCCTGACTGGTCTCCCATATCCTCATGTGCCAAGGATAACAAAAAGGATCTGCTGACTGAGGCCCCTTCAGGTTTTAGTAGACATAATATCTCCATCTGGAAGGAAGTTAGACCTCAAGGAATGACCCTGAATATTTTATTCTTTTACCTCTACTGATGGATTTCCTTGTGATCACTGATATTTTACCTGGACTCACTTCTCTGTGATTTACATACTCCTGTTCCCTTATACTTCTACTATCCCAGTAGTTCTGAACTCTTGGCTTCTAATGTTTAAGACTCATTCACAGTCATTGACTCACTGCTCTCTTATACCTATTCCAGTTCTACCTCTTACATATCCTACCAGAGAGCTACCAATCTCTTCTCCTATGTCCTCTAGAATACTTGCTCCACAATTAAAAAACTTCCTTTCAACTTAAAACTCTGTTTCTCATGCCTTTGATGTTTTGTTCCTCATTGAGACATAGCTCCCTCCTGATGACACACTTTACCTTTCTACCCTTTCTATTCACTTTCTCTCATACCCCCAAATTTACTGATTCTGCTCCTCATTACCACTTCCAGATCATCTCTTGATCATCTTTACCAAGAAATCTTTCCTCCTTGGAGGTTCACCCTATCTAATTTATTATGAAATCTAGGTCCTGATCTTATCTAATTACCCCTTTCCTCTAGATATTGTTCTTTCATCTTCACTAATTTTAATACCTGGGTCACAGTCTTTTCTCCTATTTTTCTGCCCTCATACTTGGGTACTTTCATATACATAATGATACCTTCTCAAATATCCTAATGTCCCAGTTGTGCAATCTATTCCATTACCATGATCTACTCTCTCACTCATCCTTAGCTACAGGAACGTTCATGTCCTTGACCTTGCCATTACTCACAAGTGCTCCACACAGTCAGCTAATATGTATGTTTTTGCTGCCTCCCCCCCCCCCCGCCAAAAATTTCTATCTCCTGTATTACATGTTTGAAATCCATTAATATAGATGAAAAACCTTGTTTTTCCACAATTAGAGGTAAGACATAAAATACAAAAACTTCTGGAAGAGGCAACACTGGGGATTAGGATTCACATGAAGGTATAAATGAGAGAAAGCAGATTCTTTCTTGTGAATAGTTCTTAATAGAAAGAGAAAAGTGAGTACAAAACGTCAGTAAGTCTTTGTGCATGAGTTAGGCGAGGTTATGCCAAGATGGTGAAGAAGGGTTTTGATACCTGAGACTAGAAGATAGAAAAGAAACTTACTAATCTCAACATTTTGCCTAGGGTTATCTCATGGTTATGTTTTCTTATGCCATGACTCAATAGAAGGACATAGTTCAATGTAATGATTAGAGAGCTAAACCTCTATTCAGGAAGACTAGGGTTCACATCCTGCCTTTGATACTTGTTAGTTTTATTGACATCTACAAGTCACTTAACCTCTCCGAGTCTCAGTTTCCTCATTAGCAAAATAGAAATAATAATATCTTTAGTGTCTACCTCATGGGCATTGTGAAATTCAAATGGAGTAATGTATACAAAGTGTTTTGCAAAATTTAAAGAACTACATTAATGACAATTATAATTATTATTATATGATTCACATTTGTAAATACCCTAAGCATTTTTTTTCTTTTCAGCTTCAACTTGCTTCTGTAGGCAATTGTATGTGATTTGCATATAATTAAACTAGTGCCGTCGTCACTCATTCACTGTTGAATCCTATTGGATAATGACAATTATTACAGTTAGAGATCATAGTCATTGCATGTGAAAGCCCTTTCCATTTGAAAATCTGACGGGGAAGTCTTATAAACCGAGTCTTCTCATGAGAAAACTTGCTGTATTATGCTGCCATCAATACAAATAAATGAAGTGAAAGATGAATGGATTTTGTATAGTCATCTTCCAATCTAATAACAAACCTTAGCTAATCTTACTTAAATATCCAAAATTCAAACGACAGTCTCTATTTCCCAAATACTCATTCTTTTGTGATCAGACTTTTGTTTCCATCACTCTATTAAAACTGCTCTCTAAAAGAAAGCAATGGCCAAATCAAATATTTATCCTCTGTCATGCTCTTGACTTCTTACAGGTTTTTATACTATTGATAATTCCTGTTTTCTTGAAGTTCTTCTGTCTCTTGGCCTCTGACAATAGACTATTGCATCATTCCTTATACTTGATCTAATTGCTCCCTCTTGCCTCTACTGACGGTTTCTTCTCTTTCTTTTTCTGGCTTCCTAGCTATGGGCATTCCTCAAGGCTCAAGTCTTGACTCTGCTTCTCTTGTCTTTTTCTAGTCTTTCTCTTGAAGATCTCATCTAATCTCAAGTAATGATCCTTATGCTAATGATTCCCAAGTCTGTCTCCTCTGTCCTGACTTTTTACCTGACCTCTGGCTTTCTCTAGGATATCTTCATTTAGAAATACCATTTTTTTTCCAGATCAACTCACACTTAACATGTCCAAAACTGAGTGAATCATCTTGATTCCAAACCAATTATTTTTCCCCAAACACCCGTTTTATTAGTTCTATCACTGAGTACTGAAACCTTGGAGTCAACTTTAATACCTTCTTCTCCTTGACTCCTATATTCAAAATATCACCAACCTTTGTTGCTTTCTTCCCTTATCTTATTTCTCAGAATGGTTTCTTTCTTCCATTTCAGAGTAAACCTCAGCATTGACTACCCTGTTCCAGTTTATCTCATCAAGAAGTCAAATCTTGTCAAAATGCCAACTTTCATTCAGTAATTCATGACCTCTAGAATCTACAATATGACTTTTTAAAAAATTAAATCTAGCCCAGACTCCTTATCCTACAACTCAGAGCTCTCTGTAATTTGAGTAATATCTGTTCATCCTTCTCTTTAATATGTGTTTTAAAGAGGAAATTTGGGAAAGCCATTTTGAGGAGTAAAACAGAGAATGAATTGGAAAGGATTCGTAGGGTTGTCTTGTTGCTTTGAGGGCTTTGCTGAAATTAAGTAGTATTCCCAATCAGTGCAGTTGCCTGACTTCCTCCAGACCCATTCAATAAGATGTGAGTGGAAGCAGAGGAGGCAGATGGGAGGAATAATCTAGGGTTGGATTCATGGCCAGGATCTTATGTGAGTGACTCTGTGGTATGATAGAATGCTGGACTTGAAATCTAGAGAATTTGATTTCATATCCCATTTCATACTTTTAACTTGCTGGATGATCATAAGTAAATCAATGTTACAGAGTATCAGTTTCCTTATTCATAAAATGGATATAATAATATGTGTGACATCTGCCTTATAGGCTGTTTTGAGGTTCAAATGATATGAAGTATGCAAAGCATGTTGAAATTTTTGAAATACTATATAGATGCTTTTATTATTATATACTTCTTTAGGATCCTTTTACACTATTAAACTCAATACACAGTAGGTATGCACCAAATAATTGTTGCAATTAATTGAATGAATAGTGAATTAGTTGAGGTGCTCTCTGTCACTTTTGAATGGCCCCTTTCACTTTCCTGAGATGTAACTGATTGAATAAAAGGCCAGAAGTCAAGAGACCTAGATAGCAGGGTGACCTCAGGAAATCGTTTAATTTCTTTGCTTATAAGTTTTTTCATCTATAAAATGATAGAGTTGAGTCAGATGATTTTTAAAGTCCTTTGAAACTCAAAAATTTTGTAATTCTACAATCCTCCTAGGTAAATGAGACTTTTTCCTATTTTTTTCCTATTAAACTATTTAAAGGATAAAGGGGAAGAAAGAGAAAAATTTTTCCCCCACAAATCTATTATAGAGCATGTGTTATATTAGGAAAAAAAATCCAAAGTGTCTTGTCACAAACCCCAAATAAGAAGACTATATGTCCTTCCATACCACATTAGAGTAATTATATGACGGGGAGAGGAGTTCAGTCACTCAATAGTGACATTACTGATTCTTACTTCAAATCATTTCCCCCGATGATTTTGTTTTTATTTTTGGAGAGGAGAGGAAAATAAAATACTTTCTCTTGTTTTGAATGTTTTTCATGTCAATGAATCCACTGATGTTTTATCATGAATATTCATCACCCCCTGCAAATCATCTTCAGTCATAGGATAGGTGAATCTAATAAAATGAAGGCAAATAAAAACAAAGGTAAAGTTCTACTCATGGGTTAATAATCCCTGCCACATGGACTTCATAATAACATGGAGAAGTTTATACAAACTGATGCTGAGTGAGGCAAACAGAACCCAGAGAACTTTGTACATAATTACAGACGCATCATATATGTGATGACTAACTTTGATAGACCAGGCTTCTCTCAGCAATGCAAGGTTATAAGACAGCTCCAAGGATCTCATGATGGAGAGGTCTATCCACATCCAGAGAAAGAACTGCAGAGTCTGAATACAGATTGAAGCAAATTACTTGCTCTCTCTTTTTGTTTTGTTTTGTTTTGTTCCTTCTTTCTTATTCATTCTGTTGGTCATGATTCTTCTTTACAACTTGACTAATGTTTAATGTGAAGGTATTTATAGAACCTATATCAGATTGCATGCCACCATGAGGGGAAGGGGAGAGGAGAAGGAGAGGGAGAAAATTTGGAACTCAAGGGGTTGTGGAACTGTATGTTGTAAACTTAAAGTAAATGAATAAATTTTAAAAAAACCAATCATTGCCCCAAGAAAGACAAGAGAGATGAGATAAGACAGCAGTAACTCCAAAAGAGATCTGGGGGTTGTAAAGAAAAAGGGTGAGGGAGGAATAATAGAATAGCTGGAGAGTTAGAAAAGTAAGGATGGGAAGAAGGGGAGGAGGAAAAGGTGAGTATCCATATCAAGGAGATGGGAAGATGTTCCTAACATTCAAGTTATTCTTGACTCTTCTCTATCATTCATCACATGCATTATTTTGCAAGTCTTCTAAAATCTGCTTATTTCTTTTATGTATTTCCCTATTTACCTGGCTGCCATCCTCATTCAAATAATAGAATATCACCTGAACTTTTGAAATAGGTTGTTGTGTTTGTCCTCCATTCTTTAAGAGGACCATGACATCAGGGAGATGATGACATGACTTGGAGTTGACTTTGATTTGAGTGAGTGATGATTGGCCAAGGTTACTAGTCTCACTTTCTCATCTAGAGTTATCTGGATCCAATAACCAGATATTCATCAGGATGACTAGAGATGACTCAGGATCCAATGGGAGACCCTGGCCTTTTTAGGCTAAGGTCTTTTCAGGTAGTCATTTAGAGTGAGGCAATGCCCATTCAGTGAAGAGGCCTCTTTAATAAGTGAATGAAGGAATGGCCCCTTTAATTAGAAAAAAGAAAAAAAATAAGCTGGGAGGGGAAGACCCTCAGGGTAGCTGTTCAGAAGAGAAACAGTTAAAATTGATATTTATTCTAAGCCTGGAGGGCCCAAAATATAGCCATTAAGTCTTCAGAGTCAACTGGGTTTAAGGTTTTGTGAAAGAAGACAAAAAGAAGGGAGGAAGGAAGAAAGGAATCTACTCAGTAAACCCTAAATTAAGTGGGCAACTTCTGGCCATCAAATTTTAGCTTCCTTTGGAGAAAAAAAGGAGACGAAAGGACGAGCTGAGTTGCCCAACTAGCTGGAGCCCCATTCAGTCAGTTTGGTCTACTCACAGGTTGTGTTTGACCTTCATTTTCTTTTAGGAATCTTTTTTCAAGAGGTGATCAATGAATGCTTTCCATTTCTATTTTGCCCTACGGTTCTAGAATATCAGGGCAATTTTCCTTGAGAATTTCTTAAAGGATGATTTCTAGTTTCTTTTTTTGATCATGGCTTTCAGGTAGTCCAATAATTTTTAAATTATCTCTCCTGGATCTATTTTCTAGGTCAGTTGTTTTTTCCAATGAGATATTTCACATTGCCTTCTATTTTTTTCATTTGTTTGGATCTGTTTTGTAGTGTCTTGATTTCTCATAAAGTCATTAGCTTCCATTTCCTCCAATCTAATTTGAAAGGAATTATTCTCTTCAGTGAGATTTTGAAATTCCTTTTCCCTCTGGCCAATTAAGCCTTTTAAGACATTCTTCTCCTCATTTTTTTTTTTAGGCCTCTTTGGCCATTTGAGTTAGTCTGTTTTTTAAGGTGTTATTTTCTTCAGTCAGCCTGTTGACTTGCTTTTCATGATTTTCTTGGTCCATTCTCATATCTCTTCCCAATTTTTCCTCCACTTTTCTTACTTGATTTTCAAAATCCTTCTTGAGCTCCTCCATGGCCTGCTACCAATTCATATTTTTCTTGTAAGCTTTTCATGCAGGAGTTTTGACTTTGTTGTCTTGTTCTGCTTCCATATTTTGATCCTTTTTGTTCCCCCCCAAAATTCTATGGTCTGATTGTGCTCATCATTGTTTGCTCATCTTGATGGCCACTTACTTGACTTTTGAGCTCTTTGCCATGGTAGAACTCTGTTTCCAGAGTAGAGAGAGATATGTCCCAAATTTCTGTGGTTTTTGCAGTTGTCAGAGCTGTTGTTAGAGCTATGAGAAGGATGCCCTTTCTACAGCCACCACAAGCTCTGACACATTGGTGTTCCTCATTCCAGGACCACCACCCAAGACTGTGGCCCAGATCCAAGCAGGTCAAAGCAAGAGTGACTGAATGCAAGACCTCTGAATGATAGCTTGATCCCCCTAAAATCTGCGGGCCAGGACCTCTGGAGGCAGCCACTGTGCCTCTTCCACCTCTGCTGCCCTGGGGGAAGGGGCTAGACTAGGCTCTTCTCTCACCCAGTTCCAAAAGAGTTTCCTACCTAACTTTTACTTTCTCTTTGGCATTTACAGTTTGAAAAGTCTGGAAACCACCACAGCTGCCAGTGATTCACTCTCCTGAAGTCTGCTTTGGCTGGTCTGGCATGTGAGTCTGGGTCAGCACAGCTTATGCAGGGCTATGCTCAGCTCCCAGCCTAGCGTGATAGAGCCTTCCTGTAGGCCTGCCAGGCTGCCTTCAGCAGGAGACTTGTTTCTCTCTGTAACTTTGTGGATTCTGTAGCTCTAAAATTTGTGTAGAGTCATTTTTTTACAAGTATTGGAGGTGGTTGGAGTAGGGCTCAAGCAAGTTCCTGCTTTTACTGTGTCATCTTGGTTCTGCCCCCCTGACCTTCATTTTTGAAGAAGACCATGATATCAGGGAAATGATGACATAACTTGCAGCTGACTTTGAATTGAGTGAGGGAGGGCTGTGCAAAATCACCAACCTCACTTTCTCCTCCAGAGCCATCTGGATCCAGTAACCAGATATTCATCAGGATGACTGGAGATAACTCAGGATGTAATAGGAGAACCCAGACATTTTAGGTTAAGGTCTTTTCAGGTACTCAGAGTGAGATAATGCCCATTCAGTGAAGAGATCTCTTTAAGAAGTGAGGGAAGGGATGTCCCTTTTAATTAGAAAAAGAAAAAAAAATCAAGTTGGGAGGAGAAGACCCTCAGGCCCCCCTCTAATCTCTCCCTTCTCCAATCTATTCTCCACCTAGTAGTTAAATTGACCATCCAGAGGATTAAGTCCATTTTATTTCCCCACTCAGAAAGCTTCAGTAGTTCCCTTTTGTCTCCAGGTTAAGACATATGATCCTCAGTTTAGCTTTTAAACTGACTCTGACTTACCTTTATATTACTTGCCTTAGCACAGTCTACATTTTAGCCAATTTGTCCTGTTTGCTGTTCTCCTTATACAGCATTCCATATGTGTCTTTGCATAGGCTGTTTGCTATTCCTGCCAAGCATACCTTCTTACCTCTTCCTTGTAGAACCTTCACCTTCCTTTGGTTAATCCAAAACTAAGCATCTACTATGTGTCTGTTCCTATTTTTAGTTCAGCTTTCTGCATAAAGCTGATTCTGATTCCCCCAGTTTCTAGGACCTTCCTCCCATTAATTTCTTTGTATTTCTTTTGAATTTAATTACTTCTGTACATGAGATATCCCCAGTAGAATGTAAACTTCTTGAACTTTATATCTCCTTGATTTTCATCTTTGGGTTCCCATGGCCTCCCATAACATATGATACATAGTAAAACTTTAATAAATGTTTCTTGAGTCAAAAAGAGTGAGTAGCCAGAAAAAAAAATCAAAGAAGTGGTTAGAGAAGTGTATCAGCAATGCAGTATTCACAATGCCTACGGTAACTACAAATATGCTGATATAGTTATTAATCACAAAACTGAACAGGCTCTCTACATAAGAAATATAGATAGTGCATTCATTTAAATACCAGAAGACTGAGTCCCAAAACCA
>CM053585.1:152709518-152725908 GCA_028646515.1 Pseudochirops corinnae
CAGCTCCGGCCCCTGGCAGTTCCTGCCCCAGGCAGTCCTCAGCAGGAGTCCTTAGCAGAGATTCTGCCCTGCTCAAAGCAAAAGGAGTTCGCAACCGCAGCCACTGCCTCTGACTCCGCTTCCAGTCAGCACCGCACAGAGACTAACTTGGTTCTGGCGTTCTCTTGCTCCACCCCTTCCTGCTACGTCAGCAAGCTCAAGGGGCTTGGAAGATCTTCAAATCCCAGTATCAGTATAAGAAGTAGGAGCCAAAAAAAAAAAAAATAGTATGCTATAACTTACTTAAACCATGTCATGAGAGGTCACTGAACAGAAGAGTATGGTGAAGGGCATCAAAATAGTTGGAGAATTATATAATTTGGCAATTAGAATGCCATTTTTGAGAGCACTTTTAGAAGGGTATTTTGTATGAGAACCTGTTTATAGAAGGTTGAGGAGAAAATGATAGGTACAGAAGTAGATATATCATATATAAACTTATTTTTTTAATGAAGTTTGGAAGTGAGGGGGAAAAGAGAGATGATACAAAAATTTCATTGACCAGATGGGTAGAGAAAGTCCCATTATTGTTCGTTACTTGTTTTAGGATGGGGAAACCTAAGCCTATCTATAGGCAGATGGGAAAGAGTCATAGAACCATAGAATTTGAGAATTAAAAAAGATATCAGCAGCCATCTAATCCCATTGGTACCCCAAAAGGAATTCCCACTATAATTTTGGACAGCTCAGATTGTTTGAGGGTTGTTTTGACATCAAGCCTAAATTTCACTTTTTGTAGCTTTCACATATTGTTCCTCACTCTGCTCTCAAACCACACAAAACAGCCTAATCCCTCTTATAAGACCCTTAGGCAATTTAGCACAACTTCCCTAAGCCTACTTTGTGTGTGTGTGTGTGTGTGTGTGTGTGTGTCTGGAGTTCACATCCATAGTTCCTTCAATCAATACTTATGTGACATGATATTGAAGGTCTTCACCATAGTGGTTATCTCTGGATGCTCTCTACCTTATCAATGTTCTTTTAAACTTGTGATGTCCAGAATTGAAAACATTGCAGATGATGTCTGATGAAGATGGAATATAGTAGGATTTTCATTTGTGTATTTCTGGAAATTTTGCCTGTTCTAATGCAGCTCAAGTTTTCATTAGTTGTTTTTGTCTGCCATAACAAGCTGTTAAGTCATATTAAGATAATAGTCTATGAACAGCCCTAGACCTTTATCCCAGAAAAATTGCTTCCATAATATACGTTCCACAATTTGGATTTGTGAAATAGATTGTTTTTACCCCAAATGTAATACCTTTGCTTCTCTCCCTCTTGAATTTTATCTCACCAGATTCTGTTAAGTGATCTAGCTCATCCATATCTTTTCAGATCTAAAATTTGTCATCCAATGAGTGGGTTTCAGCTGAGTGTCAAGAAGAAGAAAAAAAAATGAGAATATATGAGTGAATGGGATCAATTATAAAATCATTTATTTGACGTTAAAATCCCTCCACAAAATAGCCCCTTCCTACCTTCCTAGTCTTCTTGCATGTTACTCCTCCCTACTTACTTTATGATTCAGTGACACTGGTCTCCTTGCTCTTTTTAGAACAATACTTCTATCTCCAGAATCAAGCATTTTCACTGACTCATTCTCATGCCTGAAATGCTCTTCTCTTCATCCTTGCCTTCTAGTGTCCCTAGCTTTCTTCAAGTTTCAGCTAAAATCCCATGTTTTTCAAGGACCCTTTCCTATTTCCACCTAATAGTCTTATCTCTGAGATTACTTCTACTTTATTCTGTATATATCTTGAATGCACATAGTTGTTTCCATTTTGCCTTCCCCATTAGACTGTGAGCTCCTTGAGGCCCGGGACTTTTGTTTTGGTTTTTACCTTTCTTTGTGTCTCTCCCACTTAGCATACTTCTTGTCATTGAGTAGTAGTTTAATAGCTGCTTATTATATTAATAAATTTATTGAAATAATTGTAGTTCCTTTACAAATAAGAGACCTGAGGCACAAAAGAGATTAAATGAAAGGATTTAAGGGGAAAACAGTTTTAGGAAAATATTTCCTAACCATTCAAGCTATCTCAACGTGAAATGAACAGTCTCAGGACAATAGCTTGTGTGACATGTTATATTGGGAAATCTTGGACTAGATTGCCTATGAGGTCCTTCTCAACTCAACAACTGTATGAGAAGACCATTGGCGATATGTTTGAGAAATCATGAAAAATGGAGATCAGATGGGCTTTTTTTCCCTTCTTTGCCTAAAAAATGAAAAGTACAATTCTTCAGAGAATAGGTAATAGCAATAACTCACATATATGTACCACTTTATAGCTTCAAAGTGTTTTCCTTACAATCATCCTATGAGGTACAGTGGGTAGTGAAAATATTATTAGTTCCACTTTATAGATTAGGAAATTGAGTCTCAGGAGAGGTTAAAACCCTGGTCATATATGTGCTAAGTTTTGGAGCTAGGACTAAAACCCACATCTTCTGAACCCCAGAGAAGTTATTTTTCTACTTGACTGTACAAGGAGGCAGAAATCTTTATACCTTCATTCACACTAATGTGATGGTGACTCATTCTCCTGACTAGCAGGATTGTGCTGTGACTCATGGAAACATTCACAAAGGCAAAGGACTCACAGTCTTTCCAACTGGCATAATATCAGGGACGGTCATATTGTAAATTTTTTGGAGGTAAAGAGGCTGAGGAAAGGAAGGTTCTCATTCCTTGTCCCTCTGCCAGGAGAAAATTTTGGGATTGTGGTTGCCAGGATATGACACTGAACCCTAATAGAATGTGTCAACTTCAAGAGATAAATATTAAAAGTGTAATGAGATACCAATGGAAATCAATCATACTTTGTTTATATTTGTGCCTGGGATTTGTCTTTGCTGAGAGAATTACCAAAACTAGAGTAGTATGGGTGGGCATCTAGGTGGCACAGTGAATAGAATGCCAGTCCTGGAGTCAAGAAGATCTGGGTTCAAAACCAGCCTCAAACACTTACTAGTTGTGTGACTCTGGGCAAGTCACTTAACCCTCTTTGCATAAGTTGCTTCATCTGTAAAATGAGCTGGAGAAGGAAATAGCAAGCCACTCCTGCATCTTTGCCAAGAAATCCCCAAATGGGATCACAAAAACCTGGACACAACTGAAATAACTGAACAATAATAACCACAACAAAATAGAAATGTGACTAGAGCTTTCTTTAAGGTCTCTGAAATTTAGTGCATGCTGATATCATTTCTGGTCATCCGAAAGCATAGAAACAATAGAGCTGAGCCATAATAGTCTCTGAAACTGGAAGTTGTTGACTGGGACACTGTTTTTCCCAAAGTGACTATAGGCTTCATGTGAGCTCCTTTGTGTGCCCAAGCCACTGATTATTTTATGGTGCCACTGTGGCCTCTGTGGAAGGTGCCTTGAATAGAGCTGAGGTCCACATGACTCTTCCTACTTTAACTAAATTAAAAATGTGTTCTGTGCATCCAGCCCTCTGAAAAAAAAATTTCCAGACATGCCTCTGGACCCTGCTGTGCTGTTCTTTTTTTCAATGATAGCCAGAAACCTGTGAAATGTTTTCACAGAGCTTCCTTTCTTTTAATTGAACAACTATATACATACACATAGATGTACATTTACATGTATATATGTATACACACATATACATACATGAGAACAAATAAATATATGCATATATTTGTGTAGATAGATCTCATACATGTGTGTGTACATATATACATGTGTGTGTGTCACTTGCTTAGTCTTAGTTCCTGGAACATAGTAAGTACTTTATAAATGTTAGCTATTATTAGTTATTATTATATATGTATTATACATCCCTCCTTCCTATTTAGTATCATTGAGGATGGACTCTGAGAGAAATTGTCAGATGGGATTGATAATAATAGTGCAAGTGGAAGTATAGAAGAATTAAGAATGGTATATTTTGAGTCTGAGGACCTAGGTTTAACTCATGGATCTGCTACTTACTCTGTGACTCTGGAAAAGTCACTTAATGTCTCTTAGCCTCAGTTCCTCATCTGTAAAATGAAGGATTTGAACTAAGTAGCTTCTGAGGTGCCTTCCATAGTTAGGTCTATGATCCACTCAAATATCCACGTAGATTGGTAATCTCATCTATTTTTGACCATATCATAAGCCAGTCCTATCTACCCATACTGGTGTGACTCTTATCTAGATTCTCCAAAAGATTTACCACAGGACATCTACCCAATGTGCTAGAAGACTTCATCAGTTCCTCTGTACGTGATAAAGATATGAATGGAGCACCCTGACCATTCACCTGCCATCTTTCTGTCATACAATTGATGACATCTTTTACAGCTGTTCTTTTTGGGAAGTCCTCGTAGCTTGTATCTCATAGCCTGTTCGCACTCACCATGAACCTTTCCATTTTCATTTGTTTGATATTCCTCATTAATTCTTGAAAGGCAGTGATGTTTGACATTGTGCTACCATACAGTAATCCCAGTGAAATGTTCTCTGTTGAAAAGATTGGCATTTGCTGTCATGGTCATCTTGGGGTCAGTAAAAACACTTAGCAGTTTTCTGAAGGACATCCAGCCCATGATGTTGTTTTTTTTTTCCCCTCTTCAAAATGGGTCCAAATCACTCTCTATCCTAAATAGGCATAGCTTTGGGAGATGATCTAGGGGTAGTCCATTCAGATGCATATTGAAATCTGAGCAATGCATCTTCATTATTTTGGTTCTTTTCTGTTAATGCATGGGACAAGTTCCTTTGAAAGATTACTTAAAAGGTTCTGCAATGTCATAGAGTTTGACACAATCAATACAATGTTATTTGAAAACAACAACTAGCAGAACTCACCAACCATAGGGAATCTCCTTCCTTGATGTCAATGCTGTGTTGGATCACCTTTGTCACAAATGGTGAATACTCTGGGGGTGGGGAATGGGATTCATCTACCTGCTGTGTTACTTGACTGATATTTATTAATCTGAAGGTTACTGAATAGGGCTAATTCCATTGCTATGTCTTCCAAGGAACCTGGAATGATGGGAAATACTTTGTTGTGAAAGACCTTAAAGGTGGTATTTTATTCTACTGGATCAAATGCTTTTTCAGTGTCAACAAATAACAAGCACAATGGGAATTTTTATTCTTGTCATTCGATGTCAGTTATGAGATGATGCAGATGTAGTACATTGTTGAACATTATTTTCAGACTCTTCCTTGTTCCCTGCTAATGCCCTCGTCAAGGATATTCTCTATTTGTGGCTAGATGACCATCATGTAGATTTTGTCTACATGGAAGAATAGGCATTTTGGTTGTCATTTTTGGGATGATGTTCTCTTAAGTTTTGGTATCTTCTTTGGTAACTTTGGTATCTTCCTCTTTTTTGGATATTTGGCAAAACTGTTACTTAATTAGATAATTTAAATTCTGGAAAACACATTACATATATTGTCTTATTTGAGTTTCACAACAACTCTGAGAGGTAGTTGTTATTATTCTCATTTTTTAAGGTAAGGAAACCGGGGTCAGGCAATTCCATGATCTATCCATGGTATCACAGCTTGTAACTATCAAAAGTGGGATTTGAACCCATGGTTTTCTGACTCCCAGTTCTGTACTCTGGAGTCTGATGCATAGAAACTGTATAGCCCTGCTTATTTCATTATCTTCCTGAGATCTACTCCTAGAAAGGGTTGAATGGTTTAAATTTCAACTCAGCAAGGATAGAGTAGTCTGATTGACTCATATGCAATGGTAAGCATCAGGACTTGCTGTGTATCCAGAATGTCAAGGTAGGGATCATGAGAGGAAAAAACCATTAGTTTTATATTATCAACATCTAGTCAGAAAATCAGTCTCTCTATCTGGAAAGCAAAAACCTTGCCATCACATAGAAGCATCTGTGCTAAATTTGGGTTGAAACAAGGAAAAATTGAGTGATATAATAATAATAATAATTAATAATAATAATAATAATAATAATAATATTCCAAGATCTCAAATGATTCATGCATTTTCTCCTTTCTTCAATTCAGATGGAGTGCTATCTTTGCCTTAGTAAATTGGTTCATGAATTGCTGTAGCCAGAAATAACTGCCTTTAATTTACCAAGCTTATGGTGATGAGTCTCTGCACATGAAGGCAGATTTTCTTCTAATAGTAGACTGGTCTATGTCTGTCTCCACACCATGCTGAGGTATAGATATATTCTACCCTAGTGAATAAACAATAGAGAGAATTACGGAAACTTTTGAGTTTCTGGACAGGTACATTGCCTATGGAGCTGGACAAGTACAATCCTTGAGAGGTGCCACTGTCTAGAAAATCAGTTCTGCTTATCACTCCTAACACAATGGCAACAATGACAACAGAAATAACCAACTTATGTTTACATAGTGCTTTACAGGTACAAAGCACTTTTAAACACATCATCTCCTTTAATTCTTATTTGTGAAAGCATAGATACATTGGAGGAAGTGTTGGAGGAAGTTTTTCCAGATGGGAAGTCCAAGATGTCTTTTTATAAAGATGTGCCCTTCAAGTCACATTTCTAGCAGGGCACACTTCATTTTCCCAGTGTGACCTTGGCTATAACGACCACAGAGGGCCACATGGAGGCCACAGCTGGTGAAGAAGGAAGCAGCCTGCTTGCTAGTGGGAGCTGGCTCCCTAGACCATAGCTCCCTAAAGTTTGGCTCTCTCCATTCAATGCTGATCCAGTTTGGGACAGAAGTTGAATGACTTAGGAATTGAGTCACTGCTGAATTCATTTTGCATATGCTCTTCTTGGCGGACACTGTGGCTGATGATTACCAGGTCTGGCCCAGTTAAAATTGGAGGATAGGAGGATTCACCCAGGCTGTGTTTTTTTTCTTTCTTTCTTTCACAAACCAGCTTGAATGACTTGGTTGTTTGGACTATTTTAAAAAATCTGTCAGTAGAAAAAAAAAAACCACTACAGCAACAACTGGTGACATCTGATTCTTTTTATTCATTGGATTTGCTTATTTGGTGGCTTATGATAATAGACAACTATATAAGGGTCAAAAGTCAAAGGACTGGTTATAAGATTATGAAAAAGTCACTTCACCTCTCTGGGCTATATTTTCCACTTTAACAATAAGAGGACGCTAGGCTAGGATATTTAATTTGCATGCCTTTCAGTTTTGACACTCTGTGAAATCCCAACTATGGAATTCTCTCCTCTTGGATGATGGCTGGGGTTTATTATAAAGGTGTCCTTGATTAGAGAATTGTAGAGAGAGAAGGGAACCTAAAAATCATTTAGTTCAATTCCAACTCCAAGCATGAATCCAAACTAGAACATTTCCTAGAGGGAGTCCTCCAACCTCTGCTTAAAAACTTCTAGTGAGCAGGGACTCTACTGTTCTCTTGGAGCATCCTATTCCATGTCTTCTCCTAAGTGTTAGCACTCATTCCATCTCCAGTAATCACGTATATACTTATCTCATTACATGTTGTATCCAACCAATAGAATGTAAACTCCTTGAGATCTTTGTTCTCCTCTTGTGTTCCTAGAACCTATCTCATTACACTGTATAGAAGAGGTATTAAATAAATGCTTGTTGGGCTGAACCGGTTTGGACAGCAGTCATTCTTAGGAATCAGTTCCTTTACCTTGAGGCAATTAGTTACCTCCCTGAACCTCATAGTCATTACTCCCAGTTCTGCCTCATGGGACCAACCAGAAAAGTTGTAACCCTTTTCTTCTTCAACAGGACTCTCTATTAGATATTTGAAGTCAGCTACAATGTCTCCTCTGAGGTAAAATACTCACAGTTTCTTTAACAATTTCTGGTATGGTATGGTTTTAAGTTCACTCACCCTTCTGGGTGCATTCCTCCAGTTTGACAATATTCCTCTGTAATATTAATAAGATTTAAGATCTTCCCTGCCCATTAATAGGCCTCAGGTGGAGCCCATTAAGAGAAGCTTGTTTAGGGGAAGCTTGCTTGTGGAAAGGCTTTCACACCTTTTGCTAATTTCTAATCGGGCACTGAGTCCAGAGGGTTGTGATGCCTTCTGGTTATAAGAAGTGTAGTTATACTCTGAGTTGGTATTTTGGTTTGGGGGCTTGCTTATGAGAAGGATTTTGTGATTCCCCATTTGAGACTCTGAGTAGCCATATGTTCAGAGTTCTCCCACTGCTCAGATGTAAAGGTTCTTTTGATCCAAAGTTGTATGTAAAATGTATAGCAATATTGCTAGAGAGTCAGAGCCTTGTCTGTTCATCTTTATTTCTCTGCTTGTATTTTCTGTTTGTATTTTCTCTGAAGCACAGGGTGCTGACTTTTCCCCTAAACTAGTGAATTTAATTTAAAAAGATCTTTCACCTCTTGAACAGCTATCTTTCCTAGTAAAGCAGATCTAACAACCTGTGCTAGCAACCATCCTTGGTATACCAGTGTGGGTGCTGCTACATCCTCCTAGAATATGGTGTATGGGAGGCATTCCAATTGTGACCTGACCAGGTCCGTTTCTCGGTAAACTTAGTTTCTATTAATAGAAACTAAATTTGCAGGGCAGCTAGGTGGTGCAGTGAATAGAGCACTGGTCCTGGAGTCAGGAGGACCTGAGTTCAAATCTGACCTTAGATACATAAAATATAAGTATAGACAGAATAGATAAAAGATAATTTGGAGTGAAATTTATTAGCAACTGGGAAAGATCCTGAAAGACATTATGTAGGTAGGTGCTTGAAGACAATTTTGAAGGAAACTAGGAATTCTATGTAATAAAGGAGAGTAAAAAATAAATTCCAAGCATGGGCAGCGGCCAGTGCAAAGACAAAGGAGATTGGAGCTAGAGCATTGTGTATGAGGAATAGCAAGAACCCAGCATGGCTGGACTAAAAAGTCTATGGAGGGGAATTAGACTGGAAAAGTAGGAGAAAGGCAGGTTATAAAGGGTGTTAAATGTCAAAAACAGGAATTTATATTTGCCATTCCAGGTAACAGGGAGCCACTGGAATTTATCAAGTAAGGAAGTGACTTTCACTTTAGAAAAAAATAATTTTGGCAAGTAATGGGAAGCAGCTTCATGTTCTCCCTGCCATCTCATCTCCACTCTAAATATCCTGTCACTGATCCTCATCATACATGGAGCTGAATACCTTATTCCTGACGTTGTGCTGGATGCCTTTTAGCTTATTAAGGCTCTTCCTAAAATGAGACACTTAGAATATTTCACAATATTCCAGATGTGTTCTAAAACAGCAAAATATGGTGGTACTCATAAAGAATAAGAAAGCATGAATGGAATGCTGTCTGCACTATCAGAGCAAGTACCAACACAGATTAAATCACATATCTATCATTTTTAATATAACAATATGTTTGTCAGAATATTCATATGTTAAAGAAACCATACACACAAACATATTACATCTCTATTTTCTTTGATTTAGTCTTCTAATCATGTTCTTAGAAGCATATTATAACGTGTCTTGGCTCAATTGGTTATCATGGAGTTCTTATGAAACCAAAGCATAGTCTCAAGACTCAGATGCAACCATACCTTGCTCCAATTCAGCTCAATTCAAAAAGACTTGAATAAGTTCCAGGAACTGTCCTAAGTTCTAGACATATAAAAATAGATAAATCATGGGCTCTGATCTCAAGCTTTATATACTCAGCTTTATATGAGGATATGTCTAGTTCCATGTCTACATCCTGCATGTTCATTCTACTCTTTCTTCCCCAGCTACAAGCTGTCCCTCTAGCCTTTTGTCATCTATTTCACAATTACAGATTTTGATCACAGGAAGCACTTGTTGGGAGAGTAGCAGTGTATTAGAATAGTCTATAACCCTAGTGGAAAATTATCTCCAGAAGCAATCAAGGGAACAGAGCCAAGGTGGTGGAGAAAAAGCAGGGACTCAGGTAACTTCTTCCCAAAATCCCTCCAAAAGTTTTAAGTAATGCCTCAAAACAAAAAGCAAAACCCACAAAAGGATGAGCTGAAATAATTTCTCAGTTCAAGATCACTTAGAAAGTTGGCAGGAAAGGACAGTGCAGACCATGCCAGCACAGACCAGACAGGAATCAGAAAATCAGAAGCAGTTTGTGGGAGCAACCGAATCAGCATCAGCAGCCACTGCTTTAGCAGCTCTCAGCCCACAGAGAGTAAGGGGGTCAGAAAACCAGCCAGATTGAGGTCACAGAAATCTCTTTGCTGGCACTGGGGGCAGGACTCTGTTGCGTTGTCCATGCTGAGACCTGGGTCACAGTCTTGGGTGGCAGTCCCAGGGGAAGGAAGAGTACAACCACAACAGAGCTTGTGGCTGCAGTGGAGCAGGGACTCTCATCACAGTTCCAGGGTAGAAAAGAGTGCTTATGGTCACTCATAGACCAAAGCACAGGCCAGGAGAATAGTAAACTTACCTCTCCTTAGATCATACCCCCTTAGGAGAACTAAAAATTTAGAAGCCTCTAGAAGTGTTTCTGAAAGCAGCTGCACAAAACCCCTGAAGCTTGAGACAGTGTGACCTCCATTATGGAAGCAGAGCCCCACTTTAGCAAAGAGTTATAAGTCAAGAAATAGCCTGGAAAATGAGCAAACAAGAGAAAAAAAATCTGACTCTAGAAAGTTATTATGGTGACAAGGAAGACCTAAACACACACTCAGAAGAGGAAAACAAAGTCAAAACTCCTACATCCAAAACCTCAGAGAAAAATATGAATTGGTCTCAGACCATGGAAAAGCACAAAAAGGATTTCAAAAATCAAGTTAAGAGAGATAGAGGAAAAACTTGGAAGAGAAATGAGAGTGATACAAGAAAATCATGAAAAAAAGAGTCAACAGCTTGGTAAAGGAGGAACAAAAAAAAATACTGAAGAAAATAACACTTCTTGTGCTTTAGAAGTATCCAGCTCTGTTTCTCTTTCTACTGAATCTATCTTACTGTTTCCCTTGATTTTCAGTTTTTCTGAGACTAATCTTATTTTCATGCTTTTTTATTTTGATCTATTTTTTCTTTTGATCATCTTTTCTACCATCATATGTTTTTAGAGAAGATGCCAACCACCTTCAAATATTCTTATACTTTTTTCAAAGAACTAGAGATGTCACGGCTTAGTTGAAAGGGTAATTACTTTGAAATCAGAGAACTTGAGTTCAAATCCAAAATCTACCCTTGACCATCTATTTGATATTGGTCATGTCCTTTTCCCTCTAAGTTTGTCTCTTCCCCAATCATTGCTCTTTTGAGTGTCTAGAGACTTGAGGAAAAATCTGACTGTTTCTCTCTATAATTGTCTCTCAGTTTCCCTTAAAATTCTCTCAGAAGATGAAGTTATTCATGTCATTATGGTTATTTCTGGAAATAACCATGAAAAGGAGCAAGGAATATCACTTCCTATAACCACACCTGTACCTGGCATTAGTAGGCCAGGAAAGGATTTGTAATCCCCTCTACATTCCTACTTCTGAGCATGTTAAAAGATTAGGTAAAATCATAAAGATTCCTAAAAGTAAACTTCTGAAATACGGGTCAAGCATTCAGGACAGAGATCAGGTCCAGAAAAGTATATTTTGAAATATTCCACTAGAAGGCAATTGTTGAAGGCCTGGAGTTGAATGGGATCTTTGAGATAAAAGGCAGAAAGCATTTTGTAACCTGAAAAATGTTATATAAATGTGAACTATTACTTTCAGTCTTAGGAGGGAATACAGTGGATAGGGCATTGAACCTGGAGTCAGGAAGGCCTAAATTCGAATTTGACTTCAGAAACTTACTAGCTATGTGACCCTGGGCAAAGAGATTTAATTTCTTCTTGCATCAATGCCTTCATATGTAAAATGAATGTAATAATACTACTTACTGCCCAAGTTTATCATGAGGATAAATTCAATAATATTTGTAAAAACACTTCGCAAACCTTAAAGCATTATATTATTGTTAATCAGTAATAGGGTTTTTTTATTTTTAAGAAAACATACTAGAGTAGTTTGCCATTTCCTTTTCCAGCTCATTTTGCAGATGGAAAAACAGAGGCAAAGAGGGCTAAGTGACTGACCCAAAATCACACGGCTACTAAGTGTCTAAGGCTGAATCTGAATGCAGGAAGATGAGTCTTCCTTTTTTAGGCCCAATGCTCTATCCACTGAACCACCTACATGCCCCAAAATCTATATGATTGCTAATTACTACTATAGAAAGAAGGCAGAGGGGAATAATGATGAGATTCAACAAAGGGAGAGAGGAGAGATGAAGAGATAGTTAACTATATAAAATACTCTGGAGACATCAAGTAAGAACAGTCCTGGGAAAAGTACATCAGATCAAGTGATTATGAATATTAATAAACTTTGTGTGACATTACATTATAGTGTAAAGAACATTGGATCCAGAGTCAGGATAGTGTGTTTAAGTCCTTGACAGATTAATATGTGATGGTGGGGGAATTATTGAGAGTCTTTGAATGTCAGTTTCCTGACATTATGACTACTTTGCCAACTTGGAACTCATGGTTTGGAGTCCCTAGAGAAAGTGACTACTGAAGACTAATTCCTTCTGAGTTCTAGAGGTAGAAAAACCAAAAGAGATATACTTGTAATACTATTGCTCATGAGGCCCCACCAGCGTGTTCCTCTTTAAAAAATCAAAATATAAAAACAAATTAGTATAATTAGTTAGTATAAAAACAAATATACTAACATGCATTCCCAACACCTGGAGGTATAATTTTTCCACCACCACCACAACCTCAGCTATACATTCTTTTCCTCCTTTTTACCCCCTGAAGCTTGAGACAGTATGATCTCCATTATGGAAGCAGAGCCCCACTTTAGCAAAGAATTATAAGTCAAGAAATAGCCTGGAAAATGAGCAAACAGGAGAAAGAGGTGGTATAGTGGATAGAGTACTAGGGCTCAAGTTAGAAAGATCTGAGTTTGAATCTGGCCTAAGATACTTACTAGCTGTGTGACTCTGGGCAAGTTACTTAACCTTTATTTGCCTCAGTTCCTCATCTATAAAATGGGGACACTTTGGAGAAGGAAATGGCAAACCACTCCAGTATCTTCATCATGAAGAATTGGACATGACTGAATAATAACCATCTCATACTCTGGGTTGAGAAAGAGTATTAGCTTTAGCCCATTTCCTATATAATATAGTTCTAAGTTTCAAGTCTAAGGCTCTACATAAACTCAAGGCCCAGGTACCTTGTTATCTCCAGGTTTCCCTAATGGAGCTGGATGGCTGCACATCCACCCTGGAATTCTAGCTTTAAAAATGCAAATCTAATTAAAAAATCAATTTGCATCTGATGGGCATTACTACCTGCACATAGAACTAAGGACAATTAAAAAAAATAAACCCAGAAATCTCAGACCTCTTCATTAGGGTTATAATTCCTTAAAATGAACTCAGCTCAGTTCATGGCACCTGCACTGTAAGTGAGCTTTCTGGATAAAAAGCAGGAAAAGAATGTATAGGAAAGAGCCCCATTAGGTTTTAGAAAAGAGATTTACTGAGAAGGTATAGCAAAAGTACTTGGTATAAAATACCTCTTCCCACAATGGAATACCATCTCCCCTTATATATACACAAGGTCCTTGGGTAGAATGGGATCAAACTTAAATGTCAATGTGGAAGTG
Organism: Pseudochirops corinnae; assembly: GCA_028646515.1. NCBI lineage: Eukaryota > Metazoa > Chordata > Mammalia > Diprotodontia > Pseudocheiridae > Pseudochirops > Pseudochirops corinnae. Next base: position 152,723,150 of record CM053585.1, read on the forward strand.
AGGTACATATAAACATAATATATATGGCAAAGGAATACCTCCTACTCCTATTCCTTGTCTCCCTTCATGGAGCACTCATAATGTTTCCCTTAAGCATAGCTTTCAGTTGGGCTCTAAGTATTAGTGCCTTTCTATGATTCAAAGCCAATATTTCTTTCTACCGTGAGGGAAACATACTACCTCAGGCTGTAACCATCCTCATCCACATCTTGATGCATCTACTACCACTTACCACTACCACTCCGGTAGCCACTGATACCACTGCCATTTATCTGTGACTTGTAAATGGATCAAAGATGGGATCTCAGTATCTTCAGAATTCACAATATTATATTCTATATATATATATTCTATATTCTATAAATGTGTGTGTGTGTACATATATATATATATATCTGAATATTCCAGACTAGGAATATTTTTTGCCCTAAGATCAAGACAAAATACACACACACACACACACACACACACACACACACACAGAGATATTGCAATGGTTAGATGAGACCCATGGCTGTTTTCCCTCCTCCACGGGACACTGGAACCACTTCTCAAACAGATGCAAAATGAAATGGAGGAGTAGAACTTCCCATTTTCATACACACTCAGTTTTTACTGAGCAATGTCTAAGTCATCAGTTCTTTTTCATGCTTTGCAACCAACTGGAAAAATTTCCATCACATAGTACTGACCCCTGAATCATTTGCTCAGAAGCAGAATCACCTCAATGTTCCAAGTAGTCACTTGGACTGAACTAAAGCAGGGCATATCTGTTCATGCTTCAAAGACTGTCCCCTTTACTCCAGTCCATCTCTGCTACACCGAATACGTGAATAACAAAGCATTTACTATTTACTTCGTGGGATTATTGTGAGGAAAGCACTTTGTAAATCTGGAATTGCTATATAGATGTAAGCTATGGTTATTAGTTTCAGCAGGATGTTAAAGGACATAAGTAAATTTTAAAGGGCCAGTGAGTGTAGAGAAATTGGAGGCATCGAATGTAAATCACTTTTTCAATATGTTTGTTGGTTAAATGAAATTTATATATATATATATATATATGTATATATATATACACATATATATGTGCGTGTGTATATCTATGTATATATAAAAGATGGTTGCTCAGGGGGGAAAGAGGATTGAGTGTTTTCTTTTTCTTTTTCAGGGAAAATTAGAACAAAAGATGTTGGGGGACAAAGAGGAAAAAAGTGAAAGTGGAGAGAGAAGGATAGAATAGAGGAGAGTGATGGGAGAGAAAGAGATGGAAATAGAAATACAAAAAAGCCCAGAGACACAGAGAGATAAAGAGAAAGAGAGAGAAAAAGATAGATAAAGAAAGATATGTAGAGACAAAGATGGAAAAATGTCCTGTAGGAAGCAGGAAAGGATGGAGGAGAAGACAGAGGTTAGCCTTGAAAAGAAAAAAACCACCTAATCATCGCAGACAGGAGGAGCACTGCTCAGTCTATATTGCTGCTCAAACTTTGGTGTAGTGATAGCATTTGCTTAGAGCTTCCCAGAACAAAAAGAGGATGCAGTTATAGAATTTGTAGGTGAAGAGAAGAGCTTAGGAGGTTTACATTAGTCATGCCCCATTCAGGAAAGCAGATGAGATCATCAGAAGAGCACATAGAGAACAAAAATGGAATTGGAGACTTAAAGAGAGTAGAACAAGTTGGAACATCCATTGTGTTGAATGTGATAGTGAAACAGGTAGGGATAAATGGAGAGATTAATTACTAAATCATAGGAAGGAGACATCTAAGGTTAAATTGTAGTGAACTTAATCTGCAGTTTTTTAGGTCATTTTCCAAAATCTTTTGAGGAAAACTTAGCAGCCAAGAAAAGGGAAAGGCAAATATTGGGTTGGATATTAACTAAGGTCTGGGGTGGGCAAGATGAAGTTTGAAAAGATTGAAGGAGTAAGGAATTATAGGGCACTAAACAAGGGATATTCAGGATAGTGCCCCCCCCTCATTTGTATTATTTAAGGGAAGTCTTGGAATACCAGTTCTGGGAGATGGTTAGAGGACACTTTCTAAAGTATTATTTAATATTATTAGACTCGTTATCATCTCCCCCCTTTTTCTTTGATTTTCAATTTCACCTTATCTACTTGTTCTTTCCTTGGTATCCATAAATACATTCAGGTCTCCCCTAGCCTTAAAAAACAAACAAACACTTCACTAGATCTCTTTTTTCCCCATTAGTTATTATCCCATAATTCCACTCCCCTCCTCAATAAAATTACTTGAGAAAATTCCTCTGCTATCATTTTAACTTCTGTAAATTGGCTTCTGACCTCATCATCCAACTGACATTGCCCTTGGCAAAATCTCGAACAAACTTTTAAAAACTAAATATAATGACCCCTCCCCCACCTCCTCTTTCATCCTTTTTTCATTTTTCTGTGGAATTTGATGTTGTTAACCAACTTTTTAAATCTTCTTCATATTTACACTATTCTTTCTTGCTCCTCCTACCTAGCTGACCACTTCTCAATCTCCTTTGCTAGATATCATCAAAATTATGCTCACTAACTATGGGAATACCCCATCCTACTTCCCAAGTTCCTCCCTGGGTTTTCTTCTCTTTTCTCCCTATACTCTCATGTAGTGATCTCATCAGCTCCTATAGAATCAATTATTATCTCCATGCAAACAATCATTGAATATATATGTAGACATCTATATATATATATACATATGTATATGTATATCTTATATACATGCACTCTTGTATATATATGTATA
>CM053585.1:152726008-152745383 GCA_028646515.1 Pseudochirops corinnae
TTATTATTATTTCTATAGCATTTTAAGTTAGCAAAGAATTTTATTTCTCTAAATAATAATAATAATAATAGCTAACATTTATATACCACCTACTGTGTGCCAGGAATTACACAAAGTATATTACAAATACTATCTAATTTGATCTTTACAAAAAGCCTGGGAGGTAGGTGTTATTATTATCTCCATTTTAGAGATGTGGAAGCCAAGGCAGACAGAGGTCAAATGACTTGCCCTGGGTCACAGAGCTAGTAAGTGAATGAGACAAGATTTGAATTCAAGTCTTCTTGACTCCAGGTCCAGTGCTTTTATCTACTATATTACCTAACTGCTTCATATTAAGAGAATAAAAAAAAAAGAAATATTTACCAATCGAGATGTTTGCTATTATAATGAAGGGTGTTTTGTTTAAAGTTCACATGGAACAGGGTTTCTCTATTATAAAATTCTCCAGATACTTCTGTTTGTGGATGACACTGTTGATTAAGAATGTCTAGCATCTGGATACAGATCCTTAAATAATATGCACAGAAAAAGAAACAACTAAGTGATTAAAAAATTTATATTCCAAATATTAGGTTATTCACTTGATCAGGCAGCTGGGTAAGTTAGTTCATCATTACATCTATCTTGAACAAACAATACAGGGACAGTATGCACAACATTGAATAAAAGGAAGAGAACAGGTGGACAATTTTGGGGAAATCTCTCAGTTCAGTCAATGATCCCAAACTGCTCCCTGACACAACAGTCTATCTTTCTAGCACCTGTATTCTCCTAGAGATGTGATAGGACTAAAAATCACAGAATGCCTCAGCTTCAGAAGAATTGAAATTATGGGTCAGTCAAAGTACTGTGTGGAGAGTCTTATAAAGAGAGGAGACAGGCAGTAACATATTACTAATGATGGCATGCATGTGAAAAATAGTGGAAAAGACATTATCAAGGGCATGCATGATTGGAAAAGGAAATGGGCTGTCTGTACATCGACAGGGAGGGATAACAGATGGATAGAAAGAGTGCTTCTTTGGTATCTGAAAATATTAATGATCCTAAAGAAAGGCATCTAATGCATTGAGTAGTTCATCTATGGAGGATTTAAAGGAAAACATGAATAGAATTATACAAGAGGAGACAGTGAGGAAGAGTTGTAATCTGCATTGGTTGAGGAAATGCCCACTTGGATATGATCATAAATCCATCAGGAAATTTAAAAGACAATGTTCATTTGTGTTCATTGCTATGTCAGTTCTGATTGCTAGTGAAAGCATGTTGTCTCACTTGCTTTCCTAAAGCCATCTGTGTGATATTGGTTGTATTCTTTTTATCTCTGACTTTACTAATCCTTTTGAAGAGAGTTATCTATTCTGTATAGCATTAGTTGATAACTGATAAAACTGCTCTTTGTTTCTGTATCTTGGAACGATGTTCTATCAGTCAATCAGTTAACATTTATTAAGCTCTTTCTATATGCTAGCCATTGTGTTAAGTGCTGGGTATACAAATGAGTTCCCGCCCTCAAGAATCTTACAATCTATGTAATTTATTCTATATATTTTGTTCATTTTAGATAATTATTTAAATGCTGGACTATTTTCACTATACATTTGTTTTAGTAGGAAGAATCTATTTGAACAAATTTTATATGACATCAAATTTCTAAGTTTTATTTGTCTCATTAAAATGGAAACTATAGCTATAGTGAGTAGATGAGATACTTTTGCTTTTGTATTTAAAGTGAATTGTCAGTGTACATTCTATTTGCAAATAATTACAAATGGAATTATTGGGCCAGAAAGAAAAAGTGGGGATGCAAGTTGTATGAGAAGGGATTTTGGAGATTCCGAGGTTGTGTTAGCTTTAAGACAACCATCTGTAACTTTTTGGAATCACAGGTTTTGAAGCAGATTCTGCCTTGCATAGTATTCCATGATTCTCTATTTGACTTTGTTCATGAGTGTTCTCATTTTTCATATATGAGATTTACAAATGTGTTTCATTACTTTAAAAATGCTAACCTCTTTGAGGACAGCCATTGTATCATTTGCTTCCCTGGAACACAGCATTGCAAATAGAAGCTGCTTAGCTAACATTGGTTGAAAGAAATGGAATTTTTCTTGGAATTCAGAGAGGTGGTAGCCCAGTTTCATTCTGAAATTGCCTCCCAATACAATTGCAGAGGAAATACTCAGTTCTCAGGGGAATCTGAGAAAAGTTAGAAGAAAAAGAGACAGAGGGACAGAGACAGAGACACAGACAGAGACAGAGAGACACATACAGAGAGAGAGAGAGGAGAGAGAGAGAGAATATAAGACATCATGAGGGATAAGAGTAATAGTTCAGAAATTAGAATGTCAATATACAACAGGCCTAGAGAAAATGGAAAAGTAGTTGGGCCTTGTGAAGTAGATAGTTCATATACTTAAAAATTTGAGGGAACATTAGAAATCATCTGGTCTAAATTCTATATTTTATTGAGGAAGAAACTGAGATCCAGAGAGATGAAATGATTTAGCTAAAATCACACAGGTAGTAAGCAGCTTATTGGGGATTCAACTTCATGCTTTCTGACTCTAAATTCAAGGCTTTTCACTTCATCTTACTGCCACAAGGTCTTCAAGTTATTGGCCCTTTTAATTTTATTTTTTTCTATTCCTTCAGCCCTTCCAGCACCCAATGTCTCACTGGTTTTCACCTATCAAAATCTGAATTTGAGAAGGGATACAAAATCCCTTTACTCTCAGGTTTAAATGACTAACTTAAAACTACTCACCCCCCACCCACCCACCCAGTTCTCCCTCTCAAGGAATTTGCAATTTAATAGAAATCAAGTCCTTTAGTAAAGTGGAATTTGAAGTATCAACAGTTAGAATAAGATTATTTTTTTGATGGGGAGAAGGAAGCCTCCTGGAGCATCTTTATGCAGAATTATTGGTTGATGAAACATAGGGACCTATGCTTGCTATGGGATTTCAGTGACTATAAAGAACCATGACTTGTCAGGGTGCTTAGAGCAGAGAGGATCCTAGTATGAACAAATATTAATGATATGTAATGGGCAGAAACATTCAACCACTTTACTATCCTGCTCACTCCTGGATGCTAAACCAGCCTCTATTTTAGAATGTACCCTCTTTGCTGATTGATATTTCCATTCCTAGCTTTACAAATTTTGTCCTTCCCCCCAAGTCAGAACATATTGTAACAGATTTTCATGAAAATGAAAGAGTTTGCAAGCTATAGACTTGTGAACTTGAAGTTTGTTTCCTTACAGAATTTTAGACTGCATCATTAAAGGCTAGTTAATGAACTCTTAGCAAAGGAAGTGATAATCACAAGCAGCTAGTAAAATATGGTTTCTTCAATTCTAGGTCACTTGAGACTAACCACATTTCTTTTTTAGACAGGTTTGCTAGACTTGGAGATTATGGTAATTCTTTAAACATTGTTTATATAGGCTGCTATTTGAATGTAGATATCAGCAAAGCATTTGACAAAAATCTAATATCATTCTGGTGAAAAATGAAAAGATATTTATGAGGCAACAGTACACATAGGAAGACTGTACTGGTTGAATGAACAGACTAAAAAGGTAGTCATTGAAGATGTTTAGGGATTTAGGGGTGCTCGAGACCACAAAACACCAACGCTCTGGGTCCTGCTGAATGAATTTGTCTCAAGTCTTCTCTCAGCCAAAGAAAAGCAAAGTTTATTAAAAGTTCACTTGTATTGGACACAGAGCAAATCTGTGCTAGGTCATTCTATGGCATTATCTCACATATGGAGGCAAGGTGGGGTCTTATATACAGAAAAGTTGTGGGAGGAATCTAGGGGTAGTCTAGAAGAGGAGTTTGGGGAGGGTCTTCAGGAGGAGTCAGATGAGGTCAGACTCCACTAATGAGTTTGGTGAGGGTCTTCAGGAGAAGTTAATGAGGTCAAGTAAGAGTTGATTTGGGTATAGATATATTGATAGGCTCAAGGGTGGGAAGTAGATGGGCACTGGAGGGTCAAGCTAATAACAAAGGTTTGGGCAGAGCCATAATGAAAGGCTTATAGCCTCATACAAATGCCTCAGTCATTACTTACTTGATATGACCTTAGAGAAAAGTCTCTAGCAGAGAACCCCAAGCCTTAAGTGACTTACTCAAGGTTACATAGAGAGTAAATAGAGAAATTGTGATTTGAACCCATGTCTTCTGACTATAAACATGAAGGCTTCCCCATATACCATGCTGGCCAATTGACCAGCACAAAAATCTTCCTGTCTTTATTTTGTGTTAAGCATCCTTATAGCGGAACAGAATGTTTAAGGGCATTGGAAATGGGAAGAATAAAGCATGCTCAAGGGTACTAGTAGGATTCTAGGTTGGTGATGGAGAAGAAAATGGCTTGCCACTGGACTTTGATGATTTGAGGGGGGGAGAGTGAGGCAGATAACATTGAGTAGCTCTGTCTCACTTAAATCCAATTCATGTGCAAGTCAAGACATCACTCTCATGATGTCATTCGTCCTCTTGGAGAATGAAGGAAGAATGACAACAATGCCCTGCAATGAGGCCAATACCATCAATGACAATCAAAGTGGTGCAAGCAGAGGAGGAAGTCTTTTTGGGGATATAACACCATAGTCATTCTCTAAATTCCTTAACTTGGGCAAAGTTCAGCCTCCTGTATCATCAGACTCTAAATTCAATGCATTTTCCACTGTTTCTCACTTCTGACCTAACTGAACTTGCAGTGACTATCCTCAGAGTCAGAAAGACCCTCCATCTCTCCTGTTCCACCCTCTTTTTCTCCATCCAGTTAAGTGTATAATTCATAAACTTCCTTCCCCTTTCCCAACTCTTACTTTAAGCAATATTCTTTTGTTGCTTTCCTTTTCAAGAACTTTTGTTTTGTCCTTCATATTGTTTCCTTTTCCTTCTAGTAAATTCTGGCATTTGTTTTCTGATTCATGAGCTATAACTTTACTTGATATTTGTTTGTTCTATCCTGTATAAAATAAAGCTTATGAAACACAAATAAGACCTAGTCTATTTAATTTCTGTTATTATCTTTCTAGATTCCAATCCATCTTCATTATTTTCTTCTCTTCTTTACTTTTAGAAATATTAGTTCTGAAGGAAACAATATCAGATGAAGCAGCAGGTTATTGGTGGAGTTACTCTGTGTTCCAAAGTCATTAGATCTTATTCTACCCCCTGCCCTTATCAAATATTTCTAAATCTCTAACTCATTGCTATCTCTGGTTCTATCTCTCCTCTATCTCTTTGGAGATGACCTTGAAAACATTTTTTCCTAACCTAAAGGGGAGTACTATCCATGAAGGCACAGCAATTTCTCACAGAAAGTGATCTCCTATATGTGTAAATTCTTCCCAGAAGAAATTTATCACATCTTCTGTCTCTTACTAGAAGATACATGTAGTCTATATAATCTTAAAGAATCTCTTTCTCAACTCTCACTCATAGATAAGTCTTGGATTCCTCAACAATATATTTTGAAGATGATAGAGTAAGAGCAAGGACTTACTTGAGCTCTTCCCTAAACCCCTCCAAATATCTGTAAAAATGACTAGACAAATTCTAGAGTTACAGAACCCACAAAATGACAGAGTGAAGCAAATCTCCAGCGCAAGACAACCTGGAATGTCAACAGGAAAGGGAACAGGGCTTGGAATGGACAAGATCCCATTATCAAACAGGACCAGAGTAAGCCTCAGGGGACTGAATCACTGACAACTGTGGTGATTTCCAGGCTTCTCAACCCACAAACACCAAAGACAGCATAGAAGATCAGTGGGAAAACTCTGTGGAACATGGTTTTAAAAGGAACATGGTCCAGCTGTGGTCCAGCCCCAGCTCCAGGATGGCAAAGGTGGTTCTGGTAGCAGCAGCAGCAGTAGCAGCAATGAAGGCAGCTGCTTCCTAAGCACTGGGCCTACAGACAGTGGGGGATCAAGCAGCTCATACAAAACCCCTGAAGCCTTGGACAGTACACCCACACCCACACCCACCCTCACTGGAAACAGAGTTCTACTTTGACAAAGAATTAGAAAGTCAAGTATTTGTCTGGGAAGATGAGTAAACAATGTAAAAAAAAAAAAACAAACAAACACATAGAATCTTGCTTTGGTGCCAAAGAAGATCAAAACATACTACCAGAAGAAGACAACGAAGTCAAAACTCCTACATCAAAAGCCTCCAACAAGGCTACATCTCTCCTTAAGAGTTCTAAGGATATTCTTGAAAAGTTAAGAAATGATCTCTAATCTCATTGGCTCATATCCCCCCCAACACTATTCTTTCCCCAAAAATTGTTATTTGAAATCATTTTAGTCATCCAGCCTTAAGTAGCTTTTTAAAAGGAGTGTTTAGCACATTCTCCAACAAGTACCTACAGAGTCCAGGATAAAATTGGCTGAAACTTAGAGAGCACCTATGGTAAAGGAGTAACTCCCAGCTCTTAGATGCCAGAATTCCTTTTCTTCCATGAGGGGAGTATTCAAGAAGTTCCCCAGAGATATTTTCAGTTTGTCCTTGGTTCCTAATGCAGTCACTGCCATAGGCTGATCTGGGGGTGCCATTGGGAAACTGAGGGGAAGAAGATGGAAAGTTCAAATATTATAGATCTTTTGAAGTTCATAAGGTTTTCCTTCAGCAAAAGCTAGATGGTGGATAAGGAGACCTAGGGCAAGGTGATATCCTCGACCTCAAGTTTCCCTTTTTTGACCAAGGTGGTTCTTCATCAGAGGTCTTAATAGAACTATACTTGCTCCACTGTGGTATGGATTCTTTTCTCAACTTTAATAGACAATAGATTATTTATAGATAATACCAAGAATGTGCCCAAGTTTCCTCAGCTTATCTGAATCTTCTCCCAGTGTAGCATTCCTGCCCTTCCAAGTATTTTTTAAACTTTGTATAAAATCTATGATTGACTGATTGAAAATAAAGTCTATATTTAAATAGATTGGTTGTTTTCACCTGGTTAAGGCACAGTAACATTTTATCAAATAGTGGTGGTGGAGTGGGGTGAGATGATTGAATAAATCAATCAACCCCAACCTTGCATATCCACCTCTTCCTTCTTTGAGGATGTTCTAAAGAAATATCTTTCCCTTTACCTTTGAAGTACACTTACCTTGGCAGTATACTTTCCAGGAAAGTATATATGTATGATGAGGTTGACACATGCATTGCCAGAGCTAGCTCAGTGTTGGGAGGCTCTCAGGAAAAGTATGGTAGAGAAAAGGTATTAGATTGACTAGCAAATTGAAGGTGTTCAGAACTGTTGTGCTGATACCATTGTTGTATGCTTGTGAAACCTGGATAGTAAACCAGGTTCATGCCAGGAAACTGAATCACTTCCATTTGAATTGTCTTAGGAAGATTCTGAAGATCACCTGAAAAGATAAGGTATGGGGCAGTGAAGACCTTCTTTGCACTAAACAGCCAAGCAATTAAATGCTACTGCAGAAAGCCAGCTTAGATAGGCTGACCACATTATTTGAATTCCAAATATTCACTTGCCTAAAAGATCATTTTACAAACAACTCATAGAAGGAAAACATTCACATGGTGGTCAGAAGAAGAGATACAAAGACATTCTCAAGGTCTCTCTGAAGAACTTTGGAATGGGAGACACTGGCAAAGGAGCACCCAGCTTGGCATGCCCCCATGAGGGAAGGTGCTGTGCTTTGTGAGTAAAGCAGAAGAGCCGTACCTTAAAAGAAATGTGAGATGCACAAATTTAGACATCCCCACCACAAATGTTCATATGGACTATTTGTGTCTGACCTATGGTAGAGAATTCCAAACTCATATTGGTCTGATCAAGTCAGACACTATAATTTAACTCCAACATAGTGATTTCATTTTGCTTCTCTTTTAGAACAAAGGACAAAAACCATCAAGTGCAATGTCTCTCCTCCATTGCTTTTCCCCACTCTTATTTATCCTGTTATACCACAGCTCCTACTCCCTCAACGTATTTTGCGCCTGAAAGAATTACTCCTTTGCTGTTCCCATTCCTCTATGTTCCTTGCCTCTACTTTCCCCAGGAGATTATCACTCCACTGTATTATTCCCTCCCACAAAAGTTATTGATTCACTTACAGGGCATCAGGGAGTTTAGTCCATTTAGCATTAATCTGAGACTTACTCCTTTCTTTATCTATATTCTTAAAATACCCATGTAATCTTTAGCTACTGGGGTCCTATTTGTTCTTGATACAACTGTGTTTGTTTTTGTTTTTATTGTTGTTTTATCTCCCAAATTATTTTTAAATAAAAACTATAACTTGATAAACATGACAGAGTTGATTCTATTATTTAGACAACTTTGCAATCCAACTTATTTACCTTTCTTTTTTTTCCTGGTGTTTGAGCTATTTAGAAATCAGATAACTGACTCACTGTTATTTTATTGGTGGGGGGAGTTCTTTGAATGTTTTTCTTCTCTTCATTTTTCAAAAGTCCACCTTTTTTACACTGATGATCAAGGTATAAGATATGATGATTTGGACTGCAGCTTTTGGAATACACTAGATGTCTCTAATTTCTCATAATTATTGAATAATTTGGAGTTATTCAAAGTGACTTTCCTTCATATTTTAAAGTATTTCTCCTTTGCTACTTTCAAAATTCACATTACTTTTTTTCTCGAAAGCAGAAAATTCAATTGCCTGGAGTTTGACACATGGATTCTCTCTTCCTCTCCCCAATCCTCATGGCAATCTGTGGACTTGATTGATCGATTCATGGGCTCTATATGCAAAAGTTGAGGGCAGTTTTCTTGTATTATTTCCTACTGGATGGCATGCCAGTTTTTTGTTTTTGTTTTTAAATTTGTGATATTCCTCTGGGTGACCTGAAATCCTTAGATAATCTCTGAGCAGCCTGTCTTCGTGGTCAGTCATTCATGTGTTCTTTTAAAATGATTGCTTTTTGCCTTCTTCCACATCTTTATTTTTGCATTCCAAAATAGTTTTTCTTTCTCCCAAAGCTATATGCCCTGGGAGATATTTGTGGGCAGGAGACCTGACCCTGTAATCTTGACATGTAGGTAGATGTCTGCTCTTTGAAGATATCAACGGATTTGAAGTCAGAAGCATGGGTTCAGATCCAACTCTGTCACTTACTTAACCTCTGTAAGCCTTAGTTGTCTTATTTTTAAAAAATCAGGATAATGTTTATACTCTCAATCTCAGAAGATTCTGAAGAAAGTGCTAAAGTTTACCTTAACACAATAGGCCTACCTCATTTTATTGCTTTTTACTTTATTGTATTTTGCAGGGATTACATTTTTTACAAATTGAAGCTTTTGTGGCAACCTTGCATTGGGCAAGTCTATCAGCACTGTTTTTCCAACAGCATGTCCTTAAATCATGTCTCTGTACCATATTTTGGTAATTCTCACAATATTTCAAATTTTTCCATTATTTTCATATCTGTTATAGTGATCTGTGAACAGTGGTTTTTAATGTTACTATTGCAATTGTTTTGGGGGTACCATGGACCACACCCATAAAAGATGACAAACTTAATCAGTATGTGTTGTGTGGGTTCTGACTGCTTCAGCCATTCTCTTTCTCTATCCTCAAGCCTCCTTATTCCCTGAGAAAATTGAGTATTGAATAATAACAACATCAAAATTAGGTCAATTAATAAACCTATGGTGACCTCTAAGTGTTTGAGTGAAAAGAGTCAATTGGTGAAGTAAATTTCATTGTTGGCTTAATTTTAAAAATTGCCACAGCCACCCCAACCTTCAGCATCCACCACCCAAAGCATCCAACAACATCCAAGCAAGACCCTCGAGGCAAAATTACAACTCACGGAAGGATCAGATGATGATTAGCAATTTTAGCAATAAAATATTTCTTTTTAAAATTAAGATATGTACATTGTTTTTTTAGACACAATACTATTGTATAATTAACAGACTACAGTGTAGTGTAATCTTAACTTTTATATGCACTGAGAAGCCAAAAAATTCAAGTGACTCACTTTATTATGATATTTATTTTATTGGAGTAGTCCGGAACTAAACAGCAACATCTTTGAGGTATGCCTGTATAGAAAATGTGAACTTGTGTCTCTACCTCTTCTTTGTCTTGGAATTCAATCTCGACTTTCTGATTACAGTCCATGGACCTGAACCATCAGCCACCCTCTCTGTTTACTATATGCTTCCTTCTGATTTCCAATTGAGCTTTTCGCAGAGAACTTTGTCTGAAGGTCCCTGACATTGCCCTAGCTTCTGGGGCATGACCCTGGTCTGTGAATGACCTCAGTGGCTTCCAGAATTAGAAAAACTTAGATTTAGGGCAAAATCTTTTTTTGAATTTTTTTAATCCCTATATGAATTTTCCCTTTAAGTCCCTATATTAATTTTCAGGGATGATTGCCAGTAGTTCTAAAAATTCATTAAATGATTCCCCTGAATCCTCTGGGATGGAGATACGCTGGCCTCCCTTAGTAGCATGGTTTCAGTATCTCACATGTGTTCATTCTTTCTAATTAATAGAAATTTCCTTGGTTTTTATTCTGAAGGTATATTATTTAAAGGAATATACCAGTACAGCTAATATGTTTAAATGCTTCAGTAAATATGATAGTCAATCCATTGGCCAGCCTAAGATCACCTGGACATGCTCATTTTAGATATAGCAACAACGACAATAGAGTAACTAGGATTTACAAAGTACTGTAAGGTTTGCAAACTATCTTACATATGCTACATCATTTAATCCTCACAACTGTGAGGTAGGTACTATCATTATCTCTATTTTATAGATGATGAAACTGAGGGCAAAATAATCAATCAATACACCTTTAATGAGTGCCTACTATGTATCAGGCACTGTGCTAAGTGTGTTGTTGTCTGTCCTTTGTTCTCAAAGAAGACCAATGACATCAAGAGGGTAATGTCTTAACTTGCAAGTGAATTGGATTTGAGGGAGGCAGAACGCAGCAAAGGCATCAGACTTATTCCCTCCTCCGAAGTCATAGGAGTCCAGTGGCAAGGTATAGGTCTAGACAATGGTGATGGCTCTGGATGGAGTGAGAGACTGGCTTTTTTTAAGCTAAGGTCTTTCCTAGGTCTCATTTGTCTGAGGCAACACCCATTCAGTAGTTAAAGGCTAGGTAAGAATTGAGGTAAAACATGGCCTACTTTGCCGTCACAAAAGAATCAACACATTCTTTATTCTCCTGTATTTCATCTTACTTTCTAAATATATAATTTTATTTTACTCCTTTTCTGGTATTTCATTTTTTTCTTTCAAACGAAAACTTCAGAATTTCAGATGTTTTAGAATCATCCTGAATCTTTAACTCATCTTTAATTTCCCTTCCTTCTTGCTACATTTGTAAATATTTTTTTTATTTACTTTGACCCATGTTCGTGTATAGATGATAAGGGCTAGCATTTATATAGCACTTTAAGTTTACTGGTATCAACTCATTTTATCCTCATAACAGCCCCCAGGAGATATATGCTATTATTATTGCTATCTTACAGATGTAGAAACTATAAGGCAGATTAAATTTAGTTGACTTGCCAAGAGTTATACAATTATTAAGGGTTTAAGGCTGGCTTCGAATTCAGGTCTTCCTATCTGCTTTAAACGATGTCTGCATTAGCATCACCTGTCCACTTGCATGGGATTGTATGCATACACACTGTGGGGGATCCTTCTCATTGTCCATCTCCCCAAAAGGAATTAAAAGGGGTCAATGGGCAGAGTCTCTCAGTGTGTCCACACCAGCCACTCTATGCACACCTATATTACCCATCCAAAGTGAGAAAGGTTTAGGAGAAAGGAGTCAAGAAGTCAGTGTGCTACAATGGAAAGAACACTGGATTTGGAGTCAGAGGACCTGCCTCTGTCACTAAAAAAATGTGTTACCTTAACCAGTCACTTATCCTCTCTGGACCTCAATTTCCTAATTTCTAAAATGTGAAGGTTTTATTAGATGAATTTAAAGTTATACTTAACTCTAAATCCCGTGACTTCATGGTTTCAGTCAAGGCTAGTTGATTAAGAATTAAGAAATAGATTAACTCTTTCATTTGGTTTTCCAACTCCAAGCTTCTCTCTTCTTCTTGTCACCCAATGTGCTATCATTCTCAGCCCATTCCCTCAATCTCCCCCAAAGTGTTAACAAGAGATTAAATTATGACCCTTCTTGAGATCATGGGATGCAAAGTGGGAAGACACCTATATACTAAGGAAGCAACTAAGTTTACTAAGGAGACAAATAAGTCCCCCAAAGGTCAAATGACTTTTTAAAGGTCATACATATTATAAATAGCATCATCTAAATCAGAAAAAAAGTGAGAAAATTATACTTCAGTTTATACTCAGAGTTCATCAATTCTCTCTCTGGAAGTGGATAGCCTTTTTTTTTTCATCATGAATCCTTTGGAATTGTCCTGGAGCACATGGTGCAGTGACTACTCTCTGAGGACTTCTACAAGATACCTCCACTTCAACCTTTTATTGTATGCCCCATGTACTCAAATACCCAGTAAGGTCTTTGCACTGATTCTATAGTTACATAGTGTAAAAAGAATTGGACCCTGACAAGTCACTTAACCTCCACTTGCCTCAGTATCCTCATCTGGGTTGTTGTGAGGAATAGGTGCAAAGACCTTATTGGATCATTATATTAATCAGGTTTTTCACAGTTGTTTATCATTACAACATTGCCATTACTGTGCACAGAGATCCTCCAAGTTCTTTTCACTTCATTTTTCATCAATTCATATAGTTCTTATCATTTTATTTTTTTCCTGAAACCATTGCCCTTATCAGTTCTTATAGCACAGCAGTACTCCATCACAATCACATGCTACAGCTTATTCATCTATTCCCTAATTGATGAACATCCCTTTAATTTCCAATTCTTTGCCACCTCAGAAAAATTGCTATTAATATTTTTGTATATATAAGTTCTTTTACTTTTTCTTTGATCTCTTTGGGGTATAGACTTAGTAATGCTATCACTGGGCCAAGGGGTATGCATAATTTTATAGCCCTTTGGTAAGAGTTCCAAATTATTCTTCAGAAGGGTTGGACCAGTTCACTATTCTACCAATAGTTTATTAGCATAATTATTTTTCCCTCATCCCTTCGATCATTTGTCATTTATGATAGGTGGTACCTCAGAGTTGTTTTAATTTGTATTTCTCTAATCAATAATGTTTTAGAGCATTTTTTATATGACTATACATAATTTTTATTTTCTTCTTCTTCTTCTTCTTCTTCTTCTTCTTCTTCTTCTTCTTCTTCTTCTTCTTTTTCTTCTTCTTCTTCTTCTGCCTATTTATATCCTTTGGCCATTTATCAATTGGAGAATGCCCTTTATTTTTTTTTTTAATTTGGACCAGTTCTATACTTAGTATATATTTGAGAAATCCAATTTTTATCAGAGAAACTTGCTATAATTTTTGTATTGCTTCATTTTCTGTAGACCCCTTAGCATAATTTAGGTTTTATGATTATTTCTTTTAATTAGGTTTATTTTTGCTTTTGTTTTGTCTAAGGTCATAATTGTCACCCATGCCTTTTTTACTTAGCTGAAGCATATTAGATTCTGCTCCTGCCTTTTATTTTAACTCTGTGTGTTTCTTTCTGTTTTCTGTTCCCAGGGTTTCTTTTGTAAGCACCATGTTGTTGGATTCTGATTTCTAACCCTTTCTGCTATCTGCTTCTGTTTTATGGATGAGTCCATCCCATTCACATTCATAGTTATGATTACTAATTATTTCTCTCCATCCCATTTTCTTCTGTTTCTGTTGCTCCTGTGTCTCTCCTCAAAAGTCTATTTTGCTTCTAAACGTTGCCTCCCTTAATCTGCCCTGCTTTTTATTATCCCCTTTCCTCTCTCTTATCCCATTCTCCTCTAGTTTCCCTATTGAGTAACATTTATATATGCGTGTGTATCTATATTCTTTCCTCTTTTACGCAATTCCAATGAGAGTGAGGTTCAAACATTGCCCGCTATCCCAAACTTCATTTTCTCCTCCACTGTAAAAGTTCTTCCTTGTAAACTCCTTTATGTGAAAAAAAAAAAATTCCCCATTCTACCTATACCTTCCCTCTTCTCCCAGTGCCACCCTCTTTCTCATCTCTTAATTTTTTTAGCTCATTCCAACATAATTGACTCACACTCATGGCCTCTCTCTTTGTGAACTTTTTTTAAAGTGCCCTAATAATGATAAAATTCTTGAGTTACCTGTATAATCTTCCCATACAAGAATATAAACAGTTAAACTTTATTGATTCCTTTATGATTATATTGTTTATCTTTTTATGTTTCTCTTGAGTTTTAAATGTCAGATTTTTTTTTTTATTTAGCTCTGATCTTTTCATAAGGAATTCTTTTAAAAAATTCTCTATTTCATTAAATATCCATTTTTCTCCCTTAAGGATTATACTTATTTTTTGTAGGGTAGGTTATTTTTGGTTGTTATCCTAGCTCTCTGTCTTCTTGAATATCATATTCCAAGCTCTCTACTCCTTTGATGTGGATGATGTGGATGATCCTGATTATGGGTCTACACTAATTGCATTTTTACCCCCTTGACTGCTTGAAGTCATTTCTCTTTGATCTTGGATCCCTGGAATTTGGCTATAATATTCCTGGGAGTTTTCCTTTGGGGATCTCTTTCAGGAGGTGATCAATGAGCTCTTATAATTTCTATTTTACCCTCTGGATTTAAAATATCAGGGCAGTTTTCCTTGATAATTTTTAAAATGATGTCTAACCTCTTTTTCTTTTTGGTCATGGCTTTTAAATAGTGAAATAATTCTTTAATTATCTCTCTTCAAATTATTTTCCAGGTTATTTGCTTTTCCAACAACATATTTCACATTTTCTTCTATATTTTCATTCTTTTGAGTTTGTTTTGTTGTTTCTTGGTGCATTAGCTTCTACTTGTCCAATTATAATTTTTAAGGAATGATTTTCCATTTGGCCAATTCTATTTCTTAAGGAGGTTTTTTCCTCAGTGAATTTTTTTTACCTCTTTTTTTATTTGGTCAATTCTGCTTTTTAAGCCATTCTTCTCTTCAGTGGATTTTTGTGCCTCTTTTACCATTTGTCCAATTCTTTTTTCCCCAAGTATGATTTTCTTCGGGTTTTTTTGTGCCTCTTTTGCAAACCAATTGACTCTCTTTTCATAATTTTCTTGAATCCTTCTAATTTATTTTCCCAATTTTTCCTCTACATCTTTTTATCTGACTTTTACCTTCTATTCTGAACACTTTACATTCTATTCTGAATTTTTTTTTTGGGGAGGGAGGTCTGTAACCAATTCACATTTTTCTTTGAAACTTTGCATATAGCTGTCTTGATTTCATTGTCTTCTTTCGAGTTTGTGTCTTGATCTTCCCTATTACCACAGTTGTTCTTTGTCTAAGGATGAATGATACCAGGAGAGTGTCTGGTGATGTCTTGATTTGCAAGTCAATTGGATTTAAGTGTAACCATGGTAACTTTCTATGGACTGGTTCTTTTTGTTGCTGTTGTATACTCATTTTTCCCAGCCTATTTTTTGAATTTTAACTTTATGTTAAAGTTGGGCTCTGCTTCCAGGGCAGAGGGAGCACTGTTCCATGCTTTGAACCTTTCTTGCTGTTGTTTTAAGATGTTGCTCTGGGTATCTGTAGGGTTTTGGTGCTTTCAGGGTGGTATTCTGTGAGGCCTTGTTTGTAGCTGTTTTTATGTTGTTGTCTTCTTCTGAGTTTATGTAGTCTTCCCTGTGACCAATGTAGCTTTTTATAGTCAAATTCATTTTTAAAAAAATTTATTCATTTTTAACCCTACTTCTTGACTTTGAACTATATGTTAAATTTGGGCTCTTCCCACCTAGAAGTGTGGAGGCACTGTTCCAAGCTTCTGACATTTTATGATGCTGTTTTCAGAATTAGTTCTGGGGGGGGGGGGGGGGTCCTGCACATTTTTAGTACTTTCAAGGTGGTGTGATCCTGACAGAGTTATGGTCACTGTTCACCTCATCTGTGCTCTGGACTTTACCTAGAAAGGGCCTTTGGTCACCTGCAGCCACAAGTTCTACCATGCAAATTTGCTTTAGAACTGTGACAAGGGCCCCTGCTCCCTTGTGAATGATCACCAGCATTCCTCTCCACCCTAGAATGATGACCCAGAATGGTGACCCAGAACTGATAAATTTGCCAATCAGCACCAGTTGTATCCAGTGCCAGCAAAGGATCCCATAAAATCTTTTTGATTACTTGTCCTTGTACAATGCCTTTACAATTTCTGTGCTGGGAGCTCCTGAAGTGGCTGTAAATGTTTTGGCCCCTGTTACCTCCAAGGCTCGTATGGGCTGGGGATACACTTCCAACCCCAGTGTCATAGAATTCTTCTTGAGCTCTTAAGTTTTCTTAGGTCAGAAAAATGTCTCACCCCAAGTGCTTGTTGGCTTTGCAATGCCAAAATTTGATTTGTAACACTATTTTAGAGTTATTTGAAGGGAATGTTAGGAAATTCCGGTTAGGTGACTGTCCCAATCCACCATCTTGAATCCATCCTTTTACCCCTTCAACTTCCAGTACCCTCTGCAAAAGCTCTGCTCCTACCACCACCACCCTCTAATCCATGGCTCTGATTATGAGCAGTTTAATATAAAGCTATGACAGGCCAAAATGGTTCCGTAATTCAAGTTTCTAGTTGTGGAAATTCAGATACTATGAAAAGTTATGGGTGAGGGAGTGTGTAAAACAGACACTTTCTTGGCCATAACATGTCATGTAAATGGCTTCTTAATCTGCCCACTTTCCTTGAGGGGCAGAGGATATAAAATGGGTAATAGAGTACAGCCTATATAATTCAGGGTTAAAGTCCTAAAACTGCCATGATCTAACAGAGTGACCTTTGGTAAGTAATTCCATCTGTCTGAGGCTCTGTTTCATCATCTGGAAAGTGGGGGTACTAAGAATTCTTGCATGGACTAAATATAAAGGCAGATATATAATATATAATATATCAGATATATAATATATAAACTGCAGATTGCTAGGAACACGAGCTATTTATTATCTTTACTTTGCTTATGTTGTGCATAAGTGTAGACCTTCCCTATGTGGAGACTGTTCTCTCTCCCTTCTTTTGTGTCCTCTTGTGAGGTCCACAGAGCTAATAAAATACAGAAGAAAATAGGGTGTTGGCATAAAATTGTGCTTTTATAACCTCTGCTGGATCTTCTCAGGGTTTCCCCAGGGCCCAGATGACCCTGCAGCTGAATGGCCTAAACAGAATGATTTATCTTCCCTTCAGTTCTGGAGTAAGTTAGGGGAGAGAGTAATTGAGGCCATATCTAAACTGAGGGAGAAAGTAAATGGTGCATGTGGGCATGGGCATTAGTGTGTTTCTATTTTAATGTGGAAACTGGCTGTGCCCTACAAAGCATTTCCTCAAAATGTTCACTTCAATCCGCTGGGTTCTGTCATCACAAGGGCAGGTTTCAAGACAAAAGACTCATGTCAGAAGGAGGTTCCTTTGTGAAGGAGAAAGCATGGGATCTGGAATCAGAGGCCTTGGATTTGAATCCTATCTCTGTTCATTATTACATTAAGACACCGAAAAAGTCACAAAAAAAAAACTCTGAAGCTCAGTTTCCTCGTCTTTAAAATGTAGGTGCACAAGTCAACAAATAATATGGGCCTACTGTGTCCAAGGCAGGGGAAAACAGGGAGGGGAAAACAAAGCAAAACAAAACAACAGAACCAGCTTTCAGCAACCTAACTTTCTACTGGGGGAGATAACACGTGTAAATGAATAATTGGGGACAAGAAAAACCTAGGAAGGAGGAAGAAGGAAAAACTGGGGAACTCAGAAAAGGGTGTGTGTAGGAGGAAGCACCTGACCTCAGTCTAGAAGTAAGCTAAAGAAACTGAGGCAGAGGAAGATAGAAGATTGAATGTCAAGTTCAGGGAAGATCAATCAGGCCAGTTTCTAGTCTAGAGCATAGAGAGTTTATCATCCACCTCCCCTCCCCAAAAAATTATCTTGTATTTATTTTGAATATATTTTGTACACAATAATAGATACATATTGTCTTCCCTAATAGAACATTATGTCTGTTACCTAGGATCCTAACAATTCATGGCTCATTATGCTCTCTCTCTCTCTCTCTCTCTCTCTCTCTCAGAGAGACAGAGACAGAGACAGTGCCAGAGACAGACAGAGAGAGTTCTACAAGGTGATGTTTCAAATTCCACTTTAACTGAAGGACTTGATCTCTATTAAATTGTAAAATCCCTTGAGAGGGAGAACTAGTGGGGAGGAGTTACACTTTTAAGTCAGCCTTCATTTAAGCCTGAGGATAAAGGAATTTTCATCCCTTCTTCAGTTCAGATTTTCAGAGGTAAAAACCAGGAAATTACTGGATGCTGAAAAAGGGCAAGGAATAGAGAAAAATGATTGAAAGGGCAAATAAATTGGAGATCTCGTGGCAGTATGATGGAGTAACAACCACTGAATTTAGAGTCAGCAGACAGGGGATAGAATCCCTGATATACTGCTTACTACCTTTGTAACTTTAGCCAAATCATTTCATCTCCTTGGCCCTTAGTTTCTTCCTCTGCAAAATACAGAATTTGGGCCATATTATTTCTAGTGTTCCTTTAGACTTTAAAACATAGGAACTAGGTACTTGCCGGAGCCAAGATGGCGGCGTAGCAGCAGCAATATATCGCAGCTCTCACATAGCCACCCCAAAATACCCATGGAATAGGACTCTGGACCAACCTAGAACTCCAAAATGCACACAAAGATACTTCCCACTAAAGTCAGTTCGGCTACAAGGAACCATATTAGCACTGCGAACTGAAACCAGCCTGGCCTGAAGCCGAGGCTGTGCCCCGGGGGCGGCCGGGAGGGAGGTGCAGAGAAAGCTCTCAGGTGAGGGATTAACACCAGCTGCCCTAGGGGGGATTGTGAAAGAGGGAGATAAGCATCCAGCCAAAAGGTCTCCAGAGTGGAGAAGAGAAAGGCAGAGGTTTTGCACCCGCCTCCGCACTGTAGCTTCCTGCCCTCGGCCTGCAAAAAGCAGGGGGACTGAGCGATTGTTTTCAGACCAGTGCTCTCGTCTTGAGCAGCCTGGATCCGGATCGTCATCTTGGGCCTCGGTCTTGGAGTCTTCATTATCCAGTCAGCCGGAAGTCTACGGCAGCCGGGAGGACCCCAGCGATTTGGGACAGAGCTTTCCCTTCTGGAAGCAGAGCCCCACAGAGATTTAAAAAAAATTCATGGTCTGAAGAACCATGAGTAAGAATAAGCATAAGAAGCTACGTAAGAACAACTCCCAAACCCTAGACTCCTTCTTTCTGGAAAAGAAGGAT
>CM053585.1:152745883-152764990 GCA_028646515.1 Pseudochirops corinnae
ACACACTGGGTTGGCTGTTTTGGGGCGGTGGGTGGGGGAAAGAGGGGGAGAAAATATGTAACTCAAAATCTTGTGGAAATGAATGATGCAAACTATAATAAAATTTAAAAAAATAGATAAATAAATAAAACATAGGAACTATCTATTCCCAAGGCTCAATTACTTTATTTTAGCTAGGACTGTTATATTTTGACATCCTAACTTCTGAGCTGGCTATTATCATCATTTCTAATCTCTCTTCATTCTGCATTTGTATCCCTAACATCTAGCACAGCCCCTTCCATAAATCAGACAATTAATGAATGTGTTGATCAATTGCAGCCAGCAATACTTATTAAATATGTGCTAAGCATCAAGGCTGCAAGGAGGAAAAGTGAAATAATCTCCATTGTCAAGGAACTCCAATTTTAATGAAGGAGTGAACACATATATGTGCACATAATGTATATATACATATATACATATATACATATATACATATAAGGCATATACATATATGTGTATATGCATATAAATATGTAGCTCCATATATACCCATATAGAGAGGAATTTTCACATGAATGTATATGTCTATAGATAATAAATAAAAATAGAAAATATATAGATAATAGGCTATTTATATCTAGATAATAAATACAATAAAATACAAGGTGGGTTGAGAGTAAGGACAATAGTAACTGGAAGTGGGGTTAGGAGAAGTTTCACATAGAAGGTTGTGTTTGAGTTCTTTCTTGAAGGAAGGGAGAGATTCTGTGGAACAGAGGTGAAGAGGGTGCACTTTCCAGGAATGGGGCACTGCCATTGCAAGGGCACAGAGGAAAGAGATGTCATATTGTGTGTAAGAAATCGAACGGTTCAGTTTAGTTGAACTGAAGAGTACAGGAGGGAGAGATAGCCAATGAGTTTAGATAGATCAAATAGGGCTAAGTTATGAAGGACTTTAAAACCTAAACAGAAAAATTTATATTTTATCCTAGAGAAAATAAGGACTCACCAGAATTTATTGAGAAAGGAAGTATCATGGTTTGATGTATGCTCAAGGGAAATCATTTTGGTAGGGATATGTATAATGGATTGGAGTGTGAAGATACTTGAAGTGGAATACCAATTAGGAGAGTGTTACAATAATTTAAGTCAGAGTTGAGGGACTGAATGAAGGTGGCAGCAGGCATCAGATGCTACTGATGTTGTGAAGGTAGCGCCAACAAGATTAGGTAGCAAGCTATGTGGGATGGGGAAAAGTAAAGGTTCAAAGATAACACAGCAAAAGGAGGCAGTGTGTAAAGATATACAAAATATATTCAGAATAGATTAACAATGACATGTAGCACAATAAAGTTTGCAAAGTGTTTTATACATATATATTATCTCATTAGAGGATGGTCAGGGAGGCAGTATCATCTAGAGGAAACTAGGTTTCAATGAAAGCATATTCAGAAATTCAGAAAATTGAAAGCATATGAGAGGAAAAGGTCAAAAATGAAGAAATGTTACTTATGAAACAGGAATCCCAGAGGCCACAAGAGAGAAAGAAGAAGAGTTGAAATGGCATAGTGAGTGATAGGGTTGAGGAGGATGGGGAAGAGTGATTCATTAGGTTTGGGGGTAGAGTAGGATGATGAATCTAGAGATAATGAAAACATGAACCAGAATAGCAGTTGCATGAGTGAGAAGAAAGGAAGTTTCAAAAGATGTTGTGCAAGCAGAATGAACAAGAACTGGCAAATTATTGTATATGGTGGGGTAAGGAAAAAAGAACAGACAAAGATGACTTCAAGGTTCTGAACTTGAGTACCTGGAAGGATGGTGGTTCTCTTACCAGAAATAGGGAGGTTTGGAGGAGGGTTGCACTTGAAAAGAGTTTCTAGAGCTTAGTTTCTTTTTTTTTTTCCATAATCCAAGATTTTTTTTTTTATTGTTCTTTTTTTACAGTCACTTATGCCATGAATTCACAGGGGATTGGTTCCAACAGCTCAGGTTCCTTGCCATTGGTTCTCACAAAGTGTGCTTCTCTGGGTGGAGCAGACTGGCGTTTCAGCTGAACCCAAGTGCCTTTTTCTTTGGCTTCCTTCTTCTTCTGATCATTTTCCTTCATCCACTTCAGGAAGCTATCTCTGCTCTTGGAATGCTTAATATGCTCAATACGCACGTTAATTCTCTTGGCTAGAATCTTGCCCTTAACCTGTTTGTTTACAACAATGCCTATGGCATGCCAAGAAACATTATAGACCTGTCCATTCTTGCCATGGTAACATTTGTGGGGCATTCCTTGCTGAACTGTGCCCATACCCTTGATATCACCAATATCACCTTTCTTATATATTCCCACATATGTAGCCAAATGGACAACAACATGTTTTCGAAAGGGCCTAGAAAACACGTATCATGTCCCTCTCCTTTTTCCTTTTGTGTTCGTCATTTTGGCAACTCACTGGAATATGGAGGAACTGGCGGAAAAGTAGAGCTTAGTTTCTTTATATATAAGTAAGAGCATTAGATTAGAAGAGAAGATTATTTTTCTTCACAATATCCCCTCCCATGATAACACTGTTAACTCCTCAATCAAGGCCTCCTTGAAACCCCACCTATTCCCTAAAACCTTTGGTGCCATCTTGTTCTATAGAGTTCTCTCCCTCCTCTGAAATCAGTCTCATAAAATCTCAAAGTTGGAAGGAATCTCAGAGACAGTCTAGTTCAACCTATATGTGAATGGGAAACCACCCAATACAACCTTTGACAGATGTTCATTCAGCCTCCAACTGAAGATGTCTAGTAATGGGAAACTCCTGATCTGTATAACTGTTTGCTTCCTTGACTACTCCATGACTTCCAGTCTCTATCTGGCCTATCACCTTCACTTCTTTCCCACTAGTAACTTGGATTCCACGCCTGAGTTCCTTTGCTCTGAGAAGCCAGGTTCTGCTTTACCTTCTAGAGACCCAGATCTGCATGGGCCTCTTCCCCCTTCCTCACTTTCCACTTCCCCCTTATATGGTATCCTAATAGAAAGGAAGTCATCACCTGGGCTTAGCAAAGTTCCTGACATATAGTAATTTCTCAACAGGTGCTTGATATATCTACCATTCTATCTAATGAGGTGGCCCATTCCATTTTGGGACAACTCTCATCTTTAGGAGCTTTTCCATCCATTGAGTTAAAATCTGCATCTCTGCAATTTCTACCTGATGCTCCTGGTTCTGCCCTCTGGGCCAAAGCAGAATTAGTCTATTGCTTTTTACACATGGCAGCCTTTCAAATACTTGAAGACGACTATCATGTCCCACTTGAGTCTTCTCTTTTCTAGCATTTATTGTCTATACCACTCATTTGGTGCTTATCACATGCAGCTTTGTATGGCTAATTATATTTCCCTGTGTGGGTGTCTTATCTACACAACTAGACTATAAACCCCTGGAGAGCTGAATCCTCACCATTTATTTCTTTGTATTCTGTCACTATGCTGAGTACATTGTCAGGGTTCAATACATTTTTTTGAACTGACTGACTGATTGATTACAGTCTAAAGTCAGGTTCAGTATTATTCATATGGTCATGTTTTTAGTTCTAGATGAGACCATAGAGATCATCTAGTTTAAGTCTGAGGCACAGAGAGGTCAGATTACTTGCTTAGGGTCACTCATGTAATAAGCACTAAATCCAGGTCCTTTGATTCCAAATCCAGTGCTCTTTCTATTCTAAAGGTGAGAAAGCAGGAAATCACATTGCTTGTCCAAGATCACAAGGTAATTCATAGCACAGTTGGTACTAGAATTTTGATTTCTTGATTCCTAGTGCTCCTTCCTCTCTATTTGTGTGAATTTCAAGAGTTCATAGAATTAGGTGCCCTTCCCCAAACTTCCTAAATTTCAGGGATTAAGTCCTATCACATTTGACAAATGAGGAAACTGAGGCCTAGATGAGTAAAATGGCTTGCTTAAGAATACACAATTATGAAGCCATAGAGCCATGAGATGATCGTGAATATTCATTACAGTTGTCATTTTCTGTGATTCTGAGACTGATGTTATTATCAAGGAGCGAATGACTGATATATGACCTTCTAGTGATAGGGTGCTGAGTACTTGGTACACACTGGAAGTGCCCCACTAAAGGTGGTAGCAGAAACAAACGGAAAGTGTGGAGACAGTGAGCACAAATTTAGCAACCTCAAGATTTTTCCTCAGGCCACCCTCCCTCCCCACATTTCACTGGAGAATAGATAGACTCAGGGTCAGAGTTTTAATTTCAGTTGACAGGGTGGTAGAGGGAGTCCAAGTGGATTTGAAGGTACGGCTGTGATGCATGGGACTGGTTGGTAAATTGACTTCTCTCAAATATCGTGTATGTGTGTGGGGGGGAGGGGAGTGTGGGTGGGTATGTGGGTGTGGGTATGGGTGTGGTTTTGCAATTATATAGAGGCAGCATGGCACATTGAATATAATAATAACTATTCTATATAGCACTTAAAACGTACCAGGCACTGCAAAGTGCTTTACAATTATTATCTCATTCTATTCTCACAACAACCTTGAAAGAGACATACTTATCCTCATTTTCTAGAGGCTGAAACTGAGACAAACAGGAATTAAGTGGCTTTCTTAGGGTCATACAGCTAACAAGTGCCTCAGGCTGGATTTGAACTCGGGTTTTTCCTGACTCTAGGTCTGATATTCTATTTATTGTGCCACCTACAGAGGATGAAACAATCTCTACTCATAATGACCTGGCACTTTATGGACAGTTAATAAATTTTGTTCTCTATCTGTCTTGCCTGTCTGTCTATACTGCTTTCCAGCAGGAGCCAGATTCTGGATTCATAGTTCAATGCACTTGCTATCAAAAGCATTTGCTGGCCTCTTGAAAGTATGAAGGTTCCTCCCTTCCCTCCCTTTAATTTTTTTTCTTTTTGTCAAAACAAAGGGGATAGCTTTCTGCTAAAGGATTAGCTGTCTTTTCCATCTGCTTTCAGGACTAGCAAAGCAATTAAGTTAGAAAAGAGGGAGGTTTATTAATTCTATATTCCAGTATTTCCACCAGTCTGTCTTTAAGTACTTCTGGGTGCTAAGAAACAGTATCTTTCTCAAGCAAGATGATCACCATGTAACCTAAGGGAAACACCTCCCATAGGAAGAAATACTTCTGCCAACAATTTATCAGGCATTCATCCTCTTAAGTCTATTCAGGTCAACAAACATTTAGTAAGCACCTGCTATATGGAAGGAAGGCAGTGTGCTAGATGATGTACACACAAAGGCAAAAAGAAACATTCCCTGCTTTAAAGAGCTGTGTCCTGCTAGGGACTGGGGTATTGGGATATAACATTAATACAGAGAAATGGAAAATAATTTGAAGGGGGTAGTACAATAACAAGTAAGGAGATCAGGAAAGACTTCACAAAGGAAGGGGCATCTGATCTAAGCCCTTAAGGAAGTTAGGGATTTTAAGATGTGGAGGTAAGGAGGTAGGGCATTCAAAGCACACTGAACAGCTCATGCAAAGGCATGGTGACAAGAGATGGATAGACTATCAAGTTATAAAAAAGAAAATGGGGCATAGTGACAAAGAATGATGTGAAATAAATCACTAACCTAGAAAATTATATGTCCAGATTCACACAGGAAACAAGTAAGACCTAAAGCCTGAGGTTAAAACCAGGAACCCTGACTCCAGGTCCAGTGTTTTTCTAATATACTCCTAGGAGATCTGAATTCTGACATTCTTCTGCCGTTAAGTTTTCATTTACCAATCCCAGACTGTCATTTTGCCCATCTTTCAACTTTTCCAATGGATACAATAGTTATTCATATGCATATAATGCTTTAAGGTTTGCAACAAACTTTATATGCGTTATGTCTTTTAAGCCTCAAAAGAGCACTGTGAGAAGGGTATTCAAGGTAATATTATGCCCATCTTACAGGTGAGCAAACTTCATCTCAGAGAAGTTAAGGCATTTGCCTGGGGTCATAGAATTAGGAAAGGTCAGTAGTAGGCTTTGGACTGCATGTTTCTATGTTCAGTAACCTGTATCTAATCCACCATACTATCTCTGTAGATTATTGCACATCATGGTACCCTTGGTTAGACATCGACTTTTATTGTCTTTTACTTGTTTCAAAGATAATATTTAATTTCTGTAGTCTGTAATCTTAATGAGAGTTGAAGATCTTCCTTGCCCATTGATAGGCCTCGTGTGGAACCCAACAAAAAAAGCTTGATTAGGGGAGGCTTGTTTTCCAGGAAGGCCCACACCTTTTGTTACTTTGTAATTAGGCAGTAATTCATGAGGGTTGTGATGCCCTCTGATTCTGAAGAAGTGTATTTGTTTTCTGAGGTTAGCATTTTGCTTTGGGGTTTATTCATGGCAAGAGTTTTCAAGTGATGTAGCCGGATGAGACTCTGGGTAGCCATTAAGGAGGCCCCACAGCTTTGAAAACCCAGATGTTGCTGCTTGTCTCTCTGGTAACTATGTACATATGTAAGGTCAGACAGTTGGATATGTCTGTTGATCTGTTATGTATGTATTATTTGGTCATATGGCTAGAAGCCCTCTCTGTTGGTCTTTATGCAATTATTTCTTCTTGTAATATCTCTGAAGTTCAGGGTGCTGATTTTTTCCCCCTGAACTAAATAAATGATATATGTGTTTGATTAAATTAAGATTGTTAACCCTTTTTGAGTTGCTTTCCTTTAGAAAAGCAGATCAAAGAACCTGTGCTAACAGCCCTCCTGTGTGATGGTGTTACTGGTCTTACACCCCCACAGCAGCTGCAAGTAGCATTGCTGTTACAAGTCTTAAAGGAATTAAAAACAAGTATTGTTAAGCAACTCCAGTGTACCCAGCATAGTGCTCAGTTACATATAGGTAAATATATGGGATTTAGATAAAATAGGGATAAATTGTGGTTTTCCTTATGTCACTAAAGTGCATAAAAAGGTAGTGTATGAGATTATATAAGTGTATCAAACAGGTGTTACCAAAGTTTTATGTAGGAACCAAGAAGGAAAAGTCAATAGTAACAATAAATTGATACAGTGTTCATTACTGATGTTCAGTCGGTTGTGTCCAATTTCACGAAGTCTAAGCGTTTTTCTTGGCAATCGTACTCATTGTTTGCTATCTCCTTCTCCAGTGTGTCTCCATTTTTTACAGATGAGGAACTAAGGTAAATAGGAGTCAAATTACTTGTCAGGGATGCACAGCTAGTAAGTATCTGGGCCTGGATGTGAAATCAGATCTTTCTGACTCCAGGTCTAGGTAGTCCAGTAATTTTTAACTTTTCTCTCCTGGAGCTATTTTCCAGGTCAGTGGTTTTTCTAATGAGATATTTCAGATTGGCTTCTATTTTTTTTTTCATTTGTTTGGATTTGTTTTATACTATCTCGAATTCTCATATCATTAGCTTCCATTTGTTCCCATCTAATTTTGAAGGAATTATTCACTTCAGTGAATTTCTGAAATTCCTTTTCCATCTGGCCAATTCAGATTTTGAAGGCATTCTTCTCCTCTTTGGCTTTTTGGGCCTCTTTTGCCATTTGAGTCACTCTATTTTTAAGATGTTATTTTCTTCAGTATTTTTTGTGGCCTCCTTTAGCAAGTTGTTGACTCACTTTTCATGATTTTCTTGCATCGTTCACATTTGTATTCCCATTTTTCCTCCACTTCTCTGACTTGATTTTCAAAATCCTCCTTGAGCTCCTCCATGGCCTGTAACCAATTTATGTTTTTCTTGGAAGCTTTTGATGCAGGAGTTTTGACTTTGTTGCCTTCTTCTGGTTCCATATTTTGATCCTTTTTGTCTCCAAAAATGGATTCTATGGCCTGATTGCACTACCTCTGCTTGCACATCTTGCCAGCCACTTACTTGACTCTGGAGCTCTTTGCCATGGTAGAACTGTGCTTCCAGAGTGGAGAGAGCTGTGTCCCAAATTGCTGGGGTTTTCGCAAATGTCGTCAGAGCTTTGAGGAGGGCACCCTCTCTATAGCCACCACAAGCTCTAGCACACTGGCTACATACTCCAGGATCACCACCCAAGACTGCAGCTCAAATCCAAACAGGTCAAAGCAAGAGTGATCATCCTCTGAATGATCACTTGGTCCTCCTTCAATCTGTAGGCCAGGAGCTCTGGAGGAAGCCACTGGGCAGGAGTTGTAGCTACCGCACAGCCTCCACCTCATGCCCTGGGGACAGAGGCCAGACCAAGCTCTTCCATCAGCCAGTTCCAACAGAGTTCCCTACTGACCTTTTACTTTCTCTTTGGTGTTAATGGGTTGAGAAGTCTCGAAACTGCCCAGCTGCTTGTGATTCACTCTCCTGAGGTCTGTTCAGGCTGGTCTGTGCCACTGGTTGGGGCCACCTGGGTCTGGGCTCCCAGGGCTCTTGCAGGACTGTGCTTGGCTCCCAGCTAGGTGCAATAGACCCTTCCTGTCAGCCTGCCAGGCTGTCTTCAGAGGGAGATTTGTTTCTCTGTCACTTTGTGGTTTCTGTAGCTCTAAAATTTGTTTAGAGTCATATTTTATAGGTATTGGAGGTGGTTGGAGCAGGAGTTCACACACGTTCCTGCTTTTACTCCACCTTCTTACTGACTCTAGGTCCAGTGCTTTATCTACCACATCACCTAGCTGGCCAAGAAATAATAATAATAATAAAAATTATTATTATTATTTCATTTAAGCCTTATAATAATATTTTGATATTAATATTGCTTAAGGTAATATTAAATAAAAACTATCAATAAATAATAATTAACAATATCTAACATTTATACAGTACCATTAGATTTTCCAATCACAATATGTATGTTATCTCGTTTAATTTTCACAATAGTACCTTTGAGGCAAGAGCTTACTTGATTATTTTTCTTATTCTTATTTTACAGAAGAAGAAACTGAGGCTGAGAAGTTAAGTGACTTTCCTCGAGTCAAATGGCTACTGAATATTTGAGGTAAAATTTAAACATGGCACTTATTGATTCCTAATCCAGTACTCTATCCACTATTTCACCCAACTACCTCTCTGAAGGAAACCAGGAAAGGTTCATAGAGGAAGTGGCAGTTGAATAGAGCTTAGAAAAATTGGCTGAATTCAATAGATATAGGGAGAGCGGAGGACCTCAGATATCATAGAAGCTCTGAAGTTCAGGGGTTTGAACTCTTTGTATCCCCCACAAGACCCAGTGGAGTGCTGGCAACAACAAATTCTTCCAACCCACTCCTTCAGGGAAGGAATTGAGTACCAGAGGGAAGGGAATACTTTGAAACTTTTGAAGTTGTATTCAAAAGAGAGAAACGGTCAGCCAAGTGTGAATAATCAGGTTATTATTTTCTTTAATGCATTCTCAGGTAAGTTTTTAGGAGGATTATTCTGGAATAGGAAGAAGACTAGAGGAGATTAGTGGAAGCAGAAGGAGAGAAGTTGTTCAGTGTGCTGGAAAGCATCCTGGGGATAGAGTCAAACTACACTGGTGTGAATTCTTGCTCTGCCTCTTAGAGTTCATATAGTCTCAGGCATTTCTCTTCTCTTGGCCTCCATTATTTCCTCTGTAAAAATGGGGGATTAGACTCTGTGGTCTCTAAGATCCTTTCTGTCTCCAACATTCTATGATTCTATGAGGTGTCTAGTTATGCTCCTTGGAAGCTGTACTCACTCAATCAACAGGCATATATTAAGAACTTAGTATGTGCCAAGGTATTGAGGATGTGCTAAGCATTGAGGATATAAAGATAGGCTAAAAATAGTTCTTCTTCTAAAAAACCTCTGTCTAATGTGGGGAGACAACATGAAAACAATGATGTCCAAATAAGATACAGATAAGACAAAACTGTAAATAAACTTGGAGGGAAGGTATTAGCATTAAAGGGGACTGGGGAAAGTTTCTTGTAGAAGGTGGGATTTTAGCTGTGACTTGAAAAAAGCAAGAGGGTAGAAATGGGGAGGACAGCCAGTAAAAATGCACAGAATTGTCCATTGGGGTATCAATGTGTGAAGAATGGTAAGGAGCCATTATGAATGGATTGTAGACTGCATGGAAATGAGAGCTTAGGTGTATGGAGCTAGGAAGGGGTTAGGGTATGAAAGACTTTGAATGCAAAACAGAAGATTTTACATTTGACTCTGTAGGGATACTAAGCCACTTGAGTTTATTGAATAAGGGTGTTATATGATTGGACCCAGAGATCAATTTAACAATTGAGTGAGTGAACTCAAGGGCCTTGACAGAGAAACTATTGTTTAGGTGGAAGCTGGTAAGAAGTTAGGGATCATAGGAGCATTGGTTTATATCTGGAAGGGACCTTAGAGAACAGCTAATCTAAATCATCCATTTTTTTCAGGTAAGGAAAAGTGAGACTTTGAGAGGTAAAATGACTTGCCCAGAGTCGTACAGGGAGGGGATAGGAGAGCTAGGATTCAAACCTCTCTTCTTAGACTCCAAATTCAGTGTTCCTTCTTCTATACCACAGTCTTAGATCAATGCCAAAGCAGACACCACAAAAATGAAACAAAGGTAAATGACAACAAACAAACAAACAAAACATTATCCCAGGACACAGCAATGATCGCTATAGTCCCTTCTAGTTCAAGAGTCTCTGAGCCTGGGAGTGTGTAAGCAGCCTCAAAATGCAGATATGCAGAGATAAAGAACATGTCTGAGACTACAGGAAGCAGTCCTTCAATAACTGGGGAGAGTGAGGGCACAGGGAGAAGCA
Organism: Pseudochirops corinnae; assembly: GCA_028646515.1. Taxonomy (NCBI): domain Eukaryota; kingdom Metazoa; phylum Chordata; class Mammalia; order Diprotodontia; family Pseudocheiridae; genus Pseudochirops; species Pseudochirops corinnae. The sequence continues at coordinate 152,756,589 of CM053585.1, forward strand.
AAAATGAAAGAAAAGACAAAGGATGAGAAGTCTCAAGGACACAATGAAATAATTGTTCCTTTGAAGCAAATACATGTCTTGTTATATGGCAGAAAAGCAAAAGGAGCCCCACTAGGACATGCTGCTAGACAAACAGTTTGAGAAAATCTGAATTGATGCTCTCCTTCCCATCTCTGGAGAGAATACTACCAAAGGTGCTGGTCTGCATAACTGCATGTTTTAGTGGGGTTGAAAGGAACAGACAGGAAAGGACACAAAGTCCTTGTTAGAATGATAACCCACAGAATTGGCTTTCCACAAGGTTATTTAAAGGTAAAATTGGATTTCATCTCCCTCCCATGATCCTCTTGCCTTTTCACATGTCTCTTCCCCAAGACACTGAATGGGCATATGCCTGTAGAGGGTAGTAACACCACTACTCTCTCACTTCACACCTTCATTATTGGAACCCTAGACAGATCCTATAGTCTGTGTCTTTTGTAATTAACCTTCCCTGTTCTATCTTCAAAATATGCCCATCTAGTGTCTCACTGTGCTAATGGGTGGCATTTATGCATCTTAAAAGTGTTTCAGAAAACTAGGTATTAGACCAAAGACTGATTCTCATGGAAGGAAATTCAGGTCATAAGGCATTCCATTTAAGAATGACATTTTGGGATGTATTTTGTCCTCCTTAGGTCAAATTCTGGAAGCATGACCATGTGATAAATATGCTAAGGTTGTTTTTCTAAGACAGAAAAAATATAATATCCTATGCTTGCGATATGATTTCACCAGTCTCAGGAATTCCATCCACCAGTAAGAAATAGCTCATTATGAATTAATAGATAAGGGCTATCAAGGTGCTGGATTCATATAAAAGTTCAGTGCCTTGCCCGTTGTCACCCAGCTATTAAGTATCAGAAGTGTTTGTGAAAGATCTTCCTCACTCCAGGTCTAGCATATCCTAGTTCAAGCTCTCAGCATCCCTCATCTGGATTCCAATAGTCTCCCAATCGATTATTCTACCTCAATTCATTACCTCCAATTCATTTTCCAACACAACTGCCAAAAGATTTTTACTAAAGCACAAATCTGATCATGTAAAGCCACTTCCCAATAAACTCCACTGATTCCCTCTTACCATTAAGATCAAATATAAATACCTCCACTTGGTATTTAAAGCTCTTCACAACCTGGTCCCATTCTACTTTTCCAGCCTCCTTATATATTCTTCCCCTTGAAATACTTCATAGTTTAGCTGGCCTTCTAACTGCCTCACGTATGACACTTTATCTCCCTTTTCTTTTGCTCTGCCCTGGTTTTCCCACATTCCTGAAATGCAGTTTCTCTTCAACACCTGCCTCTTGGCATTCTTTATTTCCTCAAGACTCGGCTCAAGGGTCTCCTTAGGCAAAAGATCTTTCTTACTCCCTTGCCCTCTGCTTCTAGTGAGATTATCTTGCATTAAGTTTTTGTTTCATGTACCTATTATATTGCTGTTCCCTCCTCCATCATTAGAATAGAAGGTCTTTAAGAGCAGATACTATTTTCTTTTCTTCTTTGAATCCCTAGCACTTAACACAGTTGCCTGACATGACAGACTAATGTCATGTTGCCTCTAGATCCAATTTACAATTAAGTCAGAGAAAAGTTCATTCAAAGAACATAAAGTAAGGCTTGGATACAAAATGAAAATGAAACTTCTAAAGAACGCAAAGGCAACTTGGTAGGTCTACTTCACACTCACTATGATCTCAAGAAAGGAAGAAAGATTTTCATAAGGCTATCTTTTATAATTAAAATACATATATGCACACACACGCACGCACACATACACGTGCACAGACACACACATACACACACACACACACACTCACAGGTAAGACACATTTAGAGCCAGTTTTTATTGTTTCGTACACCTTTTTTCCTTTTCTTGGTCTCTTTTTATTTATTCTTCATCCTGTGGTTGAACTGCACTTTGTGAAGGCTTTAATATTTCTTTGTGTAGTGACATCCTTCACTCCATTTGCCACATCAAAAATCTTGACCTAGCTTTGACTCTTGCCCTCTTCCCTAATCTTACCCTCTCTTCTCGTATTCAGTAAGCTACAGAACCAGCCACCCACCCCCCCACCTCTGTTCACATTGCTATAATTTTTGGACCAGCCATTACTCCCTATCTGAACTTCTGTCTAGACAACTTCCCACCTCCACCTTCTCTCTCCTTTGTAGTGTCCTTCATACTATTGTAATAATAATATTTCTTGCACATATTCATGATCATGTCACTTCACCACTGAGAAATCTTTAGTAGTTCCCTGGTGCCCTCTCAAGCACATTTCAAACTCCTTAATTTGGCATGGAACAACTGCTGCAATCCAAAGTCATTCAGCTTTTCTAGACTTGTCTTGTATTACAACCCATCCATTCACTCCCTCCTCCAAGCAAAAAGAATTGCTCTTCCCCCAGCCACTTAGTATACATCCTGGGATATATCAGATCCAGACCTTTACTCTGGTGATTCCCTCTATCTGCAATGCCCTTTATTCTCCCATTCTTCTCTAGAGTTCTTACTCATTCTTTAAAGGTCAATTCAAATGGCAACTTCTCCAGGAAGCCTTATATAATCTATCTCTGTCCCACCAAACTCTGTCAGTAACAATTATACTACCTCTAATATCACACAGCAATTTGCTTAATTGTCTATCCTATAGCATTATAGCTAACCATGTTGTGTTTTATCTCTACTAGACCATAAGCTCCATAGAGGTACAGTCCATGTTTTTACTCGACTTCCTACCTGCCCCTGTGCTCTATACTCAGTAGAAGGTGAATAAATAATAATACTAATAATAATAATTTAAGGTTTATGAAGTGCTTTACAAATATTAGTCCATTTGATTCTCATATCAACCTAAAGATATAGTTGCTATTATTATATTTATTTTACAGATTAGGAAACTTAGGCAGATCGTGATTAAGTAACTTGCACTGGGTGACACAGCTAGTAAGTGGTTAAGATCAGGTTTGAACTCAAGTATTCCTGACTACCAGGTCCAGCGGCCTGTCCGCTGTGGAACCAAGATGCTTCTGCATGAGAAGAGAGCTTACTAAAGGAGTCAAGAAAGTCCTTAGCTTATTCTTCTCAGTCTTTTCCTACTGGCCTTGGGCCCCTTACATTTCATGGTGCAGTAGAACAGACAGTACTTTAAGAAGTCAGGAGAAATAACTCTGGTTTTGTCAGTTATGTGGTGATGGGTGAATCAATTCATCCCTTTGGGGCCTAGTTCCTTTATTAAAAAAGGGGGGGGGGTGTTGGGTCAAAAGATCTCTAAGAATCCTCCTAGGGCTGACACTCTACAATTCTATAATCCCCACCATTGTCACCAATACATTATACTTTTTTCAGTGTTCAGGTTGGAGAATCCAAGATCTGGAAGGCAGTTCAAAATCCAAATAGTCAAACTCATACCTGACCAGGACTTCCCTATATAACATACCCCATAAATGGCCATCCAGACTTTTCTTGAAGATCTTCAGTAAGAAGCAGCTTGGTCATGGAGCCAGGAAGACTTGAATTCCAACATGGTCTCTGACACTTGACACTCATATCTGTGTAAGTAACTTAACCCTGAGTGCCTCACCAAAAGAAAAAAAAAAAGCAGCTCACAACAGATATTCCATTCCACTTTTGAATGGTTCTAATTATTAGGAAGGTTTTCCTTCCATCAGTCCTAAATCTTCCTCTCTACATCTGCCACCATTTGTTTTTAGCTCTGTTCTCTTGGGCCCATCAGAACAAATTTAATTCCTTTTCTATAAGAAAGTCCTTCAACTACCATAAGGTAGTTATTGTGTCATTCCTAAATCTTCTCTTTTTGATACTAAGTTTTACCAGTTCCTTCAAATAACATTCATATGACATTATATCAACATCCTTCAACATTCTGACTATTCTCTAAAGGAAATAGTCTCATGTCCCCCAATGAAAGATAAATCCCTTGAGAACAAAAAATGCTTTTATTCTTCTGGTATATTCTATATTGTACTTAGCACAGTGCTGAACATAGAAAAGAAATTCAATAAGTACCCACTGATTAATTTGAACACTCTGACTTGACCTACTAGTCATTCATTTTTTCCAACAAATGCTTATAGAAAAATCACTCATACTGATATGATATTCAAACTCTATATAAATTAGCAGTGGATTCAAACTCAAATGAAAATATATCCCTATAGTCACATACTGACTCAGAAAAATACAACTTAGCATTATATTTATGTAATACTCTACTTTGTGACTGGCTAGGTGGCACAGTGGATTCAGTACTAGGCCTGGACTCAGGAAGATTAGATGACTTGTCCAGTGTCAAGCAGCTACTAAGTGTCTGAGACTAAATTTGAACTCAGGTCTTCCTGACTCAAGGCCTAGCACTCAGTCCACCAAAAAGAACTTCAAGCATGCACGGGATATAGCAACAGGTCTTAATTTGCAAGCTCTTTTGTTCACTACCCAGTTCTACATCAAACATAGATTGAATGTAGACTAAGGAGAATACTTGCAACTGTAGGTGGTAGTTCAGGGTAAGGAGCTATCATGAGGCATAAGTGGTATAGTGATCAAAAAGTACGTTCAGGAACAATCTGACTCCAACCCAAGGATTATAGTGAGGTCTCAGTTCTAGCTCCCAGCCTGTTTTGAAGCACAAAGAGGAAGGCAAGAATATCAGACCAAACAGGGAGCCTAAAATTTTTTTACTCTGAACCTGTAAAGATTTCCAACTATCTGAGAGAGGCTGAATCCTTCATCCACTATTGGAATTCAAGATAAAAGAGAACCCAAAGGTGTGTTGCTCAAACCCAAACCTCGGTTAGGATTATGCTGAGATTAGGCCAGGAGGAGATTTTTGTATTTTTTTTTCATACTACTTTGGGAGCACTTCAAAGCTAGTAGGTCCCCAGACTGACCTGTCTCTGAGATCCTGGACCAATATAACATTCAATGCCCTAAGAATAAAGCAACTAGACCCAAGAAGACACAAGCTTAGCACAGACATTCCACAGAAGCTTGAAGAATCCTGCCTTAAAATAAAGCCCAAAATGAAAAAAAAAAAAGAAGGATGAAAGGATGTGCAAACAAAAAAAGGAACCCCTCTAAAAAAGGCTGTTATGGGGTCAGAGATACTCAAGACCCAAATTCAGAAGAAGAGAGTAATTCCAAAATTTCTATAAGCAAAGCCTCAAAGACAGCTTTGGAGTCTAATAGCTTAGACACAAGTTCGACTAGAATTCCTGGAAAAGGTGAAATAAAAGTATTATTTTTTAACAAAGAGTTAAACATGATTTTAAAATTAAATGTTAGCTAAAGGGGGAAAATGGGAAAAGAAATAGCTGCAATGAAATAAAGAATTAGAAACAGAATGAATAGTTTGGTATAAATGGTATAAAATCTTACCTATGCAACAAACTCCCTGAAAATTAGAATACTTGAAATTGAAGGGATTCCATCAAACAGTAAGAAATAATTTTTAAGTAAAAAGACTAAAAAAAAAGAGAAAAAATATAAGATATAAGATGCAAAAGCAATTGAACTGGAAAACAGATCGAGGAATGATCATTTAAGAATCATTGGTTGGGGCAGCTAGATGGTTCAGTGAATAGAGCACCAGCCCTGGAATCAGGAGAATCTGAGTTCAAATATTGCCTCAGACACTTAACACTTTAGCTGTGAGACCTTGGGCTAGTCACATAATCCCAATTGCCCTACTTCCCCCTCCTTAAAAAAATACAAAAAAGAGTCTTCAAGAAATAACATTCTTTAATTCTATGTCTTTGGGGGTATTGATGGTGGAGTCTAACACAGGAACTCAGGACTCAATAAATCATCATTGATTGATGCTATCACATGCTCCTGTGGTGGTGAGGAAAGTTGTAATACAAAGTACCCTCAAAAGTTCTTTCTAGGGAATGGGGAGTCAAGATGGTGGAGAAAAGGCAGGGATTTGTCTGAGCTCTCCCTCAAATCCCTCTAAAATCTTTAAATGATGACTCAAAACAAATTCTGGAGCAGTGGAACCCACAAAATGATGGGGTGAAACAATTTTCCACATTAAGATGACTTAGAAGGTGGGCAGGAGAGGTCTCACTGAAGTGAGAATAGAGCACAATCCAGTGCAGGCATGCAGCAGCAAACCTGTAGTACATCTTAGGGGCAACTGAATCACTGGCAGCAATGAGAGTTTCTGGACCTCTCAACTCATAAATGGTAAAAGTGTCAGGCAACTGGTCAGAAGAAGATTACAAGAGTCCCTTTTTTGGCACTGGGGGCAGGATTCTGCTGCATAGATCATACTTGGATCTGGGGCATAGTCCTGGGTCTCAGACCCAGGGTAAATAGGAGCACTAGCAAACCAGAGCTTATGGCAGCAGGGAAGCTGGGGCCCTTGTCACAATTCCAAGGCAAGAAAAAGTGTTTGTAGTAACTCACAGACCAGAGCATAGGCCAAGAGAGTAATGAACACACTTCTTGCTAGATCATACCACCTTGAAAGAACCAAAAACATATAGGTCCCCAGAATTATCTCTGAAAACAGCTGCAAAAAAAAAAAATCCTGAAGTTTGGATCAGTGGTGTCTGCACTCTCGAAACATAGCCCCACTTTAGCATGGGGTTAAAAGTCAAGAAATAGACTAGAAAAATGAGTAAACAGAGAAAAAAAGATACTGACTATAAAAGTTACTATAGTGACAGGGAAGATCAAAAGAAAACAAAGTCAAAACTGCTATATCCAAAGCTTCAAAGAAAAATGCTAATTGGTCTCAGGTCATGGAAGAGGTCAAAAAGAATTTTTAAAACCAAGTAAGAGAGGTAGAGGAAAAATCAAGGAAAGAAATGAGACTGATGCAAGAAAATTGTGAAAAAGAGTCTAACAGCTTAGTAAAAGAGGTACAAAAAATACTGAAAAAAACAACACCTTAAAAAACAGAATAGGTCAAATGGTAAAAGGAACAAAAAAAAAATCCAATGAAGAGAAAAATGGTTTGAAAAGCAGAACTGGCCAAATGGAAAAAAATATACACAAAATTTTGCTGAACAGAACTCCTTAAAAGAGCAAAATTGGTAAAATAGAAAAAAGACGTACAAAAACTCACTGAAGAAAAGAACACTTTAAAAAATAGAATTGGCCAAATGGAAAAGGAAGTACAAAAACTCACTGAAAAAAGAAATAATTTCTTAAAAATTAGAATTGGGCCAATGGAAGCTGATGACTCTATGAGATATCAAGAAATAAAACAAAATTTCTAAAAATGAAAATTTTAATAAAAAATGAAAATTTTTAAAAAATAAAAAGTAAGAAAATGTGAAATTGGTAAAAGAAACAAACAAACAAAAAACAAAAACATTTGACCAGAAAAATAGAGGAGAAATAATTTAAGAATTATTTGGTTACCTAAAAGCCATGATTAAAAAAGAACTTAGACATCATCTTTCAAGAAATAATCAAGGAAAACTGCCCTGATGTTCTATGACTAGAGGGTAAAATAGAAATGGAAAGAATCCACCCATCACCTCCTGAAAGAAATCCCAAAAGAACAACTCTCAATAGCCAAAATAAGCTTGACCTGAAACCATGGTTTGGCCCTAGGGCCAGGACAAGTAGCAGCTGGAGTCTTCAAGAGAGTGGATCAGTGGCAGGTGTGGTGATTTCCAGAATTATCAACCCATAAGAAACAAGGACTAAGTAAAAGGTCAGTAGAACTCAGCTAAAATCAGGAGAGAAAAGCAAGTCTGGCCAAACTGCCTCCAGGGCAAGGAAGCAGCAGAAATGGCGGCCCTGCAGCCGCTTCCATGTGGCTGCTTCAGAAGCTCCTGACCTGCAGATTGCAAGGGAGACAAGCAATCATTCAGAGGCTAAGTGCTCTTGCCTTGAGCTGCCTGGATCCAGATTGTGGTCTTGGGTGGTGGTCCTGAGGTGCATTTTCAGTGAGTCAAAGCTGGTGGGGGTTACAGAAGCCTCCTAATAGCCCCAGCAGCTGTGAAAACCCCAGCGACTTGGGACTGAGCTTTACTCTCTGGAAGCAGAGTTCTATTGAGCCCAACAGTCAAGTAACTGACCGGCAACATGAGCAGGCAAGGGAAGCAAAGCAAACCCAGCAATGCAACTTTAGATTCCTCTTTTGGGGACAAAAAGGATCAAAGTATGGAAGGAGAGGAAGACAACAGAGTCAGAATTCCCACACCAAAACCTTCAAGAAAAATGTAGACCAGTTACAAGCCATAGAGATTCTTAAGAAGGATTTTGAAAACCAAATAAGAGAAGTGGAGGAAAAATTGGGAAGAGAAATGAAAATGATGCAAGAAAATCATGAAAAGAGAGTCAACAAACTGACTGAAGAAAATAACACCTTAAAAAATAG
>CM053585.1:152765490-152801469 GCA_028646515.1 Pseudochirops corinnae
ATATATATATACATACATATGTCTATATAGGAGGTATATATATGCATATGAATACATGCCTGAGTATTTGCATATATGTATACATAGAGTGCACAGGATCAATTGAATAGGAAGAGATGATACTTTAAAAGGTGAAATTGTGAGGTGGGAGAGGAATAGAATGAAAAGAGACAGGGAGAGACAGAATGGAGTCAATCATCTCATATACAAGAGGTTACAATGGAGGGGAAGAACAGGAAGGCAAAAGAGAAAGGGTCAACCTTATCTCATTGAATTTGGCTTAGGGAAGGAATGACATAAACTCTAAACTGGATATCTTGCCACACAGGAGACTAGGATAGAAGGGGATGAGAGGTGGGATGATGGAGGGGAGGTTTGCTGGAAGCACACACTTCTGTAAAGAGACATGGACAGGGTATAGAATAGAACAAGGGGAGGGTGGGAGAGGAAGGAGGGACATATAACCAGTCTCTCACAATATGTCCATTGTGGAGATGTTCTGAATACCTACACATATACAGCCTGTATTGAATTGCTTGTCTTTCCAGTAGGGGTGGGTGCTGAGGGAGGAAGGGAAAGAATATAGAATTTAAAGTTCTATAATCAAATGTTAAAAAATATATGTATGTGTATATATATATTATTAAACTACATGAAACTGGAAATTAAGATATACAGGCACTGGGATAGGGAGATCCATCTTGCCCTACTGGAAAGTCAGACAGACAATGGGGGAGGACATAGGAGAGAGCAGATTGGGGGAGGAGTTATACAGTGGGATGGCTGTTTTGGGGTGAGGGGGGCAGATGGGGAGAAAATTTATAACTCAAAATCTCATGGAGATGAATGATGTAAACAATAAAAAAAAGAACTACTCCCAGCCAGAGGGTAAAATAGAAATGGAAAGAATCCACCCATCACCTACTGAAAGAAATCCAAAAAGAACAACTTCCAGGATTTGAGAGAATATTATAACCAAATTCCAGGTCAAGGAGAAAGTGTTTCAAGCAACTAGAAAGAAACATTCAAATATCTTAGAGCCACATCAGGATAATACAAGAGTTAGCACTTTCAACGTTAAAAGATAGGAGGGCTTGTATGATATTCCAGAAGGGCAAAAGGGCTAGAATTACAAACAATAATCATCTACCCAGCAAACTAAGTACAATCCTTTGGGGAGAGGGGTGGGTAGAATGGATATTCAATGAAATGTAGGACTTTCAAGCATTCTAGATTCTTAAAAAATGAAGAGTATGGCTAATGACTTTGAGCTGCTCTGCCTTATTTAAATCCAATCTACTCGCAAGTCAAGATATCACACTCAAGATGTTGTTTGTCCTCTTGGAGAACAATGGAAAACAACTACAGAAAAGACCAGAGCTCAATAGAAAATTTGACTTTGAAATACAAGACTCAATAAAAGCATAAAAAGAAAAAACAGGAAAGAAGAATCTTAAGAGATTCAATAAGGTTAAATATTTTACATTCCTATATGGGAAAATGATACTTGTGACTCCAAGAAACTCTCTCATTATTAGGATAATTAGAAGGAGTATACATAGACAAGGGCATGGGTGTGTGTTGAATATGATAGGATCAATTATCTAAAATAATAAAATTTAAGGAGTGAGAAAGAAGAATGTACTGGGAGAAGAGGAAAGGGAGAGGTAGAATGGGGTAAATTTTCTGACATAAAAGATGCACAAAAGAGTTTTTATAGAGGAGAGAAAATGGGATGTGTTGGGCTGGGGTGTTGGTTTGAGAGAGAGAGAGAGAGTAGAATAAACGGGGGAATAGGATGGAAGGAAAGACATAGTAATCATAAAAGTGAAAAAAATATATATATATATATAAATTTCTTTAATAAATATTTTATTTCTCAAATACTTAGAGAACTGAGTCAAATTTATAGAAATGAAAGTAATTCCTCAATTGATAATTGGTCAAAGGATATGAACAGGCAGTTTTCAAATGAAGTAATCAAAGCTATCTATAGTCATATGAAAAAACACTCTATATCACTATTGATCAGAGAAATGGAAATTAAAACAACTGTGAGGTACCACCTGAAATCTGTTGGATTAATGAATAAGATAGAAAAGGAAAATGACAAATGTTGGAAGGGATATGAGAAACTGAAAAAGTAATGCATTGTTGGTGAAGTAGTATACTGATTTACCATTCTGTAGAGCAGTTTGGAACTGTGCCCAAAGGACTATAAAACCTCATATATCTTTTGACCAAGTAATACCACTACTAGGTCTATATATCCCAAAGAGTTAAAAAAAAAAAAAAAAAAAAAGGAAAAGGACCTATATGTACAAAAACACAGCAGTTCTTTGTTAATGGTGGGAAAGCACTGGAAAGTGAGATGTCCATCAATTGGAGAATGGCAAAAACAAGTTGCTGTATGTGATTGTGATGGAAAATTATTGTGCTACAAGAAATTACTATCAGGATGCTCTCAGAAAAATGTGGAAAGAAAAACCATGAACTGAGGCAAAATGAAGTGAGCAGAACCAGAAGAACATTGTATACAGCAATAGAAATATAATACGATGATCAACTGTGAATGACTTAGCTTTTCTCAGCAATACAGTTGATTCAAGATAATTCTAAGTGACTTATAATGAAAAATGCCATCCATCTCCAGAGAAAGAACTGACGGTGCCTGAACGCAAGTTGAAGCATACTTTTCCTTTACTTTATTTTTCTTGGTTTTGTATATATTTTTTTTCACAACATGACTAACATGGAAATGTGTTTTGCATGACTGCACCTGTATATAACCTATATGAAATTGCTTGCTTTCTCAACGGGGTAAGAAGGGGAGAGAGGGAGAGAGAGAATTTGGAGCTCAAAAATAAAAAAAAAAATGAATGGAAAAATGTTTTTGATGTAATTTTGAAAAAATAAAATGTTTTTTTTTTTTTTAAGTTCTTTCTAACAGGTGACGATCACTGTATTCCCTGTACCTGGTCATTCTTTTGGACAGTTCCTTGTCTTTTGCTCTTTATTTAACAGTGTGAACTAGAACAGAAAAGCTTTTTCAATTTGTTTGAAAGTAAGTAAAGAAAATTAAACCAAGGTCCCACTAGCATCCTCTAACCATGATTCTGGGTCAGAGCAGACAGCCATGGTGTCTCTTCACTCAGCACAACAGGCAGAGAAACTTGGCAGACTCTATTGCTCCTGCCTAGTTAGAATGTAGCTGGTTGATTTAGCTGACAACTGTGATTGAAATTGTCTGTCACTAAGCACGAAGCAGCTGATACTTAATAGACAGCAGTTTTTCACATGCCACTACATTTTCCCCCCATTCCTAAGCATCTAAAGAGCTCACCTACTTCCTCTTGAGATGCATGCCTCTTATACCTAAGTAGCTGTCAATTTGTATATTTTTAAGCTTACTCTTTCTTTTTCTCTCTTGAGGCTATAAGGGCTACATCTTTATTTCTATTCCCTGGACATCACACATCTGTTTGGACACCCAAAGATAGCTGAGTAGACTCTCTTTCTTTGTTAACAGTGGTCCTTATGGTTCCAAAGGGATGTGTGGCTAGAAATTCTGGATTTTCCTTTTAGGAGATCTCTTCTTTGATTTATTTACCTTAATCTTTATCTCCCACCACACATTGCATTTTAATTCTCTCTCTCTAAACAAACACATCTATACCTGGACATGCATATACATCTATGTGTGTGCATGTACATACACATAGATACATATGTGTATGTGTACATATATATATATTTAAAATGCAGCATGTGACAGGGGATATAGATCTACCATTAGCATCTGAATATGACATCTTTTTTTAAGGGATTAATATTTTAAACATTTTTTATAATGTCTATATTTCCTAATACATCTCTTTCCCCTCCCAAAAACTCATCCCTTATAACACAGAATGAAATTAGAAAAAAAAAAAAAAGAACATAAAACTGGAAAACCTATTGAAAAAATCTACTACTGGCAAAATTCTACAATGACATCATCCACCTCTGCCAAGATGAGACAGGGTGGGGTGGTTCTTTCTCATAGATTAAATTTTCTTTGAGGTCAAGCCTAGTCATTATCATTTCACACCATTGGGTTTCATTTGTTTTGCTGTTGCCCTTTCCATTTACATTATTGTATAAGATATATTTAAACGAGTAGACTTGGCTGAATACAGACAGGTTTCATTGCATGGAAAAATAAAGTCATCACAACTTCATGCAAGTTATTATGATGGTCCTGTGGTTCAGGAAAAGACACAACAATCTAATCGGAGGGATAGAGTTGTAGGTTTAAGGAAAGAATACCTGGGTTAGAAACTCACCTCAGGTAGCATTATTTCTCTTTTGGACTGGAACCCTGAGGGTCTTCCCCTCCCAGTTATTTTTTTTAATTAAATGGGCCATCCCTTGAGTAACTACTTAAAGAGGCCTATTCATTGGATGGGCCTTATCTCACTCAAAGTGAGAACCTGAAAAGGCCTAAAAGTACCAGGGTCTCACATTGCATCCTGATGAATATCTGGCCACTAGACTCAGATGGCTCGGAGGAGAAAGTGAGACTATGACCTTGAGCCTTCCCTCACTCAAATCAAAGTCAACCACAAGTCATGTCATCATTCCCTGATGTCATGGTCCTCTTTGGAACAAAGGACAAACACAAACAACTACAACGAGGGAGGGCAAGTCCCTTAATTCTTCTGGGCCTTGTTTTCCTCATCTGTAAAATGAAGTTGGATTCGGGGACTTCTAAGGTGTTTAATAAATGTTTGTTGACTGGATAAGGGCCTGTACAAGGACACTTTTAACCCTCAGATTTGTGATACTTCATCAGTAAAGAAATTCAGACTGCTTATTTGGAAATGTCACTTGCTCAAAGTCAGCAAGAATTCTTCATGAGAAACAAAATGAAAGACAGGATAAACATATGTGGCATGAAGAAATTAATTTGAAAGATATAAATTTCACCTGCACTTATTTGATAAAGATGTGGAGAAAAGTAAACAGATGACTAAAGAGGAATGGGAGAAGTGAGATCACTGTATATGAGAAAATTAGAAGAGCATATTTCAACTGTGTTCTTCAGTCAAATAAACTCTGCACTTGCAGAGCCAAATAATGTGCCACAGCTGGGTTCCTGTAAAATATGGGAAGCAGTTAGATTCCTTTCTTTATTAAATATACAGGGTGCTTTACTATTCAGTTTCAATGACTGTCATTTTTGCCTTCTCAGTTCTTTCCCCTCCATAAGAGAAATAATTTTCCTCTTTCTTTCCCCCCATTGCTTCCATAGCCTTATTCCTTCAACATTTATAGATGCCATTTGTGTCTGGAGCTCCATGCATTCTTTCGATAAGATAGTCTTTATCCTCACAGAGCTTATAATCTACTCTAATCTATTTATGTAATATTATGTTTTATATACTCTGTGTAGGAATATATGCATTGTAGGGCGTAGGAAGATATAGTACCTCATGCTTAAACATGAGTAGAAACAGAGCTGAATTTGGAACCAGAAGACCACAATTCAAAGCTCAGTTTTATCTTGTAAAGCCTGTGAGACATTAGGAAGTTTATCTGGGATTCAATGTGCTGCAGTGGAATGGGGCTTAGATTTGGAGTCAGAAGACCTGGGTTCCGATCCTGTCTCCACTGTTTACTTCCTGCATAAACTTCAAGTCACTAAACCTCTCAAGGACTTATTTTCTTCAGCTGTAAAAGGAAGGGTGGAAATAGATGACTTCTAATGCTTATTCCATGTCTAAATCTTTTGTTCTAAGATGGTTTATATGTTATAATACTGAAATACGTGTTCTTGTTGTAGTCAATAAAGCCTTATTAAATACCTGCTCTGTACAAGACAAAAGGAATTAAAAACAAGCAAAAAATATCCTTGCTGTTAAGAAGCTTATGGTCTATTAGGGGTTAGAATGTGTAGGAATAACCCTGGATCTGGATTAAAAGGGCTTGGAGTTGATTGGTGGTTCTGCTACCAATATGCCACCATCTTGTAAGATCCTATTGGTCTTAGACTCCACCTTATCTCCAGCTTCTATCCATCTTATTGGAGGAAAGAGCCATGAACTTTAAAACCTCCACTGAAGGAGGGAACTGGGCTCAGCTTAGAAATATCTCCTCATTTCTCATCTGATCCCATAACTTTGGGATTTAACTGACTGTTCCATCATCCCATCAAACATCCCCCTAGGCTTTTCCACTCCTTTTGTGTGTGGACTTCCCTTATTAGGTTATAAGTTCCTTGAGGGCAGGGAATGTCTGTTTTTGTATCCTTTGTATTTAGCACAGTGTCAGGAACATAGTAGGCACGTGATAAATATTTCCAAGTTATTACCTGTGTGGTTTTGGGCATGTCTCCTAATCTCTCTGGGACTCAGTTACCTCATCTGTAAAATGAAAGGAGGAGACCAGACGAATTTTAAGGTCTCTTTGGACTCTAAATCTATACTCCTGTGATAATGAACAAGGACGTAAAAGGGGAGAATTTTAAAGAAAAACTAGAGCACTAATAATCAGAGCCTTCTGAGAAGGCTCCACAGTGAACAGCTAATGATTCTACATTAGGAACAAGTATTTATTAAGCACCTACTATGTGCCAGATACCATGCTAAGACCTTTAAAAATATTATTTCATTTGATTATCACATCTGTAGGAGGTAGGTGCCATTTTTATCTTCATTTTATAGTTAAGGAAACTGAGGCAGTTAGAATTTATGTGACTTGTCCAGAGTCTCATGATCAGTAAATGCCTGAGAACAGATTTAAACTCTGGTCTTCTTAACTCCAGGTCCAGTGCTCTATCCATTACATAGCCTATTGGGAGAGGACAGAGTCCATTCCAGGCGGGGAAAAGAGTTTGTCAAATGTATGGAGACAAGAAGTGGGTTGTTTGAGGTTGGAGAGTAGCGAGGACATTACTTTACTTGGAGCAAAGGATGCATGAAAAAGAGTAATGGGACATTACGATAGATGTGTGTATAAATACACATATATGTAAATGTGTGAATTGATGATAGAATGAAAAAGAACATTGGATTTGGAGTCAGAAGAAAACTTGATTCAATTCCTGGATCTATCATTTCCAGTATGATGTGGAACAAGTCACAACTTCTCTATTCCTCATTTTTCACAACTAAATCTAGTGAGGGGGTGGTCAGATTACATGAAATTTATACCTTCCTGAGATAATACTTATGTTATTATGCATTTTTCCTACCTATACTGTGTTTGCACACACCTTCATGGGCAGATGGAGTACCCATAGGGAATAAATCACAAATCTTTGAAAAACCCTCTGTATTTTACATACACTCAAGATATTGGGAGATACCCTGTTTTCCAGAGCTAAAGCCCAGTAAGCAAGCTATGTCTGAGCTTGGCATAACAACAATCCTTTGTGTTCACCCTCTGGCAAAATCATATAATTTTTCTATTGCTTTGATCCTTATTTTGCACGGGGTCCCAGGGAGTTGGTACTGAAGCCAACATGCTGTAGTAAAAAGTGATCAAGCAAATCTCCTGACATGCTAAGTAAACTGAACCAGGTTCTTCCTTTGGTACTGTACCCACTGAATGATCTTAAGGCTCAACAACCCTAAGGACTTCAGACAAACAAAGGTCAGTGATTCTAATAACTTAGAGATGGTTCCCACAGGACCCAAGAATCCCTGTATTGTTCCCAAAAATCCCAGCCACATAAATTGTTTACTCAAGACCTACGAAGGCCTTTGTTGTGGTCCTGCCTTTTGTGGTTTTTATGCATAAAAAACCTATCCCTACCATAAGCTATTAGGCCTCCTTTTTAGGAGGACTTCTACTTGCAAGTGTTTTACTCACTTTGAAATTAAACTTCTGTTTGATTCTTGGCCTGCTTTATTCATTCAAGGCCACTTACACATTAGAGACCAGTTCTGTTCTGGTTGACACTATCAGTCTTTTTTTTCAGTTGAGCCCATTTCTTTGTGACCCCATTTGGGGTTTTCTTGGTAAAGATGTTGGAATGGTTTGTCATTCCTTCTACAATTCACTTTACAGATGAGGAAAATAAGACAAATAAGGTTAAGTAACTTGCCCAGGGTCACACAGCTAGTAAATATGTGAGGCTAGATTTGAACTCAGGAAGATGAGTCTTCCTGACTTCAGGCCAAGCTTCTATCCACTGTACCAAAGCTATCTGCTCAGAATAGAGCCCAAACTCCTTAATTTAACAGTGAAGGTCCTTTTCAATTTAGCTTTAATTTGCCATTACAAACTTTGCTTGCCTATCTAAAATTCTGAGCATCCTTCTCCTTTACTCATAGGGAAGCCAAGTTCCTGAGAAAGAGCTTTCCTTCACATTTGTAAAGAATATCCCTAAGTCTCTAAAGGTGTTTTCCTATAATTCAGTAGACTTAAATCATTACTCTGGTGTATTTTTCCTAATGTCAGTCACCTATGATTAATTGATTAGTACCATTTAACCTATTAACATTAATCACCTTTTATATAAGGGACATTTACAGTGAAGAAATAACAACAGCAGAAATTACCAAGCAACCCCTTTCCGCCCTGAATCAGGAGGTCCCCACTTTCATTTCTCATTTCATTTCCTAGAAAAAGTAGGCTCACACTTAAAGCATTGCTCCATCAAATAACAGTTTCGAATGGGACATAGCTGATGGATGAAACTGTGTCTCTGCTACTACTGTTAGGCTAAATTAAGCAAGTTTCTCTTTAGGGCCTCAGAAGCCACTTTGGCCATGCTTGGACACCTGCAAATCTTGGTATGGAATCCAGCTTCTGGATTTCTGGTGTTCTCTCTTGCACTTCTGACCTTTCAAAGTTCACAAGATTATAGTTATGTCTAAAACATCTTCACCTAGAAGCTGAAAGAATAGACAGAACAGAGACAAAAGCAACATCTGGGCCATAGTCTTATGGACACATGACAATGACGCCTTTGAAGGGGAAGGAAATAAGCATTTATTAAGCACCTAGTATGTTCCAGGCACTGGGATAAGTGCTTTACCAATATTATCTCCTTTGATCTTTATAACTCCAGAAGGGGGAGGTGCTATTACAATCTGAATTTTACAGCTGAGGAAACTGAGGCAGATAGAGGTTAAAGGACTTGCCCAGGGTTGCAAAGCTAATAAGTAAGTATCTGAGGTCAGATTTAAATTGAGGTCTTCCTCACTCCTAGCCCTGGATTCTATCTACCTCATCACCTAGCTGCCTCCATCTCTGAATAGATGAAGACCTAAGGCCTCTCTTCCTATGGAGAGCTAATAGAAGTCTCTGACTCCTCAGTCAACCACAGTCAGGAAGAGGCTTACTTTGTCCACTTAAAGCTTTTTAAATATATATCATGTCTGACTCAGCAACCAGTCAAAAGCTCATCTCTTCACCAAAGGATTAGTACACCAGAACCAGTTATGGATTGCTTGTGTGTGCTTCAAAGTCTATGTGGTAAATGCATCAGCTCTGCATGATCATAGGGTTTGAGTTTGGCCAGTGTATATCTGTATCTATATGTGTTTCTGTATGTATATATGTATGTATGTATTGTGTGTATATAAATATATATATATATGTGTGTGTGTGTACATATAGACAAACACACACACACATCAATCACACTGTTCACCTTTAGGTATTCCACACTGAAGATAAAAGTTTACTACTACCATATCCCTAAGGATGTAGCATGCCTTCTTGTTCCTGTGAATTTGTTCAAACTGTTCCCTTACTTGGATGCCATCTCCAGCTTCTGTCTTCTTTTTTTCCCCGCTCACAAATCTTCTCTGCTACTACACTAATTCTGACCTTCATCATCTCTCACTGCAAATATTGTAATAGACTCATATTTAGTCTCTCTGCTTCAATTCTCTTCTTTTTTTTATTCATTCTCCATTTAGTCAAAGGTTAATAGGCTATCAGAAGATCATGACTATTTGCAAAAATACTCTTTTTCCTGAATACTATTTTCCCAAAAAGAGTCTGAAGGTACTAGACATGGTTATCAGTAAGAAAGGAGGAGGAGAGGAGAATGAAGAAGGGAAGGAAAAACTGATTTTCTTTGACTATTTCTGACAGGAAATGATTGGTTATTGGTGTGGAATTCCCATTAGAAGCAGCTTGAGACCATTATCTAATTAGTACAAAGGTAGAAAATCAATGTCAAATTAGCAAGAAGTATACAGATAAGAAGATGACATTTTGAATAGTCACAAAAGCTTCCACTTGATCTATTTAAATTATTCATTAATGGGGGGGGGGAAGAAAATGGAAAAAAGAAAAAAAGTATTGACTTTGATTTTCTGCAAAAATTAAACTGATAGAAAGCAATAGCTACAATGAAGAGGCTAAAAGACCCCAGAAACTTTCTTAGACAGAATGTATCTTAACTCCTTTGCAAGTGTGGTACGGCAGCAAAGGTAAGAGCTGTTTAAAATGCAAGCTCGGCTTTAGTAAAAATAAAATAGAGAATGAGAGAACTGAGTCAAATTTACAAAAATACAAATCATTCCCCAATTGATAAATGGTCAAAGGATATGAACAGGTAAGTTTCAGAGGAAAAAATTAAATCTATAGTCATGTAAAAAATGTTCTAAATCACTATTGATTAGAGAGATGCAAATCAACACAACACTGAGGTACCACATCACATCTACCAGATTGGCTAACATGACAAAACAGGAAAATGATAAATATTGGAGAGGATGTGGGAAAGTTGGAACACTAATTCATTGTTGGTGGACTTTTGAGCTGATCCAACCATTTTGGAGAGCAATTTGGAACTATGCCCAAGGGGCTATAAAAATGTACATATCCTTGGAACCTGCAATACCACTTCTAGGGCTGTATCCCAAAGACATCATAAAAATGGGAAAAGGACCCACATGTACAAAAATATTTATACCAGCTTTTTTTTGTGGTAACCAAGAACTAGAAATTGAAGAGGTGTCCATCAATTGGGGAATGGCTGAACAAGATGTGGTATGTAAATGTAATGGAATACTATTGTGCTATGAGAAATGATGAACAGATGACTTTCAGAAAAACCTGGACTTATATGAACTGATGCTGAGTGAAGTGAGCAGAACCAGGAGAAGATTTTACACAGTAATAGCCACAGTCTGGAATGACTGACTGTGGTAGACTTTGCCTTTCTCAGCCATGCAAAGTCCTAAAACAATTCCAAATTTCTCCTGATAGAAAATGCCATTCACATCCAGAGAAAGAACTATGAAATCTAAATGTAGAACAAAGCAGACTATTTGTTGTTTGTTTATTATTTTGTTTTTTTTCCTTCTCATAGTTCCTCCCATTCATTCTAATTCTATACAACATGACTAATGTGAAAATATGTTTAATAGTAATGTATATGTAGAGCCTATATAAGATTTCATACTATCTTGGCAAGGGCCGTGGGGAAGGAGGGGAGGTCATTTAAAACTTATTGCAGTGAAAGTTAAAAATTAAAAATAAATTAACAACAGCAACAACAACAACAACAAGATTAGAATCCACATCCAGAGAAAGAACTATGGAGTTAGAATGCAGAGCGAAGCAAATAGGCAAATAGGGTTAAGTGAGTTGTCTAGGATCACACAACTGGTAAGTGTCAGAGGCCAAATTTAAACTAAAGAATATCTGTCTTGCATTCAGATTTGACACTCTATCCACTAAGTCTATCCACCTCTATCCACCTTACTACGATATAGCCTTAACCAGGGGTAGGTAATCTGTGACCTTCTAAGTCCTTAGGTGTAGCCTTTTGACTGAGTCAAAGTTTTATGGAACAAATCCTTTTATTAAGTTTGAATTCAGTCAAAATGCCACAGTTGAGGCCACAGGTTCCCGTTCCTGACCATAATCTTATATTTATAGTGCCTATAATACATATAGCCATAAGAGAAAGAAATTCTCCAAATCATAAATAATTAGAAAAATGAAAATTATCACAACTCTGAGGTTCTACCTCATATTTAGATCATCTCCAACAAAATTCTTCATGTATAGCCCCTTTATATATTCCCTCCATTGTCTTTTTTGGTAATGCTCATATCAGTTCAGTTCTTTGAAGACTATGGTGTTCCATGACTAAGCCATACATCTTCATGATTCTATAGAATATATATAAGTTTCAAATAAGGTGTTACCTATGAATATATAAAAATTATATAGGATCCCTCTACAGATAACTTTGTTCAACAAGAGGGATAATAACTTTGTTCAACAACTCTCTGATTACAACTATAAGATGGGATATGAAAATGGAGATATATGACCACCAGACATATTCACCAGTATCACAGAGAATATATAATGGAATTCCAAGTTGAAGGATTCCATATACCTGGAGAACTCCTCCAGATGCTTCTGTTTGTAGATAATATTATGCTGATTATAAGCAAAGCTTACCAAACTGAGACATTATTCCTCAGATGAATGTGGTCTATAGTACAGATATCTTCAATTAGACAATCTAGAGAACTGGCCTAAATTATTCCCATACATCAGCGGTTCTCAACCTGTGGGTTGCGACCCTTTTGGGGGTCGAACAACCCTTTCACAGGGTTCACAGGGGTCGCCTAAGACCATCATAAAACACATATTTCTGATGGTTTTAGGAACTGAGACATGGCTCCTCTATCTGTCTCCACTTGGGTCCACCCACATGCAGATACGCCCACATATGAGTATTAAAGGGTCACAGCATTAGGAAGGTTGAGAACTACTGCCATACATAGTATTTCAAAGGTATTCCCTTCTTCTGGACCCTTCAAAGCAGGATTGAGGAGTTTCATAAATGTATTTAAAATTTCTAATATTCCAGGGCCAAATTGGTTTGGGAGGTGCTGCCAGTAACAATAGATAACTGTTGCCAATAGGATGAGTTATCAAAGTAACAGGTTGCTACTCATAGGCTCTAGAGAAAGTCATCATGGTTAAAAACATGAGTGATTTGGTAGAGGACAACACTTATTCAATGGTCAAGCAAAGAGACATTGTCTCTTATGGTAAGAAAGATATGGGAAATGAAGAACAGTTAAGACTAATGAAAAGCACAACACTGTTTCCCAAATTCCAAGGGCACAGGATACTTTTGTGTTTTCATGCCCTGGTGTAACAGTAATGAGATTTGAAGTTCCTTTTGTGTGTCTAAACTAAGAGGTACTTAGCACCAAGATCAGATTAAGCCTCTGTTAAAGAAACAGAAGGTATGAACTCCTGTCTCCTGTTGCTTATGTAACAGGAAGGGGCCGAACAAGAAGGGGCAATATTTATGAAGAAAAACCCAGAGAGGGAGAGTCAGAATTTCTTGGGACAAGGATCTGGAGGCAGAAGCTGATGCTGCTGGAGAAAGAATTTCTCTCAGCATATCTGGAGGCTGGGCTGCTACTGCTGGCCTGAGAATTGAGAAGAAAAATTAGAACTGGTAACTGAGACAGATCTTTTTGGAGCAAACTCCATGGAGGCAGAAGCTGCTGCCTCTGGGAGGCTGAAGAGGAGCCAAGGAGGATGAAGAGGAAAGTCTCCCACCAGGTTAAAGAGAATGATTTTGATTCTGATAACCTAGATGGAGAGATTTTGATTCTAGGAACCAGCTGAAATTTCTGAGTCTGAGGGCCAGCCGGAGCTGCCAAAAGACTGAGGAAGCATGAGTGTGATAGATTTAAGACCTTGTCTGTTTGTGGCTTTGTTAAGCCCTGACTTCCTGGGAACAGAGACTGTGAAGGATTTGGGGTGGACTTGATGCTGTGAGCTTCAGTGTGGAACAGAGACTACACAGAGAGCCTGACAAGGACCTGGGAGCTGTCTGCCTTTGAACCCAGGTGATAGTTTGGTGAATTCAGGTAGGATCTGGGACCATGGAAGGGGATCCAGGGAATCTGAGAAACCACCCCGAGTCAAACTGAAAGTAGACTTTGGATACTGTGTACTGACTGAGAAATTGTAAATTTACTAGTGACCTAGGGGTGGAGGGTCTGTGTATTTTCTAATGATTGAATAGTGAATGATGAAGGATGATTAATTGACTAAATGATTGTACTTAGTGATTGATGACTGAATAAGTAATTGATTTGTAACCTAGTGTGTCCCACGAGTGGACAATTTTGACTATTGCACTTTGTGCCCCTTAAGGAGGAAAACCTCCCTAAGGATGATTGAATGATTAAGATGATTGAATGATTGAGTTATTAAATGACTGCTATTTGTTCAAAACTTTGTGACCACTGTAGTGGAAACTATGTGGCCATTTTCTGTGATAAGTTCTTGTGAATGCTGCATTTTGATTATCTGTGATAAGTTGTAATATTGTGAATGCTGTACTTTGATTTTCTGTGAATGTTTTGTTCTGATTTGTTATGAAATAGAGTGTTTGCTATGCTGTGTAATCAGAACCTTAAAAGCTGTTCATAGTAGCATTTGTCTGGAAAGCTGCTAATGCTTGGCTTTACACCTGGTTGATTAGACTGGCTTCACCTCCCATCTTTACCTAAATGAGCTTCCCCTGGATAGATCCCTGCTGCCCCTGGTAGCAGTACCACTGGGGGAAGTGTTCATCTTTAAATGGTGAAGGATAGGAACCCGTGAAGATGTATTATGTGATGGGTGAAATCTGTAATTATTGAAGAAACAAAGGCATTTAAGATTTCACCCATCACATAGACAAAGGAGTAGCATTTTCAGCTAAGTGCCATGGCTGCTTCCCCTTGACCATAGTTGCTCTTTCCCTGGTCATAGTTTGGCTGAATGACTGATTCCCCTAAGATGGCTTCAAACAATCAATAGAACCCCACTCCCACTTTGCTCTCACTCTAATACTGTGGCTTCTGCAGCCATATCAATTTCCTACTAAAAAAACATTTTTTGCTGCCCAATGTGATGAATATTTATCCTCCTAAAGGCTCTTATAGTAATGGATAACCCAGAGTGCTTCTTGAGCAGTTTACTGTTTGACAAGTTCTATTGACTGGAACTCTAATGTATAGGAGTTGTCACTTGCAAGAGTATTGAAATGTGGAAATTTCTCCTCTCCTGTCTTCCTTGGAATGCCTCTCAAAAAAAAAGAAGAAAAAAATCTGAGCCCTACAATGATTGACTTTCAGGTGTGACAACAATAGTGTCTGTAAGGGCTCTGCATGGTCCTTTGGTGTGTTATTTCTTTTACGATACTTTGCTGGGGAGAGGAGAGGGAGAAGGAGGAAGTTCATAGACATTAACAGTCTGACAGGTGTTGACAGTGAATTAGATTAACACCATCTTCATCTTATATTAAGGGACTATGGTTTCCTTCCTGACTCTGTTTTTTCCCCCTGAAATGACAGAAAGATGCAGTAATAGCTTCAAAGACACTTAAACAGCACATTTCTGGAGCAGAGAAAGAAAGAGATGGAAGCCAATTTGAAAATGCTTCTGAGTAATTTGATTGCAAGTATTTTCCCATCACTGGCAACTCAAAAAGCCCTACATCATTTTGTGAAGTTCCTTTCCCGAAAACTTCAAGCTGAAGGTGGTGAATGTGTAAATGATGAATTGGGCAGCATTGTGCATGCTATTTTACATTACAGCAAAATATTTCCCTTTATTTATACTTATCATTTGAGTCTCATGCAAATCATTTTGGGGATTAGGACAGTAATTTCAAAACTACCCTTCACATGAGCCTTGGTTAAGGTTTGGGGGTATTTTCATATTGGCTGAAGAGCTGTATATACCAGACATTGAGTAAACCTAGCACTTATGTCCCAAGCCCTATTGAAGACCTCCGCTTTAGAGGGAAGTTTGGGAATTAGCATGGTATGTAGAGAGAGAGTGTTGGATTTAGAATCAAAGGATTGAGATTTAAATCTTGGATCAACTAATTACTACATTGCAGATTTGAACAAGTTATTTAATATCTTTGGAACTCAGTTTACTTGCCTGAACTGGGGTATTCAGGGCTGCTTATCTACCTTTGGTGTTCACCTCTTACCCACTCTCACCAGTGTATCCAAGAAGCTATAGCATGCACAGTGGCCATACACCAGTAAAACCGTCTCCACAGATGGGTTAAATCAGGTTCAGGGTAACCAACAGACTTCAAATCCACTGATGAGTTAGGGGAATGCCTACGTCAAGCATATGAAGACTTCTCCTAGCAGAATGGGTGGATGAGAACAATTTGTTCCAATGGCCATGAAGATGGGCAAAGCAGATATTGTGGAGTGCTTAGAGTTTGGTCAGAGAACAAAAAATACCAAGGTCATCTACGGTATCCTGAGCCATTGCCAGTCATCTTGATTTTTGTCCTGCCGCTGGACTTCGATGACTCTGGGAGAGTGAGTCTGACAACATTGTGCAACTCTGCATCACTTAAGTCCAATTTACCCATGAGTCAAGACATCACCCTGTGATGTCATTGGTCCTCTTCAAAAACAAACGATGAACCACTTGGCAAAAAAGGGGCATTTGAACTATATATTTAAGGTCTACTATAGTTCTAAATCTCTGTTTCTTTGAATCTTACTAACAACAAGTCAAAGAGTGGAGGAAGTGTTACATAGAGGAGGAAAGGGCAGTGGACATGACATTATTATATAATGGCAATCTTAATATTATTCAAGAGTATGGACTATTTGAAGTATGTGCAGTGTATGAGGGTGGGTGTGTTAAATCAAGTTAGCTAAGTTCCACCAGGCTTCAGGCTGGAAAGCATGGCAACTCTCAAACATTATCTACCATTACAGAAAAGGTAGATTCTGTGTTGATTGAGGAAGTATATAAACTGAAGAAATCATAAATAACTGACTTCTTTATAGGATCACAGAATATCAGAGACCTGACCTCTGACCACTTTCCTCCCTGCCACCACTTTTGTTGCTGTTTCCAAACTGGATCTGAGAGACAATGTCTAGGAAGACTTAAACTGTTAAGCATTTTTTTTAGACTGGGCTAAACAGCTTTATTGGGAAGCACAGTGAGAGAAACAGAATAAGACCTGAAAATGATTGGGATGAAAAGAGTTCACCAAGAAATGAGGTTCCAAAATGGCACCCATATTATCCCATTCAAAAGAACTCTCTTTCAGAGAAGGCAATGGGCTGAGTAGACTGTACAGTTTGCTGGAATATGCAGTTCCCACATTCCATTTTCATAAGACTACCATACCCAGACCAACTTCTGTGGTAATGCTAGATACCCCTTATACCCCTTCTCCCACACAAATTACAAAATAAAAAAAAATCACATTTTTCTAGATCTTAAAATGTTCTTCAGCATTTGGTTCAAAGGGCATACATCTTCAGAAAGGAGTGCCCCCCCCAAATGATTCAATGTAGTAAGAAAATGGACTTCCTCAGACCGATAGGGATCCTTTCCTCACCTTCACCAGCCAATTTCAGCAAAGGAGTGAATGAAGTTGGGCTGAGGTTGGGGCTGCAAGGCTATCTTCCCCCAGCACAATATGGCATCCAAGGCTTGATGGGAGAGCTGGGATGATGTGACTTGGGGGGAGGAGGATCCAAGATTTAGTCAGAATCTCTTCTGGAAGAGTAGGAAGAACACTTGCCATGTTTGCAATGTTTATGCATTTTCTTATGAGCCTTCTTCATCTTCTTCGTCATCTTCTTATCCATCACTATACCTGACACCATTGCCTCTGGGGTCAAGGAATTCACAGAAGACACACAAGGGGCAGGAGGTGGGTAGTAACCTGGAGGTAGGCACGGACCTAAGGGTGGGCAGTCTGGGTATCCTGGCTGCTGCCCAGGGTCAAAAGCATTACCAAGAGGATAAGCTGGATTCACTGGGAAACATACAGGTAGGCAGGAAAGGTACCTGGAGGGTATGACAAATTGAGTGTATTGATGGGACTGGTAACCCCAGGGCACCCACAAGTTGAAGGAGGCATAGGATCCCCAGGAGGGTACATCCCTGGCTGCTCTGCATTGAGCTTCCACATGCTTCACTGTTCTGTTCCCTCTTCACCTCTGCATGAACCTTAAACTACTAAATATTGCATTCAGTGAAACAATAGATTCTCATCTTCATCCTGATCATTTTCTATCTTGCTGCTTCATTTATATTGCTTCCTCCTTTGATGATTACAACTATTTTTGTTTCTAGAAAGGCTGTGTTGAGTTAATCAATTTTGGTTTTTCCTTATCATATTCATGACTTTTTAGATTACAAGTCCTTTCCCTGGCCACTCATATATGTATATATATATATGTATATTTACATTAGACTATGACCTATTTGAGAGCAGAGACTGAATATTTTTTCCTTTCATTGTATTCTCAGCACTTAGAACATACTTGTTATATAATAAGCACTTTTTCATTTTTTCATTCATCTAGCTCAGTAATTGTCAAAATTTTTGGTCTCAGGACTCCTTTAAACTCCTAAAAATTATTGGGAACAAACCTGTCTTTGGGTGGAGCCAAGATTGTGGCATAGAAGCAGGATAACTCCATGAGCTCCCCCCATAACCACATCAATTATCTATAAAACATGATTCTAAACAAATTTTAGAGCTACAGAACCCACAAAGTGACAGAGAGAAACAAATCTCCCACTGAAGGCAGCCTGGCAGACAGATAGGAATGGTCTATTACAGAGTGCTGGGAGCAGAGCACAGCCCCACATAAGCCTGAGGTTTTGGCCCCATGGAGGCCCCCACCAGCAGTGGCTAGAGCGGACTTCAGGAGAGTGGATCACCAGCAGCTGTGGCGATTTCCAGAAATATCAACCCATAAATGTCAAAGATAAAGTAAAAGGTCAGTGTAACTCTATTGGAACTAGGTGAAACAGAGGTACAGTTTGGCCTCTGCCCCTGGAAGGAGAAGCAGTGGAGGTACCATGGCCATAAAGCTGCCTCCATGTGGCTGCTTCAGAGCTCCTGCCCTGCAGATCATAGAGGGGCCAAGTGACTATTCAAAGGGTAATCACTCTTGCTTTAACCTGCCTGGGTCTGGACTGTGGTCTTGGGTGGTGGCCTGAGATGTGTGACCAGAGAGCCAGAGCTTGTGAGGGCAGCAGAAAGAGCACCCAACTAATAGCTTTGGCAGCTGCAAAAACCCTAGTGATCTGGAACAAAGCTCTCCTCTCTGGAAGCACAGTTCTACTGTGGCAAAAAGCTCAAAAGTCAAGTAATTGAGCAGCAACATGAGCAAGCAAAGGAAGCAAAGCAAGCACAGCAATCTAACTTTAGATTCCCTTTTTGGGGAAAAAAGGATCAAAGCATGGAATGGGAGGAAGACAACAAAGACTCAAGCTTTGGAGAGAAGGCCCTGGAGCCCAAATGAATGACTTTCTCTGAATACACACACAGACACAGACACACACATGAACACACATGAACATACATGTATGTGTGTTTATATGCACACACATTTTTGAGAGTTAATCTTTAATGTTATTACTATGTTATCTTAGTGTATACATTTGCATATACATTTGCTTTGAACTAATTGTGTCCACTGACTGAATTTTAAGGCAAATACACCAACTGGAACTTGGGAGTTATAGTTTTAGGGGTACTGATGCAGAGAGCACCCAGAACTCATGGTAGTATTCACTCCCTAATTACTCAGCCTATAACCTACAAGTAGATCAACAGGTTAACATTCAACCCTTTGCTCCTGTGACTTTGCACAGACTGTCTGTCATGCCTAGAATAGTCTCTTTTATGACCTCTAACTCTTTCAATTATTGGCTTTCTTTGAGATTCCACTTCTAGAGATCTATCTTATTTAAAGGTTTTCCTGATTCTACTTCTTGCTAGTCTCATTTTCAAAATTTCTCACATTTTGTTAATGTTTTGTAGGGGAGTGTGGTGTGTTTGGTCCATCTATGCTATGTATATCCTCGTAGGTCTATCTAAATATAGTTTGCAGGGTGGCAAAAAATAGACATTGCTAGCGTCTATTCCCTCCACCCTTCCCCAAGGGAATCTTAGACTGTAAACTCCTTGAGGGCAAGGACTCTTTTTTTTTGTATCTTTAGAGCTTAGCACAAAGCCTGGTACATGGTAGGGGCTTAATAAATGTTGACTGATTAAATTATTTCTAACAGAAAGGAAAGCAGAAGTTGGGAGGCAGAGGCTGGCTATTCTCTTTTCCTAAGAGATAGGGGGAGCTAGGCTAGAATTATATCTATCTGCTTATTACTAGTCCAGAGCAGGGCTTCTTAAACTTTTTCTACTCATTCCTTTTTCATGTTTTGGTACCATTCATTGGTGTTGCATGACGTGAAGAAATGTACAGTGCAAAGTGCTTATGCTTTGTATTCAGAACCAAGGCTTTGGTGAAGTTGTATGATGTAACAGACAAGGACTGCCAGAAATACCTTGGATTCATTACAAGTTTGATTTTTAATTAATTTTTGTTTTTTGTGTGTTCAGAAACCTTTTACTGTTGCCAAATTTCCCCCACAGTTTAAGAAGTGCTGTTCTAGGGGAGGTAAATTTTACATTAAGGGTAAGCTCCTGATCAGTATTCATTAGTGGGAAAGAAAGACCATGAACTTCATTTTATATCCAAGGCCCAGCTTCCTTCCCATCAAATGCCAGTTTGACAATAAACACATAATAAATAGTAAACTTTTTATCCAAGCAGATAGCAAAATGGAAATCAAGGAAAGCATTATATGACAATATATATTAGATCATATAGAATGAATGAGCTCTCTCATTAGGAGTGAGATAATTTAGTTCATCTGAGAGAGACATAGATCTCACCCAAGAGGAAATTTCCCAAAGTGTCTAGTATAGAAAGCTGAAGTTAGGGACATGACAGAGACTGTCAGCTCCTCTCATGTCAGCTTCTTCCCAGAGTCTTTCTCTGCTTTCAGTGATATGAAGAGAAGTTGATATGCTGCATCTTCTCTCTTGAAGCTGGAAGCCAAAGGACCTCAATTTCTTTTTTCTCCCCCATTCACTAACTCAACACACCACTCTACTACATACAGGGTATTGAGTAATTGATCTCCACCAATAAGAAGCATGTAAAATACAACTGGCCTGTTGAGCCAAGGGTAGTATTTTCCCTAGCAATTATTTTTCATTTTGTCTATGTATTCTCATACCTAGCATAGTGATTTTCATATAGTAGGTGACTTAACAAGTGGTTGATGGATTGAATTGTTAAATTGATACACAAGGGAAAAGGACATGTATAAAAGATGGCAATAGTAAGATCAGATAACTGGGCATGGAAATGAAAATCCAATAAGGTCTTAAGAAGAATAGTATCAAGAGCACTGAAAAGAATGAATTGAGATTAGTTATGAAGACTAAACCTTAAGATAGGGTGGGTTTTTTAAAAGTTATATTGGGGGCAAGAGGAAGATAAAAGAGTTGATTAAATTGAAGGTAAAGTTACGGATGACAGTAAGGTACAGAACTACTTATGCTTATTTGAATTTGTATTTTTTTAAAAAGAAAATCATCTTTTGGATGAGAAAAGAAAGGATAAAACTGGTTAGCCAGGAGTTAAATCCTATGGCAACTAAAAAGAAGAGAAAAATGCACTTCGTTGTTTACATTAAGTTCACTGGTTTTATAATATATGGAACTTCTTTCAGTTCCGAGAGATAGAAACATAGAGACAAAGACAGACCCAGACAGAGACACGCACAAATACACATACATATACATATATGTATATGTATATGTGTGTGTATTTCTTGCTCTCTGCCTCTATATATCTATATCTACTATCTATATCTATCTATTATATATCAAGATAAATAATGGACAGACATACAGAGACAGAGATATATCAAGGAACTGAAATAACTAGTAGATATGATTACTGGACAATAGTCATTAATCTTTGCACATCATAGAGAACAGAAGAGGCTCTGTAAATCTAGAGAAGACAAAGATTGTCCCACTTTTCAAGTAAGATTTGAGAGTCAGCAAAGTATAGATCAGTGATCTTTGATTTCTTCACAAAATTTTGGAATGTATTATTAAAGAGGTGGTTTGTGAGCATTTATGAGGAAAAATGGAAATCATTAAGAGCTAGCATTTTGTTCCATTAAGAACAGTTCATAACAGATTAACTTCATTTTCTGTCTTGATAGGGTAACTAGGCAATTAAATTATAAATTGTCGGAGGTGTAGTTTACCTAGATTTCAGTACAGTATTTGACAGTCTTTAAGTAAATTCTTCTGGACAAGATGGAGATATGTTACTAGACAATAGTACATTCTGATGGATTCAAAAGTGGTTAAATCATTAGAGGTCAAGAGTAGGAGGTCTCTAGTAGAGTACACCAGATTTCTCTCCTTTGATCTTTTATAATTCAACATTTTTATCATTGACTAAAAGGCAAATTGTAGATTGCCTGCTTGTCAGACAAGTAGATGACACAAAACTGAGAGGGATGGCTAATATGTCAGATGAGGGCAAGCTAATATATTTACTTATTATTTAATTTTAAAAGTGCTTTGGTGGTTTCAGTGAACAGAAAGCTTAAAATGAATCAATAACATAACATGGCAGGCAAAAGTGCTAATGGTAGTCCAAGCTACATTTAAAAAAAGCACAAATGTCCAGGAAAATAAAAGTAGCAGCCCTATTCTCTGCCCTGTTCAGACCACATCTGGAGTTCAGCGTTCAATTCTAGGCTTCACATGTTAGACAAAACATCAATAAAATTCAGAGGCTAAAAACTGGATTTGGATATATGCAAGACACTATTCCTGGCTGTTTTCCTCTTCTATACCCTTCTGCAGTGACACTAACAACTCCCATTGGTTGAATGATAATCTCCATGCATACACTATATGTATATCCAGTTCCATATCTTGAATTCCAGTCACACATAACTGTCTCTTATACACCTATAAAGGGATGTCCTAATAGGTATTTCAAGTTCAACATGTCTAAAACAGAACTCATCCAAACTTGAATCTCTTTGTGACTTCCCTATATCTTTCAAGGGCACCAACTTTCTGCCAGTCACCCAAATTTATAATCTTAGAATTATTTTATTCTCTTCACTTTTCCTTATCCCCTAAATCCAATCAATTTCTATGCTAAATTCTTTCAAAGCTCAGTTCAAGTAGTACCTCCTATATGAGGTCTTTCCTAATCCTCCAACTAAGCATACTCCTCACCCCAATTACTCAGTATTTATTTATATGTTTCTGTATTCATTTTGTATTTCCCTTTATAGAGAGGTTCTTTACCTAGGACTATGCAAAAATTGCAGGGGGTCTGTGAAATGGAATGGGAAAAACAAATTATAGTTTTATCTTTATCTAGCTCTAACTGAAATTTATCATTCCTTTCAATTATTTAAAAACAACAACAACAATGATTATTATTATAGCAACTAGCATTTATATAGCATTTTAAGTTTTTGCAAAATACCTTAGAAATATTGCTCAATTTAATGTGAACGACAACCCTGGGCAGTAGATGTTATTATTATTATTATCCTAATTTTACACATTAGTAAACTGAGGTAAATAGAGATTAAGTGACTTGCCCAGAGTCACACAGCTACTAAGTGTCAGATTCCAGATTTGAATTCAGATCTTTCTGATTCCACGTCCGGCATTCTATCCATGTCACTACTAGTAAGTTGTTCTTTTATTGTCGTTCATTTAATCCAATTTTATTTTATTTTGGGTCTGAATTCTCTAACTTTCTCCAACTCCACTACTGAGAAAGGAATAAAAATAATACTCCTATTAAAATGTGTATACCACCCAAAAAACAAACAAAAAACCCTCCTGTGTTGGCCTTGTTAAAAAATATATGTCTCAATCTGCACTCTGAGTTCAACATCTCTCTATCAGGAGATGGTTAGTGTGCTTCATCTCGAGTCCTTTGGAATCATGGTTGGTTATTATGTTGAGTAGAGTTCCCAAGTCTTTCAAAGTTGTACTTATGATTGTGTTGCTATTGCACAAATTGTTGTCCTAATTCTGCTAATTTTACTCTGTGGCAATTCATACAAGTATTCCTAGCTTTCTCTGAAACCCCCCTCTTCATCATTTCTTTTAGCATTATTGTACTCCATTGCATTCATATATACTAAATTGTTCAGTCATATTCCAATTGATGTACATCCTCTCAGTTTCTCCTTATTAGTAAGTTATTCTTGTGTAAGTTGCTCTAAGGCCATTTCCACCCCTGTTTTACCAGACTATAATAGGTTTCCCATTTTACCAGAGACAAAAGGCCCTCTGCCTTAATGGACTACAAAAACCTTGAAAGAAGGTGCTGCTTCTATTTGGTTTTTGTATTTCCAGTGTTTTTCCTCTCCCAGTGTCTGATACAGAAAAAGGACTTAATCAATATGTCTTGATTGATTAAACCAGAAAGGACAACAAATTTGAGACTGACAAACAAGCTTTGGTTAAAGGACCTTGAGGTACATACTCTAAAGAGAAAACTTGTGGAGGATGTGATGCTTGTTTTCAAACATTTGGAAAATTATAGTGCAAAAGAGAGTGGAGACTTGTTTTGCTTGATCCCCATGAGAACGTGAATCAATGGGTAGAAGTTTCAGGGTGACTGATTTAGGCTCCATGTAAGTAAAATCATTTTTAGCAGTTAGAATTAGTCCCAAGTTTAAGGGTTTACTTTGGGAAATAGTAATTTCATCCTCAATGGAAATCTTCTATCAAAATCTGTATGACTACTTGTCAGGTACACTGAAAGGAGATTTTTTTTGGTCAGTTACATGTTAGATCAGATGCCTCAGAGAGTCCTACACTCTGAAATTCTGTGAGTCAGATGCTGAACTCAAATGCCACAGTTATTCAGACCAATATAATAATAATGATAACGGTTAACATGTGTATATAGTATATGCACCAAGCACTATTCTAAACATTATTATCTCCTTTGTTCCTTACAACAACCTTAAGAATAAGGTACTATTATTGTCCCCATTTTATAGGTGAGGAAAATAAGGCAAACATAGCTTGTCACTTGCCCAAGGTCACATAACTCAGGTCATCCAGACTCCAAGCCCAGCACTCTATCCATTATACTGCCTAGCTGTCTCTAATATGTCATGTGAAAGTAATTTGTAATCACAATATGTCATATAAATATATTATTTTTATAATTATTAACAATGTTGATGATGATGATGGTGGTGGTGGTGATGGTGATGACGATGACTGATTAGTCTAAAGAATTTTTATTTCTGTGTCCTGGGGGAGTGGGTGGGAGAAATAATAGGAAATGCTTTTCTGTCACTATGAGAGAGATTTTGATGAGGGAGTGGGAGAAACTTCTTTATCAAAAAGCTAGTTGTTTTAAAACAATATGAAGGATAACATTTGATATCTGGGTCAAACACACCCACAACTAAATGAAGGATAATTTCAGAAAGCTGGAAAGATTGTCAAAGGGGCATTTTGGAAGACATGATTTTATATATATATATATATATATATATATATATATATATATATATATACACACACACATATGTATATTTCTATGTCAGAGGAGGTTTGCAGTTAGTTCCATTGAAGTACACACACACATACACAGACACAGGCACATATGTATATCTATATATGTATATACTCTAATGGAACTAATTGCCACCATTCTCTGTTTACCACCCATCTAAGAAATCTTAGTATTTACCTTTCACAAAGCGCTTAGCTGCCCAACAGTAGAAAAACAAAAGAAAACGACAAACTAGCCCAAAGTTCTCGAAAGGGATGTTGAAGATAGAGAAGGGCAATTCTCCTATCCACAACTAAACAAGAGAAAAAGGAAAAGAAAAACTACAGTATCTTGTAATTTAAAGCCATACACTCCAAAGTTACAACCTATGTGACCTGGGGCAAGTTTCTTCCTTTCTCTGGAACTTAAGTTTCTTACAGTGTAGATTGAGAGGTTTGGACCAAATGATCTCTGGAGTGGTTTCCCATCCTAAATTTGATCATCTTGTGACCTTTCTGTCTCAGGCAGGATAATCAGTGTCCTGAGAGGACAAAAGAAGCCAATTATTTCTGTTGCATTCACTCCCTTTATTTTATTTTACTTTATTTTTAATTGGAAATGGGAAAGATGGGCTCACAGTAGTGAATTGAGCCCTGGGTTTGGAGTCTAGGGTTCAAATCCTAATTGTACCTGGGATGTAACCTAGAGTAAATTATTCTGAGGCCAATTTTCTCCAATTTCAGTTGGGGATCACAGTCCTTGAATAATATGTGTTTGAGGGTTGTTGTCAATATCAAATGAGTCGAAGTTTGTGACAGTGCTTTATTAACTATAAAACATGACATAAACTTCAGCTATTACTTTTGTTACTGGCATCCTCCAAGTCCTCCTTTGGGGTGTATTTTACAAATGTGTTTGGTTGGTAGGAGATGAACTTTATCAGAGATCCCTGATCAATTGAATCCCCAGATTCACTTAATGAAGGTTTGTGGGAGAAGGCTCTCAGACTTTGACCCTATTTGCAGGATAAAGGGGTAGATAAAACAATGATAGAGAAGGGTATGCCTTTTCAGACTTTGTGAAACTTAATTTACAGTTTGTACTCTCTGGGTAAATAACCCCTCATCTAAAGAACATAGAAACTTTGTGGTGCTGAAATAATTGCCTGTAGTTGGAAGGCATTACTGAGATTTATACATAATTGCATGGATTTTGACCTTGGAGGAGTTCTTTAAGAAAATGGACAAACTGAGGAATAGTACTATATGGCATCTATATTGTCAAGGTCCCCTCCCTTTTTACCCATGTATAGGTATGGAGGAATAGAGGATTTTGGAGACAAGGAGGCCATAAAGAACCTGAGATATTGCCATTTGCAGCACTGGGAAGCAGGAAGGATTACAGTTTCTGACCAGATCAAATGCTAAACTTCACTCTTCTCTTCCTAGCATATCCATCTGACTACCACTTCTCTACATAAGTACTTCAAGGGAAAGAAAGAAAGAGAGAAAGAGAGAGAGAGAGAGAGAGAGAGAGAGAGAGAGAGAGAGAGAGAGAGAGAAACTTAACTCTGGGCAATACTTGTCCATTTTATCCACCTGTAGGCAGATATTTCAAGCCTACCAAGTCTCCATTGTCTTTAGGGAGGGATGATTTCTGTCCTAGATGAAGTCTACATTCAAGTGTAGGTCAAATAGTATACATACACACACACACACACACACACACAGAGGCTTTGAATAATCACCTTCATATGAAAAAGTCAAGACTGGGATGAGGGTTTGCAAACACAGTGAACTTAGGGGTGGATTTCCTATGCATTTTCTCCAGCCACTCAATTAAGTGAGTGACTGGGAGAGACTGGGACTTTCAAAATGGGAGAAAATTAATTCAGTTGAGTAAGGTGAAAGGAGACTCAGTTAATGAAAAAGAACTATAAACTTGAATTTGCTCTTCATCTTTTCTTTTGTACCTTTTGGAAACTACAGCATAGGCAGGCTTGGGGTGGAGAGATAGTTCCACCCATCTTTGGCAATGACCACTTTCAGTAGAACTCATTTCCATAGGAAACATGGTTACACACAGTCTGAGAGAGTAATTCAAAAGCATCACTTCTTGAACACCAAACTTTCTTTTTGGGAGTCCAGGTGCAAAGCTGAGTTCAGACAAGTTGAGTGAGAAGAATTAAAAATTAAGTGCTTGAATCTAGTATCCTTCTAGGGAAAAGCACAAATCTAACACCCCTGCTTCTTCTTGGGTATGTATTCTAATTCTTTCTGAAAGAGAATAGCAGTACCCTTAGCCAGAATTTCAGTCAAGCCCAAAGTTGGTGACAGTAGGAAATGTGATGCTCACAGCCCTTTCTCAGGAGCAGATCCATGGAGCCTAGCAGAACAACTTACTTAGCAGAGATGCTGCACCATAGAAGGAACACTGTCAAGACCTCACATTGGGGGCCTAGATAACAAAGGTTTTGATTGCTTAGGCCAAAGATATTCTTTATATTCATGCCTTCATATCTGTAAACCCTTTAGATATCCATTCTTTT
This sequence comes from Pseudochirops corinnae, assembly GCA_028646515.1. Classification (NCBI taxonomy): domain Eukaryota; kingdom Metazoa; phylum Chordata; class Mammalia; order Diprotodontia; family Pseudocheiridae; genus Pseudochirops; species Pseudochirops corinnae. The sequence goes on from CM053585.1 coordinate 152,793,457, forward strand.
CAGTCATTCCGTGTGCATGTGTTTATGCATATACACACTTTGAGTTTGCACTTTAAGGGCTTTACAGATATTATCTCATTTTATCCTCACAATACTGGACATAGGTGTTATTTTAAATCCCCATTTTACAGATGAGGTAGCTGAGGTAAATTAAGCTTAAATGACTTGCCTCAAGTAATACAGCCAATAAGTATCTGAGGCCAGATTTTAACTCAGGTCTTGATGACTCCAGGTCCAGCTCCCTATCTACTTTGCATTCTAGCTATCTTTTATATTCCTTTTCCTCTGCCTCTTCTTCTGGCATACAGCTTCAGGATCTAAGCTCCTTTCTAATTTCATCAATTTCTCTTCACTAGAGTCACATCAGCTCTGCAGCTGGTCTCCTTAGCAGAAGGTTGGGGCTCAAATAATAACACCTTTGAATTCCTTTCTCAGGCTTCTTGGAAGCACAAGTCTCCTTTGGCCATGTGCTTCTGTTTAGAAAAAAATGTTATGGTGGGAGTCGGTGAATGAAGAAGTGAAAACCTCATCTCCAACCCCATCTTGCTATGTATCTCCACACGAGGCACTGGTGAAAATTTTGGTGAATAACATCAATTGGGTTCCCCCTTGCTTTCCACCTCTTAGTATGAAGATTCTCCAACTTATCTGAATGGACAAAAAAGGGACATAGAAAATTCACAATGTGGAGATATCTGTCAATTGTTCATCCCATTCAAGATCTTTTCATATACAAACATGGCTACTAAAAGTCTCCAAAGACCCTATTCTTACGTCTTATTGTTTCTAGGTAACAAGGTGGTGGTAGATAAAGGGTTAGACCTGGAGTCAAGATGATCTGTGTTCAAATCTAACTTTAAATACTCACCACATATGCATTCTTGGGCAAATCACTCTATATGCCTCGGTTTCCTCACTACAAAATGAGAATAATCTCCCTCCCAGGGTTGTTTTCAGGATAAAATGAAATATTTGTAAAGCAAGTGACACACATTCTTCAAATGGGACCACTCAAAGCCTAAGAATTTTATAATCAGCTGGAGGTGACTCAGTTGATCAAATCACCCCTGTTTACTATCCCTACTATACATGTAAAAGACATTTTAAAAGTGCCTTTAATAATGAACTAAATAACCTTTTAGACTAGGCTAAAATCAATGTTACTGCAACAGAGCATCTTGAATTGCCCCTAAACATGTGTTGTTCTCCACGTAGTAGAGCTTTCATTAGTGGACATTGAAATGGATTGCTTTTCAATGTTTAAACAAAAGCATGTCCCTTGCTTCTAGTCTTAAGAACCCCTAAATGTATTACCTGTAAATGGAGCTATTCTACTTTGCTCCATTAGAACTACCCTTTAATTTCCATCTTTCTTAGATTTTTTTTTCTTTTGCTGGCATATAATAAATCTTTTAGTGGGATTATCTGAAAGCCATTCTATTGTCTTCTCTACCATAAGAAGCTAAAGCTCACTTTCTTCATTTCAAAGACACTGTTGTTTTATTTTAATTTTTTTAAATCATCTTTAGGCAAAGAGCCCAAAACCAGAAGCCATACAATGTGCAGTTAGTGTCACATCCTGTTTAGGCCAAGGGCATAACTTTTTTTTCTTGAAACTTATTGATAGTTAACTAGATTTGGTGATAATTTTTAGGATCACAGTCAGGTCATTGAGGTCTGTCTATGTATAATTTGAGTAAATAATTTATATTTTTAACATATTAAATAATTTTTTAAAATCACCTTGTGTTTTTCTATTGTTCTAAAAGTTTCTCTTCTAATGTTTTAAAGACCTTAGGAATATATTCTATGAATATATAAAATCATAAAACTGCAGAATTGGAAGAAATATTATAGGGTACCTAAATACAACCTTCATCTGGAATACATTAGGGAAGAATATTGAATTTAGAGTTAGAGAGCTGGGATTCAAAACCCATCTGAGATATTTATCTTTAACCATTTGAAGATATAACTTTTGAGGTTCTATTTTACGTGTTTTCTGTTTTATTAGTTAACCAGAGGAAGTTAGTGGTTCAGAGTAAAGACATTTAGTTAAGAATCATCTTAATAAAAAAATTAATCATTTCTCACTACCCTCCATAAACTTAAAATGCTCTCACTGTTTCTATCTCTGTCTCTCTCTTATCTTCAGCCTCTTTCTATCCACTGGTTCATTTCTTGCTGCCTTTAAACTTAACCAAATGAGTTCCATCAATAAAACAACAAAAACAATGCAAGTTCACTAGACCATTCCCTCAAGAAAACGTTTTATGCCTTTCCTCAATTTCTTATTCAAATTCCTAGAAAAGATATTTGCCCTTTCTGATTTGACTTCCTCTCCTTTCACTCACTCCCTAATATTTTGCCATCTAGCTTGAAACACCCATCACTCAGCTGAAACTTCTCTTAATTGTCAGGTTGGATTATTGCATCTCAACCATCATCATTCTCAACCCATTTTACATTGTTTGCCACCCTCTGCTACTCTCTCCTCCTTGGGGTTTAATGAAAATATATTCTCCTTGTTTTCTTCCTACCTGACTGGTCCTTTTCCATTTCCTTCACCATAATGTCCTCTAATGGCGAGTATTACCCAAAACATTGCCCAATCCTTCTTCTCTGGGTCTATGCTCAGTCTTTTGGTGATCCCATCAGCTCCCATGGATTTAACTATCATCTCTATGCAGATGACTCACATGTTTATATATCTGGTCACAGTCTCTTCCCTGCACTTCAGTACTATTTGACTAATCATCTATTAGACCTGTCAAACTGGGTATCTCAGAGACATAAAAAACTCAATACGTCCCAAACTGAAATCATTATCTTTCCCCCAAAACCCTTCCTCCTTCAAATTTCCTTATTTCTCACAAATTTACAATCACACATATAGACATAAATTGGCTGAACTCATTCTTAAAACATAGGATAGCAAAATAAATTAGGAGGCAGAATCCAACAATACATTGTTGATAAGAAACACACTTGAAAAAGAAAGATTCACATGAAGTTAATGTAAGATACTAGAGCAAAATGTATTACTATTCAAGTGAACTCAAAAAAGCACAGGTGAAGATCATGATCTCAGAAAAAAAACAACAGTAAAAATAGATGACTGAAAGAGATAAACAAGTAAACTACGTTATTTTAAAGTCACTGTGGACAATAAATGTATATCAGTGCTTAATATATATGTAGCAAATGGCATAGTATCTAATTAATAATGCTATCAGTTAAGAACGCATCCAAAAAAAGGAAGAGGAGTAAAGAGAAGAGTGATAGGCTCTTCCCTGCTGAAGGGTACTGAGGTAGCTCTTTATCCAGCTGATTATAACAATAGAGATATTTGTTGTCTTCTCAGGGCATATATCCAAGACATAACAGAGACTTATCAAAATGGATGACAAGTACCTGCTTCTGCTGATTCACACTGCTACAAATGACACTGCCAGAAGGTCCCTTAACAAGTATTGCCAAAGATTAGGGAGTCTTTGGCAAGAAAATGAAGACCATGGGGACAGGGGTTGTGTTTTCCTCATTTTTGTCCATTGAAGACAAGGGATGTAGAAAGGAAGAAGTATTTTTGGGAAGTAAATAGCTAGATGGAAAATTTATATCTGAGAAAAAGATTTAGATTTTTTCAATTTGCCTTATCATACAAAGATGATAAATTCCTGACCAAAGATGGAGTATAAGTCTAATATAGGTTGATAAAAATATATTTGTCTTATGTCTTGAAAATCTAAAAAAGGTGTTACACAAAAAAGGGATAGAGGAAGAAGAAGCTCTCAAGTTGGAATAGGCTACCTAGAGAGGTGGTAGGTTTCCCTTTCCCCTTCATGGTGGCTTCCAAGAAGCCAGATGACCTACTTGTCAGGTAGCTTATAATGGGGATTTCTTTTGTACATGGATTGGACTAGATGGCTGCTGAGGTCCCTTCTGACTCTCAGATTCTGTGAGTTTTTGAATTTCTTTTCAATATTCCTGATAGACTACTACCTATACTGAATTTGGACACTTTTAATAAACTTATTAGATGCAAGTCTTAAATTTTTGAGGTGTAAAGCAGAGAGAGGGTTACTTTTATTTTTACTTACCCTGATTTCTTTTGAAATTTTGAAATGTTTGCATTTTCTCAAAAGTATTAGCAAATCTTTGAGATTTTCCAGGAAATATCATGAATCTATTTCTCTAACACCACTACGTCTCCTCACCACAAAGAGAAAGACACACACAGATTTATACATGCTTGTCATAGAAACACATAAAAATATTAAATTAATGCTATGGGAACACAATTGAGTATAATTTAGTTTTTGGAAAGATATATGTGTAACCTGGTAAGCTTTGGCCCTACTCTCTTGGGGCCAGGTCTTTTTTTTTTTTTTTTAATCTTCTCCCTCAGGTTTCTTAGCTACCCTGAGGGCCTGGTATTTATTTTCTCTGAAATTGGCTAGAGTCCCCACATTTCCTCCATTTTTAGGGTCCCAGTGACTACTTAGCATTTGATAGATGTTACAAAGGAATATTTACTTCAAAAAATGGCAACAACAAATGTACATTTTCCCCAAAACTTTATGGGCATGATACCCTCCTTTTACACACACACACACACACACACACACACACACACACACACACTCATGCACAACTTCAGGGGAGTTGAAGGTGAAATTAGGTTCACCATTTAGCTCCCATATTGTATTGGTAGCATAAACTTCACATCCAAAGGCTTCTGCTGGAGTCCAGAAAAATCATCCCAAATGATTGTTTTCAGCAGACCTCAACACCCAGCCTGGATTCCTAAAATCCTAGATTCTTGTGGCTCCTACTCCCAGCCTCTAAAACCTCCAAGGTTACAGACCCCATTTCCTATATCTATAATGAAAAAGACCAAAAGAAAAAGGCACAAGGATACAAGCCCATTTCTTGGGAATTTTCATGGGAAAAGTCCCATATGCCTTATAACATAATTCTTTCATCAAGAAATTCTGAGAGAAAGGTTAACCTTGCTTCCTTCAACTCAAATGCAGAAATGCAGCCAGAGCTGACTTGGTCCTCTTGAGGATACTAATAGTTCTAGCCATACAGTCAATGGGAAAAGGTTCCTCCTAATCATGTCGTAGGCCAAGTGGAAGAAGTTACGGAATGTTCATGCATGTGCTTTCCTCATGTGTCATTATAATTCTCTAAGAAGCAACTCCCTAGCATCTTCCATACAGAGACATCTTAGCAGGTGTATGCATGCGTATACACACATATAATGTGTGTGTACATATATATTAACATACACACATATATATAGACATATAAATTGAATATTCAATTAACTTCTCTTTTCACATTTACTTATAATTTCATAGCTGCTTGAGCTTACCTTCTTATTGGCCTTTAAATGGCAGAAGCTATTAGGGCTACCAGATGGAGTAGAATGAGAATGAGAGTAGCAGGAATAGGAGTCGGGAGACTGCTTCGTGACCTCAAGCAAATTTCCCAGGGATGACATGAATTGATTGGGTTGTTTCTTCTTTCCCTTGGTCCCTAGGACAAACTGCCTGACTCAGGGTATTGGGGGCCAGCCATACCTAAGAATTAGTGGAAGGAGGGCAGCTAGGTGGCTCAGTGAGTAGAGCACCAGCCCTGGAGTCAGGAAGACCTGAGTTCAAGTCCAGCCTCAAACAATTAACACAAAAACTAGCCATGTGACCTTGGGCAAGTCACTTAACCCCAATTGCACTCCAAAAAAAAGGCAAAAAAATAAAGAATTAGTGGAAGACCCAAGGTGCTTTCATCATCAACTTCTACTATTGTAGAAATAGAAGTGGATTTTAGTCCATAATTTGTGTTTGAATCTTGTCTTTGATCCTTCTTAGCTATATGTAAAAGTTCCTTCATCTCTTTAGGCACCTATTCCTTCCTCTATAAAATGAGATGATTTTCCAACCTTTTCCATCTCTGAATCATAAAATCAATCAATCAACAAGAATTCATTAATTGTCTACATGCCAGATGCTATAAAAAGTACTGGGAATAGAGACATAAATTAAATTGTCTCTGCCCTCAATGAGTTTATATTTTATATGAGGAGAAGTATACACATATAAGTATACACAAAATAAAATATACAATTCTTTTCTGAGACAGAGAGTCCTTTTCCCTAGAACTAATCTACCCACTTTGACCACTCCCAAACTCAATATAAGGCCACCTTTTCCAGATACACTTTGTTATTTTCTGGCACTTTTAATATCACTTCATATATTCCAAGATGGAATCCCTTTTCTGATGCTTTAGATCAGTTCTTGATGCCACTCTTTTCATTTATACCTTTGGTAGTTAGTTACTGCATCCTTGTCATTATCAGAGGTATTGGTGTAAGTAGATAATTCAGTTAAGATTTTTCAACCTGTGGTATTTCTAAATAAGATTATTTCCTTTTCACTTGTAATTTTAAGGTGTGTTATTAAAGTCTCATTACATAGCTTCTCTGCTCCTAATTTTCCAAAAATACTAGTAGAGCAGATAGAGGGATGCTTTGAAGAGTATAAAGTTAATGAATGAATGAATGAAAGAATAAAAATATTCATAAAGCAGATCAATGTGCAAATAATTGTGCTAAGCTCTGGGATACATATATAAAATATATGATAGTTCCTGTTTTCTAGGAGCTCACTTTCTAGTGGGGGAGACAACACCTATAGAAGGTTTTGATTGCAAGTCCTATGGAAATCTCCCATAATCATCAGGGGGCAGCAGAATAAAGATGGCAATGTTGCTTCTTTAATATCACTTCCAGTGATAAAATCATATTGATCCTTAATGGTGAGTCATTAGGCATTGCCAGAGTCTGGTGGCAAGAACTTTATTTTCTAAGTCTTTAGGGGTTGTAGTTCCAATACATGCAGAAACAGTTACCAGGCTGGATTTCTACCTGTGTTACTTACTAGGTTGATGGCTTTGAGAACTGAGTTGGAAGTGAGACTGATGATGGAGGATGGAGGGTATCACTATTCCCAGGGATCTTCGGTTCAGGGTTTGGGTTAATGGTGGTCAGGGACATGGGGTGGTGGGGGTGGTTTGGCTTATCTGACACATGTTACTTCTTGTCTCTCCTTTTGGGGTGCTATGATGTTTCAGGTAGACTATCTTGCTTGTGATGGCTAGTCAGCAGGTGTGACTGACCCCTTGCAACTCCATAGGAATTTCTTCTATAGATGATGGCTGTGAGGACTAGACTGTAAGCAGGACCATTGGCCTGACTGTACTTCCACTCCCAGGGTTCTTGTTCCCTTCTGCCTTTTGGTAGTAGTTGGTCAGCAGCTGTTGCTGTTAAGGATGAAGAAGTTAGACACTTTCTCCAAAATCATTTCTCCTCACATTGATGGTTATGGGGACTGGACTGGAAACAAGTTTGGAAGTTTGGGGCATAGTTATTCCCAAGGTTCTTTGGCTCAAAGTCCTGGACTGTCTCCTCTAGAGTCTGAGCTGAGGTGGTGACCAAGGTAATGACATACCCTGCTTTTCTTTTATATTGTCGCATTGCAGGTGGCAGTTAGGTATTATCATTGGCCTTCCTTTGCAGAATGATATCTTAACCACATAACCTATAAGGACTTTTTAGTCTCTAAATTCCAGTAGACATTATCTAAATGGACTTTAATGAATTACTTCAAATATCCTTAAATTTAAAATATATTTTAAAAATTCAATATCTATGTTGACTGTACTACAATATACTAATTAAGCTGTGATTCTGTTATGGGAATCTGAAGATCTTCCCTGCCCCTAGGCCCTTTGCTAAAGTGGCTACGTGACTCTGAGGACCCTTGGATATTTGAAAGTATACTCTGTTCCCTAATAGGCTGAATGTGGTCATGTGGAGCCTGTGGCGCCAGGCTTGTTTTCCAGGAATGCCCGTGCCTTGAAGCCAGGAGAAGGGTATATATACGCCCTGATGTGAGGTTTTGGTTTGGGGCTCACTTTGAGAAGAGTTGTGTGATTTGGCCAGAA
>CM053585.1:152801969-152837648 GCA_028646515.1 Pseudochirops corinnae
TGACTCTGAGGACCCTTGGATATTTGAAAGTATACTCTGTTCCCTAATAGGCTGAATGTGGTCATGTGGAGCCTGTGGCGCCAGGCTTGTTTTCCAGGAATGCCCGTGCCTTGAAGCCAGGAGAAGGGTATATATACGCCCTGATGTGAGGTTTTGGTTTGGGGCTCACTTTGAGAAGAGTTGTGTGATTTGGCCAGAAGAGACTCTGGGCAGCCGTTGAGCCCCCCGGCTGTGAAAAACCCAGATGTTGGTGCTTTCCTCTCTGGTAACTGAATAGGTAACTGATGGTCAGACACTAGAAGCCGTCTGCTATGTTTTTCTGTTTGTTTGTAACTTCTGTTTGTATTCTCTAAAGTTCAGGGTGCTGACTTTTCCCCCTGAACTAGGTAAATGATATGCTTGATTAAAGTAAGATTGTTAACCCATTTTGAGTTGCTTTCCTTTAGAAAAGCAGATCTAAGAACCTGTGCTAGTAGCCGCCCTAGGTATGCTAGGGTGCTTGCTGTTACAGATTCCAAAGCTGTGTTTACTTCCCCCACCCATCTCCATCACAACCCATCTATTCTTTCTCATCTTGTGCAGTTCTTATCAGCATTTCCCATGTAACATCTAAAATCAAACCCATCAAAAATATGGGATGCTTCCCTCTGATTCTTCTAATATTTCCAGGGTAATATTTCCTTTCTTCTTTTCCCCAAACAAGATGCTACATCTTCTATCACCATAACTTTGCAAAGCAGTACCCCATACCTGGAATTCATCCCTTCTCACCTCTTTATCTTAGAATACCTATTCAAAGATGGGGTTGTTGAATAAATCAAGGAAGCTATTCCACCCCATTTAAAGTAAGTGATAAGGTGCTCTGGATCCCTTTATGAGGTGACCCTGTGGGTCATCTATAAAATAGAAGATTAGTTTTAGAACCCAAGTTATTTAAGCATCTGGCTGAGATTTGGAATTCAGACAGTTGTGAATGAAATTGTTGTTATTGCTCAATCATTTCAGTTTTGTCTAACTCTTTGTCACCCCATTTGGGGTTTTCTTGGCAGATACTGGAATGGTTTGTCATTTCCTTCTCCAATTCATTTTAAAGATGAGACAAACAGAATTAAATGTCTTGGACAGGCTTATCTCCCTAGTAAGTGCCTATGGCTAGATTTGAACTCAGGTTTTCCTGACTCCATGACTAGCTCTAACTACAGTGCCACCTAGCAGCCCTGACTGAAGAGAAAGCACTAGAGCTAATTCCCGTAAGAAAGAGTTGTTTGGGGGTGGGGAAGAGAAGTTCACTTTGGTTTTGGTGTTGATCTTCTCTCTACCTTCTCTCTTTGATAAAGGAGAATCTTGGGAGCTTTCAAGGGTTCAATAGATTTTAGACTTTGCTTATTTCCTAGCATAATCCCCTCTTCCCCCAGACAACAGTAGTTGATGTCAGCGCTTACCTTACATCACCTTACATTAAGGTTCAAGAGTGGACTGGATTAGATTGATAGTTCTATAAAGAATGCAGCAAAGAAGATATCCTATACCTAAGGATAACTTCCTAAGCGCCTCACAAAAAGGAGAAAAAGGAGTTCTAATAACCAGGGATAACTCTGGGTAACACCTTTGCTCTATGAGCTCTTTAAGCTCAAATCTACTTTTCCTTGGACTCTTGAGAGATTGCATCACAAATGTTTAAGGAAATATTCTATATGAACTATACTATCTTAGTAGATACCTTTTTTCTAAAAGCTTCTTACATCTAACTGATTATATGATGCTCAACAGATTATCTCAGCAGAAAGCACAATGGTCTAGGCTCATGAGCTGCAACATTGGAAAAGACGCCCCCAATGCCTTTGGTGCTATTCCTGGATCCCTGAGGGGATGTAGTAACCCCATTTTGGGTATGGTAGATGATTGGTAGTTAGAACAAAACCTCAGAGCATGGATTATACCTAGTTTTCTTTAAAGGTCAGTATTAGCTTCTAACTCATTCTCTGATACCTCCAACTTCTAGATCTTCAAACCCCCTCCCTAAGAGAAAAAAACTTATCTTGTAATTTATTTTTGTGTGCACAGATATATGTAAGCATACATATATGTGTATATACACATACAGTACACACAACTGTACATCTGCACATTACTACATACATGTTTATATCTGTGTGTGCTTATATATGCATATGCACATATAGTTTGTATACATTATACAAACACACATATAAAATGGGTATGTGTATATGTATAATAGGGACTGTTTCCTTTCTATCATTGTATCCTGAGTCCTTAACATCACATCTAGCACATTGTAAGTACTTGAAAAATATTGGCTGATTGTTGATTGATTGGGTATCTCTGCCTTGAGGTATTCATCTCATATCCCTGGACTTATTATGAAAGGTCACAGGATCATAGATCTTGAACTGGAAATTATTTTAGAGGCCATCTAGTCTAATCTCTTTAAAGTTGAAAAAAATGAGACCCAGAGAGTTTAAGTAAGTTGCCAAAGTGACATAAATAGTAAGTGCCATATTGTTGGGTGTCCTTCATTTTTGAAGAAGACCTATGACATCACAGATAATATCTTGACTTGCACATGAATTGGATTTAAATAAAGCAGAGTTGTATAAAGTCATAAACCTCACTCTTTCTTCTAGAGTCTTTGAAGTTCAGTGGCAAGACAAAAGCCAAGGCAATTGGAGATGGTGCAGGATGCAGTGAATGACCTTGGCATCTTCAATGTCTGACCAAGTTTTAAGCATTCTATAGCACCTCCTTCAGCCACCTGGCTGGTTATTGGAACAAATTGTTCTCATCTACCCATTCTGCTGGGGAAAGTCTTCACATGTTTGGGGTAGACATTCCTCTGATGCAACAATGGTTTTGAGATCTGTTGGTTACCCACAATCTGGTTTAGCCCTTCTGCCAACATAGTTTTACTGGGCTGTGGCTACGACTTCTTGAAGCCACAGTGAGAGCTGGATGACACGTACACTCCAGAGGTAGATGAGCAGCCTTTGATAAACCAAAGGTGTGGGGTTTGCTCATGATCATGCATCTAATTAGATACAGTGCTAGCACCAGAACTTGGGTCTCTGTCTCCTAGGTGGGGACTCTGATGGGGATAAAAATATCTACCACTCTTCCCTTTAGGAATATCATAACAGTTAATGAGATGGTGGGTCTAATGTGGGGATAACCTGGGATGAGTGAGAGCTTCTCTGAGTGCCATGCCCAAACGTGCTGGTCCTTCCTGAGCACCCCATACACCACACATGCCAAACAGGCTGTTTGAAACCAGAATGTCTGAATCTAGAATCAACACTCTTACCATTCTATTAAACTTCCTCTCTCCCATGTGTCCCTTCAATATCCCAATTCCTTTTACTGATCCTCTTCCATAGGCCTCAGTTTCCTTATCTATAAAGTGGCCTCTGACATCTATTTCAGATCTAGATCTATGATCATAAGATAGAAGATGGCATGTTTTTAAAGAATGAAGCATATTCTGTTTTCCATATTGACTCTCTGTGGTCCAACAAAGAAGACAGATGCCCCCAAACTTCTGCAAATGTCTTGATTACTCTAACCTTATTTTATTGGCAGTGGTTTCAGTGGGGAAAGGGACAGTTGTGCCAAAAAGTTGAAATCATAATCCCACACAGTCAGCTCCAGAATGCACAAGAAATCCCTGATCTAATGGTTCATAATGGGGACTTTCACAGAAGGTGATAAAAAGGTGAAATTAGAAACTGGGACAAACACAACATATTCTGAAAGTGAGAAAATAATGCAGAACATGGAAAAAGTGACTAACAATAATAGAAACTAATATTTTAATTGCAAGAGAATCTTCTGCATTAAAATACAAACTAATGTTTTGTTTGGAGTTCTTTTTGTTATCTAATTTATTCATTTAAAATAACACTAGAGTAGGAAACATTAGATAACCCTTTTATCTGAAAGCATTGCCTCCATATTTTGCCTTGGCTATAGGATCTAGTGCAGTGTTATTAAACCCAAATAGAAATGGGAGCCACAAAGTGATGCCTAAGACTCCTTGACTACCACACAGTGACTTAGTTTCAAAACATAGAATTATCTGTTATTTTATTGCATTTTAATTTATTTTGTTAAGCATTTCCCAATTATATTTTAATCTAGTTCTGCAGCATTTAGGAGTCTTGCATGGTGAAGCATGTTTGATACTTCTGATTTAGTGCATTTTTACTCAGTAAGGCAAGCTTCAGAACACTGATAATTATTCCTTTTTTTTTTTTTTTTTGCTTTTTGGAGGGCATTTGGGGTTAAGTGACTTGCCCAAAGTCACATGGCTAGTAAATATGTCAAGTGTCTGAGGTCAGATTTGAACTCAGGTCCTCCTGATTCCAGGGCCGGTGCTCTATTCACTGCACCACCTAGCTGCCCTGATAGTTATTTCTACTTGCCTCCATTCAGAGAAGGCCCTTCTACCTACCAAATCAAGTGACAATGAGCTCAAGCCTATAGTGAGGCAGACTGAAGAAAAGACTCTTGGGACATGAGGAGCTGACCCATGTGGAGCACATTAATTCTTGGAGGATAGTAGGGGATCATTCAATGCCCTGGAAAAGGTAATTTACCAAATGGCTTCCATGTCTTGGAAAAATAAATGTACCTTCCACATTTGAGCATGGCACTCAGAGAAGCTCTCACTCATCCCAGGTTATCCTCACATTAGACCCACCATCTCATTAACTGTTATGATATTCCTGAAGGGAAGAGTGGCAGATATTTTTATCCCCATCAGAGTCCCCACCTAGGAGACAGAGACCCAAGTTCTGGTGCCGGCACTGTATCTAATTAGTTGCATGATCATGAGCAAGCCCCACAGGCCTCAGGCTATAAAATGAGGGGGTTAGAATGGATCTCTAAGGTTACATTTAGCTTCAAATCCTGTGAACCTGTGACTCCTCCAGCTAAAGTCTGTGACTCTAAATGAAGACATTTGTCAACAGATAAATGACACACCAAAGGTAACTCAGAAAATTATTTGTACAGTTGGGAATAAAATTCAGGTCTTCTACTGTTACTGTATCACCCACCAATTTATACTGTTTCTATCTTTTTTTTTTAACAGCTTATAGCATACTTCCTGAAACCAGCTGGAAATTTCATGTGGCTCTGAGATTTAAGTAGGAGAGCAAGAGAATCTTGCTTCCATACGTGTCAGGTTTAAGTCCTGACTTATAAGTGAGCAAACAGAGGAGAGGTTGCCTTAGATATGTGAAGTTTTGACTTTTTTAACTTTTCCACAAATAAATTTTCCTCCTTAATAGAGATGTGTGCATTCCATCATTTTAATAATTTAGAACAGAGATGATTTATAGTTAGCATGTTAATTATGAATACATACATTACCATTTTTATAGCCTATTTGGATGTGGATCAGCAAAGAATTAACCATCATCCTATTGTTACCATTTATCACTTGTCCTCCAACCTGCATATTTATAAAATAGAAGTCAAATGCCAAACAGGAAGAATTAAGCCAACCACTTCTCAATCCTCTTTGATATATTTTTTGTCCTGACCTGTAATTTCATCAGCATTGGGAACTACTCGTGCTGAAAATCTCTCCACATGTATAGATCAACAACTCCCCATTGACTTATAGTCTTAGAATGTTTCCTGGGGGATCAGAGAGAAAAGTGTGATTTGCTCATGACTACACAGAGAGTTTTTGTCAGAGGCAAAGCTTGAACCTAGATCTTCCTGTTTCTGAGAACCCCGTTGACTTTGCCATATTGCTGCTGATGGGATAAAAGAGATGAGCAGCTAGGAACCTGGTGTAAAACTGATGGTTATTCAATTGCTTAGTGGAAAACACAGGGAAGCCTAATTGAAGTTCACTTAGGATTTCATGGCAGTAAGTATTCAGCATGGATGGACACATACCAGTCAAGTTCAACTTGACCAAGGAATATTTGGCTCTTCTGCTTGGAATGCTGTTTTTCCTCCAGCTCTGCCAGCATACTCATATACTACCCATCTTTCAAGCTGTAGCTCAAATGCTACTCCCTACATGAAGCCCTCTCTTATCTATGCAGGCAGAACTTATTTCTTCCTTTGCTAAAATAAAATACTACTTTGTTCCTCTTTCATAGCTTCCCTTGTATTTTAGTCTCTCATGAACATTTCTTAAATTCCTTACAAGACAATAGGTTCCCTGAGGACAGAGATTGTGACCAGAAACATGACTAGAGTGGCATAAGAGGGACTTTCCCTCGGGGTACCAGAATTTTGAAGGTGCTGAAAATACTTGTACTCCTTCATCAGTTATAGTTTTCCTGTAGAAACAACTGAGCTTATCACCTAGTTGTCAAGAATAATGAATTAACTTAGGACATTACTTCCTTTGTAAATTTATAGAATAAAACAAGCATTTCCAAAACTTATTATAATATAAAAAGATGATTCCACATGAAAATGCAAATCTATTATGTACAACTTGCTTTTGCTTTCAAATGTATAATAAAGTTATAACGTAATTTTCTTTTTTCCCTTTTTTCCCTCCCCCCACCCTAGAGATGGCTGGCATTAGCCTCAAATGTATGTGTATGTGTGTGTACACACACATGCATATCTATGCAAAATCATTCTATATATACTTCTCTTTATTTGTTCTTTCTCTGGATGTGCGTATCATCTTCCTTCGTATGTCCTTTGTTTTAATTTGGGTATTTATATTCATCAAAATGACTTACTTGCAAAGCTGTTCTTAAAACAATATTGCTGTTACTGTATATAGCATTCTCTTGGTTCTGCTTATTTCATTCTTCATTATTTAATGCAAATCTGTCCATGTTTTCCTAAGATCATCAAACTCATCATTTCTTTGACCCAACTGGGACACCCTACCTTAAGTCTTTATCCCAAAATGACCCATTTAGGACTTGGGGTCTCTATTTCCCATCCTACCTATGAAATCCAGTAGCCTCCAAAACTTGACTTGAGAGCCCATTTTTTGAAGCTTACCCTAAGCATGAAAAATACAAATTAGAGTTCTGATTGTGCATTTATATATTTATTTTTTACTTTCCATACCTACCACAGAGTATTATATGGAGTACGCATTTAATAAATATTTATAGAATGAATAAATTTCTGATACTGATCATGATAAAGAATATTCTTGGTAACATGGGGTCATTTTTAAGAGATGGAAAGATCAGCTCCCTCATTTTGTAGATAAGGAAACTGAAGCCAAGAGAGATTAAACGCTTTACTCAAGACCATTCAAGTAGTAAGTCAATGAGCCAGAATATGAACTCATTGAGTTCAAATTCAGTCCTAATTTTCTTGTTTGTTTCTTTGTCTATTTCTTTTCTTCTTCCATATTCAAAACCAGACTATATCCACTGGATCATATAATATATTGTCAGCAAGAAGTTTCAGTGACTTACTGGAGGGTCACACAGTTAGTAAGCAGCAGAGATAGGATTTAAACTCAAGTCTTCCTAATTCTAAACCCAGTTCTTTATCTATTATCTCATTCTGCCTCTACTCACCTTTACATTAATCACCTGTTGCATATAGAATTTATATCACTTAGTTTCCTCAAGCTAAGTCAAGAAATAGTTGTTATCCTTTGTGCTTGAAGAGGACAAAAATGACACCACTATGTTGGGATCATGGTACAGTGTATCTGACCGTGGGTGTTCAGACCAAGATGAGCTCTGAAGGCTCTACCACAGGTTGAGCACAAGTAGTCCATATGAACATTTGAAGTGGAGATGTTTCTAATTTGAACATCTCACATTTCTTTTGAGCTACTACAATTCTTTACTCATAGAGCACACCTCCTTCTTTGATGGAGACACACCATGTGGGGTGGTCCTCTGCCAAAAAAGACAACTGATATTTCTTCCATTTAGAGTTAAAGTGATAAATGAAAAAAAGTTTGTGTTTATTTTTATTTGGAAAATAATAAAATAAAATAGGATGAGAAGCAGTCTTTAAGACCATCTAGGCTGCCAGCCCCTCCTCCAACCTTATTTTACATATAAGGATACTGCGGTCTAGAAAGGTGAAGGAACTTAACTCATGGTCATCCAGTTAGTTATGGGATTGAAAGAAAACCCTACATATCATCTTCCAGGTAAGTGCCCCTCTGCTACACCTCACTGTCTGTCACACTACTACAAAGATTCTTGCTTTCATGAGCAAAAGTTCATATGTGAAACCAAATTGTTTTTAAGATTTCCAACCTAGCAGATGAACTGGCAGGAGATGATCTAAAACCATTCTCTAATGCTTTGACTCATCAAAAAGCTGTATCTATGTCTGTAAAGCTCCTGGGTCACCCCCTCAAATGTGGGTCTCCCCAAAAGCTAACTTAGATTCAGAACATTCTTTGGGTTAGAATACATTCCAAATCTTATCTCACAAGTTGCCACCAATGTACTTAAAATTACCAATCAGTCAGGGGACATATAATTAAAAACAAAAGACATAATCGTAAGATCACATCTAATCAAATGATATAGTAAATAAAGTGATAAGAACGTGTCCCTGCATGAACACAGGGAGTACATTCTCCCATAGTTAACAAATTATATCATGCCCTTTAAATCCATTTCCATCACATTGTTTCTGCTGCTCTTATGAGCAGCAGGCTTTCTGCTACAACATGTGGGGCTCTGACAATTGAAACTCTTTAGGACCACTTGCTGCTATATTTGAAAAAAATATTTGAAGGAAGCTGCATGTAGGACATGTGTATAGGGAATCCATTTGATCAGGTGATGTATACGGTGAATAGATAGAGATTCTGTGGCTATGGCATATATGCAACTAAAGTTACTCAGACTTTGACACTATGGAATAGAGTATATCCTCTGATAATATCATGGTACTTTTTTTTTTTTCCTTCTGGATAGTAGATCTCTGCTTTCAATTGTATGAGTGGGCATCATGATGCCCACCCCCTAGTAGGGATTTCATCTTTTGGGGGGCATTGCTCGGTACCAAAGGTAACCCACGAAGACTAGCACTACCTCCAGCTGCCACAGTTGCTCAATGGTGACCTTCCACTGTACTGTCAAATCTGTCAACTGACGGCCAACAATGGAACAGCATCACTAGCTGTGGACCTTGTCTTTCCCCAACCTAACTGAACCTCCAATGTTCCATATTTTTGAGGCAGTTGAGTGGTACACTGGATAGAATCCTGAGCTTAGAGCCAAGAAGATTTAGACTCAGGAAAATGAATTTGAATCTGGCCTTACCAGCTGTGTGTGTGACCCTGAACAAGTCACTTAACCACTACATGCCCCAGTTTTCTCAACTGCAAAATAGAGATAATTATAGCACCTCTGTCCTAGGATTGTAGTGAGAGTCAAATGACATAACATTTATATAAGGATTAGCACTGGGTCTTGCACACAGTAAGCACCTAATAAATGTATGTTCTCCTTCGTTATTCTCATCTGGATGGTAATCCATCGATTCTTCCCTTTTATCAGAGGTATCCCTGAGACCTACTCAGTCATTTAGACTCTCTGTCATCTTGTTTGGGGATTATCATCTGGATCATTATTCCTCAAGGTGCCTTGGACCTTCCATAACTCTACCTAGTTTTTTCATATGCTGTGAAATTGAGACTTCCTTTATGTGTCATGGCACCCAATTTGATTGTGAGTTTCTTGAGAGTAGAGACTATCTCAACTTTCTATTTGTAACCCCAGGTTTAGGACAGTGCTTGACATATGGTAAGCATTTAATTAATGCCTTTTCATTCCATTTACATCACATTGTTTACATTGGTCTTGTGAGCAGCAGGCTCTCTGCTACAACATGTGGGACTCTGACAATCGAGATGCTTCAGGACCAGCTGCTGCTATCTTTAACCTCTTTAAGTCTATCTTCTGGAGTTCAGGGGCGAGAAAGTTGCTCCATGACAGGGAGAACTACAGCTTTTTATGTATATCTGAGAGCTATAAGCCACCATTGCCATCTAGGAAGCCAACAAATGCTGGCAGATTGTCCCAGGCTAAGATTATCTACTCTTTCAATCATGTCTATCCTTATCAGAAGTCTGTTATATCCCTGATTATAATCTTATTTCTCCAAAACCTGTTTTTTGAGGCTGTACTCCATAAAACACAGGTGTGAAGTTATGTGTATGATGGGGTTAAAAGAGGCCACTTTGCTCCCAGTAATTTCTTTTACTGTTATCCAAATGAAGATTGAGGGAAAGCATTTCTGTATTATGTATATCTGCCAGAAACAAACCTCCTGTCCTTTGCTGGGGCAAAACTTCATTGTTTCTCTATATATGCTTTTAGGCTATATATTTATTTCTTAAAGCATGGTAACTACATGCATCAAAATATTGCTCAATTTGAAAGTCAACAGTTTGTCTTCACTTTTAAATTTTGCAGATCAATAGAAAATATGAAAAGACTGACCAATGCTCAATTTTTCTCACACTCTCTTTGAGGATAAAGTAGTAGATGGGTTGATTTCTATTCAGCATGTTTCATTGTTATACAACTTTGCAACTGGTTCAATACATGAATTGAAATATAGGCCACATTTATTGAATGTCACCAAATTGATTGTTTAGGGGCCATCATAAAGGAAGATCAATTGCTGTAGGAGCAGTCAATCCTATTTGGTCATTAATATGGCATATATAACCAAATGTGATTATTTCAGGCATTTTAATGATCCAATTAAATCAACCATTCAGTAATTGATCAGTTCTTTGGTGCTTGGTCATTATGACAGCAGTAAAAATAAATAGGTCAACCTGACAACAATCTATTTAATGACACCATATAGATGCATCCATAGTCAACTTTCACTATGAGATTTTGTAAAATATGTGGCCATTTTTATAAATTACCTTTCACTATATTCTCATAAAACCATAGTATAGCATAGCATAGTGGAAAATGCTACATTTAGAATCAGAACTCCTGGATTTGATACCTTTGTATGTCACTTACTGCATGTACAATCCTGAGAAATTCACTTTCCCTTTTTGGGACTTTATTTCCACTTATGTAAAATGGGGGGATTATATAAGATGGTCTGAGAGATCCCTTTCAGTTCTACATTCTATGATCTTATCTCAGATAAGCCAAGCTAATAGTATTTTAGTTTAATACAAATGATAAGTACACATGAAACACACTGTAGTGTGGACAATATATCCCAATTGAATGTCTTGATAATCAATCAGATCAATCAAGTATATATTAAACAACTATCATACATCAATCACTGTGCTAGGCATCAAATATACAAATACAAAACTAAATATATAAATACAGAAGATGGCGGAAAATGAAGCAGAACTCCATTAGCTCCCCCCCCCATAACCACCTCAAATACATATAAAATATGACTTTAAACAAATACATATAAAATATGACTTTAAACAAATTTAAACAAAAATATGACTTTAAACAAACTCCAGAACCCACAACAAAGCTCCTGCTGAAGGCAGCCTGGCAGGCAGATGGGAAGGGTTCATTGCAGTGAGCTGGGAGCTGAGACCAGCATGCATGAACCCATGGCTGTAGCCTCAGGGTAGCCAGGACAAACCATGGCTGGAGCTTTCAGGAGAGTGGATCACTGACAGCTGTGGCAGTTTCCAGAATTATCAACCCATAAGAGCCAAGGACAAAGAGAAAGGTCAGTGGAACTCAGCTAAATTTGGGGGAGATGAACGGGTCTGGCCCCTGTTCCCAGAGTGAGAAACAGTCTGAAGTGGTGGACAAGCAGCCGCCTCCATGTGGCTGCTTCAGAGCTCCTGGCCTGCAGATTGCAGGGGGGCCAAGCCATCATTCAGAGGCTAAGTGCTCTTGCCTTGACCTGCCTGGATTGGGATCGAGGTCTTGGGTGGTGGTCCTGAGGTGTGTGACCAGTGAGCCAAAGTTGGTGGGGGCTGCAGAGATGGTGGCCTCCTAATACCTCCAGCAGCTGTGAAAACCGCAGCAATTTGGGATAAAGTTCTCCCCCCTGAAAGCAGAGTTCTACTGAGCCCAAAAGTCAAGTAGTTGACTGGCAACACGAACAGGCAAAGGAAGCAAAGGAAGCACAGCAATCCAACTTTATAATCCTTTTTTGGGGACAAAAAGGATCAAAGCATGGAATGGGAGGAAGACAACCCAGTCAGAACTCCTGCACCAGAAGCTTCCAGGAAAAATGTAAACTGATGACAGGCCATAAAGGAGTTTAAGAAGGATTTTGAAAGCCAAATGAGAGAAGTGGTGAAAAATGGGGTACAAAAATGAGGAGGATGCAAGAAAATCACGAAAAGAGAGTCAGCAGTATGACTGAAGAAAATAACACCTTAAAAATAGACTAACCTCAAATGGCAAAAGAGGCCCAAAAAACCTGTGAGGAGAAGAATGCCTTAAAAAGCTGAATTTCCCAGATGGAAAAAGAATCTCAAAAGCTTTCTGAAGAGAATCATTCCTTCAGAATTAGAGTGGAGCAAATGGAAGCAAAGGACTTTATGAGAAATCAAGACGCTATTAAACAGATCCAAACAAATGAACAAATAGAGGGCGATGGGAAATATCTCATTGAAAAAAACACTGACCTGGAAAATAGATCCAGGAGAGACAATCTAAAAATTATTGGACTACCTGAAAGCCATGACCAAAAAAAGAACCTAGAAATCATCCTTAAAGAAATTCTCAAGGAAAATTGCCCAGATATTTTAGAACCAGAGGGCAAAATAGAACTTAAAAGAATTCACTGATCACCTCTTGAAAAAGATCCCAAAAAAGAAAATTCCTAGGAATGTTATAGCCAGGTTCCAGAGTTCCCAGATCAAGGAGAAAATATTACAAGTTGCCAAGAAGAAACAATTTGAATATTGTGGAAACACAATCAGGATAAACCAGGACCTAGCAGCTTCTACATTAAGGGATCAAAGGGCCTGCAATATGATATTCCACAGATCAAGTGAGCTAGGATTAAAACCGAGAGTCACCTACCCAGCAAAATTGAGTATAATGTTCCAGGGGAAAATATGATCATTCAGTGAGGTGGAGGATTTTCAAGCATTCTCGAGGAAAAAACCAGAACTGAATAGAAAATCTGACATTCAAATACAAGAAGCATGAGAAGGTAAACATGGAAAAGAAATCATAAGGAACTTATCAAAGTTGAACTATTTATATGCCAACATGGAAAAATGAGAATTGTAACTTATGAAACCTTTCTCTGTCTGAGGATAGGTGAAGGGAATATAAATGTATATATATGTATACAAACACATATGTCTATATAGGAGGATATACATGCATATGAATACATATGGGAGTGTGTATATACATGTGTACAGGTATACATAGACAGAGGGCACAAGATCAACTGAAAGGTGGGAGAGGAATAGAAGGAGAGGAGACAGGGAGAGACAGAATGGGGTTAATCATCTCATACAGAAGAGGCAAGGGATAACTGTTACAATAGAGGGGAAGAACAGGAAGGCAAAAGAGAATGGGTCAACCTTATTCTCATTGAATTTTGCTTAGGGAAGGAATGACATACACTCTGAATTGGGTATCTTGCCCTACAGGAGAGTAGGGGGGAAGGGGATGAGGTGGGAATGATGGAGGGGAGGGCAGGTTGGGGGCAAGGGTTGTTAGAAGCACACACTTCTGTGAAGGAACAGGCACAAAGCAGAGAATAGAACAAGGGGGGGTGGGATAGGAAGGAGGGAAATATAGTCAGTCTTTCACAATATGTCCATTGTGGAGATGTTCTGCATAACTACACATATACGGCTTGTAGTGAATTTTTTATCTTTCTAGTGGGGGTGGGTGATGAGGGAAGAAGGGAAAAAATCTAGAATTTAAAGTTCTAAAATCAAATGTTAAATGTATAATAATAATAATAATTGTTATTATTATTATTAACATGCAACTGGGAAATAAGATATACAGACACTGGGGTAGGGAGATCCATCTTGCCCTATTGGAAAGTCAAAGGGGTGATGGGGGAGGATATAGGAGAGAGCACATGGGGGAGAGGGTATACTGTGGGATTGCTATTTTGGGGTGTTGGGTAGGGAAAAGACAGGGAGAAAATTTGTAACTAAAAATCTTGTGGAAATGAGTGATTTAAACTAAAAATAAACAAAAGTTAATCTAAATGTAAATATACACAAATAAAAATATATAAATGTATATATTCCTTCTCTTAAGGAGCTTACATTCTAATAAATATGCATAAAGTATAGATAGATTCAATAAATTCAAAACTTAAAAAATAAATACAAGGTTGAAAGGGAAGGATGACACTAGTAGTTGTGGGCATCAGGAAAGACTTCATGGAGAAGGTGATGCCTGGGCTGAGTTTTAAAGAGAGTAATTTCAATGAGGCATTGAAATGGAAGATAACCAGTGAAAAGGTACAGATGGGAGCAGTGGAGTAATACATCTTTGGAACAAAGAGAAGGATAATTTGACTGCACTATAGAGTGAAGAGGCAGGTGATGTAAAATGAGGCCAGCAAGAAAGGATGTGGCCTGTTTATAAAGCACTTTATAAGATAAACTAAGGGGTGTAGATTTTATTGCATAGGCAATAGGTATCCATTGGGGTTTTTTTGAGTAAGAGAGATTTGTGGTCAAACCTGCATAACACTATTGTAGAACATGCACTGGAATCTAGAAATACTTGAAGCAGGGAGATCAATTAGACACCACTGCAATGGTCTAAGCATTAAATGGTGAGTGCCTGAATTATGCTGATAGCTATATGATTAGAGAACAAGTTTTAGTTGTGAGACACTGTAGAGGTAGAAATGTCAAGATCTGCCAAGCCAAATGTTTGAATTTATGAGGTTAGGGAAAGTAAGGAGTCAAGAATAAATCTGAGATTATAAACTTGGGAAACTGGAACAATGGTGGTGCCCTGACAGAACTAAGGGGTTTGAGAAAGGAGTGGGTTAGCATAGGAGAAAAAGGTAATGAGTTCTTTTGAACATATTGAGCTTAAGATGTCTCCAAGACATCCAATTTAAAATGTCCAATGGGCAGTTTGTGATGTATGGATAAAGCTGAAGAGAGATTGTGACTGGATATATATCTCTATGAGTTGTTTGCATAGATCTGAAAATTAAGCCCTTTAGATCCTATTTTATGCTGGAAGGGAGAGGGAGAGAGAGAGGACAGACTTAGGGAACACTTAAAACAGGGAGGGGAGAGGGGTGTCATATGGATTATCATTCAACAAAGAATATGAAGGAACAATCAAATCGGAAGAAGACCCAGGAGACAATAATGTCAGAAAAACCCGAGGAGCTGATCACTGTGTATTGTCATGCCATCAACAGGTTAAAGCAAATCAAGTCAACACACATTTATTCACCTTTATTTTCAAAATTTTATTATTCATTTTAACTTTCTTTTCTTTTTTAAATTTTCACTTCTAAATTCTCTCCCTCCCTCCAACCTCTCCTCTACCCATTGAGAAGGCAAGCAAAATGATATCAATTATACATGTGAAATCATGCAAAACATATTTCCATGTCAGCCATATCACACACAAAAGAGCAAAAGGTAGAGGAATAGATTGAGAAAATTATATTTCAATTTGTACTAAGCATTCATCAGTTCTCTCTTGGGTGGTAAGGAGCATTTTTTTCATCATGAGTCCTTTGGAATTGCCTTGGATCATTGTGTTAATGAGAGTAGCCAAGTTTTTCACAGCTAATTAACATTACAACATTGCTGTTATTGTGCACAATGATTTCCTGGTTCTTTTCCCTTCACTTTGCATCAGTTCATATATGTCTTACCATTTTTTTCAGAAGTTACTCCCCTTGTCATTTTTTATAACACAGTAGTATTCCATCACAATCATATACAACAACTTATCCAGCCATTCTCCATTTGATGGATATTTCCTCAATTTCCAATTGTTTCCAACCACTAAAAGAGCTGCTACAAATAATTGTTTTGAACAATGTAATGGTAATTACTTTAAATTTGAAGACCCGTTTTTTGTTATGTCAAGTAAGCAGGTACTTAGCCCTTAATAACTAACGTGTAAACTCTGTCATCTGTTGCTGACGTAACAGGAAGGGGTTGGTTGAGACAGGAAGCCAATGTGTGTGTGTATATATAAGAACAGCCCCAGAGAGAGAGAGAGTCAGAATCAAGAATTTTTACTCCTCGTGGAGGAAGCAGAATTGTCCCAGCATCTGGGAGCTGGGCTGCTATTGGACTGAGAATTGAGTTGGAGTTTTCTATGAGACCAGAATCTGGTGAAGGCTGAAGTTGCTGCCAAGAAGGCCACTTGGAAGGCTGAGGTTTCTTGCTGAGAAGGCCTCCTGGAAAGCTGAGGTTTCTTCTGGGTCCTAAGGCCAGCCGAACTGCTGGAGGACTGAAGAAGCATGACAGGGATAAGACTTTGTTTGTGGCTTGGTTGATCCTTGAGTTCCTGACAACAGAAGTTATGAAGGTTTTGAGATATGCTGGCCCCTGTGAACTTCAGTGTGTAGCAAGAATTGCCCAGAGGACTGGACAAGAACCTGGAAGCTCTCTGCCTCTGAATCCAGGTGAGTGTTTGGTGGAGTCAGGTAGGAGCTGGGACAATGGAAGGGGATCCAGGGAATCTGAGACCACCCCAAGTTAAGATGAAGAAAAGGCCTCTCCTTGGATATTGAATGTGTGATGAAATTGAAGTTTACTAGACACCAAAAGGTGGAGGATTTGTGTAATTGTCTAATGATTGTATTTAGTGATTAATGATACTTAGTGACTGATTGCTAGATAAGTGACTGATTAAGGTAATCTATGATTGCTCCATGAGTGGTAGATTGACAATTGTATTGTGAAATGACTGAATGACTGAGTGAGGAGGCAAACCTCCTTAAGGATATCAGATGATTATTCTTTTTTTCTTTGTTCTTAATACTGTGACCACTTTGGTGAAAACTATGTGGCCATTCCAATGTTAAGCTATTGTGAACACTGTATTGTGATTTTCTGTGATAAGATGTAATGTTGTGAATATTATATTGTGATTTGTTGTGAAAGTTTGCCTTGATTTGTTATGGAATAAATGGAGTGTTCACTATACTGTGTAATCAGAACCTTAAAAGCTGTTCACAGTAGCATTCTTTTGGGAAGCTGTTCATGGTGGCATTACAAATATATAGGTTCTTTACTTTTTAAAAAAAATCTCTTTGGGATATAGACCTAATTCTGGTATTGCTTGGCCAAAGGATATGCATGATTTTAAAGCCCTTTGGGCATAGTTCCAAATTGTTTTTCAGAATGGTTGGACTAGTTTACAACTCCATCAACAGTTTATTAGTGTAGCTGTTTTCTCTCATTTTCTATGACATTTGTCAGTTATGACAGATGTAAGATGGCACATCAGAATTTCTCTAATCAATAATGATTTGGGGAATTTTTCAATATGACTATAGATAGCATTGATTTCTTCTTCTGACAACTGCCTAGTCATATCCTTTGACCATTTATCAATTGGGTAATTGCACTTATTTAAAAAAAAAATTGACTCAGTTCTCTATATATTTAAGAAATGAGACCTTTTTCAGAGAAACGTCCCCTTAAAATTGTTTTGTATTACTTCACTGTACATGGCACCTTTTTAGCAAAATGCATTTTCCCTGCTTATCTCTTTTAATGAGATCTACTTTTGCTTTTGTTTTGTCTAAGACTATCATTGCTACTTCTACCTTTTTAAAAAAAAATTCAGCTGAAGCATAATAGATTCTACTCTGGCCCTTTATTTTAATCCTGTGTGTCTTTCTACTTCAAATGTGTCTCTTATAAACAACCTATTATATTCTGGTTTTGTAATCTATTTTGTCATCCACTTCTGTTTTATAGGTGAGCTCCTCCCATAAACATTCACTGTTACAGTTACTAACTGTGTATTTATGTCCATCTCATTTTCTTCTGTTTATCCTTCTTCTTCTCTTTAACTTCTGATTACTGACTCCCTTAATAAACCTTCCATTTTATCAACTCCCCCCACTCCATGTGTCACACTTTTCTTTTCCTATATTTTATTGGGAAAGATATATTCTTGTACCCAAGTGTGTATATACACTTCACTTTCTGAATCAATTCTGATGTGAGCAAGGTTTACACAATATCCATCACTCTCACCTCATTTTTCCCTTGCACTACAGAACCTCTTCCTTGTGTACATTTTTATGTGAGAAATTTTCCCTATTCTAACTTTTTTCTCCTTTCTCCCAGTGATACCTTCTTTCTCAGCCTTTCATTTTTTTTTAGCTCATCCCAGACTAATCTATCCACATGCTTTGTCCATGTAGATAACTCCTAACTACCCTAATAATGATAAGGTTCATAGGTGTTCCATGTATCATTTTCCCATATAGTAATATGAACAGTTTTCCTTTATTGAGTCCCTTATGATTGCTCTCTTGTGTTTTCCTTTTTATGCTTCTCTTGAATTTTGTGTTTGAATGTCAAATTTTCTGTTCAGTCCTGATCTTTTCATCAAGAAATGTTTGAAATTCCTCTCTTCCATTAAATATCCATTTTTCCCTGAAGGATTATGCTATTTTCCTGGATAGATTATTTTTGGCTCTAATTCTAGCTCCTTTACCTTGTTGGAATACCATATTCTAAGCCTTTTGCTTCTTTATCATGTAAACTGCTAAATCTTACATGATCCTAACTATAGTTCCACAATATTTGAATTATTTCTTTCTAGCTTCTTGCAGTATTTTCTCCTTGATCTGGTTGCTCTGGAATTAGCCTATAATATTTCTGAGAGTTTTCATTTTGTGACCTCTTTCAGGAGGTGACCAGGGGATGCTTTCGATTTCTATTTTAAAATTGAAAGAATTTTAAAAGAAATCAAAAGATTCCTTTTGGATCTAAGACATCAGGGGAGTTTTCCTTGACAATTTCTTGAAATATGATGTTTAGGCTCTTTTTTTTTTTAATCTTGACTTTCAGGCAGTCTAATAATTCTGAAATTATCTCTCCTCTATTTTTCAGGTCAGCTGTTTTTCCAGTGAGATATTATACATTTTCTACTATTTTTTATTCTTTTATTAATGTTTTATGGTTACTTGATGTCTAATGGGGGCATTAGCTTCTATTTGCCCAATTCCAATTTTCAAGAAATCATTTTCTTCAGTAAGGTTTTGTACTTTTTCCATTTGTCCAGGTCTTCTTTACTAAGGAACAATTTTCTTTGGTGAAATTTTTGTGTCTCTTTTATCCTCAGGTTAATTTTATTTTTAAATGTGTTATTTTCTTCAGTGTTTTTGTGCCTCTTTTGCCAAATTTTTAATTCTTTTTACATGATTTTCTTGCATTATTCTCATTTTTCCTCAATTTTTCCTCTATCACCCATATTTTTTTTCCTTTAACTGTTCCAGGAATTCTTGTTGTTTTCATGTTCAATTTGTATTTTTCTTTCAGACTTTGCTTGAAGATGTTTTAATATTGTCTTCTTCTGAATTTATGTCTTGGTCTTCCCTGGCACTGTGGTAGGTTTTTATGGTCAAGTTCTTGTTGTTGTTTTTCTCATTTTTTTTTTCCAGTTTATTTCTTGATTTTGAATCTTATGTTAAAGTTGAACTCTGCTCCCCTGGGTGCAGGGAAGCACTCTCCTAAGTTTCAGGCTTTTCTCCAGGCCACTACTTTTAGAGGTAGTTCTGGGATTCTGCAAATTTTCAGTGCTTTCAACTTGGTGTGATCCAAGGAGAGATCTTGTTATTGCTCTCCTGTTTTTTGCTTTTTTCTTTCCCCAAGAAAGACCCATGCTTCCCTGCAGTTGTCTAACTCCCCTTACTGTCTCGGGGTGGAAAGCTCCCAAAACTGCTGCTACTTCTGCTGCTGCTATTGGAGCCATCATATTCTGGGTAGCTCTTACCTGCTTTCACAGATCTCTCCTGACAATTTCCTAAGTTGTCTTGGGATGGAAAAATGCCTCCTCCTGACTTTTTGTTAGCTTTGCTGCACCAACATTTGATTTGAGGATTATTTAAAGTTGTTTGTAGGGGCATATTGGGAGAGTTTAGCTGGATTGCAGTCCATACTCTGCCATCTTGGCTCCACCTCAAGCATTTATTAAGCACTTATTATATGTCAGGCATCAAAGCAAGTACTGAGAATACAAACACAAAGAGACAGAAAGAGTTTCTGACCTCAAGCAACCTCCATCCTAATAAGGGAAGACAATACATAAAAGGAGCCCAAAAGTGAGGCTGGGAGAAGAGTGAGAGAAACAAAGCTACCTGGTTGAAGGGCATGGCAATGAACATTCATATTGTTAGGGTTGTATCCTGAAGAAGAATGAAGACATGGTTGGCCTATATGTCTTCCTTAAAAAAGAGGTTCTGAGAAGAACCTTTCTAATTAGAGGAAGAGTGCTGGGTATGAAACACAGGGGTGGAGTGAGCTTATAAGATGAAGAGATTTCTGTGACATGGCAGAGAAAGTCTGGGGTAAAGAGTATAGCATAGTGAGGAAGTGACCGTGATTTTATAATAATAGCAAATCATGTTAGATATTGTTATTATTATTAGTGCTTTAAAGATTACAATGGGCTTTATATATGGTATCTTACACCAAAAAAAAAAAAAGCTCTCTGCTTTTATCTGCCCTTTACAGGTGAGGAAACTAAGGCAAAGAGATTTTAAGTGATATGCCCAGGGTCATTCATAAGAACCCAAGGCAGAAGTATAATTCAATTTTTTCTTACTCTAAGTCCCAATCAATATTCCACTATGTCACCCAGTAGCCTATGATAATAATGTTGATCCCCTGAAAGTCTAATACAATGTCCACGCCACTGTACTATTGTTATGGTTAAGGACATCAAAGAAGAGGAACATCTGCTGGGGTGATGTATTGTGAGGACCTCATGTAGCCTGAGGCCTTTATGAGAGGATCTCTTATAGAATCATTGAAAAGGTGAAATGGAATAGGGTAATACCACTTTTTGGATTAGTACTTTGGTCAGTGTGATATATCTGTTACAGAAATAGGCTGGGAGGCATCCAGTTATAGCCTGGCCCCAATCAAAATTGTCATGATGCTCAGATGAACATTGAGGATAACAATTCAAGTGGTGCCCGTTTGGGCAATGCAGAACAAAGCAGGATGCACTAGAACAAACCAAAAATACCAATAGCCTATCTGCTGGAAATGCTTTAAGGCATTGGCCAATAGCTAATAAAGTGAACAAATCATGAATATTCATGACATGGACTGAAGACCATAAAGACTTTCATTACACATTATTTTTATACCTTAAGGCAATGTGGAACAGATCTCACCAGTAATAGGCAAGGGCAACGTTCTAGGCTGTTATCAACAAGAACTTCAACTCCAAGTCAGACAAAACAACACACTGCCAAGCAATACTGGGCAATCATAAAAAATAGAAAGATAGGTAAATGAATGAATGAAAAAAATTTCATTTCTAAGACAGGATTAAATCAAATGAGATAAGAAATTATGAAAATTTGAAAGCAGAAATGTTGACGAATCTGAGGTCATTGACTATAATGTACATTCTGATAATTATGCCTAATAACAAAATGGATCACAAAATAGCACTGATTAAAAAAATAAATGATTTTTGTAAAGGAGAAGGTAATACTCAGACTGGAAAGTCCTTTGGTTTTGTTTTATTTTATGGCATAAATTCAACTAACAAACCAATTATACCAAAACAGAATAATTTGAGAAAAAAGTGGTATCTATTATACATCCTTATCTTCATTTTACAGATGAGGAAACTGAAGGTCAGAGGGGTAAAATGATTTCCACAGTGTTAGGGGCTGAATTTAGGTCAGACTCTCTCCAGATCCAATTCCAATGCACTTCAAATTGCCTCTTTAAAAGATAAATCAAACCAATTACAATCAAGTGTAACTGATTTTTAAAGTTAACATATAAGAGTAGTGACATAGGGGGAATGCATTTCAGGCCTAGGGACAGTGGAGAGTTATGCATGAAAACATGGAGCCTAGAGAAAAAGACTAGATG
Organism: Pseudochirops corinnae; assembly: GCA_028646515.1. Lineage (NCBI taxonomy): Eukaryota > Metazoa > Chordata > Mammalia > Diprotodontia > Pseudocheiridae > Pseudochirops > Pseudochirops corinnae. The sequence goes on from CM053585.1 coordinate 152,823,982, forward strand.
ACCCTGAGGGAGAGTAAATACAGTAGTCAATTTGAATTGAATTGTAGAGTATGCAAAAACCACTAGTGTGAGATGAAGCTAAAGAGAACAGCTCAAAACCAGATTGTTAAGGATGGTGTTTGGCAAGCTAAAGAGTTCATATTATAAATGAAGTATAAAATATTATAAATATCACCTTAAGCACTTGAGCAAGAGCTTCTGTAGCTATGAAAAACAAGCAAACAAATTTGTAATAGTGGAAACAGGATCTGCTTCCTTGAGTTAGCCAGAGGTAGTGATCTGTCCTGGTGGAGGAAATACAGATACAATGTCAGAGCCTTGAAACATTAAATAAAGGTAAGCCATTGATATAGTAATTCCAGATGGTATTAATAGAAGGCTTTAGGGTTTACAGAATACTTAATATACATTATCACCTTTAAGCCTCATAATAGTCTTTTAAGTTTGGTCAGACAGGTATTATTATCCTGTATTTAAAAATGAAAACCCAGGCTCAAAGAATTTCATGTCTACAGACATATATATGAGTGGTGAGTGTCCAATGTGGCACTTGAACCCAGTTTCTACTTGGCTTTGACTACACTATTTGTTCTTTCTTATATGTACACGGATCTTATGCAAAAACAAACAAAAAACTGATTCCAAAAAACTGTGTTTCTTGATATTAACTCACGGTATGTTGCTGCGCAATTCAATGAGTGTTTATCAATGCATTTGAGGCATTTTAAGGAACACAAGGTTGATTAAAGCATAATAATAATAATAGCTCATTTAAACAACACTATAAGGTTTGAAAAGTGCTTTGCATAAATTATGACACAGATACATACCATTGGCAAAGTTGATAACTGAATGATTCTTCTTTGTTGATATTTCCAGGTTCTATCATTTCATCAGTGGGGGAGCTGACACATATCAGGAATGATCAAGAATTAGTTGATATCTGCATAAGTTGATGTCACCCCAAAATTTTATCACGTGGTAACAAATCCTAAAAGCACATAATCCCAGAGTTATAAAGGCCCTCAGCAGTCACAGATGTCTATTATAGATCTCATCAATGATACTTTTTGCAGTCTTCTCATCAAATGTTAATCCAGTATTCACCTGAAGATCTCCAGTAATGGAACGTGGACATTGATCATTCTGCCTTTGGTCAGCTCTACCTGTTTTCAAAGGTGTTTCCTTCCTACTCTACCCCCAAACTCCCATGTCTAACCAACCCCACTTGTATTCAGACAAAATTTGCTTCTCTACAACTACCTAGTTCTACTTTAAAGGCCCTGGCTACACAAGAATGAGCCATCCTCTACCTTCCCTCTGTTGAAAAACTTCTCTGAACTTACCTAAATTGGTTTTCAGATGACAGACATTGTCCATCCTCTTGCCTACACTCAAAGTATTTCCACATTGGTAGGACCTGCCAAAGTTTGTTCTCTGCCACCATAGTCTGTGAAAACTCCAAGACTTCTTCATTTAGACAAGGGGATCATTCATTCATGGAATGTACTCCCTTCTTAGCAATCTTTCTTAGAAACCTAGCTTCTTTCCAAGCCTATCTCAGCTCCTGATCTCAGTGCCACAACCACCCTCAGGTGTTAGTCCTTTCTCCATATTGAAATTACTTTGTATTACTTATCTGTGTACATCCTGTATCAACACAATAGAGTATAAGTTCATTAAGGACAGAGACTATTTCTTTTTTTGTCTGTTTAACCCCAAAGCTTAACAACGTTATCAGATATATAGTTGGTACTTAATATGTGCTTAGAATATTGATGGATTTCACACATAGGCACTTTATGAACAGTTGTAGAATTGAATAGAATGTTTCCCTCAATGCCATAAGGAGGCATCAGAAGAGCTTAGTAGGGGTACTAAGTTCAAGGGCATTCCAAATTCCCAACAGTAGCTGCTTTTTAGGCATCAAGGGGACCTTGGTTTCTTCTTGATTCTCAACTAGGAACTGATTTACTATTTTTTTTTTCTTTTTTGACTTTCAAAAAATCTGCCTGAGTTGGACATGCCCGCTTTGCCTGGCTGGGCAGAGCTGTGCTACAGAACAAGTTTTATTTGGGTCCCCAATGAGTTTGGTAGCACAGCTGGCTGAAGGCAGTTAATTGCTCTTCATGATGATGAGAATGCTGTTCAGGTTTTCTCAAAGGAGGTGAAACAGAACACGTGTGTGGTTATAAAAGGTCAGGGTGGAAGCAAGATACAGCCTCCCTGGCCCAGCTTTATCCTGGTAGATGTTTATCATGAGAAAACACACCAAATGCCCAAACTCCTTATGATGTTTTGGAGTTGATAACAATGTGATATTATTGCATTAAATAATTTTCTGTTCATTAAGAGTCTCCCCATCCCCACTTTTAACACACAGATTCATACATGAGCTTTCCCCCCCCACTGTCTGATATGTTTAAAGGAAGCAACATAAATATGTTTGAAAAGGGAAAAGGGAAAAAAAGTAATTGAATTTTGAAAACTAGGAGAATTCATTTTGAATAAACCAGATTCTAAGGCTGGAAATCACAGGCTCAAATTAAATGTGGTTACATTTTATTACTGTTTTTCTATGTTCTCATCAACCAATTATGCTCTCAAGCAATTTAGCAAAAGGATCATCTTTACTATCCTTTAAAGCAGATAAATTATTCTTAAAAATCCATTTTGCTTTTTGATTGACAGGGGGATTTAGAACCCTATTTATCAAGTTTCTTCAATTTTCTGCATAATTGAATTACATTTCTAAGGCATTTTTTTTTTAAACATGGAGTAAAACAGCAGGGTATATTAGAAGAGAATTGTATTTGGAGCCAGAGGAGTTGGGTTCAAATGATGCTTCCTGTGATTTTGAATTTTATGACCTCGAAGAAGTTATATCCCCTATTTGTGCTCAATTTCCTCATCTGAAAAATAAAGGAACTGAACTAAAATGACCTCTTAGTTTCCTTTCCTCTCTAAATCCTTTAATCCTATTCTGAAAAGAGATGCCCTACTAAGGATTCCTTCATTCATTCATTCAATAAATATATATTGAGCCTCTGGGCCTAGAGTCAGGAAGACCCATCTTCCTGGGTTCAGATCTGGCCTCAGATTCTTACTAGCTATGTGACCCTGGGTAAGTTACTTAGTCCCATTTGCCTCAGTTTTCTCTTCTGTAAAATGAGCTGCAGAAGGAAATAGCAAACCATTCCAGTATCTTTGCTAAGAAAACCTCAAATAGGATCATAAAAAATCAGACATAACTAAAAATGACCAAGCAGCAAAAATTATCTGCTATTAACCAGGCACTGTGCTAAAGGTAGAGGATGCAAAAATTGGTAAAACACAATCCCTGCTGGGGTGGCTAGGTGGTGTAGTGAATAGAGCATTGGCCCTGGAGTCAGGAGGACCTGAGTTCAAATCCTACCTCAGACACATAACACAAAAACTAGCCATGTGACCTTGGGCAAGTCACTTAACCCCAATTGCCTTACCCTTTCCAAAAGGCAAAAAAAAAAAAAAAAAAAAGCAATCCCTGCACTCAAGGAGCTTACAGTCTACTGAGGGAGACACCATGAGAACAAATATATACAAAACAAGCTATATACAGGGTGTATATAAACATGCTAAAGTATATGCAGAGGGGTGAACCCTGAGCTTTAGATGGCATTTATGGAGAAGAAAATTTAGGCTTAATGTCAGGATATAAACAACCAACCAGCCAACAAACAAAATCTTAACTAACTAAAAGTGAAGAGGATTGTCTTAGCTATTCAAAAGTGAAAAAGACTGTCTCAAAAGCCAGTAGTTTCCTCCTTGTTGGAAGTCTCCAAACAGGAGCTCGTTGACTAATGGACAACAATATTGTAGTAGAATTTCCTTTGGGGTCTAGGTTAGACTAGACCTACTTGAAGTTTGTTCCAACTCAGAAGTTATATGATTCTGTGATCTCTGAAGAATGATTAAATTTCAAAGTTTTGAAAGCAAAGTACATGCCCATTGATTTCAGAATGGCTAAACAAGTTATGGTATGTGATTGAAATGGAAAATTGCTACACTGTGAGAATGGAATATGATAAAGTCATTCATTCAATCAACAAGAATTTGTTGAAAATTGTTTTATGTGGCAGGTACTGGGCTAAGAATGAGGGATACAAATACAAGCAGGAAAAAAAAAAAGAGTTCTTGCCTTTACAGAGTTTTTATTCTAATTGGAGAAGACAACACATAAGAGGAAGCTGACAGGGATAGGGGAGAGATAAAGGTACTGGGGACAGCGACATTATAGGAAAAGTCTATAGCAGGGAGAGGGATAAGGCTGGCCTGGATGCCCTCCTTAAATGGAGATTCTGGAGGAGTCATCCAATCAGACGGAGAGGCCTGGAAGTGGGGTGGTAGTGTGTTACTTTGAAACGTGGGTGAATTCTATGAGTACCGTGAGCTTCCTGGATGAAGAGATTTCTGGGATATTGTAGAGAAAATCCAGGGCGATTCCTGGAGATGAATAAGACAAAATGAAAAGAATTCTTTGAATACAGAGAAACAAAAAGATCAATCTGAACGGATACAGAGTGAAGTAAGCAGAGCCAAGAAAACAACAAACATTAAGTTAAAACAACATAAACAGAACGATCACACCAAATAATAACTACGAATAAAAGGGAATATTACACTTTTTTTAAAAAGGACATTAATATAAGGATGGGAGGTCCACAAGGGTGGCTCATTATACATATTTTCAGACTTTTACAATGTATCGATCAGTTCTGCTCATTTTTTTTCTTTTTTTTTTTCCTTTACATTATTTTTTTATATGGGGTGTTTCTCTGGGAGAAGAAGAGGGGAGGGACACTGGAGAAAATTTTGGTCATGTAAAAAAAAAGACCTCAAAAATTCATTTGAAAGAAAATCAATTATTTAGTAAAAAAAAAAAACATGAGGTCAAGCATAGTCTTTTATCTTCAAGTGGATCCAACAGTTCTGAGTATAAACATATAGTAGATGTTTGATACATAACCATTAAATGAATTGAAGAAGCAACTATCTATATTTCCCTCTATCACCCCTTAGTATATGTGACTTGACAAGTAGGTCACTCTAGGATGCCAAGTATTCTTTTAAAAAATAAAAGCATTGTTCTTATGAATGTCAATAATATATCCCACATTACTGTCATCAGCAAATTCTCTAAGGAGATTATTTATTCCTCCTTTCCAGGATGTCAATAAGGATATGGATGAAATTCAAACTTAATGCTAACCCAGATGTGCCATTTAGCTCTTCACTGAGATAACTGCTCATTTCTATACCCCTCCCTTTTTTAAAAAAATGACTGTAGTCATTCCATCTATTTCAGTATATGTCTATAGCAGATTTGTGAATAAATTTTGCAAGTAACATTTCTATAGAATGTGCCCAAAACTCACCTCCAATACATATTATGCTTACTTTATTTTGTTTGCTTACTATATTGTGATCTTGGCCAAACATTATGGACACTGGATATATTATTTGAGCTTTACAGATTTATGCTGTTGAATGACCTTGATATCTTTGGATGTTGGATGGCCAGAGGCAGGAATGTTCTGATAAATGTTTAATAATGAAATCTTTGGGGGTGGGGGATCTATGGCATGACATACATGATACAAGTTTAATCTGCATTATTAACATTTTCCACATCACTTTCTTAAGTCAAGATAATCAACAAAACAATAAATCAATCCCTGATCGGTATCATCTGCCAATTTCCAAGGTGTGAGAACTCATACTGAAAATCTAACAATTGGCTCTTGAGCTGGTTGAGCTGGTTCCATCACACCCCTAATCACAAATATTTATTGAATTCTTTTTAGTTAGTCAATAAGCAGTTGATAATTGCTTACTATGTGCCAGGCATTGTGCTAAGCTCTGGAGATACAATGAAAGGCCAAAAACAGTCCCTGATCTCATTAAGCTCAGATTCTAATGGAGGAGATAATGTGTGTGTGTGTGTGTGTGTGTGTGTGTGTGTGTGTGTGTGTGTGTGTGTGTGTGTGTGTACTGGAGGTACTATCAAAGAAAAGATATAAAATTAGGGAGTACTGAGAAAGGCTTATTGCAGATGTAGGAATTTAGCTGATATTTGAAGGAAGCCAGGGAAAACAGGGGGGAAAAATAAGGACCAAGAGAGTTCTAGGTATGAGGAAAAGCCAATGAAAAGGCATGCATTTAGGGCATGTATGGGAAATAGTCAGAAGGCCACAGTCACTAGATTGTAGAGTACATGTGATGGAAGAATGTCTAAGAAGACAAGAAAGGTAGGAAAGGGTACTTGTTAGAGGGTCCAAAAGTAAAAAATGGGATTTTATATATGATTTTTGAGACACTGGAGTTTATTAAGTAGGGGAAGCAACATGGTCAGACCTACACTTTACAAAGATTATTTTGGCAACTGAAGACTGACTGAAATGGCAAAATATTTGAAGTAGGGAAACCAATAAAAAAATTATTGAAAACTTCATACATGAGGGCTGACATGAGATTGGTTGCTGTGTGAGAAGAGAAAAGGGATCATTGTGAAGCTAGAAAGAGATATTGTGAAGGTAGAAAGGATAAGACAGCAATAAGAATAAAAAGACAGCAATTAGAATAAAAACTCTGTAAGCTAGAAAGAGATATTGTGAAGGTAGAAAGGATAAGACAGCAAAACATGAGAAGTCATGCAAGAATAAAGATTTTGTTCACATTGATTCCATCTGACCCTACTTCTTGGAAATCATCTCTTCCACTCCTGAACTCGGAGATCTTTGTTGAAAACAATATACATTGTGTTGCCCTTAATAGGCCTAAGGGAATTTGGAGACCTTCCCTGCCCTTAACAGGCCTAATGTTATCACATGGAGCCCACGGGTGAGAGGAACCTGTCAAAAGAGAGAAATCAGAAGGGTGGAACAGGAAGGAGCAGAGCAGAGAAAAGCTGGAACAGAGCTGGGACCAAGCAAAACTGAGAGGGAGAATGCTTGTGATTTCATCACTGTTAATCTGTGTTACTTTCTGGGAACTGAGAGAGAGAATGCTTGTGATTTCAGCCTCCTGTAGCACTCTATCTGTAGCACTCTATCTGTTGCTCTGTCAGACAAAGGCATCCCGTCTGTTGTTCTTAGACACAAGTCCTGAAAGAAGACTTTACTGCTATTACAGAAGTCCTAGGACTTTACTGTTGATTTGTGTTTGATTTCCCAGACAGAGGCCTTGTCTATTGATTTGTGTTACTTTGTCAGAAAGAAAGTGAATTGAGATGATAATGCCAGCAATATGTTCAAATACTGTTGTAGTTCTATTAAGCTTTGTCTTCCTAGAAACAGAAACTTTGAAAAGACTGGAGTGGAGCAGTCTCTATAAGCTGATGAATGAAACAGGAGTGGACAGCTGCCTATATGTGAGTCCAGGCAAGATCTGGGAGTGGTCAGCCCATGGAAGAGGAGCCAAGGGGTTTGGAAATCAGCCTCCAGTCAAGATGAAAGAAGACTTTATTTGTGTACTCTCTATTGACTAATGAGATTGTCACTTACTGTGACCTAGGAGTGGATGGTGTTTGTACTTTCTGCTACCTCTTAAGGATGATTGTCTTAAGGATGATTGGAAGCCAGTCAAGGTGAAAGAAGACTTCACTTGGATATTGTATATAGATTGAGGAGATTGTGACTTACTGAATGATATGTTTTTTTAAGACTATGTGGCCACCTTAGTAATGAATTGTTATGTTATATTGTTGTGAATGTTATGCTTTAGTTTTGTGAATATTTTGCTTTAATTTATTGCTGAATAAATAGAAAGTTCACTATATTGTGCAATTAGATACTTAAAGTTATTCACAGCAGCAATCAACAGGAGAGCTGCTCATGATTGGTTTTACATAGGATTTAGAGCTAGAGAAAACCTGGGTCACCTTGTCCAAGAAGGCCCAGAGAGGTTAAGTGACTTATTAAAAACCACACAGTCACTTAGTGACAAAGCCAGTAAAGTAACCAGTGGACCCTGCATAAGAAACTCTTTAGTTCAGACTTTGAAACCAAGGGAGATTTACCACCATCATATATTCCAAATTCCAGAGCATTAAAAATTGTATGAAGTTTTGTGTTTCTGAGGACTTATAAGTTGGGAGCTTAATCTTTTCCCCAAGTTCAGGATATCTTCAGGTTATGCTTTATCCTCCACCATCCTGAGGTGATGCTGAGTCTGCATTCACTTTGACTTAGGAGACCCCATCCATGGAGTGATGCTGAGTCTGCATTCAGTTTGACTTAGGAGACCCCATCCATGGAGTAATGCTGAGTCTGCATTCAGTTTGACTTAGGAGACCCCAAAATGAGATCTTAACTGACCAAGATGGCTAAGCAGAAGTTCCGGTCATCTTCACTTAGAGGAACCCTACATTAGAAGTGACCAATCACAGAAGCTGATGCTAAGACACTTATACCAGTGCCATACTCAGTCATGAAACATTTTATTTACCATCACATCTTTTGATGTATTGATCTGTTTTGAAATTTTTTTCCTTCTGCTTTTATTTCATAAAAAATCCTGGTGATAAGGCATGAATCTCTGTGAAGGAGGAGGAGATATGCAGGATGAGTTCTAGACAGACTTAAAAATAGTAATTAAAAATCTAATTTTTAAAAAAAGTTTATGGAATATTTCCAATTTCTATTTCTAAATATATTACTAAACCACACACACACACACACACACACACACACACAACATTCAAGTCTAATTGGAGTATTAATTATTCCTCAAACTTAATATTGCTTTTCCTATTTCTATGCCTTTGTACCAACTGACTTTCATTCCTAGAATTCATTGCCTTCTCATCTCCACCTCTTAGAATCCCATTTCCTTTAAAGTTTAGCTCGTGTTACCTTCTAAGCTATATCTATTCTAATTCTCTTCTCTCCCTAACTCACCCCCCCCCATTGTTAGAGCTCTCAAGTTATCATCTAATTATTTCTCTGTATACATATTGTATTCCTGCTCCAAATCCCAGAAGAATGTAAGGTCTTTAAGGATTGGGATTGTTTATCATTCCTTCCTTTGTAACCCAAGGGTTTAAAGCAGTGCCTTGAACATAGTAGGTACTTAAACTCTTGTTTAATTGGGTCAAGTTAAATAGGAAATCAAAATTTTATCATTTGATTTAAATCCAAGGCTCCTGCAAAAACAGGAAAACTTACTTAGGCCAATGGGAAAACGGATGTTATTTTTGAAGAAAAAAAAAAAGATTGCAATATTCATTCAGCTATTCAAGTGAAGTTATTCTCATGCCTTTCTCACTCCTACCTGCACTAATTACAAAATAAACACAGTCATCATTCTCTTTCTTAGGTGTCCAGGAGTATCTTGGTTATCATGTTATGTTCTATTAAACTTTGCATGATAATACACTTACAAACAGTATATAGAACTTCTATAATGAAAAGACAACTGTATGTGAAATTAGAAAATCCCAGATTAAAGTTCCGATTCTGTGACTTTCTACCCATACGACCTTAGAAAACTTAGAGTCTGTGGTGCTCAGCTTCTTCAGCTTTAAAATGAGGAAAGTGGGCAAGGATGATCCTTAAATTACTTTCTAGCTCTAACCTCTCTATTTGCCTACCAAATTTTGCTCCATACTCCATGACAAAATGAAGCCATTCTCTGTCCCATTCCATTCCTGAGGGATATATTCTTCAAAAGGTAGAAGTTCTAGTCTGTATCTGATGTTCACCAAAAATGAGGAACTGGTTTCTGGAGTGGAAATGATTGGACAGTGGAAAGCACTGACTTAGCATTTGTTAGAATTTGACTTAGAATGTCTTAGAATTTGTGATCAAGGAGAGAAAAACCTTGCCTGAATCCAAAAACTAGGAAGAGAACATTTCAAACATGTTAGAGAAAGGACAAGTAGGAGTTCATGGACTATATACTGCAGTATATAGGTGCAGAGGGGAATGGGGAAGCTCTCAAGAAGGAATTTCTAAAGACACAAAGAAACAGTTTTGATGAGGAAGAAAAGAGGGACAGGTTTAAAAAAGATTAATTTAGGGGTGGCTAGGTGGCACAGTGCATAAAGCATCAGCCCTGAAGTCAGGAGGACCTGAGTTCAAATCTGGCCTCAGACACTTACTACCTACTAGCTGTGTGACTTTGGGCAAGTCACTTGACCACAATTGCCCTGCCCTCCCACTCCAAAAAGCTTAAAAAAAAAAAAGAAAGATTAATGTAAAAGATAGGGAACTCACCAAACAAAGTAGATTTTTAAAAGACAGCTACCAAATAGAGAATAAAAGACAGTTAATAAAGCGTGAATACAAAAAGCATATCCTGATCTGTCAGGAGTGTTAACATTCAAAATGAGCTGATACCCAACAGGAAACCTAAGGACTAAAATCCTTTACATGGGGTTTCTCCTCTCTTCCACACATTGGTAGAAAAGAAGGGACTGATAAAGGACACAACCAATGTTTAGGGCAATGACAACTGTTGACAGAGACAGCAGATTTATTAAATACTTCACTTAGTTGTCAAATTGATCTCCCTAAAATGCAGATCTGAAACACTCATCCCTTTCAATAAACTGATGGCTCTCTTTTACCTCTGGACAAAATATAAAATCCTTTGTCTTTCAAAGCCTTTCATGACCTAGCCCCTTCCTAACTTGAGTCTTCTTACACCTTATTCCCTTCCATATAATTTGTGCTCCAGTGGCATTGGCTTCCTTATCATTTCTTACACATTGCACTCCCTCTCCCAATTCTATACACTGTCACTGGCTTTCCCCCATGCCTGGAATGTTCTCCCACCTCTTCTTTGTCTCTTAGCTCCCTTGGCTTCAGCTAAAATCTCAATCATTCAATCAATGAACACTTATTAAATGCCTTCCAAGTTCTAGGCATTGAACTAAGAGCTAAATAAACAAAGAGCCCAAACATTATTAAGTCTTAATCACTGAATGGGCTCTGCTTCAGTCAGACTGAAATCTGTTAAAGACCTTAATTTGAAAAGGCCAAGGTTCCCCATTCTATCCTGGGCCATCTCCAATTGTTCCGATCCATATCTGGCCACTGGACCCAAATGGCTCCAGAGGAGAAAGTGAGGCTGGTGACTTTTGCATAGCTCTCCCCACTTAAATCCAATTCACTTGCATATCTTGGCCTCACCTCCCTGATGTCATAGTCCTCTTCCAGAATGAAGGACAAACAGCAGCAAATAAACAAAGAAGCAAAAGACAGTCCCTACCCTCAATAAGTTTATACTCTTATGACTCGAATATTCTGTGTCCTTCTTGATATCAGTACCTTCCCTCTGAGATTATCTCAAATTTGTTCTGTTTGTACAAAATTGTTTGTGTACTGTCTCCTCCCTTAGAATGTGAGCTTCCTGACGACAGTGATTGTTTTTGCATTGGTTTGTATCCCCAGCTTTGAACAATACCGGACACATAGTAGGCACATAATAAATGACAGTCAACTGACATACTGCTTCTGTTCTCTTTTCTAAGGAATATATTCTCTGGATTTGAAAGAACAGCTCAAATATGACTAATAGAGAATTGATAGCCAAAATAAATTGGGAGATAGTGGAGCACCTAGCTGTCCTTGATAACTTCAAGTCACTTGGTCTGGATTAACTAACTGCCAGAGACAAAAATTCACCTTTATTTTAAAATAAAATTTTGTTGTTTTCAATCAACAAAAACTTTCCTTCTTTCCTTCCTCTCCCCACATTGAGAACAAAAGAAAAACAAAACTATTAAAAACATTATAAACATTCATTCCATTACAAACATTCATAATCAAGCAAAGTAAACTTCTGCATTGGTTCTGTTCAATGTATGCACATATATTTCTCCTCTTTGGATATAAGATATACATATATAAATGTGTCTGTGTACACACATGCATATGCACACATTTTATGCATAATATGTGTATGCATGTGTGTATAAATGTATAGACTCTTTTTAGAGATATCAATGCAGAAGTCTGTCTTGCTTGATTATGGATTTTTTAAGAAGGGTTTTGCTTTTCTTTTGCTCTCGATGAAGGGAAAGAAGGAAGGTGGCTCTGTCCAACACAGAAGTTTATAATGTGTGAGTGTGAATACATACATGTTTATATTGGAGATGGAAGAGAAACATACACATACACATACACATTCATGTATACTCACATATAATGGGACCTTATAGCATACCCAGATCGCCTAACACTGACACGTCTCTGCATTCCCTTATCATGTGGGTGGGATTAGCCTCCTTCAATTGACTGCACAGCAGGAACAGCCTGAGTCTTTAAAACTGCCAGACTTGGACAGTGTCCCTGTCTTTCCCATATGCTTTCTCTTGCTGCATACAGAGGGTGAAGATAACACACAGTTCACCCACATCTTGAGCACAATGAACTGAAGTAAGAAGGGAGAATACCTTCTCTCCCCTCCCCTCTTACCCCTTGGTCCCAAGAAACTGGACATGGTATTTTTTTTCTGTTCTGGCTTTGTTTTTGTTTGTTTGTTTGTTTCTATTGGTTTTGCTCTTAGATGTTAGGTGAAAGTATTAATCCTCATTCTATCTGGAAGTTCAAGCCATGCTAGTGTTGGAGCCAGGATTCCAGGTAGAATGTTGCAGTCAGCCAGCCCAGCAGAAAACAACTGAGAAGCCAAAATGCCTGGGGTCCAAGCCCAAGGTAGAGCTTAGACTTGGAATTTGGGACTATGCACCATAGGAACCGAGCTTAATCTTGAACCTAAATCCTCAACCATTTACCAGACACTGAGGCAGTGATGGTGGGAGAGGGGAGGAAATTATGCCCCATGGGTTGGTATATATTGGGTTTTTTTTGTTCCTATTATACCTTTGAAGTAATTATTTCTTTGTCAAAATTGGTCTGACAGTGGCTAAATGGAACTGGGGTGCAGGTGATCCACCCCCTTCAATTGAGGGAATATTAATGGGGAGAGAGGAGTGATGGGAGCTATTAGAAGAGAACCTAGAATTCCCAACTCCCTCAAGGGTACTAGAGAACTCTGGAGGCAGGGATAAAGTACATCATACTTGGCTTTTAGTCAGCAGGGGCCACTCAGTGTTAATACATAATACAAATACATACTCTTACATACGCATATACAACCTGTGTGTGCATACATATTATTATTGTGATTATGATATTTTTTTATTTTTTAAAAACTTTTTTTGAGAGGGAAGGCAAGGCAATTGGGGTTAAATGACTTGCCCAAGGTCCCACAGCTAGTATGTGTCAAGTGTTTGAGGTCACATTTGAACTCTATTCCCTATGCTCTATTCACTGTGCCACCTAGCTCTCCTGATTATAGTTATTTGCATTTGAGTCTCTTCATCAGGAAGTAGGTAGTATTTTCATCATTAGTCCTCTGGAGTCATGATTGGTTATCACTTTGATCAGAGTTCCTCAATCTTTCAAAGTCATTTTTGTCTTTGCAAAATGATGTAATTATATAAATTGTTCTCTCAGTTATGTCCACTTTGTATCAATTCATATGTCTTCCTAGGTTTCTCTGAAACCATCCCCTTCATCATTTCTTATAGTATAATAGTATTCTGTCAAATTCATATACCATAACTTATTCAGCCCTTTCCCAATTGATGGGAATCCACTCAGATTCCCATTCTTTGCCTTCAG
>CM053585.1:152837748-152848807 GCA_028646515.1 Pseudochirops corinnae
TGCTCTCATTTCATTCACTAAAAAAAGAAAAAAAAAATTCTTGCTTTATCTCTCCCAGGAATTTTGTGTTTCCACACTATGTTTTTTCTTTGAGGCTTTGCTTGTAGCTGTTTGGGATTCAGTCTCTTTTTCTGGGCTTGTGTCTTAAATGTCCCTATCAATAAAACACTGTTTTTCCTCATTCTTTCAGGCTACTTCCTAATTTTTGCTTAACAGTAGGCCTTGATTCTACCCTTCTGGAAGGAAGATCTGGACTGGTTCAGTCGGTATTTTCTTGTGAGTATTAAGTATAAGGTTATTTCAGGATGCCAGGGACATTTCTGTCTGAGGACCTACAAGTTATCAGTGTTCCTAAAGTAATATAATCCAAGTCCCTCAGTAATAATAAAATCATAGAATTTCAGAGCTGAAAAGAACTAAAGGGAACATGTAGTCTGACCTCTATTCAGTCAAGAATTTTTAAAATTATTCCCAAAGTGTTCATAAAGATCTATGATTGTTATTGTAAACAATCTAACCTATTTGTGACCAAGCATCCTTTCCTAGTACTCATACATCATTCACTTGAAACTCTCTAGTGAAAGAAAACCCAAGTTTTCTCATCAAACTAAATTGATTTGGGGGTAATTTTTAGAAATTATGCCCCAGTGTTGGGGGTATGTTTGTGCTTTTGCTAATATATTTTTGGCTGTTTTCTCTTATATCTAACCTAAATATGACTTTGCTTCATCTCTATCCATTTTTCTCAAGTTCACACTCAAGCCATTTTAATCAGAAGTTTAATCCATTTCCATGCTATAGTCTTTCAATTAAGTAAAGATAGCTATTATGTATCTTCTCTAAGTCTTATCTCCCCCAGGTCAAATATCTCCAGCCCTTTCAACTGATTCACATAAAATAGAGACTCCATGCCAATCATAATCTAAATTTATACTGAATATTGGGTAAGTTAAATATATAGTGTATATATATGTACATATATATATACATATTTATATATAGTAAGTATATAGTTAAATATGTAGTATGTATATATATATATGTATATATAGTATTTATAGTAAGTAACAAGGTAAATTAACTTTTGATCACTCATGTATAAGATAAACATGAACCTGAGAGATAATCTGTGTTGGGAGCTGCCAGTGGGATGACTGTGACACAATAATGTGTATAACCTCACTTGTGAGACCTAATATGTACTTTGATGTCCCTTTAGCAGGCAAGGGAAGAAATTCAGTTCTGAGATGGCTCCTGACAGTTCAGATCTCATCAACATGCCAGTCAATTCCTGGCCATCATCTTAGTTCTCACTATCCAGTGTCCATATCAGAAACCTGCCATCTTAGGTCTAGGGAAAGAGAGTAAAAGGAGGAAGGAACCCAGAAGAGGATGCAACTCATCCCCAAGCCTCCACCTCAGCAAGATGATTTTTTTTTCCTTTTTCTCTTCCTGAGTTTTCAACTCCAAGTTTTAAGTGCAATTATGTCTATGATTTCTGGGTAAAAATCCTTTCAGTTGCCTGAGACTTCTGGCATGCTCACTTCTCCTGGCAATGCTCACTGATTGTCAAGCCAGGCAATAAAGGGTTATCTAGGTAAGATACTGCTCCTTTAATCCGTGAGCAATTGTGTTGCTGAAATGGGTAGAAAAATACTTTCCCATAAAGAAGAAATAAATCCATTTGAGAAGAATGTAGAGTAATGTCCCTTTCATAGGTAAATAGTTTGGTGACTGAATGGGGAGAAAAAAAAATCTATTAAGAAAAATATTAAAAGTTCATGTGTAAAGAAACACAGTTTTAAGCCAGGATGTGAAAATTTTGGTTTTCAAAAGGGACCAGGAAATCTACTTTTGCCTAAATAGGAAGGTTATGTGTCCTTTGTATATGAACAAATTTATAACTGAAAAGTACAGAAAAAAACTATGTACTAAAAAGTTATAAAGTGAAAATTTAAAGAAAACAATTTTCTGAGATGTAAAATATAAATGGAATATTAGGAGGACTGGTTTGAGGACTGTACATGGCCAGTGCAGCAATGCATTATGGTCCATTTGCTAATTTGCGCTGAACTTAAAAAAAGATTTCAGAAGTTAAGACTCACAAACTGATAAATCACACAACTAATATTGTGGTATAATTAAATAAACAAAGACTATCACCTTTATAACTAACAAAAAAAAAGGGAAGTTGGTTAGATTTGGTTGTTGTTGTTCTTGGGTTGGGTTGGTTTTTTTGTTTGTTTATTTGTTTATTTTTTTTTGTAGTTTGTTTGTTTTTACTTCATTGACATAAAGTACCCGGAGGCATTGCCTTGAAAACACATTAGGGGAAGAATGTGACTCTAGTAGGCAAGAATGGGCAAGAGAAGAAAACTCAACAGGTCTTTGGAAAAAATCAGTACTAAGTGAAGAGGTGTGAAGAAACCAGCAGGATAAGAATCAGCTGGCAAGAAGTTATCAACCGCTAGCTCCTGTTCAGAGAAAAACTGATTCTTCTTGGAAGACAGTTGAATATAAGCACCATTTACACAGTGTGAGAGAGATTTTCAGAGGCACTTGTTACTCTCTACCACCTTCTCTGGCTATACAGGGAAAAGCCAAAAGGGGAAGGAGTGGCTTTGTAGCTGATTAAAAGTGTGCCCTCAATTTCTTCTTCTGTAAAATAATTAGACTAGACTACATACAAAATCCCTCATAACTTTAAATCTTCTCATCAAATAAAGTATTTTGCTATTACAAAATGTTTTTTTGTTTGTTTCCACATGCAAGGTGATCCAGTGGATGGTATATTGACTTTGTCATCAGAAGGAATGTGTTAAAATTCCTCTTGAAACCCAGTGCCCATCTAATCCAGTTCAGATTAAATAAGAATAATATTTACAACATCACTGATAGGTGATTATCCAGATTTGGGATGTAGACTTCCAGTTAGAGGGAACTCATTAACTCTTAAAGCAACTCATTTTACTTTCGGAACAACTTTATTGTTAAAAAGGGCAGCCAGGTGGTATAGTCGAAAGACTGCTGGGCCTGAAGTCAGGAAGACTCGTCTTCCTGAGTTCAAATCCTGCTTCACACACTTACTAGCTATGTGACCCTGAGCAAGTCACTTAACCCTACTTGCCTCAGTTTCTTCTATAAATGAGCTGGAGAAGGAAATGGCAAACAACTCCACTATCTTTGCCAAGAAAATCAGTTGTGTCTGACTCTTTGTGACCTCATTTTCAGACTGTTCTATTTCACCGCTGTTTCTACACTGCTGTTTGATTCTTTGTCTAGCCACAAATATATAAATCAAGATTTAGCCTGTCTGCCTCAGGTCTCATACTAGAGGAGGCCCTGACACATCTGTCTAATTTCTCTCCCCTAATGGAATAAAGAAAGCTTTTTGTTTATAACCTATGTGAGCTCTTTTGTATTTTGGAGGTTAACCATGGTTGCAAAACCCCTGTGACTCTTTAGTCATTTGTTACCAGAGTTGACAGGATATAGTAGAAAAGAGTTCTAGATTTGGAGTCAGAGGACCTGGGTTTGAATCCTGGCTCTGCCATTTCTTACCTGTGTGACCTTCATTTTTGTCAGTAACAAATTCTTTGGGTCTCTGTTTCCTCATATATAATATAAGAGAGTTGGGTAAAAGAATGTCAAGGATCTTTTCTACTGCCATATCTATAATGCTATATGACCAGGCTATTGAGAGTGTAATAGTGTTATTTCAGGTGTCATAAACCTGAAAAGCCCTTAGCCTAAAGGGGCCAGAGTCTTCCTCCATCCTGGACCATCTCCAGTCCTGATGAATATTTGGCCACTGAACCCAGATTGCTCTGGAGGAAAAAGTGAGGCTGGTAACCTTGCACAGCCCTTTCTCACTCAAAAAGAAGTCAGTTGCAAGTCATGTCATCTCCCTGATGTCATGGTCCTCTTTGAGAACAAAGGACAAACACACAATAAACTTGATGGAAATAGGAATGAGAGTAGGGGTGTAGGAGTTCTATAACTCTGCCAGTCCAGAGCTCAGAATTTTGGTTTCAACTATTAACTAACTGTGTGACCTTGTATATACCATTTCATCTTTCTGAGACTCAATTTCAATGTCTATATAATGGAGAAGCTGGAGTTCTCTTAAGGTTCCTTCTAGTCCCGTGATTCCATGGAATCCCCAAACAGCTTTGCATTTTATTAGCACTTAGGTCTCAAACAAAAGAAATGAATGGCAAATGGTAGAATTTCAATAAACTGTAATTTAGAGACAACAGGAAGAGCGTTTTGGGGAGTCCATTAAATCCCACCATGGAGGGCATTCTGTTCTCACAAGGCTGCCCATACCTTGCCAATAGAGTAAGAAAGTGGAAGGTGGCTGTTTCCTGGTTTCTCTCTTGTCTTGCAGTTACAGAGGGATGAAAAAGTCCTTCGTTAATTTTACCTGTTGGTCTCCCACAGCTCCAAGGTCAGACACATTTCCTGGTCAGGTACCATATACTAGTCACAGTAATGAGGAATTAAGTCTCCCATGCGGTTACCCCTGTCTCTGGACCAAAGGCTGCCTAGTAAGTCTTTCTAATTGCACCTGGGATTGTGGTTCTCTCTGCAGAAGTTTTGAATGCTTATTGAAGTGACTGCTGCTTCTCACAGGGCAGAGAGTGCTAGGAGTCTGAGACTCCAGACTTCTTTTCTTTAGACAATTATCTGATGTCCAGGATAGGTTGCCCAAAGAAACATCACTTGGGAGGGCATATCAGTTTTGCCCTCCTGTTTCTGGGCCACTGAAGTCGGTTTTCATTTTGTCTAATCTCCCCTCACTTATGAGATCAATCACAGGCTTGAGAACTGTCTCAGTTACTTGACTAGTCACGTGATCTCTTTGAGCCTCAGTTTTCTCCGCTAAAAGCCAGGATAATATCTGCCCTGCCTAACTTACAGGGTTTTTATGAGAATGAAAAATGAAAATACTTTCAAAACTGTAAGGAGTCATCTAAATTCATTATTAACATTACTACTATCCCTATTATCATTATATACTTACTGTATTCCAGAAACTGTGCTAGATACTTCAAGGGATAGAAAGGATAATATATACCAATTTTAAAGCAGTTTAGAATCTATTTGGGGAAACAAAATATAAAAAATGGAGACATAAAATAGTATACTAGCCCACAGTTTAATACAGATCATATTACTAAAGCTTAAACATCTCTATAGTGATCAATTTTTTTTTCTAGTAATAACCTTGAAGGTACTTAGTACAAATCTATTATTATCCTGATTTTTACAAGTGTAGAAACTGAGTCATGGAGAGGTGTAATGGCAAGCAAACAAGTACTTAGCAGCTTGTTTCAGTTGAGCCTTGCCCCTGATTATATTAAGTCTTTGTTAGGAAACAGAACTTGTGAAACCCACAGTAAAAGGGACTTGCCAAAGACAGGAACAGGACCCACGTAAGAGGTGGGCAGAACAGGGAGGAGTTAATGACTATATAAAAGCTGAAGCACAAGCTGGGAAAGAGCAGAACTGAGAAGCGAACACTTGTGGTGGTCAGCACTCTGTCTATTCTATGTTGATTTGTGTTTGTACTCTGTACAGAAGCCCTGGGACCCTACTAGAAGACCTGAAAGAGGGTTTTCTTGTTGTCTGTTTACAGAAGTCCTGGAGAAGGGTTTCAGAGGACCTGGGACTATACTGATTATTTGTGTTGAGTTCTCAGACCTCCATGCCTCAGTTTCCTCACTTGTACTAAGTACCTTCAAGGTTATTATTAGAAAAAAATTTTTAACCCCTGTAGAGATGCTTAAGCTTTAGTAATATGATCTGTATTATGCTGTGGTTTAGTTTGTGGGCCTATGTTGATTTCACAGGCAGATAGTAAATTAATGATGGTGCCAGCAATGTGTGTGACTGCTGTTTTGGCTCCATTAAGCTGTGTTTTCCCATACACAAAAACTGCAAAGGACTTAAGGTGGACTGGACACTGTGAGCTTTAATATGGAATGGGAACCGGATGAGGAACTAAACAAGGAACTGGACAAGGAGCTGGACAAGTTGCTGAGAGGTTTCTGCCTATGAATCCAGGTGACAGTTGGGTAAATTCAGGCAGGAGCTGGACCCATGGAAGAAGAATCATGGAATTTGGGATTCACCCTTGAGCCAAAATGAAAAGGCCTCTCCTTAGGTACTTAGTACTGACTGAGAAGATCATGGTTCACTGTGGCCTAGGAGAACTTTTTACTTTGTATCTTGTATCCCTTAAGGATGATTGAGTTAAGGATGATTAGAAACTAATCTCTGAACAAGAAGAAAGAAGACTTTTCAACTGAGAGATTAAGACAATGTGACGTAGGGGTGGGAAAACATTGACCTTTGTACATTGTGTCCCTTAAGGAGGCATGCTCCTTAAGGATGATTGAGTTAAGGACTTACTGAATGATATCTTTTGTTTAAAACTATGTGACCACTTTAGTGATAAGTTGTCTTTATATCATTGTGAATGTTATTTCTTTGGTTTCTGTGAATGCTTTACTTTAGTTTATTGCTGAATAAATAGAGAGTTCACTATACTATGTGATCAGAACCTTAAAGCTATTTACAGTAGCAGTCCTCTGGAGAGCTGCCCATGCATGACTTGATAAGAGGTTAAGTGACTTGCTTAGTATTACATAGATAAAAATTAGAAAAGGTCTGATAACTCAACATAAACTCAGGTTCCCAACTCTAAATCAGGAGCTCTTTCTACTATATCATGATGCTTGTTATCATTGTTGCCATCTTTATTGCCTTCATCATCATCTTCATCAGCATTACTACCATCAATTCCTTTGGTATAGTGCATTCATTACAATTAAGTTCAATTCAGTTTACCAAACACTTTTAAAAAAAAAAGTATTCATCCAAGTTACATGTTAAGACAATTTTTAACATTAATTTTTGAAAAAAATTGAGTTTTACATTCTTTCTTTTCCCCCCTACCTTTCCTCACCCTGAGAAGGTAAGCAATTTGATATATGTTATATATGTGTGATCATGCAAAACCTTAGTCACATCCTCAAATACCTTTTAATAATCTGTTTTTGTGAGGTCCTATTCTAGGTGCTGGAGGTAAAATGACAAAATAAAAGTGATCTTTACCTCCAAAAAAATCATAATATATTGAAAGATTTAATATACAAAGTAATAATTGAATAGAAGACAATCTAAGGAAAAGACACCATTAACAATTAGGAACATCACTGAGGCAGTTTTAAAACTAAGAGGTTTTTGATAGGCAGAGCCAAGATGGTGGAGTAAAAGGAGGAACTTCCTTGAGCTCCTGCTACAACCACCTCCAATACCTGTAAAAAAAATGACTCTAAACAAATTGTAGAGCTACAGAACCCACAAAGTGACAGAGAGAAACAAATCTCCTGCTGAAGGCAGCCCAGCAGGCCGACAGGAAGGGTCTATCATACCAGACTATTTGTCAAGCACAGTCTCACACCAGCTGTGCCAGCCCACACTCATGGCCCAGATGGGGCAGAGCAGACTTCAGGAGAGTGATTCAATGGCAGCTGTGGCAGTTTTCATATTTCTCAGCCCATAAACACCAAAGAGAAAGTAAAAGGCCAGAAGGGAACTCTGTTGGAATTGGGTGGGAGAAAATCATGGTCTGGCCCTTGCCCCTGGGGTAACAGAGGTGGCAGTAGCTGCAGCCACTGCCACATGGTTGCCTCTGGAGGTCCTGGCCTGCACATTGTAGGGGGACAAAGCAACCATTCAGAGGGTAATCTCTCTTGCTTTGACCTGTTGGGATATGGGTTGCTATCTTGGGTGGTGGTGCTGGGGTGAAGAATACTAGTGTGTCAGAGCTTGTGGTAGCTGTAGAGAGGGCACCCTCCTCATAGCTCTGACAACAACTGCAAAAACCCCAGTAATTTGGGACACTGCTCTCTCCACTTTGGAAGCAGAGTTCTACTGTGGCAAAAAGCTCAAAAGTCAAGTAATTGGCCTTCAAGATGAGCAAACAGAGGAAGCACAATCAAACCATAGAGGGTTTTTATGGAGATGAAAAGGATCAAAACATGGAATCAGAAGAAGACAACAAAGTCCAAACTCCTCCATCAAAAGCTTCCAAGAAAAATATGAAATAGAGGCAGGCCATTGGAGGAGCTCACAAAGGATTTTGAAAATCAAGTAAGAGAAGTGGAGGAAAAGCTGGGAAGAGAAATGAGAATGATGCAAGAAAATCAGGAAAAGCAAGTCAACAGCCTGACTGAAGAAAACAATGCCTTAAAAAATAGACTAACTCAAATGGCAAAAGAGGCCCAAAAAGTCAATGACAAGAAGAATGCCTTAAAAAGCTGAATTAGTCAGATGGAAAAGAAATTTCAAAAACTCACTAAAGAGAATATTTCATTCAAAATTAGATTGGAGCAAATGGAAGCTAATGACTTTATGAGAAATCACGATACTATAAAACAGATCCAAACAAATCAAAAATAGAAAGCAATATCTCACTGGAAAAACCACTGACCTGAAAAATAGATCCAGGAGAGACAATTTAAAAATTATCAGATTACCTGAAAGCCATGATAAAAAAGGAGTCTAGAAATCATCCTTTAAGAAATTCTCAAGGAAAATTGTTCTGATATTCTAGAACCATAGGGCAAAATAGAAATTGAAAGATTCCAACGACCATCTCTTGAAAAAGATCCCCAAAAGAAAACTCCTAGGAATATTATAGCCAAATTCCAGAGTTCCCAGATCAAGGAGAAAATATTACAAGCAGTCAGGAAGAAACAATTTAAGTATTGTGGAAACACAATCAGGATAACACAAGATCTAGCAGCCCCTATATTAAGGGATCAAAGGGCTTGGGATATTATATTCTATAGGTCAAAGGAGCTAGGATTAAAACCAAGAATCACTTACCCAGCAAAATTCAGTATAGTGCTTCAGGGAAAAATAGAGAACTTTCAAGAATTTCAAGCATTCTTGAAGAAAAAACCAGAGCTGAAAAGAAAAATTTGACTAGCAAACACATGAATCAAGAGAAGCATGAAAAGGTAAACAGGAAAAAAAATCATTAAGAACTTGTTAAAGTTGAACCATTTAAATTCCTACATGGAAAAATGATAATTGTAACTCATGAGACCTTTCTTAGTATGAGGATAGTTGAAGGAAATATATATATATACACACATATATATATATATACATACATATATATATACATGTATATATTTACATACATACATATATATATATACTTATGTGTGTATACATACATATTTATGTATGTATAGGAAGGTGTATGTGTGTCTGTGTGTACATAGATGGAGGGCACAGGATCAGTTGAATATGAAGGGATGATATGTAAAAAAATAAAATTAAGAGGTGAGAGAGGAATATATTGGGAGAAAGAGAAAGGGAGAGATAGAATAGTGTAAATTATCTCGTAGAAAAGAGGCAAGAGAAAACTGTTACAATGGAGGGAAAGAACAGGAAGGTGAAAGGGAATGGGTCAACCTTTCTCTCATTGAATTTAGCTTAAGGAGGGAATAACACTCAATTGGGTATCTTACCCTACAGGAAAGTAAGGGGGAAGCGAATAAGAGGGAGGATAATAGAAGGGAGGACAGATTGGGGGAGAGGGTGGTTTTGAAAAGGGACAGGGTCAAAGTAGAAAATAGAATAAGTGGAGGGTAGGATAGGATGGAGGGAAATATAGTTAGTCTTTCACAATATAAATACTATGGAAACATTTTACATAACTACATGTGTACAACTACATTGAATTACATGTCTTCCCAATGGTGGTGGGTGAGGAGGGAAGAAAGGAAAGAATCTGGGAATCAAAGTTTTAAAAACAAATGTCAAAAAATTGCTTTTTACGTGCAACTAGGAAATAAGATATATAGACACTGGGGTGTAGAAATCCATCTTGCCCTACCAGAAAGTTAGGAGGATGGGGGAGGACATACGAGAACAGATTGGGGGTAGGGGTATTCAGTAGGCTCACTATCTTGGGGTTAGGGAAAGATGGGAAGAAAGTTAGTAACTCAAAATATTGTGGAAATGAATGTTGAAAACTAAAAATAAATTAATTAAATGAAAAAAAGAAAGAATTGGAGTCTGAGTGCAAAAAACAAAAAAAAAGGATTTTTAAAATATAACACTCTGTTCAAACTTAATGCTATACTAATGCTCATCATCATAGCTAATATTTATATAGCACTTTATTGTTTGCAAAGCACTTTACAAATATTAGCTCATTTGATCCTCACAACAAGCCCAAGAGGAAGGTGTTATTTTTCTCCTCATTGTGCAAGTGAGAACACTGAGCATACAAAGCTAGGGTCACAAAACTAGGAAGTGTCTGAGGCCTAGTTTGAACCCTGGTCTAGTCCTCTATTTACTGTATCACCTATCTCTCCAGAACCTTAGTTCATGATGGGATTCAATTGCTTGGATCATGTCTGATCCAGTTTCCTGCAAAAAATATCCATGATGTCCTCATGGTTGAGCCAGGTTCAGTACCCAGAACTCTTAACTGAAATTTGAGAAGAACTTTCCAACTGAAACAGGAAACATTACTTTACTAATGGGTATATCACAAGAAAGTTCATTCTCATTTTGGGGGTATTGCTTTGCTCCCCAGGGAATGGAAGATGACCTACCTAGGGCCTTCATGATGATGATCTGTGCTTTTATGGTACGATATCTGTTGACATTTTGAAAAATCTGACTATTGCATCTGTATGATAGAATTTGGACATTGTCTTTTGAGCACTTTTGATCTGTATTTCTAGTTCTTATTTGGAGAAAAAAGAAAGATTTATAGATAGAAATTCATCTAATTCTCATTTGTGTCTCTGAGATAAGTATCTAGTAGCATGTTTCTAGGCTAGGTTTCTACAGTGTAACAGCAAGCACCCTAGCATACCGAGGGCGGCTACAAGCACAGGTTCTTAGATCTGCTTTTCTAAAGGAAAGCAACTCAAAATGGGTTAACGGTTTCACTTTAATCAATCAAACATATATCATTTACCTAGTTCAGGGGGAAAAGTCAGCACCCTGAACTTCAGAG
>CM053585.1:152849307-152889601 GCA_028646515.1 Pseudochirops corinnae
TTATTCTATTGTGAATTGATTGAATGACTAATGATTGAGTTGCCCCATGAGTAGAAGTTTGAGTATTCTATTGTTTCTTGTTAATGATTGAGTTGCCCCATGAGTGGAAGTTTGATTCTATTGTTCCTTGTTCTGAATATTGTGGCCACTATAGTGAAAACTGTGTGGCCATTTTCTGTGACAAGATGTAATGTTATAAAATGTAATGTTGTGAATATTATAATGTTTTGAATGTTTGTCTTGATTTGTAATGGAATAAACAGAGTGTTCACTATATTTTGTAATCTGAACTCTAAAAGCTGTTCACAGTAGCATTCTTTTGGGAATCTGCTGGTGCATGGTATTACATAAGGGTACATATTGGACCTGTGATTTTAATGTTTTAATGGTACAGGGAACTCTTAGAGAAAGAAACTCCCTAGACTAATGCAGTTCATTACCATCTCTGGGATTTATAGTCTTAGCTAGAACCCTGAGTTTAAATTATGTGCCTAGGCTCAAACAACCAGTGTGTGTTTCAGGTGAGGCCTGAAGCCAAATTTTTCCTGACTTTGACTCTGGCTCTCTACCCACTATATCACACAGCCTCTCCAGCTGCAGGACTATACTCATTTAAGTGGGACCAGTGATCTGTTCTTCAGATGAGATGTTTGCTGAAGGAGAAGAAATCCTACTATTCCAATTGGAAGAGGTTGTTTGTTTTTTTTTTTTTGTCTTCCATTCTGGGTTAGATTGAGAAGTCAAACTGAAGTGAAATTAAGAGAGTCAGAGTTTCTGGGTATAATGAGATCAAGGTTCCTCTATTCTTAGCTCTGAGTAGGCCTCATCTAGGACATTGTTTAAAGCTCTGGTTGTCACAGGTGGGTAGACATTGATAACTGGAAATTGTTCAGAGAGATCAAAATCTCTTGTCCTTCTCTTGGCTCTGAGGCATAGAAGGAAGATGCATCTAAGAATTCAATGACTGCCATGCAGAAAAGAACTCAGATTTTTTTTTTTTTTTGGTCTTGAGAAGACAGAACCTGATATAAAGACGGGAAATCTCAAAGAAGTAAATCTAGGCTTGACGCCAAACAAAATTATCTAAAAATGAAAGCTGTCCCAAAGTGGAATGAGCTGCCTTTGCAAAGTGGATTCCTTCTCATTTTTGATCTAGCAAAGAATATGTGACCATTTCTTGTAAATGCTATTTCTTGTTTCATCTAACACTCAAACTATGCTTCGACTCAATTAGCCTAATTGTTCCCTAACTTTTTAGTTCTCTCTCCTGTTTCCACATGCCTGGAATGTATTCTCTCCTCACCTCTACCTTTTTGAATCTTAAATTCCTTAAAGATTCTCCTCAGGTATCATTGAAATGAAAAACCTTTCCTGATCCTCCTAGTTGGTACATTTGTTGTTATATCTTATTTTCATGTTATAGATATCTCTTGGTAGAATACAATCTTCTTGAGGACAGGGTGGTTTTCCCCTTGTGTAATTTCATTATGAGCACCTAGCACAGTGCCTTGAATATAACAGGTACTTAATAAATGCTTACTGGATTTAATTGAATTATTCATAACATACTTTGTCAATTTTAATAAGCTATGAATTTGAGTTATTATTATAACTGCATGCTCTAGAGTTCATCAAAGTTCAGCTCCCTTTATTATGTTATACTTAACAAGGGAGAAGAATGTATCTATGCATTTTCATTTAGCAAATAAAGTTTTGTTAATATCTTTTGCTTTTATATTGCCTAAATTCTCCCGTATATTCCTCCTTCTCCTCCCCCTTCCCAGAGAGCCATCCCCTCTAACCAAGTTTTGGGTTTTGTTTTTAGGAAAGAAAATAAAAAAGTAGAAAAAAATCAGCAAATTCAATCAATACACTGAAAAAAATGAAATTATTTATACTATTCCACGTCTCTGGAATACGTTCCCCCCATTTGTGCAAAGCTACAAAGATGTGAGGGAAAGTGTCTCCTTATATTGCTTCTCTGGGGCTGTTTATTATAATTTTGTAACATTCATCTTCAATAATTTTGCGGATGTTCTTTCCATTTCCATTGTTGTGATCATTGTATATATTTTTGGCTCTGCTTCCTTCATTTTGCATCACTTCAAGTAAGCCTATTCTTTATGTTCATCATATTTGTCTTTTTTTATAGCATAGCAATATCTGATTAGATTTTCATGTAATAAATGGGCATCCACTTTGTTTCCAGTTCTTTGCTTCCACAAAAATAAGTGTTATAAATATCACATATACATGGACACTTTGTTTTTGTAAATATTCTCCCAAGAGCATATGTCTGATAGTAGAATTTCTTGGACAAAGGATACGAACATTCCAAAAAATTATATTTAAATAAATTCTAAATTGCTTTCCAAAATAATTATACTAATTACAGCTCTACCAATAATGCATTAGAGTTCCTATCTTTCTACAACTCCTCCAGTAATGATTATTTCCATCTTTTGTCATCTTTGGCAATTTGTTGAATGTGACATAAAACCTCAAGATTGTTTTGATTTATATTTCACTTATTATTAGTGATTTGGAGGATAGCTTCCTATGGTTATTTATTGTTTCCAATTCTTCTCCTGAAAACTCTTTGTTTATGTCCTTTTATGACTTTCCTATTTGGGAAAAATTTTGGTCTTATATTTTTTTCTATTAGTTATCTCTAAATGTCAAATATCAAATCCTTATTTGAGAAATCTGATACAGAGATTTTTCTCTAGTCAATAACTTGTCTTCTTATCCTAGATGTATTAATTTTGTTTGTACAGAAGTTTTTCAAATGCATGTAACCAAAATTATTATTTTTATTTTGCAATTGTCTCTATCATTTCTTGAACAATACATCTTCTACCTACAACTATAAATAGTATCAGATCTGCTTGTCTTCTGACTTTTAATAGTATTGTCTTTAATATTCAGGTTATGTGTCCATTGTGAATGTAGTGTGGATTTTGGTATAACATCTTTGTCTAAGTCTAATTTCTGCCAGATTGCTCCTGGAGTGGCAGAGACTGATGATCCCTTGAGTTTAGGTGCTTTGAATGCAGTAGGGGTAATGCCAATTAGATGGCTACGTTAAGTATAGTGCCAATAAGATGAACCCCTGGGAGTGAAGAGCCACTAGGTTGCCTAAGCAAGGGCAAACCAGCCCAGGCAGGAAAAGCAAAGCATGTTAGAGACCATGCTAATCAATATTTGGGTCTTGCCATGAGTGGCCTCTGGACTTTTAGCTTGGTGATATAAGGAGATGCATTGTCAGAAGAAAAAAGGAAGGAAGGAAGGAAGGAAGGAAGAATGGAAGAGAGAGAGAAAGAAAGAAAGAAGAGAAAGAGAGAGAAAGAAAGAAAAAGAAAGAAAGAAAGAAAAAGAAAAAAGAAAGAAAGGAAGGAAGGAAGGAAGAAAGGAAAGAAGGAAGGAAGGAACAAAGAAAGAATAAGAAAGGAAGAAAGGAAGGATGGAAGAAAGGAAGAGAAAGAAAGAAAGAGAGAGAAGGAAAAAGAAAGAAAAAGAAAGAGAAAGGAAGGAAGGAAGGAAGGAAGGAAGATAATGAATTATTTAATATTTCTTTTTGGTATTCTGTTAGAGTATTTCATGTTTTTGAAGATATCCTCTATGTGCATGTGTTTTTAGTTTGGGTAGCATCTAATCCTGCAAGAAGGGCCATTTCTTCATTAAAGATGGGAGTGAAATAGGACATAATAGAGAAGGTTTTAAAATGATGTGAAATGAAGAGTAGGAGAAAAAGAGGAGTTGTCAGTAAATGGCCTCAAATTTTTCACTGAAGTAAAAGGTAAGGTTTTTGGCTAATAGGATTAGGGGACAAGGTGAGGTAGGAGACT
The DNA here is from genome assembly GCA_028646515.1 of Pseudochirops corinnae. Lineage (NCBI taxonomy): Eukaryota > Metazoa > Chordata > Mammalia > Diprotodontia > Pseudocheiridae > Pseudochirops > Pseudochirops corinnae. The sequence goes on from CM053585.1 coordinate 152,853,156, forward strand.
TGAGGAGGTACCAAAAAGTGTCAGATAGCCTGTCTGGTAAATAGGATGATTAATGAATTTGGAAGTGCTCAAATGGGAGCACATTTGAGATTATGTAACAATTTTGGTGGAACTAATCAGAATCAGGTAATCTTATTTATAAGTGAGTGAGTACATACATACATACATAGTCTATTCCATTTAGCCAATCCCTATGTGGCTACCTTCGTGCCATCTGCCTTGCTGCCATGTCCCTAAATTGTCATTGACACCCAGTTCTTTACTTCTTTCTCTAGGACCCACAGTCAAAATAATTTTTAAATATTACTGGAAAGGACCCGTCCATCAATTCCCCCAAAGCCCCATTCACCATTCCTGCAATATCCCAAAACAAGTCATCCTTCCTTGACCAACACTCCCCAGTATGTATTGTATTTCCTTGTTAGAATATAAACTCCTTGAGGGCAAGACTATCTTGATTTTTTTATACTTGAATTTAGCACAGTGCTTAATATTTAGAAAGTGTTTTATTACACGTTGTTATTCACATATTGCAGATATTGAGGATAATCTATGTAAAAGTATAATGAAATATTGTATCTGAAATGTAGTTTGCATAAAAGAGAGGAATAGACAATAATCCTGGAAAGGTAGACCCGGATGGTGAAAATTTTAAAAGCCAAACAGAGGAGGTTTCTTTGTTTTTGTTTTTGTTTGGTTTGTTGTTGTTTTTCCTTGAAGTCAAGAATGGGTCATGGAGTTTTCTTGAGTAAGAGAAGTAACATGTTGGAGCCTGTGGTTGAGGGATATCATTTTAGCAGCTGTGTAGAAAATTGGTTGGAAAGGAGAGGAAATGAGGCAGGAAGGCTATTTAAGAGTGCTATTGAAATAGTCCAGTTAGTAAATGATAAGGACCCCAAAAGGAGGCAGCAAGGTGATGCGGTGGATAGATGGCTGTTCCTGCAACCAGAAAGACTTGAGTTTGAATCTAGTCTTAGACGCTTATGAGTTTTGTGACCCTGGGCAAATAAATCACTTAGCCTCTGACTCCCTCAGTTTCCTTGGCCATAAACTAGTGATAATGATAGTGCCTACCTCTGAGTGTTGTTGTGGGGATCAAATGAGATAATATTTGCAAACTGGTACAAACTAGGTGCTTAATAAATGTTTATTTCCTTCCTAGGATAAAGGGTAAATGGGGCAGAGAGAATAACAAAATGAGAGATGGGGAGAAATATAGCCTTTTATGATTTCCAGAGGGTTTTTTTGGTTTGTTTGTTTGTTTTGGTTACAACCAAACTGAGTTAGGTGGCACAAATATTACTTTTCCCATTTCATGGGTGAGGAAATTGAGTCTTATAAGGATGAAAGTGGCTTGCTCACAATCATTGGAGTTAAGAAGTGTTATATTTGATTCAAACCTAGGTTTTTCAGGACTCCACAATAAGTCATGATGCTTATTCCTAGAGGCTGACAAAAGAAAATTGATTTCAATTCTTTTGTCCTGTGACAATGCTTAACAACTTCTACGAGAAAGTTAAAAAATATGGAATCTTCCCATTACATTACCATGTAACTCGTGTGTTAGGCCCTAAGCACTGTGCCTGGCTGAAGTTTCACAGTCCCTAAGCCTGACTTATCTTCTTTCACTTCTAATAGCTCAGGGCAAAGAATGAAAATGAAGCCTCTTGAGCCTGGTTCTGGTTATGGAATATAAGAACGTACTTTAGTCTTATAGTGCCAGGAATAGATTCTTCAGGGAGTGAGAAGGTAGAAAGCTAAATTGCAACTAGGGAAACTGAAACAAAGTGGGCTTATCTGACTGCCTTGAGATTGATGGAAAAGCTGAGAATAGAACTCAGGGGTCTTTAATTTCAGTCCTCACCTCTCACCTAGAAACTCTGTGGTGGCATTAATTATCTGTCGATTCAATATTATTCCATCAGTGACTAAGAAATACTCTGCTTATTTTATATATTATTTACTCTCATTGCTAGACATATGAAAGTATAAATCAAGTTGTACCAAAGTCAGAAACATTATTATGGACTTCTAGTTATTCGTTATTTTTGAAAACTAAATTACCTGCCCATGATAAGCCCTTGATCTTAATCTCTAGTAGCAAAGATGCATAAATCCATGTATACATATGCATATATATTTATTTTTGTTGTTGTTTAGTCATTCAGTCCTGTCTGACTCTTCATGACTCTATTTGAGGTTTTTTGATAAAGATACTAAGTGGTCTGCCCTTTTCTTCTCCAGCTCATTTTACAAATGAGAAAACTGAGGCAAACAGGGGTAAGTGACTTACCAAGGGTCATATATCCAGTAAGTTTCCGCATATATATACACATACATTATACATATTAATTGCTTATTTATCTCTCGGTAAGACATAGTATAATAGAATTCAGACACTGTATTATAGGGTCTTAAACCCAGTTATGATGTGCTGATAATACCAAAATTATGAATAAAAATCTTTTTGGTTTACTGAGTCAGAAATAAAGTGAGCACAAATGTTTATATATGCATATAAATGAACTAATTTGTATATATCAATTGTGCATATATACATATATAGTCATTGTCGATTTGTGACTCAGTAAACAAATATTTTGTCTATAGCTTTGGTATTATTAGAACAAGAAGTTTGGATTATGATTCTAGAACATACACTATTCTGAATTCTATTGTTTCATTTGCTATTCGCTTGTTATCTGTCAGTGGGGTTGCTACTTTGAGGATCTTGTCTCTGAAATGGCATCCATGGATAAAAGTGGTTGAAGAGCTTTGACTGAATTGACCAGTTAATATAAGGGAAATATCTCATCATCATGCCGTATATTTAGAGCTGGAACAGACCTCAGAAGTCATTCAGTATAGTTGCTTAGGCAGATAAGATATACAGTAGATAGAAACTGTGGGGCTTTGAGTGAGGAAGAGCTGAGTTCAATTCTGGCTCAAGATACACACTAGCTGTAACCTTGGGCAAATCCCTTAACTTCTGCCTGCAGAAGTTTCTTTAACTGTAAAAAAGGGATATTAATGACACTGACCTTCTAGGCTTGTAATGAGGATTATATAAGATAATATTTGCAAAATGCTTAGCACAGAACCTGGCACATAGTAGGTGCTTAATAAATGTCCATTTTCATTCCTATTTTCATTTTCCAAAGAAAGAGAGTGCCAGAGAAATCAAGGGACTTGTGTAAAGTCACCCAGGTTGGAAGCAAACAGCAGAACTAGATGCAAATCCAGGTGCTTTCCTTCCAAGTCACCAACAGGCTGCCTCTAATGACTTCAACTAAAACATGTCCAAACCGGTTCTTTTAAGTGACTTCAACTTGCTTGACTCAAACTGTCATTTTCTTGAATAATTTGAATCAACAGTCTGAACGGATGATTTCTGTAGTCCTAACTTGCATTTTTCTCAACTTGTAAAATGTGGGTAAAAAGTGACCCAACGGGGAAGGTTATAAAGGTTGTACAAATATTTAGAATGTAGCAGAGTTTGGATGTTTGAAAGAAAAGTGTGATATGAATGTTTATTTTTTAATCACCATATGTAGGAAATGCAATCCAAAATGTTTCACTCAGAAATGTTTTAGTGCCTCATCCCAATTTACTGATGAATGGTAACTAATGAAATGTTTGTCTGGGATGCGGAAGAGGCAATTCAATTGGCTGCATGTAGATAGATAAATACAGTCAGTTGCTTCAGATGTTGCAGACCAAAGCAGCTTAGATAATGATAAATTATACCAGGTTTCAAAATCCCCTAAATGGTGTTATCTATGATACCATTGCCTCTCTTTACTATCTCTAAATTTTATTTTCTCCCAGTGAAGGGGAGTGGGGCAGAGGGAAGGTTTGTAAGAGCTTATAAATTTCAATTCTTATCTTCTAAAATGGCTGTTCTCCTTTCACACCTTCGCATAATGCAAATCACACCTTTGATAAAACACTGGAGGAGAAGTTCAATAGATTTTCACTGACTATTGAAATCTCATGGGGAGAACAATGGTACACAGGGAATTGCCATCTATAAATGCCCTACTAGGGAAAAAAAATCCTTACTAGACTTGATCTGAAGAAGATAAACTTAAATATTATTGTATTGTCCTGGTAGAGAATTTGTAATTATCTAATAACAAAAAGAATTGGTTCTAACCTATTTAGAACCACGGTATGGCATTCAATGTCAAGTTGAATTCTTTGGGCCATTTAAGCCAAATAATCAACCAGCTCAGGAGACTCACTTGTTTGTAGTGATATGTAGGAAGCTCAAATTTTATTTCACTATAGAATCTTTCTTTTTTCCCCACAAGGTTATTTTTAAGCTTTTGATTTAATAACTCAACATTCTAAGGTCTGCTTTATATGTCAGCTAGACTGGACTTGGAGGGGCAGACACATGGTCCATGTTTAACCTGTACTCAAATCCATTCTCACTTCATAGGACAGATTAGAGTGTGGATTCCATGAACATAACCATTAAAAGCTTAGTATCCCCTCCACACCAAGACCTTGCATTGGAGATGGGCTTCAATGGAAGTGTATCTACTATCTTGGAAGAACAAAATAAGAAGATCCTGGTTCATTTTAGTTCTAAAGAAGAAAACAGATCCAGGTGACTATGGAATGTCCTGAGTTATCTCCAGGAGGATAGGGGTAAGGAGGGATTTTCAAAGAGAGATTCAGAAGAAATGAGGCTTATTTGTTACAAATTCACAGAATTTGAGGGTAACAAAGGATTTTAGAAATTCATTTTAATTCTTCCTGGATTATATCACACTACAATTTTTAGGTGTGAGATATATTTTAGAAATAATTATAATATATGGCATATTGCAAATCCTCTGTATAAATCCCCTAACAAGAATATGAAGATGTCATCATTACTTCCATTCAAGGTTCTCATTATTTCTATTTCATTTCTTTGTTGGTCAAAATCAGCTCTGGAATAAAACTTATCATCATTTCCTTCACTATTTTAAAAATTATATATTTTTTTTTATTAAAGGAATACCAATAAGCATTAGATAACTACTTTTGTCTAGAATAGCTCTCTAGCCAATATCTAGGATAATGGTTTCTTATAATTAATATATTATGCCTCTGTGCCAGGCATGTGATCTATTGTTCAAATTCTTCATCTATTTTCTCTACTTGGGGTAGACCATTTCTGCTCCTCTCAAATCTTCTTCATCATGCTCTGCCATTTTGGTCCCTGGATTTCCTCACTTCTTATATATCCTGAATATATTTAACCATGCGCTGCTGTTGCTAGCTGCTAACCTGATTCTATTCACCAAGAAAAGGACCAGACTCTGCTGTGATGTTCCACATTCAAATTGGTAGTTAAGATTTTTTTTATCTTACTCCAAAAGACAGCTTGGGAAGTGGCAAAGCTCTTTATGGTTATCAGAATGACAGATATTCTACCTCTTAGTTATGCATCTCTCAAGATGGCAGCACATCTTATATATCTAAGAGGCACTGTTAAGTGTATATTACAAAATCAAAACTAGTTCTTGATTCGCAACCTATTAGTAACCTTGCCTCCTTTTGTCCCTGTTATATTTCACTAAGTTCTAGGTATATGACCTTACCATAATGAAGTCGGCCTCCTTCTACTCTCACCTAAAAATCTCCCCACTACAAGCATGCTTGGATTCTACCTAGAGTGTTATTTGTGTTTTCTTTTTTCCATAGACATGATAAAAAGGAATAAACTGTATGTAATAAAATAACTACTCTACCACTGCATGTCTGCATTTCCCCTAAGTCTTTGCTCACTCAAAAAGTATATAGACACAACAAAAATCAGATATATGAAACCCATGGTTGTTATTTTTGCTCCTCCTCAACTGCACTCCTTTGGAGTAGGCAAAGGAACATAGGAAATATAACATAGTTCCCACCTCTCCACATGCACTTTGGTTTATGGCTTCCAGGGTAGGGATATGGGTCAGGCAATGGACAGATCAGTGCTGGTCAGAGAACCAGAGCTACTGTAGTTCAATGCTGGTCATAGTTTGTTTTTTGTCATTGTTGTCTGTTTGTTTTGTATGTTTATTTGTTTTACAGGCAGAAACCTCCATCCTTTCTTTGACTTCCTGTCCTGCTGTTTGTCAGTTAGACTGACTGTTCTTTCAAGTTTATTCATTACTAGGAGAATGATTGGGTATAAACAAGAGCAAGAATGACCTGAAGAGAGTCATACTGCATCCTATTCACCATCATGCCATCACTGTCCTCCTGTGTCCTTGAATTTCCTCTGACTGTCCCAACTCATCATTTCATCAGTCAACACTTACTGAGTGCCAACTCACTGTCATTCACTATGCTACAAACACAAAAACAAGCCGTTCCTGTCCTCCAGGAGCTTTTATTCTCTCAGGGAAAATAACACAGCCTTAAGTAAATACAAAATGCTCTCTGTCTCTTCAAATCCCATGTCTTCAAAACAAACTTGGTTGTTCCCTTTGACTTCTCCACCATCATAGCAGGGAAGAAGTTTGGAGTGAGGATATCATATGTTTTCCCTACCAAAATATGTGTAATCCCCTATACATCTGAACAGCATATAGAAGAATGTCTGTGAACATGCATCAAAAGCAATATAACCAAGTGTATCATCTAGTCATAGATAATTATTACATGCCTATGCAAGCATCTAACACATGACATTTATTCTAGGATTACATGCAGTTAATATTAGTGTTACACATAACCAGCTTGACCCATTGCACATAACCAATTACATGAAATATCTTTAATTACGAAGAAAGGCCTCATGTAATAATGACATACAATATCATATTACACATGTGTAAAATGCAAAGAAAAATTCAGAACATACTCATTTAGCAATAATAAATACATAAAATGGCATAGAGTTTTAAATAGCAAGGAAATGTAGCTAGCAAGAAAAGCACATTATATATCAACATATAGGTCATATATAGTACATGTTATAATTATACATATAACACTTCTAAGACTATCTCCCTATATAGATATTCATAGAATGGAGGTTGGGCCCCTGAGTGAGTAATGACCTCAAGATTTAAGGTACACTATAGGTCTGTCATCCTAAAAGTATAACTCATGAATCCCTATCAGGAATCCATAGTTTAATAGAAAATCAGTATTAAAAATAGCCCAAAGCAAAGATATTTCCTGAGATGACATTATATGACCTGAAATAACAAAATACATCCCCCGTAAGTCTGGGATTCATTTTCACATGAATATACATAGAATTAGTGAGAAGAATAGGTACATAGAGTACAATGGTAGACAACTACAGGACTTGACTGGCTGACTGACAAGTTGTCAAGCCAATTCTCACCTTAGACCTTTTGGGCCCCAATGTCCTTTCTCATAGTGGTCACCACCTCATGTGCAGAGTCTATTGGAAAAGCTGCTTACCTGTGCTTCCTGGGCCTGTTCTTCCCACCAGCTCAAGAATGGACTGTCTGAGCTCTCTATCTCTTGAGCTGTCCTCATTCTCCTCTACCAGAGGTCACACTCCCCAATGTTTGGCATGAAATCACCCACTATACCAGTATTTCTCCCCTACATGATCTCTAGGCTCATGGGGGCAGTGGGGAAAAAAGAATCCCTTACCCATTTGTTGCCTTCTCACAGAAACACAAGGTAAAAAAGAGAAAGACCAGTTCTAGAGTTCTCTCTCCATAATGAATTCCTTTTGGATTTGAAGCTGCTTCCTATCTAAAGCATGTCTCTGTCTAAAGAGGAAATGCTGCCTTTTAAAGTATAAGAAGACGTGTGACTTATCTTCATCCAGACAATGGCAAGGTATTCTCTAACTCCATCAAGGAAAGCTCCATACTCCATAAAGTATTTAAAAAGTGAAAGACTTTTCTTAAACTTTGTTTAAAACATTAACACCTCGTCTCTGCTGTCTGCCCATCACTATCTATAATTATACCAATTGGCTTTAGTGGAAGTCAATTGCTCAGGGACACCCTAACCACCTCCCCACACCTCTCTCCCACACACATATACAAAGGACAAGTTTTATGACTTCCAACATCAGGAAGCTTTGACTCCGTGAGTAACTACTTCTCTTATTTCTTTCAAAGTTTAGAGAATTTTGTTCACTGGACTAATTAGGTCTGTTGATTTTGTCCTGCTCTCCTGAACATATTGATGGCCCAGGATAGCCATCGACAACAACAACAAATAATAATAATAATAGTAATAACATATATATATGTATATATATATATATATACATATATACACATATACCCTGTGCAAAGTGTTATAGTAATTCATAATTATGATAATGATATAGTTAGCATTTATGTTGTGTGTACTATGTTCCAGGCACTGTGCTAAGTGCTTTACAAACATTATCTCATTTGATCCTCACAACCCTAGTAGGTAGGTATTATTATTATTCCCATTTTATAGATGAAGAAATTGATACAAACAGAAATTAAATTATTTGCCCAGGGTCACACAGCTAGTGAATGTCTGAGGTCAGATTTGAACTCAGGTCTTAATGACTATAGGCCTGGAGATCTATCCACTAAACCACCTAGTTGCAGAATCCATAGCCCCAGTGTTGTGCAGTCCCAATCTTGTGCTTATCCTTAGAGAGGGTCACTTACTATCTTCAGATTTTCTAGGTTTCCTTTATGCCTCAGATGTATCCACAAACAGAAGATTTGGTTGGAAAAGGACAGTCTTTGGATTTGCCCTCTCCCCATTTGAAAACTGTCTTTTCCAGGTGCAAAATAGGTTTATTGACTTTTCTAACCCTCTGGTAAACACCAGCATTGATAGTCTTCCTCATCTAAGTCAGAGATATCTGAACTATTACAAGATGGTTTTCCATCAAGCAGCTGCTTTGTGCCTTCACTTATATTCCTAATTCTTTAGCACAATTATGTCAGCTCACTGAAGATCTTGTCTTGAACACTACATTCTTACTTACTCCCATCAGATATTTTCTAACTAGAAGCTATATAGCTAGCTTTTTAAAAACTTATTTCTCAGTTGAAAGGTATACTGATTGTGAACTTCTCATACATCTTCTGAGAATACAGAGCATGAATCAATGAACAAATAAAAGCCAAACATGAATAAATGTAATGCCAGATTGGTGGATTCAGTCTCCAATTAGACTATAAACCCCATGAAGGCAGGGTATAGTTTGTCTTAGTAACCCCGGTATAGTAAGCATAGTGGCTAACTCCATTTTTTTTTTCAATGACTGGACACATGATTTCATTGGTATAGGAAGTTAATTAGGAACTTCTCTGTAACATATATTCTTAGAGATGTGCCAAGGTCACTAAGAAATTAAGCGACTTGCCCAGGTTCATATAACCAGTATGTGCCAGAGGAGGGATTGCCTACCACAGAGTAGATGCTTCAGAAATATTTGTTGATTTTGTGGTCATTCCTGAGAGAATTGCATGCCTACACTAGAAATGCTACATGTTGATTCTGCTCAGGTCCAAGAGTCACCAGCATATTCAGCTCTGTGTTGTTGAATTATTCAGGTGTGGGTCTCTGGGAGCTATGGTATGGTATTGTAACAGATTTCTCAATTCCAACCTAGGTCCACACTTCTTTCTTGCTTTCTAAGTCTCTAATTTGGCCAGACTGAACTTTGGCGAGGAAATTGCAGACAGAAAAATATTTTTCCCATGTTGAGATAATGGTCCTAAGAAATGTAGAAGTTTTCATATTCTTGGTTCAATGTGCTTATAAGTAAAAATAATAATAACATTTACATAGCACCTGTGCTAAATACTTTATGAAAATCATTTTATGTTATCCTTATAACAACTTTGAAAGGAAGGTACTATTGTTATCTCCATTTTATGGATGAAGACACTGAGCCAAACAGAGGGTAAGTGACTGCCCAGGTCACATAGCCAGTGAACGTCTGAGGCCACATTTGAATTTAGATCTCCTTGGCTCCAATTCTAAGACTCTCTACACTGTATCACTTAGCTCCCCAGAACAGGTGAAATGATCATTTCTTACCTCCAGAATATTGTTTGATATATTTATATCACAGAGAAGTACTGTTTGCCTATCAACAGCCCAAGGGATCTTAAACTTAGGGTATGGTGTACAAGGCTATTTTACTTCTCTTGTTCACCGTCAGTGAGGTAGCCTACACACAATCATATCTTTCCTTTTTCCTTCTATTATGCTAGTATGTCATATATGTGGACAATAGAATTTTATGCTAATGCAATTGACTAAAAGCTCTTTCAAACACTGTTTAGGGTACTTCATCTCTAAGAGAACTATCTTTTGGACTGCCCTTGGAAATGGGAGGCATTATTGAGGAAGAATGTAAGTTATCTCCTCTAGCACATCTCACATCTCACTTATACAATGAAAGCACAACAGGTCCTCATGTTGAGATTCTTCCTAAATTTATCCTTCTATTCTTCAGGCATTGGAAAGTTACCAAAATTGATGTCTCTGGAATGACTTCATCAGTGGGAAGTTTTAGTGGTCATTTTCTTGGTACTCTTCCCCTCTTATCTCTCTAGAGGTGATGCTAGAATGTTCCATTAATGACCTACTCACTGGAACATTTAATAAGCATTTTTTTCTCATTCACCCAAATCATACTCAACTCCAACCAAAGTTTCCCCTACAGCTTTGTCTACATTGCCGTTAAGCAATACAGTTTCAAAAGTCCTTGATGAAAATTCAAGTCAAAAGCTTCACAGCTAGAAGCTAAATAAACACTGTGAAGTAATAACATTCCTACTACTCATTGTAATTTAAAACTATACTCTCAATGTACATGACAATGAAACAAATAGCAATACCTTAGCACAGCATAAGCAAGGTACATAGTTATAATGTAAAATAAAAGCATTAGATCTTTCTCATGAGCATAAATTCAGGGTACCATGCAATGATGCAAACTAATGAGCAAACTATATTTGTAGCATAAGATTAAAGCATTAACATAAATTCAAGGTGCACTGAAACAATGCAAATTAGTAGGGAAACTAAATAAGTGTAGCATAAAAAATAAGACATTATCATAAATTCAAGGGAAAATGAAAAACACATTTTAGTTCAGAAGAAGATTCCCTATAGGAAAATAGAGGGGAAAAATTGTTTCAAAAATCACAACTCTACCCCCAAAAATCAAGTTTCCAGAAAATTTGAAAAATTCTAATATCTGTAAAAGTTTTTCAACAGTTTTGAAAAGAAACACACACACACACACACACACACAGAGTTTTGAAATGACCCACACTTTAACCAGAGTGACATTGCTTAGCCACTTACCTGATTCCATTCACCAGAAAACTAAAAAAAAAAGAAAACATATTCTAAGAAGTCCCATGCTTATCCTAATGGTCCTGTGCCCTATCTGACTATACAAAAAATTCTTGGGGGAAGTGTCATTCTCCCTCCCTGTGGTTCACAAAGAGTAGGCAACTTCCTGGCTTGCCATTTTTACCTTATCAGTCTAAGGGGTATGCTCAATAGTGATTTGCCCAATATGAATTCGATCTTTAATCATTTCTTTAAATTGGCTACATATTTTGATGAAACTAAGACACATGACCTTGGTAGAATGGAGCTAACCTTCTTGGGTGGTACAGTAGATAGGTACCTAAGTTCAAATCCAGCTTCAAATACTTACTAGTTGGATGATCCTAGAAAATTCATTTAACCTCTGTCTGCCTCAATTACTCAACTGCAAATTAGGGATTATAAAAGCACCCACCTCACAGGGTTTTTGTGAGGATCAAATGAGACAATATCCATAAAGCACTTAGCATAATGCTGGGCATGCAGTAGGTATTTAATAAATGTTCTCTTCCTCAAAAATATTGTATTTGATATTTGATTTTTTTGCAGGGGATTGGTCAGATAAAATATAAATAGATAAGTTTATCTATCTATATATCCACACATGTACATACATATGTGTGTACATACATGTATAATAACAAAACATCTCCTCTGTAGCAGATTCTTATTGACCCAGGATGTCTTTGGCTAAATTATAGGAATACTCTAAACCCCTGAATTCCAGGAAAAACTGAGTTAAGTTGTTTTATAGTTCCTGCTTCTGGGATAATACAAAGAAGTACAAAAAAGAGAACAAAGTTCTAAAAGGCTATGTGACTCAAGGTCTCACAGGGTAAGAAGGTCAGGGCCTAGACTGAGGCTAGGGGCATTGATGTCAATATATTTATGATTAAAGTATATTTTTGGTGCTGTTACTTTTCTGCCCATTATTATGTCCCAGGCAAAAATTTTTGATAATCTATTTCCTGTCTCAAAGTTCCTCAGCTAGGAAGACTATAATCATTCCTCTCAACTGGCTAATTGCTAGTAGAGTAGTAAAGAGTAGTCAAGGAACTCTCCATTTTTCCTTCCATATTGTTGCCACTTTCCTGATGTGTCCTAGAATTTCTTCCCATCTGTCCTTCTACTTACCAAAAATAATGTCTTATCTTTTTTTCTTTTCCAATTGGAAGTCAAATTTGCCTGCTTCCTCCTCTTCTACCACCCCATAGTCATGGAATTTGGGGAAGGGGGGGGGGGGGGTCTCTGCAATTGCCTGTCTTCATTTGCAGAACATGGCAAACTGCATGGGATTACCTATGAGATCCAAGAGGAGGTTCTTCGGAGCATAAACTTTGGAGGTTACCTTATGAGGAAATCCTAATTTACAAGTACTAGAATCTGGCCTTCTCACCAGAGAAGGGGAATACCCTGACAATGATCCCATAATGTATCCTTCTAGTCAAAGAATGGAGTTTCCTTGGGCAATTCCAGGCTTAGGAGTTTTTTTATGAGAGACCCCAATTTTTCGAGTTCAGAGATCAGGTTTTAGCAAAAGAGGACAATGTTTTGAGTGGCATTTCTCTCACAGAGGCAAGAAGATTCCCATTGTGGCCATCATGGCTGGAAAAGCAGGAAAATAAAGTCACAATATTAGGTAACTGAAGGCTTTGCCTTATGGCAGCAGTTCTCAACCTGTGGGTTGCTACCCCTTTGGGGGTCGCCTAAGACCATTGGAAAACACATATTTCCAATAGTCTTAGGAACTGAGACACTTCTCCTTTATCCATCTCCTGGTGGGTCCGCTCACATGCAGATATGCCCACATACGAGTATTAAAGGGTCACAGCATTAGGAAGGTTGAGAACCACTGCTTTATGATGTCTGTGCTATTTTGACAGTGTAGGTATAGTGGGAAGGTCATTCCTACCTAGCACTGCCTCAGATATCTTGTAGCTGTGTAACCCTGGACCACAAATCTCTCTCAGTCTCATTTTCATCATCTGTAAAATGAATACAAAACCTCATAAGGTTGTTGCAAGAATCAAATGAGATAACATATGAAAATGCTTTGCAAACTGCAAAGCACTATATGAATGCTAGTTGTTATTATTAGCAGGTCCAAAATGTGTTTCCTTTTTGGTGGAAGTCTAAGCCACATTTTGGCACATAGTAGTCTGGAAGCAGCTGGTTGAGGATGTTTGATGGGGCCTTGTGGGAAAGTGTCTCACTAGAGAGGGAAGAGAATTATATTAATTGTTTATGGACTATAGTGAATCTTTTTGTGTTTTCTTCATTTTTATGAGATCCTTACCTCCCTTGTACATTCTAAATTTTCTCTGGGGTAGAAAGGATTGTTCAATATACAATATATATGTATTATCTTGAGTTCTTGCATGAGTGTTTGCAACCTTGTTCCCCATAAACCTAGATTTGAATTATACATATATAAACTTTTTCATAGATTTTTCCTAGAGTGAACTCTAGTTATGTGCATGAAGAACCAAAGAAAAATTGATTTATTATGGTATCTTCAAAGATTAGAGCCCATATTTTGGGAGCCTCTAAACAATGGTTAATATATAAAGTGCCTTTCTCTTCCTTTCACCTACCTTTTACCTATTTGGTTCCTTGAGAAAAAAAATAAACTTTTCCATTGTAAACAGATACAAATCTCATCCCAAAAGGCCCTAGAATACCTATGTAGACACATTTTCCTCCTTACATTAGGATCTCTTGTTCACTCTGCTTTTTTTATCCTTCATATGTAAGATTTATGAGACCATATGTTTTATTAATTATCATAGATTTAGAGTAGCAAGTGATATTAAAGATCTAACTTCCTATTTTTTTAAAGTGATGAAGAAAATAAGGCCCAAGGATGTCAAGTGTCTTTACCATGATCACATGAATGGTAAATAGCAAAGCCAGGATTTTGACTTGTATACAGGTGCTCTAAATCTATCACTCTTTCCATCATATCATGGGGCATCTAGTCCCAGAGAGGGTAAGGAACCTTTCCAAGTTTACACAGTAGAAGATCTGGGATTCAGAACTAGGTCTTCTCATTCCATGTCTAGATGGAACACATACCAAGTTCCATCTTGGTAATATCTCTCTTTTTATGGTTCTTATGGAAGGTTATTGGAGCTCTCCTTTCCATAAAATCTATCAATATTTCCAAAATTGAAAGCCAAAGATTTAATTATAGTCTAACATTTAGTGAAGAAGTATATGACTTTAATTTATCAGCAAATTCAGATTCTAATGGCTCTTAAGTACCAACTCCCAGGATAACCCAGCACCTGGTTCACAATCTTTCCCTTTACCCCAACTTTTTCCTTCATCCTAGGGAAACCTTAGCATGCATACTGATGTTCCCTTGAATACTTAACTTCCAGATTCCATGTTCTATTCAATCTCCATAGCTTGATCTTCAAATCTGCCTCAGTTACAACATAGGGATATTCATAACCTTAATCTTGCCATCATAGTGGGTGTTGATGAACTGATTATTAGAGACATTTCTCTTCATGAATTTGCTTTTTAAAATTACTCTCCTAATTGTGTTTAGTTCTATATTGAAAACTCAATTTTCTACACTGAGAGTTCTAATTTCTGACCTATAGTAATTGTAATTTCTTATTTAATAAATTGTATTTCTCTTTTGAATTGCATAGACACAATTGGTTCACTTCATATTATATTGGCTCAGTATACTCTGATTTCTCTTTGAGGTTTAACTCATTCTTCCATCTTTGGGTTTACCTGCTGACTGACTTCCTTTATGTGTTGGACTTTGCTTGAGATTCTCTGTATAATTTTTATGTTTCAACCTTTATCTTAAATTCTCCAACACAGTCATTTCTCTTCCTTTAGTGGACATATTCAGAAGACTAGGCTGATTACTCTTTGACTTCAAAGTTAATATGGCAATTCTGGTCCCAAGATGGCAGAGTGAGGAAGGAATCATCTGAAGCCTTCCCCTCCAAATAACTAGAAAAGTTCCTCAGAGTTGATCTAGGAGCAGAGCAGCAGCTTACCAGCATAGCAGGAAAGGTCTATCTCACTTGGGTGGGAGGGGAGCAAAGTCTAAGAGCAGCAGCAGGAGAAGCCAAACTCACAACAGGAGGCCTAAGGCAAAATTCCCAGCCTTGGGCAATATACCAGTTAAGTCACACCCTCCTGTAAATCAGCAGCCCCCAGGCAAGTGGACAATCTGTGCAGTACAACAAGGACATACCCTGATGACCCAAACCCCAGTACAAGACAACAGCAAGGCCTTGACCTACAACTGATCAGAAGTGAATCCCTGCCCCATGGCAGGTCAACAATGAGACCCTGCCCCTGGGGTGTGCCAGCAGAGAGCCTCTGTTTACATTGTAACCCAGCAGCAGCGCCCCAACCCTGGGGCACTCCAGCAACAAGATCCCTCCTCCAGGGCCAGCCACCAGGAAGATTCTATTACTGTAGAAATCTAGAAGAAAGGTCCTGCCTTTGGGACATGCCAGCAGCTAAACCCCACACACAAGAGAGGCCAACATGGAGGCCCTGTCCCGCCCCAATATAAACCAGAAGGGAAGCCTACCTTCCAATGAAAGCACACAGCTAAGTCCAGAATCCCAGTGAAAGCCAGCAGTAAGACCCTGAGTCTCAGCACAAAAAGTTTGGGACAGTGCAGGACTAGACCCCTACTCTCACATAAAAATAGCAAGTCACAAAAAAAGGGCAGAAAAAAATAAGCAACAAACAAATAAAAACTTGATTATAAAAAGCTAACAAATGGTAATAGGGAGCATTAAAGCATAAACTTATAAAAGGACAATAATGTCAAAATGGCTACATATGAAGCCTTCAAAGAAAAATGTAATTTGGTGTCAGGTCTAAAAAGAGTTCATGTAAGAAGCTAAAAAGGATTTTAAAAAGCAAATTAAAGAAGTAGAAGAAAAAATGGGAAAAGAAATGAAAATAATGCAAGAGAACCATGGGAAAAGAGTCAATAGCATGGGAAAAGATATGCAAAAATTTGCTGAGGAAAATAACTCCATAAAAAAATAGAAATGTCCAAATGGAAAAAGAAGTACAAAAACTCATTGAAGAAAATAATTCCTTAAAAATTAGAACTGAAAAAGTAGAAGCTAATGACTCTGTGAGACATCAAGGTACAATAAAACAAAATCAAAAAAGTAAAAATAATTAGAAGAAAATGTGAAATTTTTCATTGGAAAAGCAACTGACCAAAAAAATAGACTCCGGAGAAATAATGTAAGAGTTATTGGATTATCTGAAATTCATGATTAAAAAAAAAAAACAGTCTGGACAATATTTTTTCAAGAAATGATCAAGGAAACCTGCCCTGATATGTTAGAATCAGAGGGCAAAATTGACATGGAAAGAGTTCACCAATCAATGCCTGAAAGAGATCCCAAAATGAAAACTGCCAGAAACATCATAGCCAAATTCCAGAGCACACAGATGAAGGAGAAAGTACTGCAAGAAGCCAAAAGAAGCAATTCAAAATATAGTGGAGTTACAGTCAGGATTACACAAGATTTGGCAGCTTCCACATTGAAGAATAGAGGGTTTGGAATATGATAGTAGAAGACAAAGGAGTTAGGATTACAACCAAGATGTACCTATCCAGCAAAACTGAGCATAGTCTTTTAGGGAAAATATATATATATATTTAATAAAATAGAGTGCTTTCAATCATTCCTAACTAAAAGGCCAGAACTGAGTAAATAATTCAACCTCCAAATATGTGACTCAAGGGAAATATGTAATAGTAAAACAAAAACAAAACAAGAAAGAGAAAACTTAAGAAATTAAATAAGGTTAACCTTTATATTTCTATATGACAAGGTAATATTTGCAATCATTAAAAACTTTATTACTCTAAGAGCAATTAGAAGGTGCATAAGTAGACAGAGGATATAGCTATAAGATAACTTTGATGGGATAACATCCGCCCAAAAAAAAAACAAAATAAAGGGATGATAAAGAAAATTGTGCTAGAAGAAGGGAAGGGTGGATTGAATGAAGTAAATTATCCCACATAAAAGACGAATGAAAGAGCTATTGTAATGGACAGGAAGATGAAGGGGTGGCAGGTAAAGCTTGAAATTTACTCTAATCAAAATTGGCTCAAAGGGAATAACACACAAGCACACACACACACACACACCACACACACACACACACAAACACACTTAGTTGAATACAGAAATCTATCTTGCCCTATACGGAAGTAAAAAAAGGACATAGATTATAGAAAGGAGAAGGCGGAATGATAAAAAAGAGGATAGATTGAGGAAGATGGTAATCAAAAATAAAACACTTGTAAGGAGGGAAAGGGTGGGAGGGAAAAGAGAGAAAGGGATAAACAAGGGAAAAATGATATGAAGGAAATACACATTTAGTTACCATGACTCTGAAAATGAATGAGATGAACTCACCCGTAGAATGCAAGTGGATAGCAAAATCCTACAATATGTTGTTCACAAGAAAAACATTGAAGTAAAGAAATGCACACAAGATATTTAAGGGGCTGGAGCAGAATCTGTAATGCTTGTAGCAATCATGATCTCAGACAAAGCAAAAGCAAAAACAGATCTAATTAGAAGAGATAAAGAAAGAAACAAGATCTTGCTCAAAGTTACCATAGACAATGAAGCCATACTAATATTAAACATATATGCACCAAATGGTATAGCATCTAAATTTCTGAAGGAGATTTTTGAAAGAGAAGTTAAATAAGTTACAGGAAGAAATAGATAATAAAATTATACTTGTAGAGGACCTCAATTTTCCTTTCTCAGAACTAGATAAATCTAACCCCCAAAAAATAAACAAGAAAGAAGTTAAGGAGTAAATAAAAGTCTGGAAAAGTTGGATATGATAGATCTCTGGAGAAGCCTGAATGGGAATAGAAAAGAATATACTTTTTTCTCAGTAATACATGGCAGCTACACAAAAACTGACCAGGTATTTGGGCATGAAAACATCACAACAAAATACAGAAAAGCAGAAATAGTAAATACATCCTTTTCAAATCATAATGCAATAAAAATTACATTCAGTAATGGACAATGGAAAAAGAGATGTAAAATTTATTGGAAATTAAATAATCTAATCCTAAAAATAGTGGGTGAAAAAACAAATCATAGAAACAATCAATAATTTTCATTAAAGAAAATGAAAATGAGACAACATACCAAAATTAATGGGATGAAGCCAAAGTAGTACTTAGGAGAAAATTTATATCTCTAATTGCTTACATTAATAAAATAGAGAAAAATCAGATCAATGAATTAGGCATGCAACTAAAAACAACAGACAGGAAAAGAACAAATTAAAAATCCCCAGTTAAACATTAAATTGGAAATCCTGAAAATCAAAGGAGAGATTAATAAAATTGAAAATAATACCATTAAACTAACAAATAAAACTAAAAGCTGATTTTATGAAAAAATCAATAAAAGAGATAAACCACTACTTAATTTGACTTAAAAAAGGAAAAAAAAAATAAATTGCTAGTATCAAAAATGAAAGGGTGGATTCACCATCAATGAAGAGGAAATTATATTAGGAGCTATTTTGCTCAATTACATGACAATAAATTTGGCAATCTAAATGAAGTAGATGAATATCCTTAAAAGTATAAATCATCCAGGCTAACAGAAAACAAAATAAAATACTTAAATAATCTAATTCTAGAAAAAGAAAAACAAGCCATCAATATACTTCCTCAGAAAAATTCCCCTGGACCAAATGGATTCACAAGGAAATGCTACCAAACTTTTAAAGAACAATTAATTCCAATACTATCTAAATTATTTGGGAAAATAAGAGAAGAAGGAGTTCTACCAAATTCCTTTTCTGACAGAAATGTAGTGATGACATTAAAATCAGGAAGAGCCAAAACAAAGAAAGAAAATTATAGACCAATTTCACTAATGAGTATTGATGCTGAAATTTTAAAGCACTAGTAAAGAGATTACAGGAATATATCATAAGGATCATACACTATGACCAGGTGAAATTTATACCATTAATGTAGGACTGGTTCAATATTAGGAAAACTATTAGCATAAATTACTGTACCATTACCATATATTTTGACAAAATATAACACCCATTCCTCTTAAAAACACTAGAGAGCATAGGAATAAATGGAGCTTACCTTAAAAGGATGAGTAATATTTATCTAAAACCATCAGCAAGCTTTATCTATATTGGGGATAAAGCAGACACCTTCCCCATCCAGAGATGAATCAAGGATACTCATTATCACCTCCATCATTTAATATTGTACTAGAAATATTAGCTATGGCAATAAGAGAAGAAAAAGAAATTAAAGGAATTAGAATAGGCAATGAGGAAACAAAACTATCACTTTTTGCAGATAATATGATGTTATACTTAGAAAATCATAATTAACTAAAAAGCAACTTGAAATTATTAACAACTTTAGCAAAGTCAGAAGATATGAAATTAACCCATATAAATCATCAGCATTCCTATATATTAACAACAAAGTCCAGCAGCAAGAGATAGAAAGAGAAATTACATTTAAAATAACTGTAGACAATATAAAATATTTGGAAGTCTATCTGCCAAGACAAACCTAGGAACTATATGAACACAATTACAAAATGCTTTCTACACAAATAAAATCAGATATTATAAACAACTGGAAAAAACATTCATTGCTCATGGGTAGGCCAAAACAATATATTAAACATCACAATTCTACCCAAATTAATCTATTTATTTAATGCCTGCCATACCTATAAAACTATCAAAAATTATTTTATGGAGCTAGAAAAAATAATAATGAAATTCATCTGGAGAACAAAAGCTCAAGCACATCAAGGGAATCAACAAAAAAATGTGAAAGAAGGTCATCTAGTTGTACAAGATCTCAAACTCTATTATAAAGTGGTAATTATCAAAACAATCTGGTACTGCCTAAAAAAAAAACAGAGTGGTAGATCAGTGGAATAGATTAGGTACAAATTGCATAGTAATAAATAACCATAGTAATTTAGTATATGATAAACTCCCCACATCCAAGCTTTTGGAACAAAAACTCATTATTTGACTAAGAGTGCAAGAAAACACTATAGTAGAAACTAGGTACAGATCAGCATCTCACATCATATACCAAGTTAAGGTCAAAATGGGTGCATGATTTACGCATAATGGGTAATACCATAAGCAAATTAAGAGAACGTTGAATAGTTTATCCATCAGATTTATGGATAAGGGAAGAACTTAAGACCAAAGAAGCTATAGAGAGTATTTCAAAATACAAAACAGATACTTCTGATTACATAAAATTTAAAAGATTTTGCACAAATAAAACCAATGCAACAAAAATTATTTTTAAAAAACCCAGAAAACTGGTGGGAAATATGCAACAATTATCTCTGATAAAGGCTTTATTTGTCAAATATATAGAGAACTGAATCCAATTTATAAGAATATAAGCCATTCCCCAATTGATAAATGGTCAAAGGATATCAACAGGTGGTTTTCAGATAAAGAGTTCAAAGCTATCTATGGTCATATAAAAATGCTCTAAATCATTATAGATCAGTGAAACGCAAATTAAAACAACTCTAAGGTACCATCTCATACCTATCAGAGTAGTTAATATGACAAAAAAGGAAAATGTTGGATGTTGGAGAGGATGTGAGAAAACTGGAACAGGAATATACACTTGATGGAGTTGTGAACTGATCCAACCATTCTAGAGAGCAATTTGGAACCATGCACAAAGGACATACCCTTTGATTCAGCAATACCACTCCTATTTGGAACTATACCCAAAGGGCTATAACTGTGCATACTCTTTGATCTATCAATACTTCTGTTAGGTCTATATCCCAAAGACAACCCAGAAAAGGGAAAAGGACTTATACAAAAATATTTATAGTAGTTCTTTTTGCAGTGGTTATGAATTGGAAATTAAATGGATGCCAATCAATTGGAGAATTGCCAAACAAGCTGAGGGTATATGATTGTAATGGAATATTTTGGTGCTTTGAGAAATGATAAGCAGGATAATTTCAGAAAAACCTAGAAATTTACATGAACTGATGTACAGTGAAGTGAACAGAACCAGGACAGAGTTGTACACAATAACAGCAATAATCAATGAAGAATTGTGAAGGACCTTGATATTCTCAGCAACTCAATGATCCAAGACAATCCCAAAAAACTAATGATCAAGCATACACCCTGCCTCCAGAGAAAGAACTGGCGTTGATTGAATGCAGCCTGAAGCATGCCATTTTTCACTTTCTCTTTTTTCCTTTTATTTGAATCTTCTTATATAAAATGACTAATATGGAAATGTTTTACATAATTGTACATATATTGCCTATTACCATCTCATGGAGAGGGGAGGAAAAGGAAAGAGGGAGGGAATATTAGAATTTGAAAATCAAAATTTGAAATAAAAACATTAAAAATTTGACAAAAAGTTAACATGTGGATATGGTTAAAGTCCATGCTCTGAATAATCATTTGGAAAATAGTACCTGGTTTTGCTGGTTTTCAACTTTCTTTTCTCTCAGGGCTGACAAGCTGCTACTCTTCTCTAGTCTGTAGCTCTGGGAAGTAGATATGCCCAGTATATTTTCATTATGCCTGATTTTTCCTTCCTGTTTCTTCATTTTCCTTACTTTGGATGACCAAAATCAACATTTGCCATGTAATGTTGGATTTTGGTCAGGGTCACTGCAGTTATAAAATCCTTACCCTAAGGCTAAGTTCACAAGCCAGAAATATTGCCTGTGTTCAGCAAGAGGACTGAGGAGTCCAGTACTAATTCATAGTGTATGTGGATTGGGGTGGGGAAAGTGAGTATGGGCACATGGATGTTTTTTGGAGGGACTCTAAACTCATCTTTTGGAATTAGTCATAATTATATTATTTCTATCCTTTTTTGTGTTGTTAAAGATTTGACAAAGGTACTCAGAGAGCAATACACTATTTTGTTGGTCCAATGATCTTGAAATATTCTTTTCAAGAATTTCTGTTCCAGGGGCGGCAAGGTGGCACAGTGAATACAGCACCAGCCCTGGAGTCAGGAGGACCTGAGTTCAAATTTGGCCTCAGACACTTAACACATACTAGCCATGTGATCTGGGGCAAGTCACTTAACCCCAGTTGCCCTGCTTTCCCCCTCTAAAAAGCAAAAAAAAAAAAATAAATTTTTTTTAAATTAATAATTTCTATTCCAGGGCTCTGGAGAAAGAAATGGCAATAATTCCAGTATCTTTGATAAGAAAACCCCAAATGGAATCATGAAGAGTTAGATGTGATCAAAAAAACTGAATGCAAAATCAACTCTATTTAGTGATGAGGCATCAAAATAGTATGTGGATGAACAGGCAAAGAATTTGAAGGGGATATAGTGGTCATGAGCAGTATGGGAATTGGTCCATTACATGTGATTACATTGCCAAGTAGCCCCAAAGAGCCCTGGAATAGAAATTCTTAATTTTTATTTTTTTTTTATTTTTTTGGTTTTAAGAGGGGGGAAGGCAAAGTGAGGAAACTGAGGCAAACAGGGTTAAGTGACCTACCCAGAGTCACACAGCTACTAAGTGTCTAAGGCTAGATTTTATCTCAGGAAGGTGAGTCTTCCTGACTCCAGCCCTGACACTCTATCCACTGAAGTACCTGAAGTCCAGGTCTGAATCTAAGATGTCTCTAGGCTATAAAGTCCTCACCTATAAGCCTTGTTATTGGTTATAACTTTCATTCAAGACCTAAGCTAGCAAGGTTCAGAGAGGGTCATCAATAGCTTTATCACTAGCAATGCTCTTTTGGTCACAACTGACATAGAGGCTTTGAGAATGTAGAGAAAATTCCTGTATTGACAAAAATCACAGTCTCTTGAAACATTAAACTACCGTCTACCTATCTATCCTACGTACATATGTGTATGTGTATATGTATAAATATATTTATACACATATAAATATGTATTTGTCTAGTTACAATTTGCATGGCTAATGTTAGCCATTTAAATAATATACATTAAAAATGTAAATAGTCATAGAAAGGGCTTGCTTGGGGGCATTTTGCATTCTTTTTTTTTTTTTTTTTTTGCTTAAAGATTTGGACAAGGATTTTTTAAGGAGATCATTATTTTCTCCCTGGGCAGGGTAGTGAAGGGAGACTAGAAGTAATGTATTAGTCTGTTGCAAAATTGACCCCACAAGTTGATGTCCTAAGTGCCCTCGTTGCAGTTAGCCCAAAACCACTGCACAGGCAGACATCCATTATAAAAGATTTCATGTGGCCTGGGCCACATGGAGGCATCCGGCTATTATCACTTTTATTCTCTGTGGTTAGATTCCAATCAGCTCATTCATCCAGGGCTTTCTGGTTCCCATTTAACTCTGAAGGGGATTGTGATTTGTAATCACATGGGTGGACATAATGAGAATCTCAAGAAAGCGTTGGGTCTCCCTTGCTGTGAATGAAAATGTATGACCTTGTCTCAGGACAACAGGAACACAGAGGAGAAAGTTCTGGGGAAACCAGCCAAATGTGGAGGTTTTAGCCCTTGTCCCTCCACCAGACACTGACTAACAAGGGAGTTCCCATTAGACTAGAAGATGCAGGCTGACAATACTTACAGTGCTGGTTGTGGGGGATGAGGGGAAGGGGAAGAAGGGGAGGGGGGGAGATTTATAATCCCAGCTACACACACAACATGCTGCCCCTATTTGGAAAGCTCTGATATTTATTTTCCTGCATCTGAGCTTTGGGGGAATACAAATGAGAATTTGGCATGGCAAGAAGAAAGGGGAAATCTAGGCACGTGTGTTCTCATTCTTCCTCCTCATCATAATCGTTTCCCTTTGTAGCTTTAGAATTTCATTCTTGAGTTTTACCATCCCTCCCGGGATAATTTCTCTGTAGATTTCTCTCATTATATTGGGGGCTAGGGGTGGGTATTAAAGCCTTCCCTCTCACAAATTAATTTGTATGTCAACCCTTTTACTTGAATACAAGCATTGAGAAATTCATGCCACTTCCTTTGCTCTGTTCTCACTCTTTTTTACCACTTAGTATTTTACTGGAATGTGTTACACTGTCCTTTACTCTTTTAATTTTTTACATCAACCACATTTTTTTCTGAAAAACTGCATAGTTGACCTAACATAGAATTTAGAGCTAGAAGAAATCTTAGAGAACATTTAGTCCAATTGTTTTATTTTACAGAAAAGCAAACTGAGGTCCCCAAAAGGTAAGACTTATCAAAATAACCACAGAAACAGGGCCAATAGGATTGGAATACATGTCCTTTGATTCAAAAGTCTGTGCTCTTTCTACTATAACAGTGTTTGATTCATTAAATAGAGAGGTCATGTGGTAATAGTGATAGAACTTTGGACTTAGAATCAAGAAGATTTTAGTTTAAGTCTGTCTTAGATAATTACCCACTGTGTGACCTTTGGCAGGTTACTTAATCTCTGTGATATTCAACTTCCTCATCTATAAAATGGATAAAATAACAGAACTTAAATCACAAAATTATTATAAGGGTCATATATTTAGAGATAGAAAGAACTGCATCATTTAATACAAAAGAAGTAAAATGACTTGTTTAGGTCTCACTGATAGTAAGACCCATCCCCTCTAATTCCAGGGCCAACCCTCTGTGCCACACTGTATCCCTCAAAGGAAATGTTGTATTTAAGTGCTTTGCAAATTTAACACTATTATTGAAGCAGTTAGGCAGCTACCATGAATAGAAATCTATGCATGGAGTCAGGAAGATCTGAGTTCAAATCTTGCCTTAGACACTTACTGTGTGACCCTGGGCAAATCACTTAAGTTCTACCTCAGTTTCCTCAAATATAAAATGGGGACAATAATAACCCCTAACAGTCAGAGTCTTTATAATACTTATAATAATAATGCCTAACATGTATGTAGTGCTTTCTATATTCCAGGTACTATGCTATTTGCTTTATAAATATTATCTCATTTGATCCTCACAACAAACCCTGGGAGATAGATGCCGTTATTTTTTTTATTATTAACTTTTGCTTATTTTTAATTTACATCATTCATTTCCACAATATTTTGAATTACAAATTTTGATAGATGCTATTATTTATTCTCATTTTACAGATAGGCAAACTGAGGCAAACTGAGGCAAACAGAAGCTGAGTGACTTGCCCAGATCACATTGTTGGTAAGTTTACGAGGATGGTTTGAGCTCCAGACCCAGCACGCTCTCCATGGTACTATCTAGCTATCCCTATTATGAGATAATTTTTGTTATAATAACAATAATAATAATAATAATAATATTTATATAGTGTTTGCTATGTGCCAGGCACTGTGCTAAGCGCTATGTGCCTGACATATTCTTTTCCAGCTCCTCTTCCTTCCAGTATTTCACCTAATTTTATTAAGTAAATGCTTTCAACTCTTTTTTTTTCATTATTATTGGAACAATGTAGATTGAATGATTTGGAAACTTTTTTATGATTGGTTCACATACACCTTTACTCTAATCTCTTTCTCTCTCTAGTTCATCAGTATGAATTCTCCTGTGTGACCCCTGGCTTAAAAAAAGTGAAAAATAATTCCCCTCTGGTGTACAAAAGAATGTGGTTTTATCCTTGCTGCAGACAGTATTATCTGAGAGAGTCTAAATTGCTACACTCCATGAAACATGCAGCTATGAATAATATATCCAGTACAGACATAGACTGCTGCATATGCAATTTCTCAGGTTGTCTGAAGATCCTTCTCAGGTATAATCTGAGATCAACATGGCTATTCCATAATGGGTACAGTGGGAAACGAGTTAGAGATAACATTCCAAAAAGAAAAAATATCATTTTTAAAACCAATATCTGTTAGAAATTGAGAATGGCTGGAAATCTTTAAAACATAAGCTTTTAGGGTCACAGAACCTGATAGTTGAAAAAGATCTCAAAGGTTTTTTAACCCAGCCTGTACCTTAACAGGGATTTAATTTAACACACATTTGGTTCAGTATCACCTATTCTAAAGTAATTCACTCTATGATACCCTGGATCTCAGTTTCCTCATCTGTAAAAAGAGGAAGTTTATGGACAGCTTCCAAGTTTCCTTCCAGATCTCGATGGATAGTCCTGATTCCCAACAATGGCTCAGCCAGACTCTTCATGGAGATTGTCAGTGACAAAGAAATCAATGTCTAGGTAACCCATTTAACTTTAGGACAACTCTAGCTTTTTGAAGTTTTTCTTTACATTAAGCCTAAATGTTTCTGTTTACATTCCACAACTTGCTTGAATGTTTGCTTACAGATATTAAGCATAACAAATTTAATTCCTTTTCTGTGTGAAACCCCTTTTTCTCTTGCTTTACTTTCATACCTTCTAAAGACTCCCTTTACTGGCAAGATCCAAAGAGCTGAGTAGGTATATTGCAAGACAGATCCAGGAAGGTCAGTTCATTTTTTTTTAACCTCTTTGTGAGAGACTTGTCTTAGATGAAAGGAGATTCAGGCTTATATTGCTGACTGCCAAATCAAACTAATTCCCTTGGGAGTAGGTTTCTATGTCCAGTGTTACATACAAATGCTTAAAGAGATTATCTGTGATTACACCGAAGCAAAAAAAAAAAAAAAAGTAAGGGATCTTAGACAAAGGTTGTCTTTTGTATGTAACCATTGGAAAGTTTTATTTTGTGTGTCCGTTTTTGTGTGTTTTCTTTTGTTTTGTTTTTGTTTTTATTTTGGAGTTGGTGGTATTCCATCCTCTGGAATCACATAAAATCACCAGAAGAACCATCCATTGCCATTCAGGAAAACTTCACAAAACACACTGGGGCAGAAAGCATGAGGTGGCCCTTCAAATTGGCTTGAAAAATGGATCTCAGGGTGAACTTGGGGACAAAAAACTGTTGTAAAATGCTGAGACAGTGGCCCCTTTAGATGGAGACCACTGCCAAGGAGGCTGTTACTGTTATGGGATGTTAAAGGAAGAGAAGCAAAGCACAGAGCGTATGAGTAGTTTCCCATTTTCAGATAATCACATAATTTTAAAGTTGGACAAGATCTCATAGTCCATGTCATCCAACATAAACCCTGCAGAGAATCTCTATTATAATACATATGAGAAGAGAGGACTGTCATATGTCTTCCACTGGATGACCTCTAATGAGGTAAGACCCTACCACTTCCTAACATATGCCATTCCACTTTTGGATAGCTCTAATTGTTAGAAAGATTTTTTCTGTCATTAAGCCCAAATTCACCTCTTCACAACTTCCACTATTCTTCTTCCCTTAGGAGACAAACAGAAAAAGTCTTAATTTCTTTCTTAAATGTTTAAATATTTTAATAGAACTGTCATGTCCACCATAAATATTTACTTCTTTAGGACAAATATCACCAGTTCCTTCAATTAATCATAATAAATGCTCATTAAATGAATAAACAAATAAGTGAATAGCAATAAGACCCTTCAATCAGTCATTCAATCAACATTCATTAAGTGCCTACTATGTGCTCCCCACACTGTACACTGTAGCTAAAAGTCAATGCCTTCACGAGGAGTACTTTCCTAGTCTTCTCAATTTTGAGTACTATCCCCTATGAAGTTGCTATTTTGTAGCTACTTTGCCTGTATCACATATACCTATATATATATATATATATATGAACTTCCCCTTTAGAATGTAAGCTTCTTATGATGTAAAGCCATTCACAAGCAGCTTTCCATAGGACTGCTACTGTGAACAGCTTTCAAGGTTCTGATTACATAGTACAGAGAATTCTCTATTTATTAGATAACAAATCAGAGCAAAACATTCATAGAAAATCAAAATACAATATTCACCATGTTACAACTCAACAACTTATCACTAAAATGGCCACATTTTTCACCAAAATGGTCACATAGTTTTAAACAAAGTAAATTCATTTAGTCAATCACAAAATCCTTTATTCAATCACAAAGAACAAAAGTCAAAGTTTACCACCCATAGGTCACAGTAAATCATAATATTCTCAGTCAGTACACAGTATCCAAGTAAAGTCTTCTTTCAGCTTGACTCAAGGCTGGCTCTAAGCTTCCATGGTTCCTCTTCCATGGTCCCAGCTCCAACCATCACCTGGTCAAACCATCAAAGGCAGGCAGCTCCCAGTTCCTTGTCTAGCTCCTTGCTCAGTTCTTTGTCCAGGTCCTATTCCATATTGAAGTTCACAGTGTCCAGTCCACCTCAAGTCCTTCACAGTTTCTGTTTCTGGGAAGACAAAGCTTAACCAAGCCACAATAATATTCATGAACATTGCTGGCACCATCATCAATTCACTATCTGCCTGTGAAATCAACTCAGACCCACCAACAAGGTCCAAGAGGTTAGCACAAATCATCAGTAAAGTCCCAGAATCTCTAAAACCTTCCTCCAGGACTTCTGTAAACATACAACCAGAAAATTCTCTTTCAGAGCTTCCAGTAAGGTGCCAGGACTTCTGTACAAAGTATCATAAACAAACATCAACACAGACAGAACAGACAAACAGAGTGCTGGGATACCACAAGTTTTCTCCTTCTTGACTTTGCCACTACAAGAGTCCTCTTCTCAGTTCTGCTGTCTCCAACCTGGGCCTCTCCTTATATATGGTCATTAGCTCTTCCTCTTCCTGTTGCAGGAGTTCACGAGTTCTAGTGTTTACAAGTTGTGGGGTTTGCACATTCTGTTTCTTAACAGACTTGATAGAAGGCTCAAAAGAAACTTGAACTGAAACAAGGTGTTAATTCAATAGCTGAAACAGGATGTGAACTACTTCTGTGCTTGCCATTAGATATGGACAGGAACTATTCTAGCCCTTTCTTTGTATCCCCCAGCACTTCTCACAGTGCTTGGCATATACCAAATACTTGATAAACATCTTGAGTGATTACTCAGAATACAGTACTTCAGGGGTAGTATAACCAAGACAGAGAGCAGTCAACATATTACCTCTTTAGTCCTAGAAGGCCAAAATTGCATTTAGCTTTTTTGGCTTTCATAGTACATTGTTGATTCACACTAAGGTTATACTCTATTAAAGCTTCCAGATCCTTTTATTGAAAGCAAAACAAAACTGCTATTTTATCATGTCTCTGAATCTTGAACTTATGCAGTCGATTTTTTAAACTCAAATGTAAAACCTTACATTTGTCCTTAT
Organism: Pseudochirops corinnae; assembly: GCA_028646515.1. Lineage (NCBI taxonomy): Eukaryota > Metazoa > Chordata > Mammalia > Diprotodontia > Pseudocheiridae > Pseudochirops > Pseudochirops corinnae. Next base: position 152,882,671 of record CM053585.1, read on the forward strand.
AACATTTCATCTTATTAGATTTGGCTTACTGTTCTAGTCTGACAAAATATTTTTTGCTCTGATTCTATCCAATGTGCTAGCTATCCCTCCAAATTTTGTGTCATCTGCAAATTTTATTGTTACTGGAGTCTTGCCTTCCTTGTCATCGTATTACCTTTTTATGGTCAGGTTCTTTTTTCATTGATTGCTCATTTTTTTCAACCTTTTTCTTGACTTTATCATTGTTTGTCCTTCATTCTCAAAGAGGACCATTACATCAGGGAGTTGATGCTATGATATGCAAGTGAATTGGATTTGAGTGAGGGAGGGTTGTGCAAAGTCACCAGACTCCCTTTCTCCTCTGGAGCCATCAGGATGACTGGAGATGACCAGGATGTACTGGGAGACCTTGGCCTTTTTAAGCTAAGGTCTTTAACAGGTCTCAGCTTGACTGAGACAGTGCCCATTTATTGATTAGGTACTAGGTACCAGTCCTGAGTACACTTAATTATACTAATGTCTCTAGCCTGCATTTCTCCCTCCCATTCCACAAGAATATTATAAGATACTTTAGCAGGCTTTATATGAATGTATGTATGCATGCATGCATGCATCTGTATATATGTGTGTACATATATGCATGTGTATATACATGCATACATGCATGCACATATACACATATATCTATATCTATATCTATCTATATCTATATCTACGAACTTAACCTTCAGAATGTAAACTTTTTATGGGCAGGAACTATTCTATCTGTTTCTTTGTATATGTGTGTGTGTATACACATATGCACATACATATATACATACATACGATGGAATCTTAATGAAGCTGCCCCCAGTCCCAACATTCTAATTTCCTTATAGGCCCCATTGAACCATAGGCCCACTACACCTACCTAGCTACTCACCACCACCACCCTCACTCAATATCCTATCTTCTTTGTATATGCCTCACTGTTCACTAGAACAGGTATGCCCATGAACTCATATTTCTCACACAACAGCAGGCAGGTCCATGTGATGGGATTCCAGCCACTATTTCTAGCTAGCCACTGCCCCCAGACCCATTTCTCATATTTCCCACAGAAACAGCAGATGTGTCCATGCACTCAATCACAACCACATCCATCTAGCCTTAGACAGGACCACAATACTCACAATCAGAAAGCAGCATCACCAGGATGCCTAAGCAGGACATAGAACCCAAAACAAAAGAAAGGATTTTTCCTAAGTAGACACCTGTTCAGTAATTGTAAAGAATTGGCCTAGAGTAAACTTATGACATAGAGAAACTTATTATAATATCGTTATCATATATATATGTACCCCACCAATGGATTTTTCTGTATGCACTGTGGATAATTGCATATGCAGTTCCACTGTGGCTAGGACCCCTCCCCTCAAACCCTTTCTGTCTTTTTAATATTTATAATTTCTGTTATGTAATTGCATCTTTACCCTAAAAAGTCTGTCTTGCTCTCTCTGAAATTGCTGGTTCCTCTTGGAATTTAGCCTGCTCCTCATGAGACATCAATCTCAATAAATGCCTATACTTGGATTAGAGATGGTTTGACATTCTTTGAGACAGTTCCAGCACAAGACATCATGAAACTGCAGCAATTTTTGGCATCCCTGGGTGGGCAGAGTCTAAACCACAACAGTTTTTGACCCCAACATATCTGGCTATCTATCTAAGGTGTGTATGTTTACTTCAACTACCAGTTTAGTTGTCAGAAAAGGAAATAAAGTTAGTCTAGGACTTCTGGGTGACCTGACCAACAAGATGAAGCAATAGATATTTTCTCCAGTCCCTATTAACTTTCTAAAACCTTTCAAAGGAGGCATTACTCATGAAAGGAGGAGCAATTATAGCTAAATCCACAGGACAAGAAAACAAGAGGCCCAAAAAGATCATAGTCTTCTGTATTTACAGTAGAAAACGCTAATCCTTATCATTCTCTCAACACCCCTCCCCTACCAACCTCCATGCTCTAGCCAGGTACACAAACTGACCCACAGGCTTAGGCTTTACAACACACTAAGGGATTTCTTTCATACTGGAGAAAATTTATCAACAGACCTCATTCTTGCCCTTCTACTATTCAGCTCCAATAAACCAACAGAAATTAATTCTGTCCAGACACATGAGAAAGAAGGGAAATATGAAAGGGGGAAATCAGGTTTCATTTTATCTGGGACCAGACACTTGATTATACCAGAAGGTTTCAGAAGACTACCTGGAACACCCATTCTGTCTTCCTCTAACCCTGCAAAAAGGGACAAATGCTGGTTCAATCCAGCCAAAGAATTTAAGAATGGATGGAATTGGGACAAAAGTTCTGAAGGAAAGGGGACTAGGATCTAATTGGGGTTAGTTTTAACCTACTCTCTACTTCTAGCAACCAGAAGCTACTTGGGGCAAAAATTAAGGTCAGTAAAAATTTAATTTCCCGATTTGAGAGGATGTTAAATCAGCATAGGAGTATAGAACTGAAAATACATCTAAAATCAAAAGGGGGAGAAACAGGAAAGTAGAGTATAAGGTGAAAGGGATAAAACCACCAAAGATGTCAAGAGGAATACAATTAGAATAAAAACCTAAAGCACATGCAGATCAGTCAACAATAACAAAAATAGACTGAGATAAAAGTGAAACTTAAAAAAATTAGAAGTGACAGTGGAGGAGAAGTCTAGAACCACCAGTGGTTAAACCTCATATCCTTCCTCCAGGTGGATCAATGTACTTTGTGGGATTAAACTGTAGAAGGAAAGGAAACATTAATGTGAATAAGTGGAGGATTGAGGAGAATGTGTGATGTACCCTAATGAAGTCCATAGGTGAAACATGAATGAAACTCCTGTGTTCTTTCAGCAAGAAGAGGGGCTCCAAGAGAATGAAAGCATAGGAAAAGGAATAAGGGATTGAAATATTGGGAATGAAAAAGGGAGATCTAAACTGTTGGAGGGGGAGATTTCCCTGAAGAATGCTCCTAGGGAAGGAGTACACTTACCTCTACACTTAAAATAGAGATTTTACAATGGGCCCAATCTGTGAAGTAATAGGGGCAGGTCGTTTATTGTAATATTAATAGGATTTAAGATCTTCCCTGCCCTTTAATAGGCTTCAGGAGGAGCCCATTCAGGGAACTTTGCTTAGGGGAGGCTTGCTTACAGTAAGGCTTTCACACCTTTTGCTAAGTTCTAATTAGGCACTGAGTTGCAAGAGTTGTGATACCCTCTGGCTCTGAGAAATGTATATATACTCAGAGTTTGTATTCTGCTTTAGTGACTCACTTATGAAAAGGATCTTGTCATTCCCTGGTGGAGATTCTGAGTGGCTCTATGTTCAGAGCTCCCCAGCTGCTCAGATGGAAAGGCTCTCTCAATCCAGGGACGTATGTAAAGTCTATAGTTGATTCCAACAGTCAGAGCCCTGTCTGTTGGTCTTTACATCTCTGATTGTATTTTCTCTGAAGTTTAGTGCACTGACTTTTCCCCTAAACTAGTGAATGTAATTAAAAAAGACTCTTGACCCCTTAAACAGCTAGCTTTCCTAGTAAAGCAAACATAAGAACCTGTTCTAGCAGCCATTCTGGGTATACCAGTGTGGTTGCTGCTATACTTATCCCTAGCAGAAAGAAAAGCCCTTGAAATGTGTCCAAAAGGGGAAGTAAAGAAGCCAAAAGGGACTACTTCCTCTGAAGGAGTATTGTGCTTCTGCCTCAGGAAAAGGGAAATTAGAGTTCCTATGGGCAACCGGCACCAAGACAGCTGAGATGATATGGGCCTGGAGGAGAGATTAGAAAGCTAATGTTTAAACTGGTCATAGGCAATGAAAGAGATAGAACTATAATCTGGCTAAGACAAGAGATTTGAACTCATAAAGGTCAGCTAGGTATTCTCTTACAATGCCTTTGTTTGTAGATCAATTCTTCATTCTCGGTTCACTCCCCATGACTTTTCTGGTCAGAAGTGTTTTATTTGTGGCAAAGAGAACAAAAGCAAAATAACAGTTTAAAAACCCCTTCTCTCTGTTGTCAGATAGCTTTGTCCCATTTACTCTGAAGAGTCCTTGATCGTTCTGATCCCTTTCTTTTTTCCTACTAGGTTTAAAACCAAAAATGCCATGTCCTTAACTTTCCTCACCAGCTTCACCTCATTCTGAGCTTTGCTGCTCTTGATAGTATTACTACAACACCATGACATATTCTTATGCTCAACCTTTTTGATCTTCTGTAGATGTCTTTTAAAAATCTAAGTTGGCTGGTGGGTTCCCTGTGGATATACTGGTCTCTTTATGCAACTCCATTTTACTCCTTCTCGGAACGGTTTCATTTTAGTCCTTTGCATTTCATTCTTGTAGGTTTCTGAGTGCTCCTAAATTGACTTCCTATAGTCTACAGAATTATGTCTGTTCTTCCTCTGACACCTTTACTATCTATTTTCTCCATATTTGGGTTGTATGCATGGCGGTGGAGGAGCAAGCTCTAGCCCTTGGCCCATTATTTACTATTATATTAAGCATTCACATCTCGGAAATTAGCAATCGCTTACAAATAAGGGCTTGATTTATTGTTCAAACTTAAGAACCTGTTAGCAATGCAGATTCACCTTAAAAATATGTTGTTGTTTGGTCTTTCTGTTGTGTTTGACTCTTTGTGATCCTATGAATCACAGCTCAGCTGGCCCTTCTATCCTACACTATCTCTTGAAATCTAAGTTCATATTTGATGTTTCCATCTCATCCTCTGCCATCCCCTTTTCCTTTGCCTTTAGTCTTTCCCAGCATGAAGGTCTTTTCCAGTGAGGCCCTTCTCATTATGTGACCAAATTATTTCAACTTCAGCTTCAGTACTTGACCTTCCGGTGAATACACTGAATTAAATTATGTGCATACATTTATTTTTTCAGAAGACCTAACTGTTAAACGTTTATCAACACATTTCTATAGCTCTATAATCATTACTTAAATTTAATAAGAGAATTTAATAAGAGAATAAATGGTTTAGGAAATGAAATTATCACCAAATAATCACCAAGTCTAGTGAATGTAGGCTAACGATAACAACAATTGACATTTATATAGTGTGTTAAGTTTTGCAAAGTGATTTATATACGTTATCCATATGAACTTTACAATACTCTTGATTGTAAGTTTTACTGCCCTCAACTTCTTTCCTTTCTTTAAGACAAACTCAGATAGACAGGGCTCCCTCTTCTCCCTCTGCCCAGGGATTCATCATTTATACCCCAGGAGACATTTCTTTTATGTTAGAGAAATCAGATCCAAAATAAAATTTCCCTTATTTGGTTTCTACCTTTTAAAAGATGAAATTTTCTTTAAGGCAAGGCAAGACTTTTTTTTTAAACTTTTGACAGAGAAAAGGCTCTAGCTGAATTCTTTCAGCTAATTACTATTAACTAAATTTAACAAATTATTCTTGCTGACTAGGTGCTAAGCTGATTTTTTTCTAAATCAGTAAGTGAGTGAAAAAGCTGTCAAAATCCTCTGAATTCTAGTGCCTTATAAGTCACCTCACCCTAGTTATTACCCTGGAACAAGCATATGGCGTTATGGGTAGCAAGATATCAATCACCAAGGAACTGCACAGAAGTGGCATAAATATATCATCACAGATATTTGTAACTAAAAAAGTCATCTCATATCAAGAGTGGAAACTAAACAATGGATCAGATCAAGAGCTGAAAGGACCCTCAGAGGTCATCTAAGCTACTCTCCTTATTTTACATATGAGGTCACTGAGGCCCAGAAAGGTTAAGAGACTTTCCCAAGGTCACAAAGGTAGTAAGTGGCAGAGGTAGTGTTTAAGCCCAGGTCCTCTGATTTCATAGGCAGTGCTCTTTTCCCTAGTAATTTCTATGTTCCTCTGGCATTGCATCCATGGTATTCAAGGTAGTGAGAGATACTGAAGAAAGACTTCAGAATTTTAGGTGAATTCTCCATGAAGGATTGATGGGAGAGACTATGGTTATAATCTTTATGCAAAAAAAAAAAAAAATTAAAAAATCCTTGCAATATGCTCTATAAGCAAGGAAAGTACATAACTGAAATATTCTTTGAACAGAGTTGTGATTATTTGAGCAGCCTGTCATAGTAGAAAGAACATTAAATTTATAGTCAGCAGACAAGGGTTTGAATCCTGGTTCAGCTACTTCCTATCTGTATAACTTTGATCAAGTCATTTTCTCTCTTAGACACTCACATTCTTCATCTATTAGATGGGAATTGGATCATATGATTTCAGGGTGCTTAAGTTCTAATCTTATGTGCCTTTCTTTAAGACTTTTATTTTCAGATAACTTAAGCTCATCAAGGAAAGATATCATCTTAAGCTACCTTTTAAGATGAGTGAGGTATCATATTTGTATGGAAGGGCTAAAGTTTTTTTTTGTTTTTTTTGGGTTTTTTTGCAATTGGTTTGAGTAAAAAAAATAATCTTTTGTTTTAGGAAAAGAAAATCTAGGGGAAAAAATAGTAAGCTTATACAATAGAAAAAATATGGGAAAACTTTCCAGAGAAATTTTAGACATTTTAGACATTTTCCAAAATAATCTGAATTATGTAACTAGAATTTTCCAAAATAATCTGAATATGTAAACCTTGATGTAATAACAATCAGTTTAGCAGATACTTAGCACTTAGTACCTTGGGGCTAAGTGTGGAAGGTGCAAACTTTGTCCCTCTGTTGAGAAGGCATGAATTCCCCTGTTGATGTGGAAGAAGGGGATTGGCTGAGGTGTGCATATAAGCAAGAATTTCAGAGACAGAGAGACAGAATTGGAATGCAGCTCCTGGTGAAGGAAGAATCTTGGAGACTGAAGCCAGGAGAGAGAGGGAGAGAGAGAGAGACAGAAAGAGAGAGAGAGAGAGAGAGAGAGAGAGAGAGAGAGAGAGAGAGAGAGAGAGAGAGAGAGAG
>CM053585.1:152889701-152901251 GCA_028646515.1 Pseudochirops corinnae
CCTGGCTGATCCTTGAGTTCAAGGCAAGAGAAGTGGTGAAGAGTTTGAGATGTGCTGGACCCTGTGAACTTGAGTGTGTGCCAGGGACTGCCCTGAGGACTAGACAAGGACCTGGGAGCTGTCTGCCTCTGAGGATTGGACGAAGACCTGGGAGCTATCTGCTTCTGAATCCAGGTGACTGTTTGGTGGATTCAGGAGGGAGCTGGGACCATGGAAGGGGATCCAGGGGATCAGAGGGACCACCCAGAATCAAGAAGAAGAAAAGGCCTTCACTTGGATGAAATTGAGGTTTTCTGGACACCATGGAGTGGAGGGTTTGTGTGGTTTTCTAATGACTGTATTTGTGATTAATGATATTTAGAAATTGTGAATCTAGATTAGTGATTGATTAAGTTAATGGTTGCCCCATGAGTGGAAGTTTGATTATTCTATTGTGAATTTATTGAATGATTAAGTATTGAGTTGCCCCATGAGTGGAAGTTTGATTACTATTGTTTCTTGTTCTAAATATTGTGGCCACTGTAATGAAAACTGTGTGGCCATTTTCTGTGATAAGATGTAATGTTGTGAACATTATATTGTGATATATATATATATTGTGAATGTTTGTTTTGATTTGTAATGGAATAAACAGAGTGTTCACTATATTGTGTTATCTGAACCTTAAAAGCTGTTCACAGTAGCATTCTTTTGGGAATCTGCTGGTGCATGACAATACACTTGAAGAAGAATATTTTATTAGTATTTAACAATAATAACATTATACAATAAAGAGGTAGCAAGGCATAGTGGATAGAGTTGGAGTAAGAGAGAGTTAATTCCAAGTCTTTCCTTTGATAGATACTAGTTCTATCATATTGAGCAAGTTGGTAAACCCCTCATTTCCCTACATAACTTTTTAAGGCTAAATTGAGGAGCAGGTGCTTTTCTACATTAATAGAAGTTGTTTGCTCATCAGAAGTCCTCTCCACCGATTGTTCAGTCCAAAACCAAAACTACAATAATAATTTCATTTGGAAATTGATTTGGTCAATACTTAACCTTATGTCTATTAAAGGATCTATGTCTTCAAAAATTTGGAAGACTTTTACATTGGAAAACTGTTTATTTGAAAACATCTGAATGGTCTGCCCTGTGAGGTATTAAAATAAAGCCCTTCATTCAATCAACTAATCAATCAATCAAGGAAAATTTATTAATACTTATTATATGATACACTGTGCTAAGTACTGGGAACACAAAGAAAAGTCAAAAGCATTCCCTCTCCATACAGAGTCTACCCTTGATTAGGATAGAAAATATATAAAAATCAGGAAATGTAAGATAAACACAAGGTAGGCTTAGAAGGGAGGACTGTGGAAACTGTAGAGTAGGGAATGGGAAAGCCTATTGGAGAAGAGGGTGTTTGATTGGAGTCTTAAGGGAAGCTGAAAAACTATGATTTGGAGGTCAGGAAAGACAGTTTTCTAGGTGTGCAAGATAGGGAGGGATATAGCAGATAGAATGTTGAATGAGATGAAGCAAACGAGTATAGCTGGACCAATAGGACATGACTGTAATCCCTGGAGAAGGGTAAGGCTGGTGGATTGCTTGAGTTTGGGAGTTTTGGTTGCAGAAGGACTGAAGCTGATTGGATGCCCAAATTAAATCTTTGCTAATATGGTGAGCCTTCTAGTGAGGTCACCAACCTACCTAAGGAGAGGTAAGCTGGCTCAGTCAAAGGAAAAAAAATGCAGCAGATTAATGCTTCCATACATATTAGCACTGGGATCAGACCATGAGTGATTATTATACCCCTAGTCCAGGAGATAGATAGATAGATAGATAGATAGATAGATAGATAGATAGATGGATAGATGGATGGATAGACAGATAGGTGTGTGTGTATGTGTATATGTGTGTGTGTGTGTGTGTGTGTGTATGTGTGTGAAAATAAGAAACGTGATGTCTTGGCTAGAGAGTTGGCCTCAGAGTCAAAAAGACCTTAGTTCATATTCTACCTCTGACAATACTGACTTCAGAGAAGTTAACAAGTTTAACCTTTCCTTGCCCTTAGACAACTCTCTAAAGCAGAGCATTTGCCAAGATATATATATCCCCTTCTGGATCACTGTCTTGTCATGGCAGAGGGGGTCACATAGCTAAATGAAATTCTGAGCTATGCTGTGCAGAGTTACCTGAGACAGACAGGTCATAGTGGAGAGTTCTGAGAAAAGGTGATCCACTAGAGAAGGAAGTGGCAAACTACTCCAGCATCTTTGCCAAGAAAACCCCATGGACAAGCAAGCAGTGAATATGAGCTTGGACAGACTTTTGGAGATAGTGGAAGACAGAAGGGCCTCGTGCGTTATGGTCCATGGGGTCATAAAGAGTCAGATACAACTGAACAACACTGTATATTTGTGTGTGTGTGTGTGTGTGTGTGTGTGTGTGTGTGTGTGTAGGTAGGTAGGTAGGTAGGTAGAGAAGTGGATATAACTCTATATCTTGAATAAAGAAGACTTGAATTCAAATCAAGTCTAAGACACTTACCAGGAGGTGGCCTCAATTTCCTTATCTATGAAATGAGGATAATAATAACACGCATCTTCCAAGCTCTTTGCAAACCCTTTGCAAGCCTCAAAGCACTGTAGAAATGATAGTTGTTTTAATTTTCTACCAATATATATCTAGTGTACATAAAAATATAGATTTAATCTGTGCATACTTTTTTTTGGCAATCTTTGTGAATTTCTGAGATCTTCTGAAACTAAATATTCATCATCTTGGTGATGAAACCTCTTGAGATAGATACCTCTGCATTTAACTAACCTGACTGTTAGAAATTAGACACAATGTCTATCCCTGGACCTGTACATGAAACCTTTCTACCTAGATAGTATTCCACAACTGGTTTAGCAGGTCGTTTGAGAAATTAAAGAGGAAGCTATTACCTGCAGTGTTGTTCTGTGCACCAGTCTCTTTCCCTCTGAGGTCACCCATAGCCAGCTTTAAAGAAACAAAACCAATGTGGTTTCTGGGTGGCCATTTCCTAACCCAATTGTCCTTACACTGAAATAGTGCTTTAAGCTTTACAGAGAGCTTTCCTCACAGCAACATTAAATAGAGAAGGAAAATGTCATTACCATCATTTTACAGTTGAGGAAACTGTGGTATGGAAAAGAGTCAGTCAGCTAGCATTTATTGAACACTTATGGTGTGCAATAAGGCAGCAGCGGGTTGGTTTAGTGGATAGAGCACCAGACCTGGAGTTAGGAAGACCTGTGTTCAAATCTGGCCTCAGACACTTAATAGCTGTGTGACCCTGGACAAGTCTCTTAGCCCCTGTTTGCCTCAGTTCTTCATCTGTAGAATGTTTAGGGAAACTAGGTGTCTCAGAGAAAAGAGTGCTGGGCCTGAAGTTAGGAAGATATCTTCCTGAGTTCAAGTCTGGCCTTAGACACTACACTTACTAGCTGTGTGAGGCTGGGCAAGTCACTTAACCCTGTTTGCCTCAGTTTTATCATCTGTAAAACAGATGAAGGAAATGGCAAATTACTCCAGTATCTTTGCCAAGAAAACCCCAATTGGGGTCATGAAGAGTCAGGCATAACTGAAACAATTGAACAACAATACAACAACACTGTACTAAGTGCTGGGTCTTTTTTTAGTGACTTGATATGTGCGTGCAAGAGATCATGTGCATATAAACACATGTACAATGTAGATATAATGAGATGGATCTCCATTCCTTTTCCCCAGGAGAAATATTGGGTTTCGTTCCATTGAGAGAGAATTAATTAAAAACAGCTGACAACAGCTCTTATTATAGGGAAAGGGGTCTTTGAGCACTTGAGGTAGTTCCCCACTGATGGGGAGGTTGAAGACATTAGTGTATATTTGAATGAATGAATAAATGAATGAATTTGTGATAGTGATTAGAATAGCAAGAAGACTAGAACTACCCCTTGTGAATCCACTTGAAGGTGTTGGAATGTTTAGCTGGGTGAAAAGATATATAGGGAAGCATGACTACTTCCCTCAACCATGTGAAGGGCTGTCATACAGAAGAGGCACCAAAGCAGTAGAACCAGGTACTACTGTACAAAGATAGAAAGGCAGATTTTATCTTTATGTTTAAAGCAAAATAAAACAAACAAAAAATCCCAATAAATTCAAGGTGTCCCAAAGCAGAAGAGTCTATTCTGAAAAGAGAGTAAAACCTCTCACTAGAGCTCTTAAAATGTGCCAGGATGTAGTAAAGGAAATTTTTGTTCAGGTATGGTTTCTACTAGATGGCTTTTGAAGTCCCTCCCAATTCAGAAATCCTGTGATTCTATGATAGACCCTCAAATCCCTTGTCACTTCTCCATAAATGAATAGTGGAGGCATGCTCAATGAGTGGCCAAGGCACTGAACCAAAAGTTGTCTGCTTTACTTCTCCTTTTGGACACAGTGCAAAGATTTTTCTTTCTGCCAATGATAAGTCACCAGTCCCTATTACTTCAAGGATCAAAAACAAGTCTACTTCCTGGCATTTGCAATAGCTTCACAACCTTACCCCTGCCCACCTTTCTAGTCTTCTCACATTTTACTCCTCTCCGTACACTCTATGGTCTAGACCAGTTGTTCTCAACCTGTGGGTCATGACCCCTTTGGAGGTTGAACAACCCTTTCACAGGGGCCCTAAGGGTCACCTAATACCATCAGAAAACATATATTTCTGATGGTCTTAGGAACCAAGACATTACTCCTCTATTCATCTCCAGGCAGGTCCACCCACATGCAGATATGCCCACATACGAGTATTAAAGGGTTGCAACATTAGGAAGGTTGAGATCCTCTGATGTAGACATACTGTCCTGTTTATTTTTTTTTCTCAAATACTCCATTCCATCTGTTGTCTTGGTGTCTTTGCATTAGCTTTCCATAACTGGAATGTTTTCCCTCCCTCTTGTTCTTCTTTCTTAATATCTATTGCTTCCTTCAGAAGGCTTTCTGAATCTTTCTCCTCAACTTCCCAACCCTTTCCCAATAAGCCAGTTGAGCCTTCCCTTCAAAACATATCTTCCTTCTACTCAATATTGTATCTTGTATATACCTATTTCCATGTCTTTTCTCTCACTTACTTTGTAAACTGCTTGAGGTCAGGGAATGTTTGTGGTTTTGCCTTTCTTTAAACCCCCACTTCTTAGTACTACATTGTATTTTTTCATAGAGAAGTCTTAATAAATGCTCATAAATTAGTGGATTGAGTCCAATATGGACCTAAAAAGTATGCTTTCTTATCTAGTCTGTAAAAATGTACATTATTTTGTCAGCAATGCAAATTTAAATTTCTTTCCCATTAGGTAAAGGGCTTAATTCCTTTCTGTGGCCAAAAAAATCCATTAGTTGATGATTAGTCCTCTGATACAGAGCCACTGTATTCAGCTACGTTAACAGGTCCTTAAACAACAAACATACAGCCTATGTGACTTTGCTGGCCCTATACTTGAAACCTTTCTGACTTGGTGGGAACTCTCAGAACTCTGACTCTGCTGGCACAGTTAGAGCTAGGTTTGAGAGCGTAGGGTTACCCTAGGATGTTGATGAGATGTTTGAAGAACTTCGACTCTACAAACACTTACACAGAGACTTATTTTCAGGATACCATGCTTTTTTTTTTAATGGATATCATTTAGACCCTCCTATTGCCATTACATATACACAAATCATCATAATAAAAGGGAATATGTAAGAAGTACAAAGAAGAGGTACAGTCATTGTGCTATAGGAAATTTAAGAAAGAAGAGGTCACCATCAACTGGAGAAGCCAAGGAAGGTTTAATGGAAGAGGTGGTATCAGAGTTCGACCTTGATATTAATGAGGAACTTCAACAGGTAAAGTCTTGGACTGGAAGGTAGAAGAAAGAATATATTCTACTATAAAGGTTAGCATGAGAAAAGTCACAGGAGCAGAATCTCAGAGGTGAAAATGAGGACAGAATGGTTTCTTTTAGGTATAGTAGCATACTGCAGAAGAGGAATAAAATGAGAAATAGTTTGGAGGCAGATTATAGAGGACTTTGAATGACAGAATCATTTTATACTATATTCAAAAGGCAATAGGGGACTACTGAAATGGCATGAAGTAGAAAGCAAAGGAACAAGACTTTCCTAAGCACCCCACCATGTGCCATTCACTGTGCTGAGCATTTTTTACAAATAGCTCATTTGTGAAATTATCATAAGGATATCTTTCTTGGGTAAAGTTTGAAGGTTTGATTGGGTTTAGGTACAGACCTCAGGAAGAACTCTTGAGAAGCTTCTTAAAAGCTTTATGAGCACCTGAATTAGGATTTTAAGTTTTGATATTTGCAGTAAATTGGAAGGAGTAGGAGGGGAAGAAAGCAATAACGAAATAAAACGTGTTCATAATAGAGCAGGGGTTACAAAGTACACAGGATAAGGGGAGAGCTGAAGAGGATAGGATTAATAAAGGCTAAGGATAATCTGGATAAAGATGAGAGTGTAGGGAGAAGTAGCAGGGGAGAGGCCTTTTTGCACAGTCAGATAGGCACACTAAATCTGATCAAAGGAGCAGCCTCTAGGAAAATGCTAAACATGTGGTGGGGCAAAGATCAAATAGGGAGAATCTCATAGCCTGAATTGGTCCTAGGATCTCAAAAAAAAAATGTAGGTATATGAAGGAGCCTCTGTGGATGTTATTTCCCAGTTGGCAATATCCAGGAAAGGGTTTTCTCTTAAAATCACAACCTAAGGGAGCTGGACAATGATTCTCATAATGATATAATTGATTTGAATATTTTCAATAATCCCCCGGGGAAATTCCTTCACTGCTCATGGCACATTCTTTGAATATATTCAGTAGTGACATCTCTTCATTCTTTAAAAATGGATTTGATTTTTGGAAACAGCTAAAAGTTCTTCAGAGCCAAATCTTCTAAACCATACAGTTGATCAATCTGGGGAATACCCTTTTTAGTTAGAAAAACAAAAGTTTTATGAATTATTTTTGTGTGGGGCTTATAATCTAACCCAGAAGGCAATTCCTAAGTAGAATTTATGGACATTTATTGGTGGAATAGCTTCTCTGTATATATGTTCTATGTATATGTGTGTATGTATGCGTATGTATGTATACATGTATAAATGTATGTATATATTTATACACTTCTATAAATAAATGTGTATATACATATCTGAGTATATATAGAGATCTCCACATCTCTATATGTAAAGAGGTCAGAGAAATAGGCCATTATGTGAGATTTGCTTATAGGAGTGAAACAGAAGGAGAGTTAAAAGAGTTTCCTCACCACAATGTCTTTCAATCCCTTTTCTATTTGAGGAAATAGAATCCCATGGCTATTTATTTCAGTTAGGAAGTATGCTGAGACCAGAGAACTAAGATGGGTTTCTGACCATAACTTAGGTGATAATTTTACTGAGAGACTCAAGGGATATATAGTAGAGGGCAAAGAAATTAAAGTGAAGTTTAGAAAAGAATTAAAAGAAAGAGAAACAACTAACAGAAGAATTCTAAGAATAATGTGAAGAATAAACCTGAAGTCAGTCTGGACTTCTATATCTTCTGTTATGTTGGATGAGTCAAAGAGAGATTGTATTCATTGATTGAGAACTCACCAGAAAAACTTCAAATAACTTCATAGCTATTGAACAATAAGGTTAGTTGAAAAAGTTGTCTGGGAAGCCTAAATGAGAAAGTTGAAGCAAATATTTATAGTTATTGGCTGGCTTTGTGCTAGCATTAACCTTACAGAAGGATAAAGACTTATTAAGCACAGCACCTAGATGGCTCTGAACATAGCATTCTCATTGAGGGAAACACTTGAAACAGAGAGGAAGCTAATAGAACAAGTCCAAAAGAATGAAGATGGAATATTCCACTCACCTCCTGATAGAGAAGTGATGAAGTTAAAATGCTGAAAGAAATATACATTTGCAGATATGCCTAATGTGGAAATTTATTTTGCCAAACTGTGAAGGTATGTGTTAAGAAATTTGCTGCTTGTTTTTTTGGTTTTGTTTTTGTTTTTTTTCCCAATGGGGGAGGGAGGGACAGATCAATTTTTAAAAAACCATTTGTTACTTGAAAAAGAAAGAAAAATGAACATAGAATACATCCTCCTGACCAGTTCAGGAATCTGTTCAAAATATTCGTGACAACTGATCATTCAACCTCTCTTCAAGTATATTTAGCAATGGAGAACTTACCACAATATGAGGTAGCCTCATGCATTTTAAAATTGCTACAATTTAGGGGAAGTTCTTTATACAGAGAATAATTTTTCTCCCCATATGACTTTCACACATTTGTCCTAGTTCTGTTCTTCTAGAACATCCTAGAACAAATCTAATCTCTATCCCACATGACAGACCTTCAGATATATATAAAGACAAGAATCTTATCCCCTAAATCTTCTCTCCTTTTTGGTTATCATCCTCAGTTCCTAACATCGTATGGCTTTGATTCCCTTTATCATTCTGGTCAGTATCTTCTGAATACTCTTCAATTTGTCAAATTTTCCCTCAAAATGTGGCATCTAGCATAACCTATATCAAATTGCTTACCATTTCAGAGAGAGGTGAGGGAATGGAGGAAGGGAGAGAATTTGAAAGCCATTTTTAAAAATTAATTTTAAAGTCTGTTTTTACATGCAATTAGGAGAAAATAAAATACTGTTAATAATGTAGCATTTAGAGTTAAATATAATATTCTAGATATGGTACAACCACGGTACTATATAGTGTCAATGAGACCTCCCTATTTCTAGAAACTATTCTATTATTTTCAAAACATTGAGAATCATAGTTTTAGAGCTCTCAGGGACTTGGACGATAATTTAGTCTAACCTTCATATTTTACAGATGAAAGAATTGAGGTCCATAGAGGTTAGATAGCTTGTTCAAGGGTATAGAGGCAAGGGGACAAATCAAACCAATGACTCCTGACTTCAAATCTATCAATCTCTTTACTATGACATACAGTTCATTTTTTAGGCTTACAAAACACATTCCTCATAATGCTCCTAACTACTGTAACAGGCTTTTTTTTTTTTTTTTTTTTTTTTTTACAAATAAGGAATCTGAGGAACAAAGAAGTTATAAAACTTCCCCAGGGTTGCATAGTTAGTAAGTGATATAGCCAGGATTCATACTTAGTTTATCTGATCCAAAACTTCTACTCAATGAACAATATACTATTACAGCAGCTGGTTCTACTACTATCTCTCTACTATTGGTAACATTTATATAAAGTTTTATGGTTGCAGAATAATTAGCATGCGTTATCTTCACAAAACTTGGCACTTTATCTCTCACACATGGGGACCCCCATAAAAATGATCTCAGGTTGGAGGGTCAGCAGTAGTATCCATTAAAAATCATAGCTCATGGGCCCATATATATTTGCTCTCTTTTACTAGCTAAGCAGGGAACACATTATTTCAAAGCAAAAGATATTTAAAGAAATAGTGTTAAAGATAAAAATATAAGAAAAAGATTCCCTCCAAGTCACATGAGCTATTCTCTCCAACAGGTTATCACATGACGAGTGAGGAAGGGAAATATACACAGGTAGAACTGCAACCAGGGAATACATGGGGGATAAGCTCATAAGAAACTTATGTAGTAATAGATAGATGAACATGTGCCAAAAACTTGTATGACTAGGACATACATACATGCAACACACATATGTGTGAATTGAATGGCCAAAGTAACTTATTCTTTCAGAGATGTAGTGTTGTCTATGTCATCATAATGTCTTCATGCTTCTTTCTACTGGACATATCTCTACTTGCCATGCCATTTTTGCTGGGAATTATGTCTTAACTCTATTTACTGTGACATTGCTTCTGCTGGGCTAAGTATTTACACTGGTCTTGTAGTAACTGAGCTTCTCTCTGTGGTTAGCTTTTATACTTCATCTTTTCATGGCCACGTATTAACCAAGAAATTTGTTGCTTGTTTTTTTGTTTTTGTTTTTGTTTTTTTCCCAATGGGGGAGGGAGGGACAGATCAATTTTTAAAAAACCATTTGTTACTTGAAAAAGAAAGAAAAATGAACATAGAATACATCCTCCTGACCAGTTCAGGAATCTGTTCAAAATATTCATGACAATTGATCTTTCAACCTCTCTTCAAGTATATTTAGCTTTTGCCTGCTCAGTTCCATAATTTGAAATTTCCTGGACAAGAAGAAACTCTCTCGACTTATAGACAAGTCTATGAACCAAGACACTTCTAAATGCACATGTGCAAAAATCAGAAAAAATGTTCCTAAGCTAAGATTAATCTATTCCTTAGACTATCTGTATTTCATATTGTTCTGGTCTCTTGTCCCAGGAAACTATCCAACTTATGGTTAGAAATTACTTTTAACACCTAATAACCACTTAAGAGGATCCTGTAATCTCACCTTCATTTTGGAAAGTCCTGACAAAGGAAACACATCAAGATGTGTGGAGCCAGGAGTTATGAACCCCACTTTGCTCCTGGGATCACCTCCATATTGGCATACAAATTATAGCTGAAAGATAATCTTCCATTTTCTCCTGCCAAATAAGAGAGGCTGTTCATTTTCCTTAAAATACAATTAAAATTTAAAGAGTTTTTGTACAAATAAAGCAAATATAGCCAAGATCAGAAGGAAAGCAAAAAATTGAGGGAGTGAGTTTAGGTAAAATTTCTCAGGGTAGGGCGCAGTAAAGATGGTGGTGTAGAAGCAGGAGAATTCCATGAGTTGCCCCCCCCCCATAACCACGTCAAATATCTAAAATATGACTCTAAACAAATTTTAGAGCTCCAGAACCCACAAAAGTGCAGAGAAACAAAATTCCCACTGAAGGCAGCCCGAAAGGTGGACAGGAAGGTCACAGTGGTTCTGGGAGCCAAGAGCAGCTTTAGCCCAAGGGCGGCCAGGACAAGCCACAGCTGGAGCATTTGGGAGAGTGGATCACCAGCAGCTGTGGCAGATTCCGGAAGTATAATAATGATAAGAGCCAAGGACAAAGTAAAAGGTCAGTGGAACTTGGCTAAATTTGGGGAAGAGAAGCAGTCCAGCCACTGGCCCCCAGGACAAGAAAGCAAGGAAGACAACACAGTCAGAACTCCTGCACCAAAAGCTTCCAAGAAAAATGGAAACTGATTATAATCCATAGAGGAGCTTAAGAAGAATTTTGAAAACCAAATAAGAGAAGGGGGAAAAAATTGGGAAGAAAAATGAGAATGATGCAAGAAAATCATGAAAAGAGAGTCAACGACCTGACTGAAGAAAATAACACCTTAAAAAATAGATTAACTCAAATAGCAAAAGAGGCCCAAAAAGCCAATGAGGAGAAGAATGCCTCAAAAATCAAATTTGCCAGATGGAAAAAGGATCTCAAAAGCTCACTGAAGAGAATAATTCCTTCAGAATTAGAGTGAAGCAAATGGAAGCAAATGACTTTATGAGAAATCAAGATACTATTAAACAGATCCAAACAAATGAAAAAATAGAAGGCAATGTGAAATATCTCATTGAAAAAAACCACTGATCTGGAA
>CM053585.1:152901751-152924149 GCA_028646515.1 Pseudochirops corinnae
TTTAGAATCAGAGGGCAAAATAGAACTTGAAAGAATTCACTGATCACCTCTTGAAAAAGATTCCAAAAAGAAAACTCCTAGGAATGTTATAGCTAGGTTCTGGAGTTCCCAAATCAAGGAGAAAATATTACAAGCTGCCAAGAAGAAACAATTTGAATACTGTTGAAACACAATCAGGATAAACCAGGATCTAGCAGCTTCTACATTAAGGGATTGAAGGGCCTGGAATATGATATTCTAGATATCAAGGGAGCTAGGATTAAAACCAAGAATCACCTACCCAGCAAAATTGAGGATAATGTTTCAGGGGGAAATATGGTCATTTAATGAGGTAGAGGACTTTCAAGCATTCTTGAGGAAAAAAACAGAACTGAATAGAAAATTTGACATTCCAATACAAGAAAGATGAGAAGGTAAACATGGAAAAGATTTCATATGGAACTTATCAAAGTTGAACTATTTACATGTCAACATGGAAAAACGATACTTATAACTTATGAAACTTTTCTCAGTATGAGGATAGGTGAAGGGAATATATTAAATGTATATATATGTATACATACACATATGTCTATATAGGAGGGTATATATATGCATATGAATACATATGTGAGCATGTATATATGTGTGTACATAGAGGGCACAGGATCAATTTAATGGGAAGGGATGATATTTTAAAAGGTGAAACTGTGAGGTGGGAGGGGAATAGAATGAGAGGAGACAGGGAGAAACAGAGTGGGGTTAATCATCTTATATAGAAGAGCCAAGGGATAAATGTTACAATGGAGGGGAAGAATAGGAAGGCAAAAGGGAATGGGTCAACCTTACTCTCATTGAATTTGGCTTAGGGAAGGAATGACATACACCCTAAATTGGGTATCTTTCCCTACAGGAGAGTAGGGGTAATTGGGATGAGAGGGGGGATGATGGAGGGGAGGGCAGGGTAGGAGGGAGAGGTGTTAGAAGCATACACTTCTGTAAAGGGACAGGGACAAAGTATAGAATAGAACAAGGGGGGTGGGATAGGAAGGAGGGAAATATAGTCAGTCTTTCACAATATGTCCATTGTGGAGATGTTCTGTGTAACTACACATGTACAGCCTGTATTGAATTGCTTGCCTTTCCAGTGGGAGTGGGGGACAAGGGAGGAAGGGAAAGAATATGGAATTTAAAGTTCTATAATCAAATGTTAAATATATATATATGTGTGTGTGTGTGTGTGTGTGTGTGTGTGTGTGTATGGGTATATATATATACATGTGAAAAAAAGAAAGTGAAAAGAGCTGCATATGTTTTCAGAGTTTTTCAATGTGTTATTCTATTTTGCTGATTGTTTTCCCTTTCATCTTTTTCTTTAAAAAAATATTCTTTCCTATATGGGATAGCTCCCTGGGAAAGGGGAAAAAAGAATGTTGGGAGATATTTAAGTGATGTAAAAACAAAAGGTATCAATAAAAACATATTAAAATTTAAAAAAGAAAATTTCTCAGGTTAGGGTGTCATATTTCAAATATATAATGAACTTTGCCAAATTTATAAGAATATGAGTCATTCCCCAATTCATAAATAGTCCAAGGATATGAACAGGTAGTTTTCCAATGAAGAAATCAAAAAACTTTACAGTTATATAAAAAATTGCTCTAAATCATATTGATTAGAGAAGTGCAAATTAAACTACCTTGCGGTATCATTTTACATCTATCATATTGGCTAAAATGATTGAAAGGGAAAGTAACAAATGTTAGATGGGGTGTGGAAAAATTGGAACACTAATCCACTATTGTTGGAACTGTGAACTGATCCAACTATTTTGGAGAACAATCTGGAATTATATCCAAAGAGTTATTAAACTGCCTATACCCTTTGACTCCAGCAATACAAGTACTAAAAATCAAGATGCACAAATTTAGAGAATCTTTCCAAAATGTTCACATGGGCTATTTGTGCCTAATCTGTGGTAGAACATTCTAAGCTCATTTCAGTCTGATCAGCCATGCTCAGATCCATTCTGACTTGACTCTAGTGTAGTGATGTTATTGTGGTCCTCTTGGAGAATGAAAGATAACAACCACCACTACTAGGTCTGTTTTTTCAAGAAGATTAGGGGAAAAAAGAAAAGAACCTATATGCTCTAAAATATGTATAGCAGTTCTCTTTATGGTGGCAAAGAAGTGGAAATTGAATGTCCATCAATTAATGAATAGCTGAACAAGTTGTGGTATATGATTGTGATGTTATACTACTGTGCTATAAGAAATGATGAGCCAGAAGACCTTAGAAAAATATGAATAAATTTGCATAAAATGATGAAGAGTGAAATGAGCAGAACCAAGAGATCACTGTAAACAGTAACAAGAATATTGTTTTAAGAACAACTTTAAGTGAGTAAGTCATTTTGGCTATCATAAATACTCAAATTAACTACAAAGGACATATGAAGGAAAGTGCTATCTCCAACCAGAGAAAGAACAAAATAAACAGAAGTATGTATAGAATGGTATGTATACACACACACACACACCTATTTGTGTCTAATAGTAGCCCTCTCTAATGCCATATATATATATATATATATATATATATATATATGTACGTACATACATACTTACATACATACACACACATATTTGTGTCTAATAGTAGCCATCTCTAGGGCTGGGGGGAGGGGAAGGGAAGAGAAAATGAAAAAAAGTTATATAATAACTTTTTTACATTATATATTTAAAAGGCATAGTAAGTAATGCATAATAATTAATAGTTCCATGTACAGTCATCTTTTTTTCTATTCAACTGTTATGAAAATGCTTGTTTTATTTCTTCAGTTCAGAATAAAATAAATATATATTTTTTAAAGTCATCAGAGTTTCATAGCCAAAATCCAGATCTCCCACATCAAAGACAAGTTCTGCAAGTATTCAGAAAAAAAAAATAGTTCAAATACCGAAGAACTAAAGTCAGAATTGGAAATTACAGTTTTTAACTTCAAAAACCAAAATGTATCTGTAGTGGGGGGAGAAGAGTGGGACACTGTGACAGTCTTGGAATTTTCAAAGAGCAAATGGTATTGGAAAGCATTCTGGCAGAAATTGGATATAGATCAATATCTTATACCATTTACCAAAAAGAGGTCAAAATGGATACATGACTTAGATAAAAAGGAAGATATCATTAAAAAAGAAAAAAAGGGGAAAAACGAAAGAACATGGAATGCGTTACCTATCAGACTTATAGATATGAGAAGAATTTATTAATAAATAGAAGATAGCATTATGAGACATGAAATATATAATTTTGATTACATTAAATTAAAAAAGGTTTTGTACAAATAAAACTAATGCAGGCATGATTAGAAAGAAAGCAGAAAATTGGGGGAAATGTTTATAGACAGTTTCTCAGATAAAGGTCTCATATCTCAAATATATAGAGAACACTGTAAAATTTATAAGAATATGAATCATTCCCCAATTGATAAATGATCCAAAATTTTTAATCTTTTATTCAATAGAGATCCTTTAAAGGTTTTTGGGTAGGGAAGGGCTTTGGTATGACCTATGTCCCAAGTAGATTATTTTGGCAGATGTGTATTCAATTGATTGGAAAGAAGAAACACTGAGAAGAGGAAGAGCAGTGAGAAAGCTATTACATAACAAAATAAGATGGGAGAGAAATAAAACCTACTATTAGTGTTGGTCTTGGTAAGAAATGCTAACTCCATTAATTCATTGTTGGTGGAATTGTTAAGTGAGCCAACCATTTTGAAGAACAATCTGGAATTATGCCAAAGAGTTATTACGCTATCTAAACCCTTTGAGCCAGCAATACATTTGGTCTATTACCAAAGATGATTAGGGAAAAAGGAAAAGAAACTATGCATTCCAAAATGTTTATAGAAGCTTGCTTTGTGGTGGCAAAGAGCTAGAATTTCAGGGATTTGAATCAGTTGGGGAATGGCTGAACAAATTGTGATATTATTGTGATAGAATACTCCTGTGCTATAAGAAATGATGAGCTCAATGATTTTAGGAAAAAAAAAACATGGAAAGACATGATTGAAATAATGAAGAGCGAAATGAACAGAACCAAAAGGACATTGTATTCAGTTACAGCAATATTGTTTTAAGAACAACCTTGAGAGAATAAGTTATTTTGGCTATTATAAATACCCAAATAAATTATAAAGACCACATGAAGAAAGATGCTACCTGCATCCAAAGAAGGAACGGATGAATAGAAGTATGTGTAGAATAATTCACACACACACACACACACACACACACACACACACACACTCCTATTCTGTCTAATGGTGGCCATGTCAGGGGAGGGAGGAAGAAGAGGATTTTTAAAAAAGGGAAAAAAAGAACTTTACTTGATAACTTTGTTGTATATTTAAAAGGAATAGTAATTTATATATAATAGATTTGTAGTTTCATGTACAATTATCTTTTTTATTATATTATGTTATGGAAATCCTTGTTTTATTCCCTAAGTTAAAAATATGTATTTTTTAAAGTATTAACTCCTTTTCTGAGTCTGGAGGGGAAAAAAGAGGGTAGAATAAGGAATGATCTTGATGGTATTTTAAATGTGGAATCAAAGAGAAAAGGAAATTCAATGACAGAGGGACTCTACTGTTTCTAGAAAATATGATAAAAAAAAGTCTTCTACTGAGAAAAAGTGTATAGGGAGGGGTGTAGGTGACTTCAGGAGAGAAGAGATTTGTTCTCTGTTCTGTTCTTATGTGAAAGAGGCATTAGAGCAGGAGTGAAAGGATTTCCAAGTAGCAGTGAGGGAATAAACAGGCACCAGAAAAAGCAGCAGCAAGGGATAGAGCTATAGTATGGATGAGAACACCTGGACCTTGTTGCTCACTAATAGATTGAGTTATTTGGGCTCTAAAGGATTGTGGAAGATGGTTAAATCTCTGCACTTTGAGTGATTTCCCTTTGGGAAGGGCCTCAATCCTGGGTTGGTACGATATATCTAGAGGACTGAATAGGTCCTTGTGGAGGTGGAGGTTCACTGGAGAGGAAAAGAGAATTCCATTGATTGTTATTGAGCTTCTGTGCAAATCATTTGCTTTGTGTTGCATTAAATAAAGCCTGTTCTATATTTAAAAAAGAAAAAGCTATTACAATAGCCTGTATAGGGTTGATAAGGTCCTGAATTAGGGTACAGGCTCATGAGTGGAAAGAAAAGGATGTGAGAGATTTGGGAGAGTAAAAATCAACAAATATCATAAATTGATTGAGTATTTAGGGGTGGGGCATGAGGGAGCATGAAGCATCAAGAATAGCTCCAAGGTTGGAAGTTCATTGAGAGTATGGTGATACAAAAAATAAAAACAACAACAACAATAATAATAACAGCTAAGAAGAAAGAGTAGAGGATTTGCAATCAGAGGACCTCAGTTTGAAGCCTGACTCGGCTACTCACCACCTCTAAGACTTTGTGTTCCTCATTTGTGAAATGAATGGAACAAGATGATTTCTATGGACACTTCTAACACTGGTCCTGTGTGATTTGTACCCTCATATATGTATATATTTCCATTCTTTATGTTATCTGGCCATTTTAAAAAGATTCTATCTTATTGCTACATTTTCTCTTCTTCTGACTCCATGGGCCTGGGTAAGTTGTGCTGGCACTTGCCCTGGTGGAACATCTAGGGCTCCTGCCCTAGAGCAGGCATGGCACTGCCTGGGGCAGATTTCCCTGTAAGTAGGATGCCTACAGGGAATTACTAAAAGTCACTGAAAGTCAGAATAAATCTGAGCAGTCTTCTTTGCTACCTACTTTAACCTGCAGAAGCCTCAGAGGCAAAAACGTTTTAGGATGACTGCAGAGTAGCTGCTAGCCATGCTTGGAACTAATTAGGAAATCTCTCAAACATAATGTGAAGAGCCTTTTAGAAGACTTGGCCCACTCTCAATTTGCTCAGTCCTCCCAGGTCCTGCCTTGGCCTTGGGATCCCTTAAAGTCTTAGCATTTTAGAGTTGAGAAGAACCTTTGAGGCCATCTAATACAACTCCTTCATTTTATGAAAATATGAGGAGGAATCTGAAGCCCAGAGAAATTTTTAAGAAATTTTCCCAAAGTTTATTAGGGCAGAGCTGGGACTAGAACCCAGTTCTCTTGACCTTTGACCAAAATAATTCATTAGTTTTCAGTAAGCCATTATACTACCTCCCTTTGGAGACTTGATGTTCTCTTGGCACAAAATATCACAAGCACCTTCGACCATTTCTCACTAGGCATAAACTCAAGACCCTTCCTTGTTGCCCTCCTCTGCACACTCTCCAACTCATTAATGGTCTTTCTAAATTGTGCTATTTATAAATGAGCACAATATTCCTTCTTTGATTTTTTTCTATAAGAATAATGTGATGGATTATTAAAATTTTTTCTAAAGTCTAAGTAAATTATATCTGCAACATTCCCCTGACATAACAGTTTAATAACTGTGTTAATGAAAGAAGTAAGGTTAGTCTGACATGACCTCTTCCTCTTCATGATGGAGCCACGCAGGAGCTCTTTGTAATCACTATTTCCTTTTTTAGAGAGTCACTCAATATATGTTTGGTAATTCATTCTAAAATCTTCAAAGAATCATATGAGTATAGGTAGAAAGGAACTTAGAGCCCTCTAGTTTAACTTCTTCATTTTTCAGATAAGGCATAGAGAGATTAAATAACTTTTTCATAGGCAGCTAGATGGTGCAGTGGATAGAGCCCTGGGCCTGGAGTCAGGAAGACTTCAAATGTGACCTCAGATACTTATTAGCTGTGTGATCCTGTGCAAGTCACTTCACCTTGATTACCTCAGTGTTCTCATCTGTAAAATTAACTGGAGGATGTGACAAATTACTCAGTTTCTTCATTAAAAAAATAATAATAAATGGGATCATAGAATTAGACATGATTAATATGACCGAACAACAAAAACAGTAACATAGTTACTTTGGCAGTGAATAGCAGAACTGGAAATTGAATGGATCCAAAAACCAAAACCAAGTTTCCTGGTGTATAGTTTATTCTATTCTCTTCCAA
Source organism: Pseudochirops corinnae (assembly GCA_028646515.1). NCBI lineage: Eukaryota > Metazoa > Chordata > Mammalia > Diprotodontia > Pseudocheiridae > Pseudochirops > Pseudochirops corinnae. Next base: position 152,908,801 of record CM053585.1, read on the forward strand.
AAAAAACAAAACAAAACAAAACTATACATATGTCTTGTGAAATAATTTAGAAATGAAGAAATATTCTTACCATTTTTATTTGATTTGGTTTTAGAAATGATAACAAGAGCAATGAAAAGAAGAAATTGAAGTTATAAAGATAGATAATAAAAGGAGATACAACTATTACTATTTTCTGATGAGATAATGATCAAGACAATGATGACAATGATGGCGTGGCTTAGAAAATTCTAGGGAAAGAGCAAAGACATTAATTAATTCAATTAATTGCTTTAGCTTTAGCAAAGTCTTAAGCCACAAGATAAAACTGTAAAACCAACAGCATTTCTGTATAATAACAAAACTTAAGAGTCAGTAATAGAAAGTGGAATCACATTCAAAATAATCACAAAATAAATATTTTAAGAAATTTGAGGGCCAATCTACCAAAGTACATTTAACACTTCTTTAGATTAAATTACAGTGTGATCCTTGAAGAAATAAAGAACTTTAACAACTGGAAGACTACTTACCGGTCATGGCTGGGCCATAGCAATATAAAATGACAACACTAAAAATAAAGTTAATTTACTATTTTGATATTATACCAATAACTTATCAAAGGATACTTGATGGAACTTGATGAAAAGTTGACAAAATTCATTTGGAGGAACAAAAAGATCTAAAATATCAAGGGAAACAATGAAAAAAATAGCAATGAAGAGGCAATAACACTTCCATCCTCAAAGTATATTATAAAATTAGAAGAGAAGCAGATCAAATACCTCTCACATCTATGGGTAGGAGATGGTATTCTTAATCATATAAGGGTTATATATTTACAAAATATAAAATAGATAAATTTGATTCCATGAAACCAAAAAGCTCTACACAGACAAATTTAATGTACTTAGGATAAGAAGGGAAGTCATTGAATGAGGAAAAAACATCATTGCATAAAATTTCTCTGGCTAGGTGTCTAAGATAGAAAATTAAGAAACATAAGATATCAAAAGCCATCTCCAAAAATTAAGTAGTGAAAATACATAAACAATTATTAAAAGAATAATTATGAACTATTAACAAATAATAAAAGTATCCTCCAACACTAATAAAAAGAGATATAAAAATCAAAATAGTCTAAAGTTTTGCCTCACAGTAAATTAGTAAAGATGGGAAAATGTGATAATATTGGAGGAGTAAGAAGATAGATACACTAATACATTCTTGGTAAAGTCAAAAGTTAGTGCAAGTATTGTGGTAAGCAATTTGGAATTGTGCAAGTAGTGACTAAAATGTTCATACCTTTAGACCCAGAGATTCCATTTATTAAGCATAGAGTAATAGACATCACTGATAAAAAGGAAGTCCTCATATATAACCAAATACTGTGGAAGCATTTTTTTTGTGGTAGCAAAGAATAGGAAAATGCTCACTGATTGGAGAAGAGTTAAGCAAATTATGGTACGTGAATATCATCAGATATTACTGTACTATAAGAAATGTTGGATATGATGAAGAAATAGAAGCATGGAAATACATGAAGTGGTGCATAATGAAGAAGAACCAAGACAGACAGATAGATATAGATATAATATAGATATAGATATATAACATAAAGAGATTCACAAAGACTATAACAATTTAAATAAGAAGAAAAACAATCATGAAACAATCTAAAGTAAATGTTACAAAAATATAAAGGACAAACAAGGCTCCGAATAGGAGGTATGAAAAGACACCTCCCCCTATACTCCTCTGTAGATACTGGAGATCCATAGATGTTAAAATATGTGTACATGTATTTTCATATTTTTCCGATTGCGTTGATTGGTTTTGCTAATTTTTTCCTATTTTTCTAATAATATTCTGATACATCATGGCTGATTAAAAGGTGAGAAGAGGAAGGATAAAGAGGAAAATGCAGATGATATAAACGTAAAATATGTCAATAATGTTGATTTTAATATTTAAAAAATAAGAACATAAACATTTGGATTTTTCATTCAGGATTCCTTTCCTGTAACCATAATGAGGGCATCACTCAAACTCTAGGTTTAAGTAGCATAACTAACTTTGTCAGCTGGTGTTTGAAGGTGTGGCTGATGAGACCTTTTCTAGCTCTCCCCTACCCAAAAAAAGTGCTAGTCTTAACTTCCACATATTCTACATAGAAGGTAGCCAACAGATTCTATCCATTCATATAAGGGGGAAACGGTGCTATATGGGGCAAGATAGAGGATAGTATGGAAGCATCAGTTAAATGGAGAAGGAGCCAGAGAAGGATGGAGAGGAGGAGGAGAAGGAGAACAACAACAACAACAAGAACTGCAAGAACTGCAAGAAGAACAAGAATAAGGAGGAGGAGGAAGGAGGGAGAAGGGGGAAGGGGAGAGGAGGATGAAGAAGAGGAATAGAAGGAATAGAAGGAAGAGGAGGAGAAGGAAGAAGAGAAAGAAGAAGAGGAGAAAAGTTCCAGAAAAAGTACTATAGCACGACTATTTCCCAAGTGAAAAAACCAAGATAAACCAATGATGAGATTCAGAAAGACAAAAGAAAACTGACAAAAAGTTCAAAGAAAAAACAAGCCACATTACCAAAAATATTTTATTATGAAAGGAAGTGACCTAAGGATCCTCAATTAAAGTGTGAAATCTGCCCACTTCCAAGATATTGTAAAATAGCCACAAGAAATTTCAGTGATTCACAATAGAAATACCACTTTTAAAACAACATATTAAGACATAGACAAGATTGAAGATAAGAGATCTCAGTACAGAATTAATGAAGACAAACAATGGGATTAAGAATTTAAAAAACACAATGCAGAGTTTCTTCAACAGATCAGAGATTCAGAAAATAGAGCAAAACAGATTAGGAAATTTGGCAGGAAAAGATACAATATTTTTGGAAAATGAATTCTACACAAATCAAAGCTGATAACCTTGCCCACAGTATGCAGTGGAATAATAGGAATCATAGTTCTCCCAGAAGAAAATAAGAATTAAAAAAAAAAACTTGAAAGCTATTCTGCAGAAAATAATACAATCGCCCAAAAATTGTGATAATAGACAACAAAGTACTGATTAATCAAACCAACAAATTAGCACCAGGAAAAAAAAACCTCATGGTTGAAAGTTCAAGACTATATTTTACAATTTTAATACCAGTCCAAAAAATTGGCAAACATTTGGGAAACAGGACTTCAGCCATATAGGCATGCCAATTTGAATAACCTGTGATTGCTTTACAACCATAAATGTAGAAAAGACAAAAACAGGAAACTCTAAAAATCAAAAAAGCTCAGGTTACCACCAAGTATAACATACTCTACAAATCTAAGACTAATTTGTAATGAAAAAAAGATGGATTTTCAACAACAAAAAGTGGAGCATTTAGGCAATCTCTGTGAAAGCAAATAAAATAAGTGGAACATTTTATTTCAAAAATATTTCAAACAAGATAAAAAAAGGTAAATAAACACAAAAGATCCAAAGATTCAGTGGGATCTTAAGGACATTTAAGAATTAAGTACATATGCCTTTGAGTCAAAAATAAAGCAGGAACAAAATTTACTACATATTTGAAAAATACCCACAAAAGGAGGAGCTTTGATCAACTTTTCATAAAAATCAGAGTAAGAATTAATCAGTTTCAAAACTGATAAATAGGGAAATACCACCTCTGTCAAAGATAACATAAACAATGAAACCATTTAAATGGAAAGTGCATCTTTTCCAAATGGTGTATCATATTAATTCATAAAAGAAAAATTTTTAAATTGCAAAAAAACACACTGAGACAATAGAATCATAAAATTATATACATATACATATGTATGCACATACATAAATATATATACACAAACATGCAACAGAGGAAGGGAAAGTCTTTGAGAAAAGGCAAAAGACAACACATTTATAAGAATAATAATAAACTTTTATAAATAGTCATCAAAGGATCATTTTAATTCTGATTTTACACACACACACACACACACACAAAGACATATTTATCCAAAAACTAACATTATTTGCCATGAGGAAGTACTCGAAAACTGTAGACACTTTCTGAGAGCATCCTGCTAGTCGTTTCCTTTAGCACAATAGTATGCCATCACAGTCATTTACACAACTTGTTCAGCCATTCCTCAGTTGATGGATATCCTCTCAATTTCCAATTCTCTGCCACCAAAAAAAAAAGTTGCTATAAATATTTTTGTACCTATAGGTTCTTTCCCTTTGTCTTTGATCTCTTTGAGGTACAGACCTAATAGTGGTATTGCAAAGTTAATGGCAGAGATGTTTCATTTCCATAATTTTACTGGCATAGTTCTATAAATGTTAGTGATCACAATAAGTTATAAAAGAAAAGCCATGACCACTAGAAAAAGAGGATGTGAAACTATCACAGTTTTTAGAACAGATGATTGTTTATTTAGAAAACACCTGAGAATTAGCAAAGAAATGATTTGAAATAATAGATTCAGATAAAGGGAGAGACAGGATATATCCACAAGGAGGGAGATACAACAACAACAAAATCAGTATTTCTATATAGTAATTTTAAAATACTAAGAGGATGTAGTAGAGAATTTCTATTCAAAATAATTACAAAATTCATAAAATATCTGGAACTCAATCTCTAAAGTCATACTTAAAACCCATTCAGTGGTCTAGCTACCCCAGATCTCAAACTGCATTATAAAGCAGTAATCAAAACAATCTGATATTGGCTAAGAATTGGAGTGGTGGATCAATGGAATAGAATATTTACACAATGCACAACAATAAATGACCATGCAGGGCTTCTTAAACTTTTTCCACTCATGACCCCTTTTAATATTTTGGCAACATTCCTTGGCACTGTGTGATGTGTCAGTAGGCACAGTGCAAGGTGTATATGCTGTGTGTTCAGAACCAAGGCTGCAGTGAAGTTGTATGATGCAACATGGGCAAGCACTGCCAGAAATACCTTGAATTCATTACTCATTTGATTTTTAATAAATTTTTGGTCATTGCAGATTCAGAAACCTTTTACTATTGCCAAATTTTTCATGATCCCATATGAGGTCATGAACTACAGTTTAAGAAGCACTGATAGTGTCTGATAAATTCAAAGAACCAGGTTTTTAGGACAAGAATTCACTATTTGACAGAAACTGGTAGGAAACTAGAAAACAATATGACAGAAAACAGGTATAAATCAACACTTCATATTGTATACCAAGATAAGGTCAAAATGGGTGCATGATTTAGAAATAAAGGTTGATGACAAGAGCAAGTTAGGGGAGCATGGAATAGTTTACTTGTCAGATTTGTGGATGAGGGAAAATTTATGACCAAACAGAATTATGAAATATAAAATGAATATTTTTGATAATGTTAAATTAAATTTGCACAAACAAAACAAATGCAAAAAATGTTAGAAGGAAGGCAGAAAGCTGAAGAAAAATTTTTAGATCAAGTGTCCCTGATAAAGGCATAAATTCTGAAATATATAGAGAATTGAGTCAAATTTATAGAATGCAAATAAATCCCCAGTTGATTAATGGTTAAAGGATATGAATGGGCAGTTTTCAAATGAAAAAATCAAAACTATCTGTTGTCATATAAAAATGGTCTAAATCACTATGGATTAGAGAAATACAAATTAAAAGAACTCTGAAGTACCACTTTATGACTCTCAAATTGGATAATATGACAGAAAAAAAGAAAAATGATAAATGTTGGAGGCAATGTAAGAAAATTGGAACATTAATGCATTGTTGGTAGAGTTGTGAACTGATCCAGCCATCCTGGAAAGCAAGGTGGAGCTATACCCAAAGAGTTATAAAGCTTTGCATATCCTTTGATCTTGCAATACCACTATTAGGTCTGTACCTCAAAGAGATCAACGACAAAAGGAAAGAACCTATATATACAAAAATATTTACAGCAGCTTTTTTTGTGTGGTGGCAGAGAATTGGAAATTGAGAGAATATCCATCAGCTGGGGAATGGCTGAACAAGTTGTGTAAATGACTGTGATGGCATACTATTGTGCTAAAGGAAATGACTAGCAGGATGCTCTCAGAAAAACCTGGAAAGAAAAACTACCAAAATGAGATGAGAGAATCCAAGAGAACATTGTACACAGTAACAGCAATATTGTATGATCATCAGCTGTGAATGACTTAGCTATTCTCAGCAATACACTGATCTAAGAAAATTCCAAAGGATTCATTATGAAAAATACTATGCACTTCTAGAGAAAGAGCTGATTGAGTCTGAACATTGATCAACTTATACTATTTTTCACTTTGTTTTTCATTTTTTTTGGTTTGGTCTGCATTTTCTTTCACAACATGACTAATATGGAAATACGTTCTGTATAATTACACATGTATAATCTATATCAAATTGCTTACTTTATTTGGGGGATTTTGAATTCAATATTTAAAAATGAATGTAAAAAATATTTTACATGTAATTCAGAAAAATAAAATATTTAAAAAGAGACCCACCAATCCGCAGACATATATGTGTGTATGTACACACATGTATCACTATAGATATAGGCATATATGTGTGTGTTTGAACATATATATTAAGTTCTTACCATGTATTTGTTATTTTATTAAACTTTAGGAATCTAAAAACAAAAATACAAATAATCTATGACCTCAAGGGCCTTATATTTTAATGAGGAGATCACATGATGAATAGATAACTGTGTACAAAACAAAAATGAAGGAAAATTTGAAAGGGTGGTTGTTTATGAGTATAGAAAAACATAATTATTAAACACTTTATAGAATAAAGTTAGATAAAAGATTTGAGGGAGATTTCTTGTTCATGATTGTATGCTCTGAAACAATAAAAATTACTACAACCATTATATTAATTTACAGATTTAATATTATTGCAATCAAACTAATAAAAGGTTACTTTATAGAACTAGACAAAATAGCTGTGAAATTCATTTGAAGGAATGAGAGTCTGGAATCTCAAGGAAAATAATGAAAAAAGTAGGAATGGAGAGGGAAGGGCAGCATGGTATAGTAGGCAGAGGATTGATCTAACAGTTAGGAAGACAACTCAAGTCCTGTCTTTTGAATCTGCCATTTGTGTTCCCTTGGGAAAATAATTTTGCCTTTCAGTGTTCTAGGCAACATTGTCTAAGATTATAAGTTGTAAGAAAATTACTGACATATGTCAGTGGTAAAGGAAGTTTCTTCAGGCAGATATTCTATAAACCATTGAAATCACAGGTCCAGTTCCTTTGAAGTTCTGTATGATGGAGAAATAACAAAATAATCTCAAACTATCTTATTAACAGTAACCAACAAATCATTTGATACTATGATAGGCATCAAAAGCAATCAAATTCAGCAGCAGATTGTTTAATTAATCAAGGAATATTAACTATTTGAGGAAGAAACTCATATGATCATGTTATAATGTATATAGTTATGAATCTTAAAAACTATGAAGCCAAACCCCTTTACTGTACAGATAAAGAAACAGAAAGGTTGAGTGATTTATCCAGGGTTAAAGAATTAAAAATGTTTGAGGCACAATTTGAATCCAGGTCTACTTGAGATGAAATCCAGCATTCTATTCATGGTGCTACCTATATTCTTTGACAAATAATTAGGAAACAGAAAATAATTTTGACCAAAAAGGGTGTAGATCAAAATTTTATGCTACTTATCAAGTTCTTCATGGATACATAACACTCAATTCAAATTAAAAGTTAACAGTTTTGAAAATTTAGAGAAAAAATGGTAGAGGTATCTTTCAAAGCTATAGCCAGGAGGAGAATTCTTACCTAAATAGTGGAAGAAAGAGCTCACAAAAGATAAAAAATAGTGCTGACAATGACACAAAATTGAAAATCTTTTCCATGGAGAAAACAAATGCTGCAAGGAAAGATGGGAAAGGACATAATATGAGAAGTCTACATTGAAGGGGCTTCAGTAAGACAGTCAAACTAGTACATCTTTATTGGAACTGTGAATTGATCCAGCCCTTCTGGAATTATGTCAAAGAAGTGACTAAAATGCCCATACCCTTTGAATCAGAGATTCTAGTGCTAGGCTTGGGACCAATAGAAGGTTTAAAGAATAGTATAGGGGAGATATTTAGACCTTATTATATAGTAAAAAAACATAAATCATTAAGAGAAAGAGGGAGAAATCAATTACTATGGCTCAGAAATTACACCTGCCATTTCTTTCAGTACCCAAGGATATAGTCCATCTATGTCACATGTCAATACATTAAGGATATCTAGGTCCTTTATTATCTAATTATGTATCATGGATATCAACTCACTATGAGTCATTGTTCTGTTTTGCCCAATCTGTATGTTATCCTCTTTGGTATGACCAACCAACAAACAAAAAGATGGGTTGAGTAGCTCTGTATATTCTCTAACATCAGTTGCCATTGACTCTTCCACCCCTAAGCAATGGTCCTATCCTTCCTGATTCTTCTCTTCTCCTCCAATATAAATTTTAAAAATACTAAGAAACTCTCTTTTGTTCTTAGCTACGCTTGCAAAGTCAGCTCATTCTGACCATAACCACTCTTAACATTGTGCTTACAGGATTGTAATATGCTTTAGAATCATCCTTAGCTTCCTTAGCTTCTTGTAATCTAGGCCTGATCTTTACATTTTGCAAGAAAATAACCAAAATTAAGAACAAATGAAAGAAGGGAGGGAAGAGGGAGGGAGAGAAGGAGAAAGAATTGAAAGAAGGAAGGAAGGAGGAAAGGAAACAAGGAAGGAATGAAGGAAGGAAAGAAGGAAATACTTAATAGGTACTATTATGATCCACAAAAAATATTTATTAAACATCAATCATATGCCAGGAAAAATAGGAAATGATTAACAGAGGAAAGACACTGGAATAATGACAGATTGCGGAAGACTACCTATAAAAGGTAGGATTTTTATTGGGACTTAAAGGAAGACAGGGAGGTCAATAGTAAGCATGTAGGAGGGAGATTGTGCAGGGAGGACAGTCAGAAAGAATTCTCAGAGCCAAAAGATGGAATATCTTGTTCATGGAACAGCCAAGAGGTCAGGTCAATGGATCAAAGAGTACATGTTAGGGATTAAGTGGTAAGCTACTGGAAAGGTAGGAGGGGGCTAGGTTATGAAGAGCTTTGATGCCAAATTTCCCCCAGAGGTAACAGGAAGCCACTAAAGTTTATTGAGTATTGGAATGCTATGATCAGATCTGAGCTTTAGGAAAATTACTTTATTGGCTGCATGGAGGATGGATTGGAGTGGGGAGAGACTTATGGCAGCCAGACTCATCATCAGGCTACTGCAATAATCAAGACATGAGGATATGAGGGCTTGTACCAGAGTGGTGGCAGTGTTTGAGGAGAGAATGAGGGGCATTTGAGAAATGTCACAAAGATGAAAGTGACAGGACTTGGCAGTATCTTGAATATGGGGGCTGAAAGACAGTGAAAAATCTAGAATAACTCCTAGGTTGTGAGCCTTAGGGACTGGGAAGATGGCATTGTCCCTGTACAGTAACAAGGAAACTCAGAGTAGGGCAAGGTTTAGGGGAAAAGATTATGAGTTCTCTTTTGGACATATTGAGGTTAAGATGTCTATGGACATCCAGTGTGAGATGCCTGAAAGGCAGTCAGAGATGTGAGACTGGAGATTGGGATGGGACAGGAAGATTTGAGAATCATCAGCATAGAGATGGAACTCAGGGAACTGAGGCAGATATAGGGTAAGCAACTTGCTTAGGGTTAAATAATAAGTATCTGAGGCAGGAATCAAATTCAGGTCTTCCTGACTCCAGGCCCAGAGGTCTATCTACTGCCTCATCTAGACGCCATCCTTTTTTCCCTAGTCAAATTTCTTCTTGATTTTGTACTCTGGGCTTTCCATCAAGAGCTATGTGGCCAAAATACAGCAGTCTTTTTACCTGCTGAAATCCAACTGAGTAGGCAGACACTAATTTCATCTATGCCTAATGCCAACTTTGATTGTCTGTGTAGAGAAAGATAACCTCAAGGGTAATATGTGTGAAAAATAGACTTTCGGTAGTTATATGACCTTAAGTGAATCATATCACCCCTCTGGGCATCAGTTTATTTGTAAAATGAGAGGATGAAAGAGATTAGACTAAATAATCTCTAAGACTGCTTCCAATGCTGACAATCTATGATTCCACAGTCAGCTTAATGATTCTGGCTGAATAATATCCAGCACTTATATAGATCTTTAAATTTTGTTAAAGCACCTTAATCATTTCATTTGATCTTCATAACAACCCTAGGAGGTAGGTGCTATTGTTATCATTTCCATTTTACAGATGAGGAAATTGAGGCTGAAAGATGTTAAGTAACTTCCCTAACATGGATATTAAGTGTGTTGGAGGTAGTATTCAAGTTCTAATCTTTCTGACTCCAGATCCAATACCATCTGCAGAGATACCTTTTACTGTGTTATGAATACCTAAGTTGACTTTTCCCATGTTGACAAAGATATTTAGACTTAAGGAGAATGATCAAATATTTATAGAAGGAAACAATGATTAATCATAGAATTTAGAGCTAGATAGACCTATAGAGATCATCTGGGCCAACACCCAGCCCTCCACTTAACAGATGAGGAACCTAAAAACCAGAAAGGGAAAATGATTTATATCAAGGTTATGAAGCCATGTGGAAAAGCTTGGAATCATACCAATGTCTTCTGATTCTAGGTCCATTTCTTTTACCACTATATCAACCCATTCTCCTCTGAGATGTATCAGAAAAAAAAAGTTAGATTTGGGGTAAGAGAACCTGTGTTTGAATCACTTCTCTGACAGGGCATTGTATTGTTCCTTTCTTGAAATGAATAATGTCATTACAGAATCAGGAGCCCTCTCATGTGCAAATGCGTAGTTGAATATAATCCTCTGTTTTGTCCAATTTTACTCCATTTCTTATGTAGAAACAACCAAAAGTCTAAGTCTAGCCTGTCTCAGATTCCTGAGGCCAATGACAGACTAGAATTAAAAAGTCTTTTTTTCTGTTCCTTGAAACTCAGGAAACTGCCTCAGAGGCCAGTAACTGACCATTTGTGAACAAAGCATGACTATATGTTTTCTTTATACTATAAGGACCTGCGGGAAATGATGCATCTTCAGAAGTCCACTTACCCCACTGGAATATACTTCTCTATGAGTCAATTAATGCTTCTTTCTGCCCAGAGTTGTAATAAATATACAGAATAAAAACTTTTTATTGATTTGTATTGTAAATTGTAATAAAATCAGTCTTCTTTCCATAACTCTATCAGTATGACCATGGACAATTCTATCCTTATTAGCAGTAGTGATAAAATTGGCATTTATGTAGAACTTAAAGGATTACTAAATGCTTGAAAACTTATCTTATTCATTCTTCATCACAACCCTGGGGAGCAGGTGCTAATATTATTTACATTTTACAGATAAGGAAACTGAGGAAACAGAAAGATTACTTGACTAGCCTCTGGTGTCACAGATAGTAAGTGCCAGAGGCAGGATTTGAACTCAGGTCTTCCTTACTTCAAGTCCAGCACTTTACAATCTCCTCACCTGTAAAATGAAGGGGTTGAGTTAAATGATCTCTGAGTTCTCTCCTGGTTCTAAATTCATGATACCATGATCTGCCTTGTTTAAATTTAAACCCCAACAACTGCCACATCTATCAGAGAACCACATATACCTGTTCTCACATGATTTTCCTTGAACTACTCCTTTAGCTTGTTGCTTTTTGCAATCTTATCCTTCCTTGCCTATCCTAAATAGAAACTCCAAGGAAATGATGGATAGGCTCTGGTGAAATGTCCATGGGATTTGTGAGAGGTGAGAAGTAAATGTAGTATGAAACTGCTCCTTATTTCCCTCTCCAAAAAGGGAGGTATAATGTGCTTCACAAAATGCTGTCTTCCTTCATTGATATCTAGGTATAATTTCTCATTAAAGTTAATGGAAATTAACCCATGCATGCCCTATTCCAAGGGGAGAATTAGAACCAATAAATTGAGTCTAAACTTTAAACAGGTTATCACCATCTCATCGGCAGCTCTCTGTAATTCCTTACCTTTATGGGTTTTAAAAAAAAAATTATTATTCTCTAGGAGCTTGATTTACTATTGTGAGTCAAATTAAAGCTCTGTGGTTTTGGTTTTTTTTTTTCAGAACATCCAGGTTTTGTCAAAGCAGGACTTGGCTAAGGTATAAATTTGGGGAAGACATGCCCCTTTGGAATGCATTTCTTTTCATCCTACTCTTTTAAAATGATGAACTTTAAAAAAAAAAAAAGCCTTAATTTTAGTGGGGAAAAAAGGGACAGACTTTGAAGTGATATCAGTAGAGGGATTAATAAGGACAATAAAGCATATTTTGTAGACCAAGTTAAAGGGATAAAAAACTAGAGAGTGAGATAAAAACTGGGAGACTTGGGCAAGAATGACTGCACATAGGAGGTAATGAACATATGGAATAAACGAACAGATGAGGCAAACGTAGCAAAAAATGAATTCCAGCCCCTGACTTATTTCAGGAGAGGGAAAGCATGTCGACAGATGGTAAAACATCAGGAATGTGGGATTAAGATAAATTTTAAGAGGACAGCTGTGCAGGGCAAGATGGCCTTTTCAGATTACTAAATTTTATTTTGTTTTTAATATTTCATTTCTCGTTGGATCCCAAGGCACAGTCTCCAATAGGTCTTCATTCCAAAGTACTTTTACAAATGGCTAATACATCTTGCCCCAATAAAATGGCTAAATTTTAATACAGCTTGGGAGAGGTTGATGTCTTTTTCTTCGTATTCTCTGTACTGGTGTAGCACAAATGTTTGGGGATTCTGTATTCAAGGGAAATATTTCATTTTTTCTTAAATCCAACTTTTACATGCTAAACTTATATGAAGTTCATTCAGTCATATTTATCCAAATCCAGTCCTTTAAAACTCAGCCCTTTAAAAATAAAACATGTATTTAAGAGAAAATAAATCTGTCTTCAGCCTCATCCTTGAGCCTTTAATTTCATGAATTTCTCTGAATGATTAAAAAAACCACATTAAATTAGATATAGATTTAGCCATGGCATATGACAAATGGTTGAAAGAACTGGGATCTGTAGCTCAGAAAAGGGATACTATGAGAGAACATGTCATTGGCTTTCACGTATTTCAGAAACTGTTAGAGAAGAGATTTACTAAACAAATTTATTTTTCTTGGTCTCAAAAGGCTTGAAGAGGCAAAAGAATTGAAGTTATAGGGGAGCAGATTTTAATTCAATAACAGGAAAGATCTAATGATGGAAATTGTCCAGTAAAATTGATACCTAGTATTGCTATGATCTTTTAAAGTTTTCAATAGAAGCATGTTATCATGGATAGAAAGTGAACCTTGAGGCCAAGAATGGTTTTAAGCTCTGTTTCTTTCACTTACTGTGTGACCCTGGGCACTTAACCTCTCATATTTAGGCAAGACTCTAAGAGACAGTGGTGATAATCAGCTCAGTGAAAAGACTTAGAGGTGAAATATTTAATAGGTAACTTCCAGACTCGTTCTTCTTGAAGAGAAAAACTAGGGTTACCATATGGAAATTATAGGAAGGCAGACCTTAGATAAATGAAAGACAAACATCAAACACTCAGAAAACTTCTGAAAACAGGATAGACTTGCTTTGGAGACAATCAATTTTCCATTACTATAGACTTTCAAATGGAAGAAGGATAAGACTTTGTTGAGGAAGTTCACATCAATTAGTAATCATTTATTAAGTGTCGACTATGTGCAATGTTGATATGATTTTTCTTCAGATATAAATTGGACTATATGACCTCTGAGATCATTTCCAAGGTGATCCTTCTGTGAATTGATAATTCTGTGGCAAAGCAGAAATCCATAGGTAAAAAAATAAACTTAATTTGGTCATAATTTTTCAGCAATAAACCCATTGGGTTTTAAGTACATCAATGGATTTAAAATAAAATAGTTATACTTCAAAGAATCTGAGATTTCATTAATGTGGTACTACTTTCAATGGTACAGATCACAACTGATCTGCATCTTCTCATCTCTTTCAATTCTTGTTTGTCTTTCTGAGGCAGACTTGGTTATTTAACATTCCATGGATCAAATAAGACAATATTTGTAAAGCACTTTGAAAAATGGCTGGCACATAGTAGGTGCTTCATAAATGTTTGTTCCCTCTTCCCTCCTCTTCCATGGGTAATAGTACTACATTTGGACTGTTCCTCTTTTATCCTTTGCTTTTCCTGCATGATTGTTCACTACATCTTTCTGATCATGCATTATTGAGGTGATATCCCTTACTGTCCTTTAGTAAGGTCCTAATGCCTTCTTAAGTCATGAAGATGACTCAGGACCCTCAAAGGCTATGTCAGCAAAACATAAACTCTGGAAGACTTTTGCTACAAAAAGTTGGAAAGGATTTAAGTTCCCAAAGGGGGGAAGGTAATGGATTATTATGTCTATTGTATGAAAACTGGCATAGTTATATCCTTAGAATTTATAAACCAAGGTTACTGTAGGATGACTTGTTTTGGTGGCCACAGCAACTCTCAAAGACCATTGATTAAGTTTAGAAAAAAAGTTGTTACCTGAATTGGTGGAAAGAATGCTCCACCAACAGATTTTCAGATCCTTCAAGTATTCCTTTAGGCTCTTTCTTGCATGTAAATAATTAGTTGCTGCTTATACTTAACATGGGTCTGTCTATTGGGTGAAGTCCTTCATCATTTTAAGATGACACTTCTGAAAGCTGCAGTCTATGTAGGAAAAAAAAAGTGGATGAAGAAAGACTATTGCCTAGATTATGATGTAAAGTCAGAAGTATAATCCAGTGAATTAGTCCCCCATTAGAACATATCATATATTATATCATGTATTGTAAAAATGTAATATACTATAAGAGTAATATATGCAATATAAAATGTCTGCTTTACATGTCATTCATTGCATCCATATAAAATGTCACTTATGTTGGTATAACTGTGTCCTTTATGATGTATGCATAATGTGTCACTTATTAGACCAGTATAATACTAATTGTGCTGATGCAATATGCCATTTATGATGTTCACATAAAATGCCATATATTGCATATGAGTGTCATGCTTTGTTTTGTACCTATCATGTCCTTCATCTCAGAATCTGTGACCTATATTTCAGATGTG
Source organism: Pseudochirops corinnae (assembly GCA_028646515.1). NCBI lineage: Eukaryota > Metazoa > Chordata > Mammalia > Diprotodontia > Pseudocheiridae > Pseudochirops > Pseudochirops corinnae. Next base: position 152,923,982 of record CM053585.1, read on the forward strand.
TTGTATATCATGTTGCATATATACATATATATATACTTTAATAGTGTAGAAGTATATGAAAACATATATAATACATGTGTATATACATATAAATTACCTCATGCATGCATATAAATAAGTATGTTATAAACATATATGTATGTTACATCGATATATTATATACTGTAT
>CM053585.1:152924649-152942746 GCA_028646515.1 Pseudochirops corinnae
ATTATATCGAGTTTCTTGAGACTATATAGATGATTATTCATTTTCAACACTATCCTTTGTCTTTTTACCTCTGTTCTCTTCAATGTTTAATCCCTGGTACTAAAGTTTTTCATTGATAACTTGTACGCTTTGTTATTTGTCCTTCTTTGACACCCTGTATTGGGTGTCTATGTTCAATTTCTGATTAAAGGAATGTAAAATTTCTTACGCCTTTTGTTTTCCTGATTCCTTTCCACCTGTTTCTTTTTGTTAGATCTGGTGGCTAGTGTGGTGCTCACCTTTTCTACTTCCTGAATGCACCAGCTTGGTATTGCTATAATTTTCCAATATCTATCATCACAGATTTTTAATATCTCTCTGAAGTCATTCATGCCATAGTGTCATTTAACATCTGTCCTTAAAAGTATTCATTGATAACTATATCTTTTCTCTTACTGTTCTTTAGCATGACAACAGCTGCCACATACACAGCTATGTGCAGATTCTGAAATATTTTTACATTTTATGTCAAATACAATGGGAAAATGCATTCATTCAGGGTAGAGATAGCAGATACCACCTTTTTTTAAATTACTCAGTTTTGACATAATTGGTCTACAGGTTGGATTTATGCCATGAAATTAAAAAAAGTAAAAAGACCTTTAAGAATTCTAGTCTATGTAGATCCCTCTTCTTTTCAAAACAGTTTCAGATATTGGTATAGTTTTTGTTACCACTTCATCATTAAGCATAATTTCTAGAGTTTGAATTAAGTGAAGATTTTCAATGACCTTTGGATCCTCAGTTTTTTCCTCTTCATATTTTCTTAACTAATCAATTTCATCACATTTCAGATAATCAAAGTTTAAGGATGAAGGTTGTTGATTTTATGGATCTCCTGCACTTGTTAGCAGTATATTGTGTGACTAAGGCACCAGGAACAAAAGCAGTAAGGAGCCCTTACCTACAATTTGTGAAATGTCTCTGATTTTTTGGTGATATTCTCCTTATATTACATTAAAATATTCAAGTTTTCAGCCAATTTCATATATGTTTATTATTTTCAAGTTTTAGAGGCCAATCAAAGCAGATGTGACAGTGATATTTCTTCTTTGAAATGTCTTGCCTTCTTGTATTTTTAGAACATGAAGAATCCTCTCCCATTCTCTATGTCAAATTGGTCAAGATTTCAAACAGGATCAGGCTGCAACCTTATGCTTTCCAGTTTATTTCTTTGATCCTTAGGAACAGTCTATCATATTGCCAAGTGTGCTAACCCCATCTGTAGTACCACCAGTGGACAATCCTCCAGTCTCTCAGGGTTCCTTCAGGCCACTGCCAACACTGAATTCTCATTGTACATCAACCTGTTTAGAAAATTATATAAGTAGTCTGGCAGAAGTTAAACTTAGACTAATACTTTATGCTATATTCTACAATAAAGGAAAAATGGATACATGATCATAATATCAAAGACGATACCATACATAAAAAAATGAGAAGACAGGCAGATTTAATACCTATAGGGAGAATATGCATTCTTAAAACAATCAAGGGATAGAGCAAGACAAAAATAGATCATTTTAATCCCATGAAATCTAAAAGTTTCACACACACACACACACAAAATTAATGTACCCAGGATAAGAATGGGGAAAAATATTCAAATCAAATTTCTCTGACAAGGGTTTGATAGCTAAGTTATTTAGAATTACCATTCAGCTAACGGACCATTAGCTACCATTGAGAGAGAAATGTATTATAGTGACCTTAAAGCTTACCATGCATATGTAGTAAATAGTATTGGCCTTGCATTGTGGTCAGGGTTTATGGGTAAGAATTTTAGGGTAGGTGTGAGGGATGGCACTAGCAAAGGATAGATGGGATGATGCTTATGTGATCATAGAAAAGGTATGATTAGAGAAAATTATAAGCTTTGTTTCTGCATTTTAAGCATTTTTTTTTTTTTGCTTCTGGCTCACTGTTTACTGCCTCTTTGACCTAGATAGCATGCTGGAGCTGCCTGGCATAAGGCTTACAAAACAACAACAACAACAATCTCAAACTCATTTGTGGAGTCTGGTAATCTTTCTTTGCCTCAGTGTTTTCATTCTTAGACTGAAGTCCATGAAAGATTGTGAACTTCTGATGTAAAACTTTACTTCATAAAGTAACATCCTACTATATTAGTTGGAGATAAATTTCTTATATCCTACAAGGGTGTATAAAACAATTTCTACCATTTACTTCCTTAATCTACATCAATCACTAATCACAAATTACTGTAGGATAATCCTTCAGTGACTGCATATGACAATGACTGGCTTTAAATTGTCATTTTAAAGTTCTTCTGATCAGCCATAGTTGGACAGTAACTTGACTGTGACACAGTGATGTAATTTTGGTCATCTTTCAGAATGAAGGATAGCTATCAACCGAAGCTCTTCTTCCTCCTCTTCTACCATCTCCCCGTTTTGATAAACAAATCCACATGACTTAATCAACTGTTTCTCATTTCTTTGACTATCTTGGCTACTTTGACTGACTTCAGGGAGAGGTTACCCTGCAGGGCCTTTGGATATCATTTTTAAGTCTTACTTATTTCATAGGCTCCATCCAGAGGTAAACCACTTTCAGATATATTTGACAAACCCTGTGATACATAACTATTTTTATCTTTTACTACCACCCCTTGATATGATGGGTACTTATTCCAAAAACAGATTTTTGATCTGATTATCACGTACTCTGAGAACTTCTAAATATACAAGTCCTCCTTTTCAGTAAGGAAGTATTAAACTTTCTATTTAAGCTGCTTTAAGGTATGCATAGCTTTTGGTTGTGATGTATTTTCCATTATAATCTATTTTATAGCCCCCCAAATGTACATCAATATTGGTATAACATAGATGTTAACTTTTTTTTAATCATTTGCTTCCCAATTTTGCTTTATTTTCAGGATGCCTTTAAGTCTATTATTTGACCACAACTTTCTCCTTGTTAAATTATTAGTTACTTAGTAAATAAGCATTTATTAATTGCCTGTTATATGCAAAGCATTATGTAATGAAAAGCAAAATATGGTCACTGCCCTTGAGGAACAAAATCTAAGTGATCCTAGGACAAGTTGCGATCAATAAGTTGTTATTCTTTTTAGGGAAGAGAAGAGAATAAACATTACATAGCACCTACTGTGTGCCAGAGACAATGCTAAGTGATTTTTACAAATAATATCTCATTTGAAACTCAGAAGCCCCTGAGAGGTAAGTGCTCTTATTATTCTTAGTTTAGAGCTGAGCAAAATGAGGTGAACAAGTCAAGAGATCTGCCCCAGGTCACACAACTATCAAGTGTCTGTGGGAAGATTTGAACTCAGGTTTTCCCGGCTCCAGGGCCTAGTGCTCTATCTACTGGGCTACCAGGTGCCTCTAATGTTTATATCTATTGTTGCATAGATAGAAAAAATAATGATATTTATATTTGATTTTATTCTTATCATTATGAAACTTTACGTTATTGCTATTATTATTTTGTTGTTAAATACCATAATTAAATTACTTCCCAATTTTCCTTTTTTTTTTTTTTAAGGAAAGATAATGTTACTATCTTTACGCTTTTCATTGTAAATCCTACTTTTTAAATCTGTCATTTGTAACTCACTGTTTTAAACATTGACTTTCAAAATAAACCTCTTATTTGGAAGATTCACCTTAGTAGACATTGGTATTGGGGACCTTAAATTATGGCAGCACATTTTGGTAACCAAGTTAGTAATGGGAGTTTGTTCATCCCCTTTGCACATTAAAATAACTCTTTAAATCTACAACATGGGGGATTTATACAGTATTTATTTAACAAAATGTTCGCTTTGAGTATAGACACACTAGACTTGGGAATAATATTCAGGAGTTCACCTTTGGAAATATCTTTCAACAATCAATTAACAAGGATTTATTAAGCACCAGCTCTATGCTAGGTGCTAGCAAAGAAAAAAGTAAAATACTCCCTATCCACAAGATGCTTACTTTCTACTAGGGAAGCACCAGGTAATCTTCTTGGACTCAGAGACCATTCTTGCAATCTGGTAAAGACTATGGATCCCTTATTAGAATAATGTGTTTTGCTTTGTTTTGTTTTTAACAATAGAAGGAAAATCTAAAGTTCTTTATTTTTTTTTCTTTCCCATCCAAGTTCACACCCTGACATCAAGGAGTCAATGAAGAGATTGAGAGCCACTGTGACAGGGTGAAGTACTGATGAAGGAAGGGAGTTTTGTTCAAATTTAAGTAGTCATGAGAACTTTGAGTGGGATCAAAGGAAAGTAAATTTTCATGCCTTTTCTAGAACCAAAAGTATTACTGATTTTATTATTGTCACTTTAAAAGAAACTGCAAGGCAAGGTTAAGGACACACAATATCAGAGAATAAGGTGAAATTCCCTTGGGGGATAGGCCCTGGTACCTTGGTGGATGACTGGAGGCAATGAAGCATGGTCTACCACCAGTTACATACAGGGTTGAGGTAAGGATTGGGTTACTTCTAATCTGGGCAGCTGTGCTTCAAGATTGATCCCAAAGAATAGAGGACTGACTCTCTTGTGAGAAAAGGGGCAGTGTCTCTTGTACCTAAAGATTTGTGGTATCTGAAAAGGAAAAAAGAGTGGATAGAAGAGTGACAGAAGGTAAGATGACTACTCTTGCTAAGTATGGTTGGAATAGGATGAGTTCAGAGCACATAGTCATATTGGCTGATATCTCAATTGTCTATTTTTAGAAATACAGCATTTTGGCAACTATTCATCTTTGATCCTGTAATGGGTACCTCAATGGCAGTGACAATATACTGTTTAAAATGTCTCCAAAAGGATGTAGTTTAAGTTGTCTTTTGACCATGCAGAATAAAACTAGTAGGAAAAACAAACTATCTCCCCCAAATTTCAAGATACAAAGCAGAAAATCACACATGCCTAGCAAAAGGGAGAGGTATAGTGACAATATAATTGGACAGCAATATTATTAAGGAATCTTAGGGAACAGGAGAAGTGTCATGGCTGTTGATAAGCAAGTGTTCTAATATATCCAAAAAAGTAAAGAAAGTAGATTTTTTTCAAACTCTGGATTACAGAATGTAATCCATATTTCTGGCAAAATCCTGGAATTTTTTACCAAATGAATACTTTGTGATACCTTGGGAAAACTAATGTTATTACTAATATCTAGCACAGTTTCATTAAGAAAAAGTAACCTTATTGTTACAAGATCACAGATTTAGATCTAAAAGCAACATTAAAGGGTCCTTCATTTTACAGATAGAGAGACTAAGAACCAAAGAGGGTTGTGACCTATCCAAAACCACACAGGTTATAACTTATATGTGATCTGACTCCAAAGATTATTTTGCTGCTGCTGTTACTATTGCTGTTGCATTTTCTGTTTTCCCCTTTGGGACAGGATCATCAGATTATAGAAAAGGGAAATGCTATAGATACAGACGGGGGCAGTGAGGCTGCACAGTGGATAGAGTGCTGGGCCTGGAGTTAGGAAGACCTGCATTCAAATCTGACCTCAGACACCTACTAGCTATGTGACGCTGGGCAAGTCACTTAACCCTGTTTGCTTCAATTTCCTCATCTGTAAAATGAGCTGGAGAAGGAAATGTAACTTTGCCAAGACAACCCAAAATGTGGTCATGAAGAGTCAGACATGACTGAAACAGATGAATAATTATGGGTTATAAAATTCAGTAAGATATTTCACAAAGCCTATCATTATAAGCTTTAAGAATAGCATACAGTCAAGAACTTACTATCTAAGAGCAGAAAAGAACATGTTAAAGGCAGCTAGATGGTGTATGGGTAAAACATTGGACTTAGAGTCAGGAAATACTTGAATTTGAGTCCTGCCTTGAACACTTACCTACTGTACACAGTAGTTTAATTTAATCTTGGACATGTAATTTAATTTCTCCTAGCCTTGGGATAAAAATAGCACCCATGTCACTGGATCATTGTAAGGATCAAGTGAGATAATATATGTAACGTACTTCAAAAACCTTGATAGTATGTTATTGTAATGTTTACTTTATACATCCAGAATACTTTCCACAAAGATTCGTTGAGCTTGCAATTCCACCAGCAATGAATGAGTGTTCCTGCTTCTCCACAACTCCCATCCTCCTTCCAGCACTGAACTTTGTTGCTTTTAATTAGTTTTGCCAATTTGATGATTGCGAGATGGTACTTCAAAGTTGCTTTAATTTTCATCTCTTTGATTATCAGTGAGGTTGAGCATCTTTTCAAGTCTTTATTAATGATCATGTTTATCTTTTGAAAATTATTTTCATATATTTGGTCATTTATCAACACTTTTTAGCAGGAATTTTTTTTTTCCACAGGAGAATAATAAGAATATTCAAAGGATGGAAAACTATATAAATGGTAAGAGAAAACAATTTAGCCTGAAGAAGAGAAAACTTAGTGCCATATGATGTTACTCTCGAATATATGAAATGCCAGTCTGTGGACTTATTCTATGTGACTCCAGAAGAAACAACTAACATTTGGGCTCAATATAAGGAAGACTTTCCTAAAGCATAGAGCTTCATGAAGTAGTAGATTATCACTAGAAATCTTTACAGAGTTCTTTTTTAGAATATGATTGAGAGAATCCATACATCACTTAAATAAATGTCTTTTCCAACTTAACAGGACTAAAAATTTATGCCAAAAATATAAGAAGCTAGAGCTAGAAGTGGTTCCTAAATTGTACAAGGAAATCAGGACCAGGAACAGAAAGAAACAGAACTTGAGGACTGGAAAATACTTGACGCCATAATTAATGCCAGAAATAGAAATCTCAAGTGGCCTCTGGATGTCTCAGAAAGCCAAATCCATTCATTCATTCAGTAAAAATTTGCACCTGCTATGTACCAGTTGCAAAAAACACTTTAAAAGGGACCTCAGTCCTCTGGGGCCTCTTCTGTTTCTATAATGATGGTGGCATAAGAGCAAGAAAGGGAGAAAAGGGTATTAAGAATCACACCATTTTTAGACCACCAAATTTCACTTTGACTATTGGTACCCTATATATAAGACCCTTTTCCAGTGACCAATGAGTGGACATATTACTGAAGAGATTAATTATATTCATCTTGATATTCTTGCTATATATAAAACCAGAAGAAAGAAGGAAATTAATGCTAAAAGTAAACTCAAAGGCACTCCTTGGAGAGTGTCTGCCTCCAAAAAAAAGAGTTGGCAGAGTAGGTTTTATTGTATGCCACAAAGTTACAAGAAATGTTATTTCATGGGACATTTGGCTACCATGTATTGCAATATAAATGACAATTATTTGGGGAAAAAAAGATTGTCTTGAAAATAACTGTAGTTTATTGATTGCTGGGGACAAAGTTTTGAAGAAATTCTGTGAAAAACTTGGTAAGACACTCCAAATCAAATCAATAAGCACTTTGATACTTGGCAATTTCCATGCAAAAGTGATAGAAGTGAAAATGAGGAGAAGTAGATGAGAAACTTTGAGTTCAGGAGAAAGAAATCAGAGATGACAATTACTTATAGATTATATAGAAGGCTCATGCCTCCATATCATCATCACTTTGTTTTTTCTAAAAATCAATGATCACTGGACATAATGGTCATCAAATAATATCAAAAAAATTAAAACTGGGGGGAGGGGCAACACAGAGTCAAGATGGCAGAGTAAAAGCAGGGACTTGTTTGAACTCTCTTCCAAACCTCTCCAAATACCTGTAAAAATGACTCTAAACAAATTCTAGAGTTACAGAAGACACAAAAAGACAGAGTGGCTCAAGACAACCTGGAAGGCTGACAGGAAGGGTCTATTGAACCAGACTAGAAGTAGAGTGCAGTCCAGTATGGGCTGTGCTGGCACAGATAGGGACAAAGCAGGCCTCAGGGAACTGAATCATTGGCAGCTGTAGTGGTTTCCAGACTTCTCAACCCACAAATCCCAGTGATGGCATAGAATGTCGGTGGGAAAACTCTGTGGGACCTGGGTGAAAGAGGACCACAGTCTGGCCTGAGTCCCAGTGCAGCAAAGGTGGATTGAGTGTCTGAAACAAAACCCTGGAAGCCTGGGACAGTATACCTGTGCCCACACTCACCTCCACCCCCACTGGAAACAGAATCTCACCTTGACAAAGAGTTGGAAAGTCAAGTATTTGACTGGGAAGATGAGCAAACAGTATAAAAAAGAACCCCAGACTACAGAATCTTACTTTGGTGACAAAGAAGCTCAAAACATACAACCAGAAGAAGACAATAAAGTCACAACTTCTACATCTAAAGGCTCCAAAAAATATAAATTGGTGACAGGCTATGGAAAAGCTTAAAAATAATTTTTGAAAATCAAGTAAGAGAAGCAGAGGAAAAAAATTGGGAAGAAAAATGAGAGTGATATAAGAAAATCATGAAAAAAAGGTCAACAGTTTACTAAAGAAGAACCAAAAAGATCCTGAAGAAAATAACACCTTAAAAAAAATAGACTAACCCAAATGGCAAAAGAGGTCCAAAAATCCACTGAGGAGAAGAATGTCTTAATTGGCCAAATGGAAAAGGAGGTCTGAAAGATCACTGAATGAAATAATTCCTTGAAAATTAGAATGGAACAAATGGAAGCTAATGATTTTGTGAGAAATCAACAAATTATAAAACAGAACCAAAAGAATGAAAAAAAATAGAAGACAATGTGAAATATCTCATTGGAAAAACTGCTGACCTGAAAAACAGAGAGAGGAGAGATCATTTAAAAATTATTGGACTACCTGAAAGCCATGATAAAAAAAAGAGCCTAGACATCATCTTTCAAAAAATAATCAAGGAAAATTTCCCTGATATTCTAAAACCAGAAGGGAAAATAGAAATTGAAATAATTCACTGATCACCTCTTGAAAGAGCTCCCAAATGGAAAACTCCTAGGAATATTATTGCCAAATTCCAGAGTTCCCAGGTCAAGGAGAAAATAGTGCAAGCACCCAGAAAGAAACAATTCAAGTATTGTGAAAATACAATCAGGATGACACAAGATGTAGAAGCTTCTACATTAAGGGATCAGTAGGTTTGGAAAATGATATTCCAGAGGTCAGAGGAGCTAGTATTAAAACCAAGATTCACCTACCCAGCAAAACTGAGCATTATACTTCAGGGGGGAAAATGGACATTCAATGAAATGGAAGACTTTCAAGCATTCTTGCTGAAAAGTCCAGAGATGAATAGAAAATTTGACTTTCAAGTACAAGAATCAAGAGAAGCATGAAAAGGTAAACAGGAAAGAGAAATCATAAGTGACTTATTAAAGTTGAACTGTTTATATTCTTACATGGAAATATGATATTTGTAATTCATGAGACCTTTCTCAATATTAGGGTAGTTGGAAGAAATAGACAGATAGGTAGATAGACAGACAGACAGACAGATAGATAGATAGATAGATAGATAGATAGATAGATAGATAGATAGATGGCACAGGGTAAGTTGAATATGAATGGATGATATCAAAAATAAAATTAAGGGGTGGAAGAGGAAGATATTGAGAGAAGGAGAAAGGGAGAGAGGATGGGATAAATTATCTCACATGAAAGATGCAAGAAAAAGATTCCATAATAGATGGGAAGTGGGGGGAGGTGAGAGGGAATGAGTGAACCTTACTCTTATAGGATTTGGCTTAAGGAGGAAGTAACATATTCACTCAATTGGGTATCTTACCCTACAGGAAAGTAAGGGGGAATGGGATAAGAGAAGGAGGGTGTTGGGAGATCATAAAAGGGAGGGAAGATTGGGGGAGGGGGTAGTCAGAAGCAAACATTTGTTAAAAGGGACAGGATCAAAGGGAAAAAAATAGAATAAGTGGGGAGCAGGATGGCATGGAGGGAAATACAGTTAGTCTTTCACAACATGACAATTATGGAAGTGTTTTGCGTAACTACACATGCATAACCTATATTGAATTGCTTGCCTTCTAAATGAGGGTGGGTGGGGAGGAAAGAAGAGAGAGAATTTGGAACTCAAAGTTTTTAAAACAAATATTAAATATTGTTTTTACATGCAGCTTGGAAATAAGATATACAGGCAATGAGGTATAGAAATCTATCTTGCCCTAGAGGAAAATAGAAGGGAAGGGAATGAGAGATATGGGATAAAAGGGAGGACAGACTGGGGGAAGGTATAATCAGAATGCATGCCATCTCGGGGGGGGAGGGGAGAGATAGGAAGAAAATTTGGAACTCAAAATTTTATGGAAATGAATATTGAAGACTAAAAACTAATTAATTAAAAAATTTAAACCAACACCATTTTAATAGATTGGAAGAGACTTATTGTTGATTTAGGAGTTATCCCTGAGTTAACTATCATTATACAGTTAGGCCATCAACTCTTCAAAGTTCCTATAAAGTTGGAGTTTGCTTTTTAAGAAAAGGAGAAAAAAACTACATGGCACACAATTTAAAATTTTTAGCAATTGTTTAACCAAATCATTGAAAATCAAAAATGGGAAATGGACAATAGAAACGACATCTACACTGGCTATATAAATTTATCTATAAGCAAGACCAATGTAAATTAATTGCCACAAGTCACCAAAAGATCCCAGAGAGGACCTTGGTCATAAAAATTCTTGTTTGGGGATTGAAGAGGCCTGGTTGCTAAAAAGTAGCACTGGGTTGGAATAGAAGCTCATCTGTAAAATTCTATGAAGGATGATAGAGAACTATCTCATAAAACATAGAGAAGCAATGAAGGTAAAACCCAGTTTAAAGAAATCTTGGAAAGATATCCAACTAACCAAAGTCATTCTCAATAAATTTAAGGATGAAAGTAGAAGGACTACAAATCAAGGAAAATTTTTTAAAAAAATTTCACATACCATGAATGAATTAATGAACTGTTTACTCTATGAAGGATACTGGAACCATAACCCTTGGTCATTAACATCACTGTCCTTGATATATTTATAGAGATTAGAGAAATGATGCTGAAGAGAAAAAAGATTAGATAAAGCCAGATTAGATAAAGCTCATAGAGAAGAGATGTATACTAGAGGTAGTAGACAATTGATAGAGTATCGTGGCACTAATATAAAAGCTATCTGAAGAAAAGGTGATATGAAAGGCATGAATTGGACTTCATTAATAATTTTAAAAATTGACTGATAGAACATCAATAACTACTCACCTGTGTGACAATGCTTCCTTCTATACAAAACCTTGATAAGGGTCATATATACATAAACTTAAAAACACAGTAATGGTAATGGAATTTGAAGATCCCCTTATATTGGCAAGCTAACAGGTTCTTAGCACTTGGTTTCAGGTTAAGTGTTAAGACCCAGAGCTTGTAAATCCCACAGTTGGATGGACTTTGATATGATGGAAGGGGGAGGAGCTGGTGCCATGTATAGGGAAAAGCTCAAGCTGAGAGAGGCCAGAACTTCTGGGAGCAGCATTGTGGAGGCAGAGCAGCTACTGCTGGAGAGAGAAAGAGAAGTGCCAGGAACAAGAATTGCTGAGAGATAGAGAAAACTGCCAGCATCCCAAGGACTTCTGAAGGCCAACCAGAGGTGGCGAGAACTGAGAAGGCATGACTGTGGTGCTGGTACTTTGTCTATTTTGGGTCTATGTTGATTCCACAGGCAGAAAGTGAATTGATGAGGATGCTGGCAATGTGCATTAATGTTGTTGTGGCTTTGTTGAGCTTTGTCTTCCCAGGAGCAGAGACAGTAAGGGATTTGGGGTGGACTGGACACTGAGCTTCATTGTGGAGCAGGAACTGCATAAATAGCTGGACAAGGAACTGGGAGCTGTCTGCCTTTGGATCGGATTCGGGCAGGAGCTGGGATCATGGAAGAGGAGCCATGGAAGCTGAAAGCCTGCCTCAAATCAAGATGAAAAGACCTCTCCTTTGGTATTTAATGCTGACTGATGATATTGTAACCTAGTTGTGACCTAGGGGTGAATGGCCTTTGTGCTTTCCACTGCCCCTTGAGAGGGTGCTTGGTGGTGAATGATGATATTGTAATTTAGTTGTGACCTAGGGGTGGAAAACTTTTGACCTTTGTACTTTGTGATTGAATTGAGGATTTACTAAATGATTGAGTTACTAAATGAATGTACTTTGTTTAAAACTATGTGACCACTTTGGTGAAAACTGTATGGCCATTTTAGTGTTAAATTGTTGAGTCGTGACATGGTGAATGCTGTATTTTGATTTTCTGTGAATGTTTTGCATTAATTTGTTACTGAATAAATGGAGAGTTCACTATACTTCATAATCAGAACCTTGAAAGCTGTTCATAGCAGCAGTCCTCTGGAAAGCCGCTCATGCTTGGCTTTACAAAAACATCTTCAGGGAAACTATAGAACTAGGAGATGTACACTCTCCAGAGCTACTCACCATTGTGATGGAGGAGACCCAGCAAAGAGCCCAGACTGAGGATGGATTCCTTATGGATGTCAAAATCTTTCAGATGCTCCTATTTTTAGATGACACTGTTCTCATCATAACTAGCCCCAAGACATTGGTGAAACTCCTTTAGAAGCTCTATAATCATTAAAAACAAGTCTGGCCTTTTCATACACTCAGAAAAGACCAAGGAAATGAAGAATACTTATTTATTAGATTTCAAAATGTGTCTTAATAGATATCATATTAAACTTGTACAAGAGTCCTTATATGTGGGACAAACAACACAGATGGATCCTGCTGGGCCCAGAATTGAAAAAGAAGAAAGAATAAATTGGATTACTTTGGGGAAATTGCAAAGTTCTTTCACTGACCCCAAGCTACCTACCAAAACAAAGTCCTACATTTTCAATACAAACATTTTACTGCTGTTGCTTTATGGCAGCAAAATGTGGAATACCACTGCCACCAGTGAAATAAAGATGAGCATCATACAGAAGGCAATGTAAAGGCACAGGTAAATGTGATTCAGTTATCATGTAAAGCCAATGGGGAACTCTGAAGAACAAGAGTAAAGGATATCATCAAGGAATTTTGTTGCAGGGAGAGAAGATAGATTGGTTAGGTAGCAAGAACAAGGTACGACACATGACCAGTCAGAGTATTCTACTGGCATTATGGAGATGGAAGGTGGAAATGAGGAAGACCTGCAAGGTGGCTTCCCTGTGGGGAACTTCCAGGAATGTGGGCAAGTATTATGGACAAAGGTGGAGAAAACCGCTAAATCCAGGAGATCATGGGTCCATTTGCTTACTTGAACGTATATCATAGACCCTGGAGATACAAAAATAAAAAATGAAAAGCAACCACTGCCTTCAAGGTATCTTTGTTATATTGGCAATAAACTAATACTGAATGTAAGCTGAGATCAAAAGGTGGAGTAAATAATAAAACTGTGATGATAGGAGGAATCTTCAATGCTTTGTGGGTAACAAAATACTTTACACCCCAAATCTTACTTCATCCTTACAAGAACCCTGTGAAATAGACATTGTTCTCTAATTTCTACACAGGAGAAGATTAAGGATCAGAGAAACTAAACATATTGTCTAATATGACTCTTTTAGCAAGTGACAGAACCAAGACTTCAGTATAGGTGTCTGCCTCTAAATACAATCCTTCCCCTTCCCTCTCTATCCCCTCCTCTACCGGTATAACAAACAGAAAGTTTTCAAAGTTATTGGGAAAAGAGAAGCTGACCTATATCTTTTCAGCTTTTTACCACAACCTAAGTCCCTTCAGCATTTTAAAATGTAGTTTACTTATCTATGAAATGAACACAATAATGATACTGACACTCCCTTCCTCACAAAGGTTGTAACCAGGACTACATTGTATAGTGGCATAAAAAGGTGAGGTGGTGGTGGTGGTGGTGTTTATATATGACCCTTAGGATGATAGAATTCCAGGGCCTTGGCCTAAGGCTTGATTGTTCTGCTGTGATAAAAATCAGGCAGGATTCTCTGGTTTGGCTGCCACAGATCTTCCAGATGTGGTTTCCTATTTTACCATGATGATGGTAGCTTTCAGGGGCAGTGATCTGCATATTGGACCCTTAGAGTGTTATGATATTTTGTTCTATCTGCTTTATTACTCTCTACAACATTTCTAGGCCAATAGATATCCAAGGACCTTCTTAATCATTTCTTTATTTATGGTATTATTTTTTTCTCTCTCTGAGTCATTTCTTTAACCAATATTACCCTGTGAATAATCAATGCTTGGCTCTGTTCCAGTATCCCAATGGCTAAGAAAAGAGAGCATTCTTCAACTGAGAACTCTGGACACTATTTAAAATCAATGTGCAAATTTAGAAATAGGGCAAATATCAAGTAAATCTTGTCCATAATGGTCCATCAAGTAATATTCTTGAAGATTAGCTACAGAGACCTGAGTATCCCAGTGGCAAATAAATAACCCCAAACTTGACAGGCAACACGTATACATTTTGTTTAAGAGCGAAATGTCACAGAATTCATTTCCAGTGCCCTACAAGGAGACACACATATCAATGTGCTTCTACTGCTGTAACAACTTTGAGAATTAAAATACAAGCTAAGTGCTTGAATTTCTCACATTCTGATCATCATCTGTTAGGAGTCAAAGGTAAGGAAACCCTTTGTTACCATCCACTTATTGCAGCATTTTCTGGAAGCAATTTCCATGTTGGTGTTTTCTTTCATGGGATCACTGGTTATTAAAATGTGAATGAAAACTGAAGATTATTGAGGAAGAACAGGATTAGGCATTTTGGAAAACAAAATATAAAATTAATGGAGCCATTGAAACCATGTAGACATATGACAGATTTGCTATTGATTATGCAGTGAAATTTCAATAGATATTGATGGGCTTTTGTGGAAATGAATAGAGTCATCTAATTTCTAGTTGGAAAAGATTTTAGGGATCCATCTCATTTCATGAAGATATGAAGGCCTACAAAGGTAAACTGATTTGTCTTAGCTCATGTACCCAGAAAATGGCAGACAGGAGACAAAATTGATATTATTTGAATACAAGTATTAAGCTCTTTCCACTACCCTATCTGATCTTCCACATACCATATCCAAATAAGTATTTAAGGATAAAGCCTCAGAGACCTTAAAACTAGAGAATGTCTTAGACTCTGGATCAGATAAATGTCGTGGGCTCAACAGATTACTGAGGTCACAGTAAGTATAAATCATTTCATAAAGGGTACGTGTAACTTACAAGGAAAAAAATAAATCCAGATCCATAGGAATAAAAATGATTATAAATTTTATAACCCCCAGATTCTTAATTGTCTCTAACTTCATCTGTGCACTAATGAGATTCCCTTAACTGATTTCTAAAGTCTATTACAATTTTGACCTCCTATAACTCAGGTTCTAAGGTTCTGTCCAGAACTAACATTCTTTGTTCTGAGAAAGTTTCTAGCTCTGCCATTCTATGAATCATGAGACTATGATTTCAGACTTCAAAATTATTGTCTTACTTCTATCTCTCCAAGTCCTGAGACTACCGTGGGGGGAAAATAGTGGAACTTATAGAAGTATCAAGAAAATGGCATCAGTTGCCTCCAAAAAAGTAGTATAATATCATTTTTGGATGATTATTCCTTTATCAAAGATTGACTTCATTAACAGCTTTGTGACTGGTGAATAAGAAATTATATATGCTTGTATATATACCAACATTAGTTTATTAAATATGGTGTAGCAGAAAAATCACTCGAATTCAGGGAATCTGTGATCAAATTCTGCCTCAAACATTTTGTGGTCATAGGCAAGTCATTTAAAAATCTCAGACCCCCAGTTTACTCATCAGTAGAAGATGAATAATAATATTTGCACTAATCTTACAAGGAGAGGAGAATGCTTTTCAAACCTTAAAATGGTATGCAAATTTTAGAGAAGGCAATGATGACAATGTCAATGATGGTAGAAAGCTTTTAGACAACAGGATTATGTATGCTGAGCTGGCAGGGTGTAATGGGAATGGGAATTTGAAGATCTTCCCTGCTCCTTAGTAGACCTAGGGGGGAGTTTGAAGACCTTCCCAGTTTGAAAGTAAACTCTGCCCCCTAATAGGCTGAATGTAATCACATGGAGTCTGTGATGGAGGGAATTTGTTGAAGGTTGGGGCAGAGCCCACATGAAGCTTCCCCGCTGTGAAGATAAACTCTGTCCCTTAATAGGTTAAATGTAGTCACATGGAGCCTGTGGTGGGAGGAGTTTGCAGAAGGGAAGCAGAGCCCACAGGAAGTTGGTAGTCAGAGCCAGAGAGATGGTGGGAATGAGAGGAGCTCAGGCAAGGAGATAGAGAGGTCTGTGAGTAAATACTGATCTTGTATTGGTTTGTGGGAAGGCTGAAGGATGCTGTTGCTCTCAGTGTTATCATGGTTTCTGAATATCATTGGTACTATGTTGGAATCAGCTTACTGGTTTTGGGATTGGGTTTCCTGGTACCTAAATAAATGCTTCAGTTCTGCCCTCTATCTGGAGAGTTTGGTATATTTTGAGATCAAACTTCATGTGATACTTATAGTCACGGTTTTTATTGTGATTGTGGGCCCTGTAAATATTGCATTGGCACTACAAGAGGGTATCAGATGCCTTCTAGTTTGATTCCCTTCTTTTTCAAAGGAATAAAATGAGGCCCAGTAAGATTAAGTGATTTGTCCAAGGTCACATATAATAGCATCAGAGGCAGGATTTAGACTGAGTTCCTCTGACTTCAGAGCCACCATCCTGCTTGTGCATGTATGTGTATATGTGTACACTTATGCATGTGTGTATATATGTTTGAGTGTATAGAAAATGGATGGGGGAATGTTATTTCATGTTAGAGTTTCTGAAAGTCAAGGAATAGAATACCAGGTGGACTTAGACAAACAGCCTAAGAAAATGGAATTTTAAAACTTAGGAGGAATGAGAACTAGTATGTTGTGGCTAATAGCTTTCAAAAGGAAGATAACTAAGAAAGCTAAGAGAAATTAAAAGACAATAGATTCTGGCCAAAGAAAATAATTTCTGGGTTTAAAATCATGAATAAAATATAGTTATGGCTGATGGTGAAGCTTAAAGTAATGGTTTTGTTTTTGTTTTCGCTTTTCTACTTCTTTTTCTAGGTTCCAAACAATTCTTAGTTATATGACAAGGCAGGTAAAATATTCGCTTTAAAAAGTTGAACCTTTGTTTCTAGGAAAAAAGTTTTTGATCATTAAAAAACTTTGTACATTCACAATATAAATCTAGGCGGTTCCATTTTTCCTGTTTAACTGAGATCAATTCATCATTTGTTTGCAGGTTCTAGTCAAGATGCAAGCTGATTAATGAGCTGAATGCATCAGTTTATAGAGGACTTTCTTTACCTCAATCTCATCTCTCCACTGATCAAAATCCTGCTCATCTTTCAAGGCCCAGGCCAATGTCATGTGCTTGGTGGACTCTTCCATAATCATGTAAACTCCAAGTAGTTTTCTTCCCCTCTTCTGAACTCTTTTAAGAAGCATCATGGCATAGGAGAAAGTGAATAAGACTTGGAGCCATGAAAGCACATGTTCTAAACCTATCTCTGGCACAAGCTTATTGTGTGATCGTACTGAAATCATCTAACCTCTTATTGTTCTAGATCAGAGGGCTCCAACTCAAAAGAAATGGATCTGTCAAGGTCACATGATGACTCCATAAATATTAACATTATTCATGTCTATTTTTTAATTTATTTTGTTAAATGTATGTCAATTATATTTTAATCTGGTTAGGCTGCAGGTGGGAGCATTACAGGCTCCATTTCCTCCTTTAAGTTAGAGAAAAGGTGCTGCCTGATGTTAGCTGAGGAAGTTTTCTTCACCTGGAAGTTCCCTATACCAATAAAATCACAGGTTCAGTCCTATGAATTCCTATTGTATTTGTTTATATTATTCTTTTGACACAACACACATGCTTTCTTTTAGAAAGCTTTTTATTTAAATTTTATTTTATTTTAGTTTGCATCATGCATTTCCACAAGATTTTGAGTTACATATTTTCTCCCCTTCTTTCCCCTACCCACCACCCCAAAACAGTCATCCCAGTGGGTCCTCCCCTCCCCCAGTCTATTCTCTCCTATGTCACTTTTTGGTAGGGCAGGATGGAT
>CM053585.1:152943246-152981190 GCA_028646515.1 Pseudochirops corinnae
TCAGCAGGAGTCCTTAGCAGAGATTCTGGCCTGCTCAAAGCAAAAAGAGTTCGCAGCCAGAGCCACTGCCTCTGACGCTGCTTCCAGTCCGCACCGCACGGAGACTAGCTTGGTTCCGGCGTTCTCTTGCTCCACCCCTTCCTGCTACATCAGCAAGCTCAAGGGGCGTGGAAGATCTTCAAATCCTAGTATCGTTACAAGGCTTAAGATAGTGATGGAGAAAATATTAATGATGAAGATTAAACTCATAAGGACATTGTGCTTTTTAAAAATTTTCCAAGAGCTAATTCGTAAACATTTATCAGCACACCACTGGAGGTAGGTATTACAGGTATTATCTTCCTTAGCTTTATCATAAATGAGAAAACTGAAAATCATTGTGGTAAAGTAACAGGCTAAAACTTACACCACTAGTAAGGGTGACAGATAGGTTTCAAGCTCAAGTTTCTGATGATGGTTCAGAGTTCATTTCACTACATCATGCTGTCACTCTATACTAAGGTGGTAATCTTATTGTAAGTGAGATATTTAAATGAAATATAATTCTAATAATCTGATCATATAATTCCAAGCTAGAAAGTCTCCCAATTTTGCCTGAAATATCCAAGTGATTATAATAAAATATACTTCGTGTATATGATCCAACTCATAGTCTCAATTCTGCACTTTATTGCAGGACTACATCCTCCCTCATCTTCTTTACCAATCCAACAACCAAGAAAAAAATAAAAAGTCAACTTCATGGGGAAGGGACTAGTATGCTTTTGTTGTTTTTATTCCCAAGGCTGAGGACAGAATCTTAGAATCCTCAAAGTTCAAAGTGGGAAGAGAACTCTTCCCTTCAGGTTGTTACCTCTACAATTTCCCCCCAAAAGAGTCATAAAACCTTTGTTCCAACTCCTCCATTGATCTTAGAGCCCACTAAAACCACCAGATCCTTTCTGATATAAACTGTTGTCTAATCAAACAAATCTGGATTTTCTATCTTGCACACAGTAGGCATTTAATAAATATTTTCACCCTGAAGATTTGGTGAAATCACATGCACAGCTACAACTATCCAAAGTTAGCTAGCTATATCCTTTTTTTTTATTTTGTTTTGTTTCAACTACTATGAATTTATTTTTGAGGATCACAAAAGATAAAATGGAAAGTTTTGATTATATAAAATTGGAAAGTTTTGCAAATTTAAGACCTTAATTTTCTTAATGTCACAAGTAACTACAAGCAACACATTTCTGATAAATGGTCATTTTCATGTTGTTTCCTGATCTTTTTTCTATTTTATTTTAAGCAGCAAATGTACTTAGACAAAATAAAGGGGTCAGCTCACATCCCTTCCTACGCCCCTTTACTAATTGGTGACTATTACTTTTGAAGCAAAACATCCTATAGATGGGCAAACATCTTAAGAGAAATTCCATTCAATTACTATCTATGGGTGCCATAGTGAATACATCAAGTCAAGAAGACATGAATTCAAATCCTGTCTCAGACATTTAATAACTGTGCAACCTTGGAAAGACTCTTAGACTCAGTTTCCTCATATGAAAATGATGATTAAAAAACAGACACTGACTTACAAGTGCTTTTGTGAGGATCAAAAGAGATATTATATGCAAAGCTATTTGCAAACCTCAAAATTTGTCATTCTCATTAATAATTAGCATTATTATTACTATGTAGACAGAAACATCAAGGACAGAGGCATATGCCAGAAATATGATGTATTATCTAGTCTTCTCACATTTTATATCTTCACATTTGAGGTGAAATCTTCTCCTGATCTATTCCCGCGTTCTCTGTCATTAAATCAGAGACAGAAAAGACCATTAGATCATCTAGATGATTCTTTGCCAGGGCAGAATTGATCCCCTGTGTATATTATGTCTTTGCCTTGTCTAGTTTCCAATGTCTCAGGAAACTCCATCACTTCTCTGGGGAGGTTTTTCCACTGAGCAATAGTGTTTGCCACCTGCTCATCCTGATTATGCAACCAACTTTTTTTTTTCTACCTTCATTTTGCCCCATTACTTCTCATCATGCCTCTCACATCATCTTTGATGACTGCCTGCACCCTCCCATTGAGTGTCTGGTGCTAGTTCTCCTGACCCCATTTGCTTGTCAGCCAAATTGTCATTTAATATTATCTATTTCCATTGTTCCTCTTGAAATCTCAGATACCTTGCCAAGGAGTGAGTTGGATAGTAAGGTGTCCTAGATCATCAAGCAATAGTGGCTTACAGAGGCATAGAATTTCAGAATTGAAAGGAGCCTAATCCAAACCATAATTGCAAAAGCGTCCCCTCTATAATGGGCAAGTGGCCATCTAGCCTTTGCATTCTTACCTCCACTAAGGAAAAATCTACCACCTCTGGAAATTCTGTTGCTCAGTCATTTCAGTCGTACTTGACCCTTTGTGACCCCATTTGGAATTTTCTTGGCAAAGATACTGGAGTGGCTTGCCATTTCCTTCTCTAGCTCTTTTTACAGAGGAGGAAACTGAGGCAAACAAGGTTAAGTTACTTACCCAGGGTCGTACCACTAGTCAGTGTCTGAGGCTGAATTTGAACTCGTGAAAATGAGTCTTCCTGATGCCAAGCCCAGTGTTTTTTCCTCTGTGCCACCTACCTGTCCTACCTCTCAAAATACTCCAATGTATTTTTAGAAAGCCTTAATTGTTAGGAAGTTGTTTTTGTTTCTCCACATCAAACTTAAAGGTGCTTCTTTGAAGTTGTTGTCTGACCATCCTCACTCCTCACTTCCCACCTCCACCCACCACTCCCATCCTTTTTCACCTCTAGTTCCTGGAGCTATAATCATTCAACTCTGCTATTCAAGGAATTTAACATATTAATCAGTTGGTCTATGGCTCCACTCACCATCCCTGTGAGATCCCAGTCTAAAACATCCCTTCCCAGATACTAGTCCGTTACAGGTGTAGCCATCTCCTATCAAAATGAAGGCACTATTTTGTTGTTGTTGTTGTATGTTTTAAATTTTCATCTCTAGTACCTGACACATGGTAAATATATATGTATGTATATATGCATGCACACATATATACATGCATGTATATACATGTATGTATATTCATATATACACATATGCATGTATGTATACATACATATATACATATATATCCTATTTATTTATTACTCCTAGATTTTCACTATGGGACAAACAGAATAAATTTAATGTTTCTTCTATATAGCAACTATTCTAGATGAGACCTGATTTAGGCTGGCCTGGAGTTTCAGGTTCAGGTTCAGGAATAATTATAACAATAATAAATATTTCTGTAGTACCTATGTGGCAGGCATTATGCTAAATGCTTTACAAATATTAAATTATTTGGTTCTTACAAGAACCCTGGGGTGTAAATTACTATTCTCTTTTACAATTGAACAAACAAATGTTAAGTGACTCACCCAAAGACATATAGCAATTTAGTGCCTGAAGCTAGATTTGAACTCATGCCTTCCTGACTCAAGACCCAGCACCTTCATTCACTGTGCCACCTAAGGAAGATTACTTAGCAATAGCATGGGATATCTATAATCATCAATGCCAGCTACTAAAGAGACTATCCTTTGGAGTAGAAATGATGGAACAAAAAATTTACTAATCATGTGCTGATATTTCAAAAGTAAAGAGGTAGGAAGAGAGCACCTTAAGCAAATCTTTCAGGAATTCAAGTCACCTGGTCCAGAGGTGGTACATCTGGATCTCAAAAGGATTAGAATATATGATCTCTGAGTTATTCTCAGTGATATTTGAAAAGTCATGGGAAATGAGCAGTATGCCACATGTTTGGAAAAGGCCTGATTTTTAAGGATAAAAGAGGGAAAGAACAACAGAATTTGACAATCCTAGATTTTAGAATGGATCACTTAAAAGATTTTTAAAAAATATGTAGACAGGGAAGCAGTGATTACAAATCACTAGAATGGCTTCATCCAGAATGAGTTGTTCCAGGCTAACCTAATTTCCTTTTTTGATAGGATGAATAAAATAGTAGAATAAAGAACTTCTATTAATATAATTTACCTGGATCTTAGCAAAGACTTTGATAAAGTATTCATATATCCAGAAGAACCCTGAGAATATAGAGGGATAGGGTTAGATGATAATACAGTAGATTCAGAAGTGCTTAGACAACTGGGCTCAAAGAGTAGTTGGTAATGGTTCAATGTCAACTTGGCAATAGGTCTCCAGTGGAATATCCCAGGGATTTGTGCTTGGCCTTTTACTGTTTAACATTTTTATCCATGGATAAAGCAGAGATGGCATGCTTATCAAATCTGCAGATGACACAAATCTGGGAAGAACAGTTAACAAATTGGAGGACAGAGTCAGGATCCAAAAGGATCTTGACCAGCTATTAGACTGAATCTAAGATGAAATGCAATAGAGATCAATGTGTATTCATGAACTTTGATATAAAGAAATCATTCCTACAAACATAAAATAGAGTTATGGTTAGACAATATTTGTTCTGAAAGAGATCTGGAGATTTTAGTGGACTGAAAGCTCAATATGAGTCAGCAGTGTGATGTGGCAGCCAAAAAAGCTAATATAATATTGGTCTGCATTAAGAGGAGCATTCCAGGAATAGGCAAGTGAGAGTCCCAACTGTAATCTGCTCTTATCAGACTTTATCCAGAGCATTGCATTCAAAAGACATTTAAAAACTGGAGAGTGTCCAAATCAAGGGAACTAAGATGGTAAAGGGCCGAGAATACATGATATGTGAGGATCAGTTATATGAATGAGTATGTTTAGTTTGCAGAAAAGAAGAGTTTGGAGTTTAAGAGGGGAAAGGGGATGAGAGTCATCTTTAAGTGTGTAAAGGTCTTGTGAAAGAGGAAGTGAATTGGTTCTGCTTGACCCCAGAAGACAGAACTAGGAAGAAAGATTGGAAGCTACAAAGAGGCAAATTAGTTTTGATGCAATGAACAATTTCCTAATAATTCCAGTATCCAGAAATGAAATGGGCTACCTCAAGAGGTGAGGCTCCTTCTTCTTGGAGGACTTCCAGTAAAGACTAGACAACCACTTGTCAGGCATGTTATAGTTAGAATTTGTTTCATGGGCTGAATTTGGTAGCTGCTGAGGTCTCTTCCTTTCATCAAATTCTGTGATTCTGTGAAAAAGCAGAAATGTTTAGAGGGTTTTCTAAGTTCTGGTCTGGGGAGATATTAAGATCATGAAGCCATGAAATAAATGCAAAAGGCTTCATAGAAGTTATAATTCAGTGAAGAATCAGCATATGGAAGCAGCCAAGGCACAGTAGGGAGGAACTTGGCACAGAAACTAGGAGGTGACAGCATGGCAGGAAAAAAATGCAATCAGAGGACGCCAATAGTGTGTAGCAGTTCACTACTATAACAACAACAACAATAATAAAAATGATTAGCATTGATATAGTATCTATAATGAACTTGACATTATGCTAAGTGCTTTATAAATATTATTGTTTGGTCCTCAAAACAAGCTTAGAAGGTAAATGCTATTATTATCCACATTTTGCAAATGGAGAAATTGAGGTAAATAGAGGTTAAGTGACTTGCTGAAGGTTCCACAACTGGTGAGCCCTGAAATCTGGATTTGAACTCAGGTCTTCCTGGTTCTGGGTAAGTAGGTGATTCAGTGGATAGACTCCTGGCCTTGAAGTCAGGAGTATTTATCTTCCTGAGTTCAAATCCAGCCTCAGACATTTACTAACTCTGTGACTTTCGGCAAGTCACTTAGCCCTATTTGCCTCAGTTGCCTCACCTGTCAAATAAGCTGGAGAAGGAAATGGCAAACCACTCCAGTATCTTTGCCAAGAAAATCCCAAATGGAGTCAGACGTGAGTGAAAACAACTGAACAAAACGTCCTGACTCCAGACTAATCTGCTGCCCCACTTACCTGCATAGGATGAAAGTAAATTGCAACTTGTTTAGAAGCACACATCCATAGTTTGTGTGTGTGTGTGTGTGTGTGTGTGTGTGTGTGTGTATATGTGTAGGGCAGTGCATGTATGTATATATAGATGTATTTGTGTGGTGTACATATATATACATATATACATGTACATACCTACATATGAGTATAATATAGTATAGTATAGTATAGTATAGTATAGTATAGTATAGTATAGTATAGTATAGTATAGTGTAGTGTAGTGTAGTATGGTGTAATGTAGTATAACATAGCATTGCTACCTCAAGCAATTGAAGACTGCCTGTGGCAGAATGGGTGAATGAGAATAATTTCTTCCAACAGCCATGAAGAAGGGTGAAGCAGACACTGTGGAGTGCTTACAGCTTGGTCAGACATTGAAGATACTAAAGTCACCAGTGCATCCCAGTCCATCACCAGTCATCTTGATTTTCATCCTGCCACTGGACTTCAATGACTCTGGAAGAAATAGTGAGGCTGATGACTTTTGGTAACTCTGTCTCACTTAAATCTAATTCACTCACAAGTCAAGATATCACATGTGATTTCATTGGTCCAATTACACACACACACACACACACACACATACATCCCACCTCATCATCACTGCAGAAGTGAGCAATACTGGATTAATACATAACTAAGTATCCCATGGAATGATATTCCTTTTTGCCTTTGGATTCATACAAAAACCCACTTTGCCAATTCTTTTGTTTACTTCTCCATGGACAACCTGTGAGCCATCCTTTCCCTTAGCTGTGATTTTCCTTTGTCTTCTGATTTCATTTACAGCAAGATCATCAACCTTGATGGGATTCAGTTGAAACTCCAGGAAGTCGTGTGTTGCCATATTGTTCCTTTCCACTATGCTGTTATTGTCATTGAAGAAGCAGAATGGAACAAGACAGACCTGAGGACCATTTTATATTTTTCTTTGGCAGGGGTTGCCAAGGTCATTCAAACAGTCAGTCAACTAGTGCTTATTTAGCACCTACTGTGTCTTAGACCCTGTTCTATCTGCTTGGGATACAAAGAAAGTCTCCTCTTTCAAGGGGATCGCAATTTAATAGGAGAGGCAACATGAAAATAACTGTATCCAAACAAGCTACATAGAGTATAAATTGGGGTTAACCTCAGAGGAATTAGGATTAAGGAGGACTGGGAAAGACTTCTGGCAGAAAGTGAGACTTTAGCTAAAACTCAAAACAAACTAGTTCAGTATACCAAAGCACCAGAATCCTAGAGATGAAAGGGTTAAAACCTCCAGGGCATGTGGCAAAGCAGGTGTTGGGCCTAAGAAGACGGCAGGGGAATATGGAGTAAAGTGAAGCATAACTGGTACCTGCCTCCCTCAGTTCCTGGAACAAAGAAGAGGCATATGAGAAACAGCAGTGACAGCCCACCCAGATCCATTACTGTCCTGCTTTGCTCAAAGCCGATGAAAAGGTGAGAGTCCACCAGCTAGGAACAATAGCAAGGGCAGCCAGTGAATCAGAGAAAGGTCCCACGCCATCAGCTTTTCACATTTCATGAGTCACCTACCCCACTCCATACCATACTGGGAATCCTGAACTTTAGCAGTAAGCAACAAGACTAGAACCATATGTTTAGGCACCAAACTTAACCGAAGATGCGCAAAACTTGCCCTGGCTGTTATAACACTTCTTTGGCAACCCTTGGCCACAAAGGCCTCTTCGTCCTGTGCTATCCTAAGGAATGACATTGGGTCCCTAGAAGAAGGGCTGAGAGTGCTAGCCAAAGGACTAAACATTATTTAGAATCATAAGATAATGAATGATTGGAGTAATGAAGAAAGGAACGAATGAATGAAGGTTTATTTAATTGAGTCCATATTGCCAGTAGGCCCTCAGCCAAATTATCAAGTACAAAAAGGTTGTTTTGTCTTCAAGTCTCCATTTTGTGTGTATTTCATTACATTAAAGGATTATAGTCCTAGAGCGAGAAGGGATCTCATTCAGAGGCAGGGTTGTTACAATGGGATTTGTGCTGGATTCAGTCAGAGAATGGAGGATGAATTTCAGCTCTGTGACTTCTTCCCTGTGTGACCTCTGGCAAATTACAACTTCTCTGGCCTTCAGCTCTTCATCTGTAAAATGAAGGGGTTAGACTAGACCAGGAGTGGGGAACTTGTGGCCTTCTTAGGCCATAGGACTAGATGGTCTCTTCCATGTACCCCTAATTTATCTCTAATATAATTTTACACCTTAGTACGAACAACTTCAACTTGTTTTTCTTAGTCCCAATAGCATTTTAAGCCTTATCTGTAATGTTCAGGAAAAGGCTTTCCTTCCCTTCCTCAATGCCCTGATTAGAAGGATTTATGGCATCAGGAGCAGTTGGAGGTAATTTTAGTGGCCAAACAAGGTGGACATTCTTTCCTGGGGCTCCTGAAATTGCATTAGGGAGGTCTACTTAGAGAATTCAGCTTTTTAAAAGGCCAGAGGCCTCCATGAAGAAATTTAATACAAAGTGACCAAATTCTTTGGAGCTGTTATTTTTTCTCTAGATCTATTCAATTCAATTTCAAGTGATTGTTTTTGTCAAAATTGGTCCTAAAAATGCACTCTGAGTAGAAACCAAAAGGAGAACCTCGGGTCCCAAGGAACGTATGCATTTTCCTTAAAGGTCTGGCAGGAAGATAATAAATTATTACCTTGTGTCATGCCTTACAACCTTTTCCTCCAGTTTGCACTCAGCAAAGAACTAGCTAAGTTAATGAATGGCCTGGCAGGCAGATGCCACCTGCTTCCAGACTCTAGGGCTGCTGGGACATGGGAAAATCTATGTTCACCTTGAAGGAAATGTGTCTTTCCCCTTGTGACAGCAATGGCCACAGCTGCAGAGTTGCTGGTGCTCTGTTAGCCGGGAGTCTACCTGACACATGGCTTTTCTACCCTGTGTCTGCAGGTGAGATTTTCTCTCCTCCACACCCAAATAGCTTTAGAAACTTCCTCATGCACTTCAACATAAGCTTGTTTTTGCTCCTGGAGCAAATTCAGGCTCAATTGATTCAATTCCTGTCAGACTGATCTCCTCAGTATTCTCACAAGGCCAAGTGAATAATACTCCATCTTTTCCAACAAAGATTTTCCAACTACCCCAATGCCCTCTGGCTGTTGTTTTGCTGATCTGCTATTGTCCTTTACCATATAAATTGAGAAATATATTCTCTTAAATTTTTTCTATAATTGTTCTAAAAATGTTAGTTTTCTCTTTGACTAGATTTTAAAATCCTGAAGGCAGGGCTGTGATATAGATTTTTGATGTCTTCCAGAATTCCTGGCACATGGGAACACAGCAAGTATTTAGTGAGTGTGTTGGACACACAATTATTGTTGTTGCTGTTGTTGTTGTTTGTCCTTTGTCCTTGTAGAGGATCATGCCATCATGGAAGTGATGCCATGACTTGCAAGTAAATTGGATTTAAGTAAGGGAGGGCTGTGCAAAGTCACTAGCCTTACTTTCTCCTCCAGAGCCATCTTAGTCCAGGGGCAAGATATACATGGGAGATGGCCCTGGATGCAGAGAAAGCTGGACACACAGTAGGTATTCAATAAATGTGTGACTGGTTGATCAGTGGACTATAATAATAATTCATATTTATATAGCACTTTAAGCTTTATAAAGTGCATTCCTTCTAACAGCCCTGTAAGGTGGTAGTATGAATATTATTATACCTATTTTACAGATGAAGAAACTAAGGCTCTGGAAGTTATCAGCTCATATATGATAAAATACTGATTTTGGTATGCTGCCTAATCCTTCATATGTTATATCCTGGATATGTTCTCTAATTCTTGATTTCTCACCTCATTTCAGAACTCTGAATCCATTTTGATTGTGGCCTTTCTGGTTAGTCCCCTAGTCTGATGAGACTTTTTGGCAGTCTTCAACATGTATTCTAGGAATCCATGTATCCCAGTATTCATGATCCTAGTTCACAAATAGCTTCTACCTGTTGGACCCTTGTTGACAGTCATGACTTTCCATGGCAAGTATTGTTACCCAACTTGCAGTTTGTCAGTGCTATGAAAGCAAGCTAGACCTTGATCTGGAGATGGGAACTCTAGCTTAGCTATTCCATTTTGGACAAGCAACAATTGGCTAGCTCTGATTTTGTGACCTCATTTTATGGCTTTACAGCTTGAAGGTAATTCAGCACAAAAAAAGTACCCAGGCACTGTCACCCTTGAATACCTCACAGATACTGCAATGAATACACAAGCGATCATAGGGTTTTTATGCTTAGCTACCTTGCTGGGCCTCAATTTCCTCATCTGTAAAATGAGTAGACTTGAACCTAATAACATCTATGGTTCCATTTAGGTTTAAAGCTATAATCTTGTGATCTAATCTGATCCCCTTGTTTTATAGATGAAGAAACTGAGACCCAGAGAGGGAAGTGACTTACTCAAGGTCACACAGTAGCAGTGAAAGGATTTTCTAGCAAAGCTTCTGGTTCCAAAGCTGGTATTCTTTGCACTACATTAAGGAAGAAAACCTAAGACTAATTGATGCCATTACTCCTATGTTCCCTGTTCTCTCCTGATCTTGTTTTACATTCAACCCTCTCTTAATAAATAACCTTCTCACTATTATGCATACACTCTTGTTTATCAAAGCCATGTTACTAAATCACAGCCAGTCTCATACATCTATCAAACCACCTATAGGCCAACAGCTTTCCTTGCCCTTGTTACCTTTAAAAAAGGCCAATGGAAATGCCAGTACAATCAACTGCCCCTCTTAGCAGATACTCCCACAGTGGCCTCTCCTCCTTTATCCCATGTTGTGAGGTAGCACCTACAACACTCTGCCTGGCATCCCTGCTATATCCCACTCTTCTGACACCAGCCTTGATTTGATTCTTCAAAAGAAATTAGGAAAACTGAATAAATTTTGGATTTTGCAAGGGACAGCTTCGTGTGAGAAGTACCATTTACATATCAAAATTGCTGCCTAAGTTACTTGGACTGTTTTCTTATCCATATTAACCTCTACCCATCCTGTCTTTTCTCTTCAGTGATGTTAAAATAAATCCCCAGAAGCTATTGAAAATCAAGTGTGAGATTGTTCTTACTCTCCTGTCATTATTATCTCCCCCAAGTCATTAAAGCCAGACCTTTAACAGTACCCTACAGATTTTATTTTTTAAAAAATCACCTTGCAATGTTAACACTGTAAGGTGGAACACTGAAAAAGCTTTAGCTCAGGGAAATCCAGCATCATAGTGGCTGCCTGATGTGTGATTTAAAACCAAACCTTGGCTAATATGGCCTGTTTCTGCAGGAAAGTAACTGGAGGCTGTGAACATTGAATGTATTCCAGTTTGCCCGGGGCCGCTGAGCCCCCTCAGATTAGACCTGTCTGGCATGGGGCTGACATGCATTAATGGCACCGTTATCTCTAGCTAATGTCATGCCAATAACCCATATGGCCACCTGTTCCAGCAGGAATGCAGCCTGCTCTGAAATCTCAGGAGGATGAGCACTCTTAACTCTGTTGCAGCAGATAGTAAATTCACTGCAGTCCCCTTGTAATTATGTGTATTTATTTTTCCCTAGGACTAGCACAACATTTCAATATGCTGTATGACAAAATGGGGTGGAGTGTGGAAGAAAAAAATAAATTTAAAAAGAGAAAATTAAAAAAAAAAAAGAGGACCAGACTTTAGCTGGGAAGTAAGAAATAGGGAAGATATGGGGAGAGAAAATTCCAGGATTGAAAGGACAATGCTAATAAACTTTAGGAGAGACAGACTGTCTACATGGAGCCCTTAATTGCAAGAGGTTTGGTCAAAACAAATTTGTTCAGTGAATATCCAAATCAACTCAAGACAGGAATTACTCACCCATGTGGCTATGTACTCATTCTGGCTGACTTGCAAATTTAAAGAACCTAAGGTCAGGAAACGACCTCAAAGGTCATATAATTCAGCTCAGACCTCAACTGGAATCCCGTCTGCAATCAGTCAACCAATAAATGTTTGGTAAGTGCCTACTGTGTACTGTGCTAAGAGCAATAATACTGCTGACAAGAAGCTACCAAACCTCCAGCTGAAACCTTCTTCTTAGTGTCATGTTAGGATAATTCTCATTGAAATTCCAAGTATGAAACTGGAACCTGTCTCAGCACCTTCCAGCTATTTTTGGTCTAATTTCTAGAACCAAGTCAAGTAGAGAAGCATACATTAATTGACTGCTATGTGCTGGGCACAACGATAAGCCCTGAGAATACAAGGGAAATCAAAGCAAATGAAAAACAAAACAAAAAAATAGTCCCTGTCCTCAAGGAGCTCTCAATCTAAACGGTGATATGATGGCGCTGACATGCAAACAGCTGTGTCCTAACAAGATAGATACAAAACACACTGAGGGTAATCTAAGAGGGAATGGGGTGAGGAGCTGCAGCCTCAAGGCCACATGTGGCCCTCAAGTGCAGCCCTTGGACTGAATCCAAACTCCACAGAACAAATACCCCAAATAAAATGACTTATTCTAAAAAAAAAAACCAAAAAAACAAAAACTTGGATTCAGTCAAAAGCTGGCCGCAGGTTGCCCACCCCTGCATCAGTGAAGGCTTCTGAAAGAAGGTAGGTTTTAGCTGGGACATGAAAAAAGCCAGGAGAATCAGGAGAGAGATGAGAAGGGTCAGAATCCCACACAAGGGCTGAGTACTTTTCAACCAGTAAAAATGCACCATGTTTTGAGATAGAGTGTTTTGTGTGAGGAACAGTAAGGGGGACACTGTCACTGGATCTTAAAGTACATAGAAGTGAGATATAAAAAAGATTGGAAAGGTAGGAAGGAGCCAAGTTATAAAGGATTTTAAAAGCCAAACAAAGGTTTTTATATTTGATATTGGAAGTAAGAGATTATTGAATTGGGAGAAAGGTCATGTGACATAGACAGACCTATGTTTTAGAAAGATAATTTTGACAGTTGGACTGTCAAAAGGAGGATGGACTAGAGTGGGGAGAGACTTAAGGCAGAAACAACCACCAGAGAGCTATTACCAGGGTTATAGAAATGTCAGAAGGGAGAAGAATGTCTGTGTGCTAGAGATGCCTTGAATTTAGAATCAATAAAAATTAGAAACATATTTGATTGGTGAGGAAAGGGTATGTCAGAATAAAAAAGCTGAGGATAACACCTGGGTTGTGAGTCTGAGTGGGTGGGAGAATGTTGTATCCATAACAGTGACAGAGAAGTTAAGGAAAAGGCAAAGTTTGAGAGAAAAGATAATGAGTTCCATCTTGGACATTACCTGACATTGCAAGCCTAGTATCATATAAGCCAGTACACCATAAAGCCTTTCCATTCTAACAATTAAACAAGATGTGTACAGAACATCTAGTCTGAGATGTCTAATAGTAGTGTAAAGATAAAAGAATGGAAGTCAGGAGAGAGGCTAGAACTGGATAAATAAATCTGAGAATCAACTTCATGGAAATGATAGAACAGAATCCATGTCAGGGCAGCTAGGTAGTGCAGTGAATAGAGCACGGGCCCTGGAGTCAGGAGGACCTGAGTTCAAATGCGGCCTCAGATACTTGAAACACTTACTAGATGTGTGGTCTTGGGCAAGTCCCTTAACCCCAATTGCCTTACCTTCAACCTTCCCCCCGCCAAAAAGAACAGAATCCACAGTAGCTGATGAAATCACCATGTGAAATAGTATATAGAGAAAAGAGAAAAGAGTCCAGAACAGAGCCTTGGGGGCCCCTCAGTTTAGTGGCCTAGATGAAGACTGAGCAAAGGACATGGAAAAGGAGTGAGTGGCCAGAGAGGTAAGAGGAAAACCAGGAAAGAGGAGTAATATGACAAAAAACTAAAGAGAAGGGTGTACAAAAAGAAGAGGGTGATCAACAGCATCAAAGACTATAGAGAGGTCTGGTAGGATGAGAGTTTATAAAAGTCCATTAAATTTCACTATTAAGAGATTATTTATAATTTTGGAGATTCTGATTTTAGTAGAATGATGAAGTAAGAAGCCAGGCTGTAGACAGTTAAAAAAGGAAGGAGAGACAAGGAAGTGGAAGAAGCAGATGTCCTTCTTGGTTTAGGGAAAGGGAGGAGACAAAGAGCAGTGGATACCTAGCAAGGACAGATGAATCAAGTGGAGATCTTTTGAGAATGGGGCAGAGGAAGGGGAGGGAGCAGAGAATGGGCAAATTTGCAAATAGTAGGAAAACAGCCAGTAGAGAGGGAATGATTGAAAATTAGTGAGAGTGGAAGGATGATAGAGGGATTGTTCTTGGTAAGATGGGATGAAATGGAATCATGTGTGCAAGGTAGAGGGCTTTCTCTTCACAAGAAGGGTCACATCTTTATGTGAGACAAAAGTGAAGATAATATGGAAAGGCATCTGAGTGTTATAAGAGTAGGAACTGGAGACAAGAGGGAGCCATCGGCGATTAACCTGTGTAATTTTCAGTAAATTTCGAAGTTCTCAGCTGAGAAGATGGGGAAAAGAGAAGACATGGGAAATTTGATGAAAAAGTTTGGAAAGCTTCTGTCGTGGGTGGTATAGTGCTTTTTATTCCCTCAATTTCTTCATCTTGTTTATTATCTATATCATTGTTAACAATATCAACGATTACATGAACTATTACTATTAAATAAGATGATGGATTATAGATTTTAGAGCCAGAAGATCCCTTAGAAGTAATTATCTCCAGCATCCTCACTTTACAGATGAATAAACAGAAGCAAAAAGAGATTAAGTTGCTTGTCGAGAGTCACACAGCTAGTGAGTATTTGAGGCAATATTTGAGTTGGCATACCTAACACTCCAAGCCTAGTATCCTATCCATAATGCCTTTTCATCATAGCAGTTAAACAAACCATTTATATTTTTATGATGCCTTAAAGTCTACCCAAGTATTTCCTCCCAAGAAACTTCCATGAGGTTGGAGGTATAATAATGCCACATTTTACATCCATACCTCTGAAGGTCTCTGAATTATGATGGTGAGTCTGCCTTCCACCACTCCATAACACAACTGCCCATACTTCCTAAGGCTGCTAATGATTCAAAGGTACTCCTCCCTGTCTTTTGGCATCTTGAGCCTTTGAGTCTTCATTGTTTGGCATGGTATAGCTAACATTTATGTAATCCTTTAATGTTTACAGAATGCTGTACATAGGTTAAATTGATCCTCACAGCAACCCTATGAGGTACGTGCTATTATTATCATCCCCATTTTACAGATAAGAAAACTGAGACACAGCAGTTGAGTGACTTGCTCAGAGTCACACAGCTAGCAAATGACTTGGGGCAGATTTGAACTCAGGTCTTACTGACTCTCAGTCCAACACTCTATCCACTGTGCTACCTAACTGCCTACATGTATGTTAATATGTTTCATTTGTAAGGTTTGCAAATAACTCTGTGGTATTAAACTGACTTGGCTGATGTTTTGCCACTAAAGTCTTTGGCAGGAAAAGCAGTGTGGTATAGTGGATAGGGGGCTAGTTCCAAAATCAAGAAGATCTGAGTTCAAGTCACACATTGGTTATGTGACCCGGGGTTAGTCATTTAATTCCTCAATGCTCCCACCAACTCTAAGATGTCTAAGTCAAAGAAAAGGTGCTGAGCTATGTTGATAGAGAATGTTTCTTATACCCATGACATCATGAATCCAGTTTAAAAAAAGATGATGCCTATGGCAGATAAATATTTCTAATTAGATAAATAATACTTGGACTATACGGTACACCCAATGGCCTGGGAATTCTCTGGGGATGATACAGGACTGCTTTTAATGCTATATTATGTTATGGCCTATTTATTTTGAATTTTATTTTTGATACCTCTATCTGTTGAAGGGATGCCTAGAATGGAGGTGTTAAAACGTAAGGGTAAGGGAGGAATATCAGAGGCTCTGAGACCTTTTTCCTCTGTTTTCAGTGTATGGTAAGTACTTGGTAAATGTACAGGAAGAGCCAGAGTTTAAATTCCCCAGAGGAAAGAACTATGCCAGATGCATTTTTGCATCACCTGGTGCTAGCCACATAGTTAATGTTTGATCAAGATTTGCAAATGAAGCGGTAAATCAGGGGTCCTTTATCAAACTAATAAGCTAGAGAGGGATGGGAAACTTCTGGGTCTTAGTCCACTTTCACTAGGTCCATGCCATATTGCTCTGGGGAAAGCATGTAACCTGTCCAACCTCTGTTTACTATCTGTCAAGCCAAAATGACTTCCCTTTCTCAAGTGGTATGTCTGAGGCTAAGTAGAGATAGAATAATATAAAGAATTGACATGATTTTTCAATGACAACCCAGTTTGTTCATATAGCTGTTAGGTGATTGAGCTAAGTGTTGGCCAATCAAATAGAAGGAAGGAAAGAAGGAAAGAAGGAAGGGAGGAAGGGAGAAAGAAAGGAAGGGAGAAAGGAAGGAAGGGAGGGAGGAAGGGAGGAAGGGAGTGAGGGAGGAAGAGAGGGAGTGAGGGAAAGGAAGGGAGGGAGGGAGGGAGGAAGGGAGTGAGGGAGGAAGGGAGGGAGTGAGGGAGGAAGGGAGAGAGGGAGGGAGGGAGGGAGGGAGGAAGGAAGGATGGAAGGAAGGAAGGAAGGAAGGAAGGAAAGAAGGAAGCAAGGAAGGAAGAAGGGAAGAAGAGATGAAGCTCTGGTTACCATGCTAATTGATTATCAGCTCAGTTCCCCGGCGAATTAACCTGTCTTACAAAACCATACCTAGACAGGCAGGAATAAGAGGAAAGAGCCCTAGATTGGGTGTCAAAAGATATGAAAGCAAATCCCAATTGTTATTTATTTCTTGTATGAGTTTGAGATTGTGTGATGGAGGAGAAAGACTGTTGGATATGGTATCAGGAGAAATTTAGATCCAAATCTTGGGTCTAACACCTACTGTGCAACCACAGACAAGTAGCTAAATTTCTTTGAGTCTCAGTAAAATAAAGAAAATAATAACTGTAGTGTCTAAGGAGCAGGATTGTTGGGGGAATCAAATGGCATAATTGAGGGAAAGTGCTTTTAAACCATAAGGTCCTTCCTTATCTGCAAAATGAAGGGTGGGACTAGTAGTTCTGGAAAGATCCTATGACCTCCCTGGATCTCATTTCTAACTTAAGGCAAAAAGAATAACTGTAGGAAGGAAAAAAAAAAAAAAGAGTGGGATCCAGGGAAGAAGAATTCAAAAGAGAAGGGAGGACTGTGAGAGTGGGGCGTTACTGAAAATAAGATTTAGTGTCTGAATTTACAGCTTGACTGATAAAGCATTCACTACCCTGGAAGCCATCACCTAAGTTTGTCTCCATGGCAACGGATGCCGCCCAGAGTCCTCCCAGCTCAGGGGATGAAGCCAAGTAGGAGAGAGCAGCACTTTTCTGCTCAGTGTCTTGTTCTCTCTTCTTCTTTACTGTTGCTACCCCAGGGGAAGTTCCTCTCTTTTTTCTATTGTCTTTATCTCTTTAAAGTCCATCTTAAATTCTACCTCCTCTAGGAAGCCTTCCTTGTTTTCCTCCCCATTATCCCCATATATTTTTAAATAATCCTAAAGCACATATCATCTCTTCTTCTATAGTATAGGCTCAGTGTCTTGGAAAGGACATCATATCTGGAAATAGACAACCTGTGTCTGAAGATAGGCTGTGTCTTTTGCTAGCTGCATGACCGTGGGCAAAAGTCACTTAAACTATCTGGGTCTCAATTTCTTCCTCTATAAAATGAGGGCATTGATCTATATGATCTTTAAAGTTACTTTCAGCTCCAAAGCCGCTGATCTTATCTGTGCTGCTCACTTCACTCCTGCTCAACTCGGCCTGTTTCTCCACTTCCTTGCCACAACCTTGCTCCCTTCCCAGCTCCCATGACCCTGCCCTAAGGCCTGCTCTCCTGATTGGTGAGCCTCTGGACATTGTCATTGCTTAGGCAGCCCTAGCCATTCTGTTTTCTTGTTCTCTTCACTCAGCTCAACTGACTCTCTACACTATCTCACCTCACTATGGGTACCTTCCCAAGCATCTTCTTTCCAGATCCCCTTGATTTTTTGTTTTCTCCAATTAGAATGTCAGTTCTTTTAGAATAGAAAGCATCATGATTTTGTGCATTTTTATCCCTAGTGCTTAGCAAAGTTCTTGGCATATAACAAATTCTCTCTGTGTATGTCTCTCTATCTCTCTCTTCTCTC
Source organism: Pseudochirops corinnae (assembly GCA_028646515.1). Classification (NCBI taxonomy): domain Eukaryota; kingdom Metazoa; phylum Chordata; class Mammalia; order Diprotodontia; family Pseudocheiridae; genus Pseudochirops; species Pseudochirops corinnae. The sequence goes on from CM053585.1 coordinate 152,961,370, forward strand.
TGTCTCTCTGTCTGTCTCTGCTCTCTCTGTCTCTCTCTCTCCCTCTCTCTCCATTTCTCTGTCTCTCTGTCTCTGTCTTTTTCTCTCTCTTTCCCCATCTTCTTTCTTCACTCTCCATTCTCTCCTCTCTCTTTCAAATGCCTCCAGTAGGCCCCCAAGCTCCATAAGTCCAGAGATGACAGTTTTACTCAAACTGTTTATTTACTTGCAGAACCTATACACAATAGATGCTGAATAAATGGTGTTTTTCATTGATTTTTCTTCCTTCTACCTACATCCCAACTCCACCCTACTACCAGAAATAAGCAATGGGGTAGCATTTGTAGGCATTTATCTTTAAATGAAAACCTGAATCAAACCTCTATCCTATGAAGACCTTGCTTTATTTCATTTAAAGAAGGAGTAATATAAACACATAATTCACTTGAAATAGTTATTTCCTCTTCAACTACTTTCATTCCTCACCAGGTTCACTCCTCCCCTCCATAAATAAAATGACTAAGGGACTCATTTGCTTCTAAACATTGAGGTGTTCTGCTTTATTGCCAATATCTGATCAGCACAATCTTTTGAACAAACATACCTCAAAAATCTGCTGGTGGTTGTTCTTCCTTGCAAGCAGATTCTTCTAAGCACTGGAGGTTTCTAGGAAGCCTACTTATGGCAACGTGCATTGTCCTTATCTTACCTACTCTCTCAGCAGAGATTAATAGGGTAGAAAATACTTCAGAGGCCAACTGGTCCAAACCCCTCATTTTACAGATTAGAAAACTGAAGCCCAGAAAAGTTAAGGGAATTGCTCCAGGTCACGCAAATAGCAAGTGTTTGAGGCAAGATTTGAACCCACACCCTCAACTCTGGAGCCAGTCACTGATCTACACTGGTGTCTCCATGAGAGCAATGAGATGAGAAAATGAAATGCTCTACACATAATAAACAATGTGCTGTGCCCAAGTAAATTTTCATCCCAGGAATACATTATCCTTCTTTGCTGAATTCTATACCTGGAGAAAATAAAGTCAGAGTAAAGCATATACTATTAACCACATTTACATTTAGTAGGAACAATGGGAAAGAAAAATCATTTGAATTTTCTTATATCACATGAATTTGATGTTTTCTAATATTTTCTGGTGAAGTGCATTAAAAAGAGTTTGGTGTCCATGTGCCCTCTCTCCACAGTGCAAGGATGTTCTCCAGATATGGGAAAAACTGTAAATAAAAATGAGATTTCCTAGGATAAAAATATGGCCATCATGGAAAAGATAAAGCTAGATACTACAGTGCTACCTTGTATTAATACATTATCATTTATGGTAATCACTGTGCATCAATCCATCTAACCATTCATTCAGCAATTCATAATACATAATGCATATATGCATGTACATTGCCTTCCCTCTGCTATTACTGTCCAGCTACTCTTCATATATCTTGTATGTATTTTTATTCATTGTTTTCTCAACCATTAGAAAGTGAGTTCTTTGAAGGCAGGGGCCATGTTTCTGCCTGTCTTTGAATCCCCAGCGTTAAGCACAGTGCCTAGCACACTTAATTACTCCTTGTTAACTGCTTATTGCACTCCTGTCATTTATCTAAGATTTTGTTAATACAGAAAGATGACTAAGGGATAGTTCCTGTCATCAGCGAAATTATGCCCTGTAGGATCCAAAGTAGAGCTGGAAAAGGACTTTAGAGATCATAGAATCAAGCATCATAAGCCTAGAACTGGAAGGGGTCTTGGAAATTATGTAATGCAAAGATGTCACACTCAGTGCATATAGTGTATAAAATTTCCAAATGCCACCTGAACCAGACTAAAAGATGATCGGGAAATGCTTAACAAAATAATAAAAATGCTGCATTTGTTGGTCAGTCGTTTTCAGTTGTGTCTGACTCTTTGTGTCCCCATTTAGGGTTTTCTTGGCAGAGATAAGGGAGTGGTTTGCTATTCTTTTTTCCAGATCATTTTACAGTTGAGGAGACTTAGGCAAACGGGGTTATATGACCTGCCCAGGGTCACACAGCTAGTAAGTCTCTGAAGCCAGATTTGAACTCAGGAAGATGAGTCTTTCTGGCTCCAGGCCTGGCCTTCTATCCACTGTGCCACCTAGTTGCATTAAAAATATGCACACGTAGATAAAGTTAAATTTTTGTTTTCTAAGTGAATATACAGTCTGAAAGGAAACAGTGCTATTTGAGCGTGACATGACTGATCTAATAGAATCTCCCTCATTTTATAGATGAGAAAAAATGAGGTCCATAGGGAAGAAAGCATCATTTCTAAGGTCACCCAGCTAGCAACTTGCAAAGCCAGGATTCAAAAGCAGATCTTCTAATGACAGGTCCCTCTACGTTGCTTTAAAAGATAAGGCACGTACATTAAAAACTGCAAAACAAGAAAGATAGTATGTTTTTAGTGTCAATCAGAGATACAAATTGTTATAAGAATTCACAAGAAGGCGAGGTCATTTGGGTCTAAGAAAGGGGGTCTGAAAGGCTTTATGGGAGAGATGACATTGGTTTGTACTGAACTTTCAGTGATAGATCACAGAATCTGATTTTTCAGAGTTTAAAGATATTTCAGTAGAAGTCTAAATCCCCTCTATTACATACATGATATGTGATGTTTGAACACCCCCAGTGCTTAGCAACCCAACACCTACTAAAACACCAAGACCACTTTGGGACAGATTTAACTATTAGGAGTGTTTGTTTTGTTTTTTCTCTGTACCTTAAGCTAAATCTGCCTCGTTATACCTTCCTCCCATTGATCCTAATTTTGTCCTTTAAGGAAATTTAGAACAAGTCTAAATTGTCTTCTCCTGAGTTTTCTTTTTTTCCATTAAATATTTCCAATTATATCAAATAATCCTCTTATAGAATGACACTGGGGCTCTTTCACTAACTTCGCTGAACTCCTCTGGACACTTTCCATTTTATCAATGTACTTCCTAGAATGTGGTGTCAATGAGGAAGAATTCCTTCCTTCCTTTTTCTTTCTTTCTTTCTTTCTTTCTTTCTTTCTTTCTTTCTTTCTTTCTTTCTTTCTTTCTTTCCTTCCTTCCTTCCTTCCTTTCTTCCTTCCTTCCTTCTTTCTTTCTTTCCTTCCTTCCTTCCTTCCTTCCTTCCTTTCTTCCTTCCTTCCTTCCTTTCTTCCTTCCATCTACAATTTGCATGTCATAACATCACCTCCCTGATGTCATGGTCTTCTTCAAGAATGAAGGACAAACAGCAACCTCTGTGAGAAAAGAAGGAGCTACCCACTAGGAACCAAGCTTCCAGTTGGGTGACACGGTTTTTTCTTTCTTTCTCTCTTTCTCTCTCCCTCCCCTTCCCCCCTCCTTCCTTCCTACCTTTCTTGCCTCTTTCTTTACTTTCTTTCTTTCTTCTCTCTCCACATAGGGTATCACATCCTTACCTGCACTCTGCCTAAATGGAATAAAATGTTAATCTCTGAAACTTCTCTTTTTGTTTTTGTTTTTCTCTTAAAGACCAGTCTTAACCCCAGATGACTCTGGTCCCATATCAAACCCTATTTGATCACTGTTTTGACTCACTGGTTGGCTCAGGCTGAATGTAAATAACAATTTTTTTCCTGTTTTGGCCAGAAACCCTGAGGGTCTTCCTCTCCCAGATCTATTTTTTTTAAGTGACCATCATTTTCCTCATTTTTTATTAAGCCTCAATCACCTAATGGGCTCTGCCTCAGTCAAACTGAGACTAGTCAAAGACCTTGGCTTGAAAAGACCTTGGTCCCCCACTGAATCCTGGGCCATCTCCAGTTGTCCTAATCCATATCTGGCCACTGCACCCAGATGGTTCTGGAGGAGAAAGTGAGGCTGGTGACTTTGCACAGCCTTCCCTTACTTAATTCTAATTCACTTGTGGCTTCAATTCCCTGATGTAATGGTCCTCTTCAAGAATAAAGGACAAACAGCGAGCAACTTTAGTGAATTACTACATGTAGCAGGTAAAGAAGAGGAAAGAGTCAATAATAATTATTTAAGTCTGAATAACTTGGAAAATAGTAATGGTAGTAACAGACATAGGGAAATCAAACATATTCATGACTTTCAGGTATAATAAGTTGAGTTTTACACATTTTGAATTTTAGGTGCAGGAAGAAAAACCACATTAAAATGTCCCATTCAAAATGTAGAATTGGTGCATGCAAGAGAAATTTGGTGAAAAGATAAAGACATGAATCAACAGCATAGAAGTCATAGTCAGATATGGAGTAAGAGCCCAATAAAAAAAACAAAGAAGTAACAATTAAAGAAGAATAAAGATGATACAGTGTCATTGAAGCATAGGAAAGAATTGTTTTGGAGAATAGTTTAGTCAGAGGAAACTAAGAAGTCAAAGAAGATTAAGGCTGAGAAAAATATCATTGGTTCTTCCTCGACAATACCTACATGATTCCTCAAGTTCAGGCTCACAGAATCTCTAGCCTGGTCGATGGAATCACTTCCTGGCTATTGTTCCAGGCTTATGTCTCTCTTCTCTCCAATCCAGCCTCCACACAGCTCCAAAGTGATGCTTCTAAAGTGGAGCCTGATCATAACATCCTCCCTGTTCAATAATCTCCCATGGTGTTTATTACCTTTAGAGACAGCTATGAGCTGTCCTATGAGCCAGGTTTGGCATTTATAACCTGGTTCCAGCTTAACTTTCCAGGTTCCTTATCTGTTATTCCTGCCCATGAATTCTGTGTTCTTGCCAAAATGACCTGCTTACTGTTATTCAAACAATGCATTCTATCTCCCATTTCAATTCTTTTGCAAAGGCTATGCCCCATCACTGCTATATTCTCATTCTCATTCTCCTGCATCCTTCTAAACTTAGCTCAAACACTTTTTCCTACGTGAGAGTGAAGAGAGTCTTTACCCTTCTAAAGTTTACATTTTAATAAAGGTAAAACACATGTACTTCTAAGGAGATGTATTTTAGTATGGAAAGTTACAGAGATGGTGAATAGTGCTGTAAGAGAGTACCCTTGGTGACAAAGTGGCTAATGAAAAGATGGTTAGGATGTGAAAAGTAAAGTAAATATGACTGGTGCCAACCTAAAATAGTAAGCCCATTGAAGGAGCTTATATTCCCAGGTACTAATGCCTCCCCCTACCAAAATTACCTTTTATTTATTTTATATACTCTGATATGAAGCAGTGTGCTGGTATACGTTTAACAACTGACTCAGCAGGGGCGGGGGAGGGAGTAGCAATGTAAGTATAACCCACTTTAAGTTTAATCCGCATTATTAATATTTCTCCCATCACTTCTTTAAGTCTAGACAGTCAACACAAGAATAAATTAAGCCTTGATTTCTAGCATTTGCCAATTTCTAAGATGTACATGCTCCTATGGAAAGTTGAACAATTTGGTCTCGTGAGAGTACAAACTAGCTCCAGCACACCACTGTTTGTATGTGTGTATTCTGTCTCCATTTACAATAGAATGAAATTTATTTGAGGGTAAGGATTGAGTCATTTTGTTTTTCTTCACATTTCTTCACATTGCTATGCCACCTAGCAGACACTTAATAATGTTTTTCAAGCGATTTGACAGATAAAAGACCATGGAGTTTTGTGGTAACCTTCCCACATAGAGGGGTTTCCTGTTTAGATGTGGGTTGGACAAATGGCCTCTGAGGGCCCTTCCAATTCTGAGATTCTGTGCTTATGTGTTTCTGGGAGTTAGAAGAATGAAAAGGCAAGGTCACATGAGGTTGAAGAATGAATAAATGGTGAGGACATGGGAAAAAAATCAAATAGAGAACACTTTTTCTCAAGAAGCTAGAGTGGAAAAGGGATAAAGTTTCAGAGTTGCAGCGCTAGGAATATATGGCACAGAAGTGATCATGTTCAACATGTTTACTAGGGAACAGTCAGTAAATGGAGATGAAGGGCTAGAGGAAACAAGATGGAGGGAATAGTTAATGGAGCAAGTGATTGGGAAGGTAAGAAGAGATCAAGGGAATGGAGGGAAAAGATGAGATTAGTTCTATTCTGGGGATTCTTTAAGTAGAAGAATTCAGTTAAAGAACTATTTTTGTGCTAGACAACTAGACTACCAGCTGTTACCAGTCTCATCTTGTCTTCCCCCACTTTTGTTCATTCATACAGAATGTTTTTCATATATGGAACCACATTTCCTTCTCAATTCTTAGTAATCCCTGGGCATCTTCTCACTAGCTGTCTCACCAGGACCATGCTTTGGAGTTCTTAACTTTAAGCTGTAGAATTCTCTCCCTGGGGCCTGTTGTCTCAGTTAAGGGGGAAATGGTAGCCAAATGCTAGAAATTTCTAGCAAATGCTAGAAATGAAGGCTTAATTTGTTATATTGACTGTTTAGACTTAAAGAAGTGATGGGAGAAATACTAATAACGCAGATTAAATTTAAAGTGGATTATACTTACATTGCTACTCCCTCCCCTGTCCCTGCTAAGAGCCAGTTGTTAAACATATACCAGCACACCGCTTCATATCAGAGTATGCGAAATAAATAAAAGGTAATTTTGGTAGGGGGAGGCATTAGTACCTGGGAATATAAGCTCCTTCAATGGGCTTACTATTTTAGGTTGGTACCAGTCACGTTTACTTTACTTTTCACATCCTAACCATCTTTTCATTAGCCACTTTGTCACCAAGGGTACTCTCTTACAGCACTATTCACCATCCCTGTAATTTCCATACTAATATACCTCTCCTTAGAAGTACATGTGTTTTACCTTTATTAAAATGTAAACTTTAGAAGGGCAAAGACTCTCTTCACTTTTGTATTTCTTTTCCAAAGATTTTGCAAAGTGCTTCTCATGTAGTAAGGTGTTTTTTTTTTTATTTTTAGAAAAGTTTTATTGATTTTTTTTACATTATAAATATTTACAAATTACTCTCAGTTTGTGAGAATACTCTCGTAACAAAGCAAAAGTTATGTAAAAGTTATAGTGACCTCATCTGGACGTGCATGTATTTAACATCTATAGCTCCTCCCATCTGTCTATTTTTTAATAGATTTTCTCTCCCTCTTATCTCTCACTCCATTGGAGAAAACAAAAGTTCTTGTAATAAATATACACACACATATGTGTGTGTGTGTGCATATATACACACTATATATCTATCTATAGATCTATGTCTTTATGTATCATATACTTCACCCTAAATCCATCACTTCTCTATAAATGTTTGGCATCTTTCATCTTTGGTCCTCTGGGATCATGATTCACATAATAAGTTCTTCCTGTCTTGTCTGGATGTAGACTGACTGACTGTTCATGCCCTCCATTCCCACCACCCAGCACCTTGTCAGAGGAAACATCCCATTCATCTGTGGAGAGTTTCCCATCTATTACTGATCTGCTGGTCAGTATGTCATTGATTAATTAACTCATTCATTCATTCATTTATTCAACAAAACCCTCTTCCTTCAAAGAGTCAACTGGGGAGCCAAATTTTCTGCTACTTTCCCTTACTTACTAATTAATAGTGATCTCTCCTTCAAGTTTTCCTAGAACTCATCCTCTATATTTCTTTTATTCCAATCCCATTCTACCTTTTATCATAGTTATTTGTATCTGTAATAAAGTTTCCCTATTTGATTTTAAACTCCTTGATTGGAGAGGATGTGTTATGATAGGGGTATGAACACAGTAGGTATTTCATAAATATTGGTTAAATTGAATTGATTGGCCTGCAGTATTGGGCTAGAGACACAGCAATCAAAACAAAACAAAACACAAAAACAGCACAATCCCATAAATTCAAGGAGTTTATAGTATAGTATGGGGGGAGAAGCGGCATCAGAAGAGAAGGGGTTTAAAGCCAGCCTCTGATATCAATTGTGCAACCATATAGATAACATGGTACAGTAGGAAGAGAACTGAATTTGAAGTCAGAGGAACTGGATTTCAATCTAGCTCTGGTCCAAACTACCCTTGTGACTTTATGAACTCCTCTCTGCTTCCCTCAGTTCCTCATCTCTAAAATAAGTGTCTTGGCCACCAACTTTGATAAACTGGACTCTTCTCAGCAAAGCACAGGTATAAGACAGCTGTACAAGTCTCAAGATGGAAGTAGATATCTACATTCAGAGAAAGATCTAGAAAGACCAGAGTTTAAATGGAGACTGAAGCAACCTACATGCTATCATTCTTTTTCATGTTTGGTTTTCTTTCTTTTTTCCCATTGTTCACTCCATTGGTTACAACCCTTCTATACAACCAGACTATTGTACAATGTGAAAGTATTTGCAGATCCTATACTTGATTGCTCATCACCATGGGGAGTGGGGGGAAGGGAGGGGAGAAAAATTGAAACTCAAGGAATTGTGGAACTGAATCTTGTAAACTAAAAGTAAATAAACAAGTCAATGAAAATAATGAATAAAATAAGTATTTTGGAATAGATGGTTTCTAAAGCTCCTTCCAGCTCTAAGTAATGGGCACTTATGTAATACTTCAAGGTTTACGAAAGGATTGTGCTTATGTTTTTCCTCATTTGATCCTCACAACCTTGTGTGAATATTGTACCTATTTTCCAGATGAGGAAATTGTAACTGAGAGCATTTAAGTCAGGCTGACAGTGGTTAATTGACGTAGCTAGTAAATTCTTCAGCGGGATCTGAACTCAAGTTTTCCTAACCCCAAATCCAGCACAGTACCAACTGTGCCACCTAGGTGCTAAATATATGATCCAATAATGTCAGCCTCTTCTTTGTTAAAATAGAAATGATGAGAATAGCATGTATCCCACAGAGTCATAGGACCTGAGCCTTTAAATTCCAGTTCTACCACTTAAAACATAGGTGACCTTGGACAAGACACTCAAACTCTTGGGACTCAATTTCCTAACCTATAAAATGAGGAGATTGGGACGGATGACTCCTAAAGCTCTTAATGTATGGAAAATGCTTTTGCAAACCTATTGTAAATGACAGTTATTATTGATGTTACATAGAGAACAGAAGCACAAGTTAGAATACGATAAAAGCATAGGAGAGGTTAAACAGGGATAGGTTGGTTAGAATTTTGACAATGAACTGAGAAGACTTTATGAAGGAAGAATTTTCAATAGACAGAGATGAGGAGATTAGTGCATTCCAGACATAGGGGACAGTCTGCACAAATACAGGAAAGCAGATGAGGACAAAGTGAGTTCAGAGAATGGGTAATAATCCAGTTTGCCTGGAGCACAGAGTACTTAAGGAGAAGTACTATTAGGACAAAGAAAAAAAGGAGGGGGGAAGGCAGCTCTAGAAGGCTCAAGCCAGATTGTAGTACATTTTCTATAGCTTCAGTTTTCTTCCCATCCCCCACTCCCCATCCCGTCTTGTCTGGATCTAGACAGACTGGCTGCTCATACCCTCCATTTCCACCACCCAGCACCTTGTCAGAGGAAACATCCCATCCATCTGTCAAGAGTTTCCCATCTATGACTGGTCTGCTGGTCCGTATGTCAGTTTCTTAAAGGGACAGTCAAATGGTTGTTCAAACTGAATAGTCTCTGATACCAGATTCTTTCTTCCAGATTATAACTCCACTTTAAATAATAATCTTCCTTCCCTCAGACTGGCTGTCTTCTAAGGTTATCAAGGCCAATTCAGACAGGTTAAAAAGTTTTGTTTAAATAACTAGACTACTTCATATTTAATGAATGATTTTTTTTTTTATCTCTTGAAGAACCAAAAGCTCTTCTTAGCTCATCTTCTTGAATCCTAGATCTCTTCCTTTCCTACTTGGCTTCATTCCTTTGGATTGGGATACCCTGTTCCCAGGAACCTTATCATCCTGCAAGATTGAATCACACCTCATGAGTGCCTTCTGCCCCTCTGACTGGAGGGTGAAACAAAGAGCTCCTCTCAGATCCCCCCAATTAGATTGGGGTCTATTTAAGAGCAGGGACTGCCTTTTTCTATATTGAATCTCTAGCCCTTAGCACAGTGTCTGCACATAGTAGGTGCTTCACAGTTTTCTAACTTACTGGTCTACTTGCCCTCTTTGTCTCTGAGAGAAAATGGTGATGGAATGATGACAGTGTTACCAACAATTGCTGGCATTTATTATATAAAGTGCTGAAACCGGTAAGACACCTCATGTATACTAGAAATGGTCAACATCTAAGGTGGCATAGATAATCAAGAGGCCAGGAAACCACACTCACCTCTGGCTCAAATGAAATAAAAACTAGGATGAAACTGAGAGGAAATATTGGCATTTCATTCTTTCTTCTATTTCTGGAGGCCAAGGGACACATTAGTAAGATAAAAAGAGAATGTCTGATGGAAGAAAAGATGTTTGCTCTGTCAGTGAGCAAGGAGCTCTGATCCCTCCATAATTGTCCCTGCACATCTGATTGTAATAAGCCCCATTGCCAAGTGGGAAGAGTAGAGTAGACTCAGGGCTGGAAATAGCTGTGCTCTGACAGATCCAACAGCCTAGATCCTCATCTGCCTGTGGTGGGTGCAGGGATACAGGGAGAAGGATGTGAGCTTGGAACAAATAGCAGCCAAGAGGAGTGGGCTGTTTAGAAAGAATAGTCAGGCTGCTTTGAAGAAAAAAAAAACCTTAATATACACCAATTATCATTAAGAGTGATTTCCCCACCACATAACTGACAAGGAAATTATCATGTCTGCAGCCACGTGTTGAGTTTTTGCTTCACCTTCTCCAGAGTAAACAAAAAAAGGGAAGAGAAGCTTCCGTGCTGCTTTCACAAAGACAAAGAAAATTCTTTCAAGGAATGAAGGGTTTGGTTTTTTTCTCCTTTCTCCTACTATAGAATATATAACCACACTCACGGATTTTAGTTCCCTCACATCTCATGCATGCATATGTGTACACGCTATGCACTAAAGGACAAAGTGAGAGGCATATGACATAATTCACTCAAAGGATCAAAATAAAACCTATAGGTTTCTCAGTGAAGATCAGGAGGGCTTTGGTTTATTTACTGCTCTTCCCTACTTTCTTCCATCTCAGCTCTCATTTCCTTTATGTCCTTAGAAATGAAAAAAGGTGAATTAATAATTAATAAAACAAGAATCTTTTGCCTGCATTATTAAATGTGATAGGACAGACCAGACCAGTAACTTGTCAATGGCTATATAGATCCTAGAAGTTCAGTTAAGAGGATTTTTCCTTATTTACTTTCTATCTTCCTGCCATTTTACTAAAAAGAAAACTCAAATGATTTCATATGAGGCTCTGGACAAGTATGGGCAATTATCTTAAGAGAAAATGATTACAAAGAAAAGGCTTGAAAAGAAAAAACCTTTAAATTGGCATTCAAGGCCCTCAACAACCTGTCTCAGCCTTTCCAGGTTAATCTCATATTGTGTCCTGTAGTAGACTAAGAATAGACTAAGAATAAAAAGTCTTTGTTTCTTGCCCTAGCTCTTTAATGAACTACCTATATGACCTTGAGTAAGTTATTTCCCATCCTCTGAACAAAATTTTTCTCCTCTGTAAAAAAAAAAAAAAAAAGTTAGACAGGTTACCTGGGGTAACCTAGGTTCTATCTCTAAATCCTATGATCAAGTTTACAGGCAATATTCATTATCTCTGGAAAATAACCTGTACTTTCTCACCTTTGTAGCTTATTCCTGATGTTCCCTGTGCCAGGATGTTCTCCTTCTACTCTCTAATCCCTCCAAATTCTGTACATCATTCAAAGAACACCCCAATTACTTGTTGTTTCCTCGTTCAGCCTTTCCAGCCAGCCTATACCCACTAATAAATAAGCTATAATATAGAAAGTCTTGGATTTGGATTTGGAGAACCAGAATTTTTTTATCCAATTCTTCTACTATCTACCTGTAATTTAATCATATCATCTCTCTGGGACTCGGTTTCCTCATCTGTGAAATTAGAGGGTTGGACTCAATATCTAAGCTTTCTTACAGCTCTAAATCCTATGATCACACCTCTTCCTCCCCACCATTTGAACTCATAGGACTTTATATTTTATATACTTATATTTAGAATTTTATATTAGCTACATATATTCTCTCCCTTGAACTCCGAGGGCAAAAATGAGTCCTTTTGTAATTTCCTCATGGCTTATATAATACAGTAGGCATTTAATAAATGCTTGCTGAATGAACAAATATGAATTAACCATGAGAGAATTTAATTCTCAGGATCATAGATCTGGAGTTTGAAGGGTCTTTAGATCTATCAGTTCCAAGCCTGTCATTTGAGAGATGAGAAAACTAAAGCCCAGAAAGTTGGAATGATTTTGCTCAAGGTCTCACAGGGAACATGGAATTTGAACTCGGGCCCTGTGGCTCCTCTGCTGCTCACATGACTGGAAGTACATATGTGACTGGGAAGAGAGAGGCTCTTTCTTCATACCCAAATAATTAACCTAGAAGGGAAGTATACGCTGGATGTTATGAGGAAACAGAACATCCAGGGATCACTTAAAGTTGTATGCCCTCAGACTTGAGGTTTCAATGTTCTTTTAAGCCATCCAGTTAGACCTTCTCATTTTACAAAGGACAAATGCAAACAGGAAGCCCTTTCAATTTCATTACCTCCTATTACCATTGATGATAACGATGTCACTTTGGTCTTTTAAGTGAAATTTGTTCTTCTTTTGCCTCGCTGATAGAATGATGCCTTATATTTCTTCCTCTAAAGAGGATGATATTTTACAGCTTTCTTCTTCATGATCTCATTTGACCCTCACAGCAAACATAGGGAAAAAAAGAGTTTCAGGAGATCACAGCTGTGAACCTTGAAGGACCCTCAGAAGTCATCTAGTCCAACCCCTTCATTGGAGACCTGGGGATGGTGAGTGACTTTCCCAAGATTACACATATTAAGCATCAGACTGGATTTGAATCCCAACCCTCTGCCTCCAAAAGTGGTATGCTTTCTACTATATCAACAAACAGGTAAGAAATTATTATCTATCTTTTAAGAAGTGGAAAACTGAAGTCCAGAGGGGATAAGTGATTTGAACAAAGTCCAACAGCTAATAATTGGCAAAACAAGAAAAGAATTCAGATCCTGGATTCTTCTTATTATTGCAAAGACAGGGAATATAGGAGCTTGGAGGAAGCTCAGAGGCTATGGCCTGACATGGCAAAAAGAACTCTGGTCTTAAGATCAGGAAAATGAGATCTTACTCCCTAGACTGCTGTGAACTAGCCATATGATTTTTTTTATTACCATTTACTTCCCTTGGCCTTGTTTTCCTTTTCTGTAAAAAGAGGAAGTTGGATTAAAGTCCATACCAGCTGGAATTTTCTCTGGCTCTATGAGCTAGTATCTTGTCCAAAGTAAGAAAAACAGTACCGCAAAAAGGTCAGATCACAAGAAGGCTCAGTCTATCACACTTGCCCAAGCCTCAGCATCCTTCCTGTGCCACTGTGGCCCGGAAATTTATTTGAAGCTGAAAGGGGAGGGGAAAAAAAGGATTCAATGTGAATATCACTGCAGAGAACAACAGAGCCTTTAATTTCCTGAACCTGGGTGTTCACCCAATCCCTCAGACGGTACTCTTTCTGACGGCTCAAGATTTTTAGAGGGTGAAATGTCTCTTGCTGGCTCCTTCCGGGTGTTATCAGACTGAGTTGTTATTGATGGTGGGGTGCTTTGAACAATGCAGTTCAAACCAGCAGAGGAAAATACACAGCCGCTGTCAAAAAATAAGCAAAAGAAAAATCAACGGCCCAAAGAGACATTCTCCTTTATAAAAACCCCAACGATTTTTTTGGTATTTTTAAAGAATACCCCAAATGGGGTGTTTTATATTGAAAAGGAAAAAAGTTTGGGAATTAAGTTATGTGAAATATATGTTACAGTAGAAAGAATGCTAGATTTAGAGTTATGAGAACCTGGATTCTAGGGCTAGCTCTACTTTTCACTCTTTGTTTGATTTTAGGTCATTTATTTTTCCTTATTGGTAAAGGGTATGGGGCTGTTTGGGGAGGACTTACACATCTGGTGTGTGGGCTTTCCCAGCCCATTTCAGGGTTCTGAACTCTTTCTGTTCCAAGAAGCTATAGTATATTCAGCAGCCACACCCTTGTAAAACTGTCTTGGCAGACCAGCTAACCCAGGTTGATAGGTGAGTTAGGAGAATGTGTACCCCAAGCATGTGAAGACTTCCTCCTGTGAAATGGGCTGATGAGAACAATTTGTTCCAAAGGCACAAAAGTGTCTGAAGCAGGTGCTGTGAACACTTAGAAGCTGATCAGACATAAAAAAAGCCAAGGTCATTCACTGTACCTTGGGCCATTCCAAGTCATCTGGACTTTTGTCTTGGCACTGGACTTTGACGTCTCTGGAAGGAAGAGAGAGACTGATAATTTTGCACAATTCTTCCTCAAATCCAATTCTCAGACAAGTCAAGACCACCCATCATCCACTGTGATCAAAAAATGAATTACATGCAATAATCCTTTGCAAAATGAAGGGCAGTGAATTGGATGACTTTAAGTTCTTTTCTGACTAATTTGCATTTTTAATGCAATTGCTTTTTTTTTTTCTTTTTGGAAAAACTATGGCTCTGTGAATTTATTGGTGGCCACAGGCTAATGAATAGAAGACAATTTAGCTCCACATTGCCAATATTTACTACTACTTTTCCTTTTCTCTCACAACTCCCTGCAGCTCTCTCCTCTGACCTGCTTATGACTCCTCCCTCCTAGATTTGTAGTGTAGCTTAGGTTCAATACAAAAATTAAATTGAAATAAAACTTGAAAGAAAGAGCCTCTTTCCTGTTCTGAAAGTGGGAGTAAGGAATTCTAAACTTTACCACTAATCTACTGGGTGGCTTTCAGTAAGTCATTGTGGGAGAGGAAAGGGCTTAGTTGAAAGCATATAAGGTATATGTTTGTAGCAGCATTGATTTAAAGCTAGAGGGGTCCCCAGAGAATAGCTAGTGCAAGGGTTCTTAACAAGAGATCCATGGATAGACTTTAGGGGTTCTATGAACATGAAGCAGGGGCAAATTCTAAAGCAAATTCCTACAATTATTCTAAAATGTTACTCTGGGAGAGGTTCATAGGTTTCATAAGACTATCAAAGGAGTCCATGGCACACAAAAAATGGCTAAGTATCCTCAATTTAGTGCAGCTATTCATTTTATGGATGAGGAAGCAGAGACTCAGAGAGATTAAAGTAACCTGTTCAAGGACACAGAGGGGATAAGTAGCAGAGTCAAGATTCAAGCTCAAATTTGAATGCAAATGCAGTGTTCTTCTCACTATACCACACTCACCTAGTGTCACCTTGGGCAAAGCACTTTCCCTATTTTGCCTTACTTTATTCATCTCTAAAAGGAGGGATTGAGTTGATAAGAAATCAGGGGGCCCTTCCGGCTCTAGAATGTATATGTTCCAATTTCTTCAGACTTCTGGGTCATAGTTGCCTACCCTGCAGAAGGAGATCTTAAAATCTGTTCCACCTTTAGCATATGATAGAATGAAATCCTCACCCTGTTCAATGACCACTTTGATTACTGATATCAAACCAGACCCAAAACATAGATGTGTATGTTTTCCAATGGTGTTTGACACTATCAAAGAGACTTTTTATTCCAGGCCCTACTACCTGTTGATGGTGAGTTCCCCCAGACACTTCTTTTTGTAAATATCTTGTGCTTGTTGTACCAAACTCTAGAACATTAGAGATCTTCCTCAACGATGCAATGATTATTCAAAGGAGTTGAGCCTAATGATCAATATGTGTAAAACTAAGGATTAAAAATATTTATTCTTCAGAATATAACATGCAATTCAATGGTCAATCCACAGAGAAAGTCTATTAGGATAGATAGATAGATAGATAGATAGATAGATAGATAGATAGATATAGATGATATAGATATAGATATGTAGATGAGGAAGCTTGGGGGATGAATTTGGACATTGTCTTCTGTGTAGTGGCCAAACTAGGATTTAAATGAAGATTATCTCACTTTTTTTCACCATACCACACTTGCTCAATGTACCACTCTCCTACTTTTGCTAATGATATTAATAGTGCTAAGACTCAAGTTAAGTCAATAAGTATTTATTAAGCACTTACTACCTGTCAGCTGTTGCACTAACTGCTGAAGGTACGATGAAAGGTAAAAACAAAAAAAAAAACCCAAACGAATGCACTCTCTTAAGAAGTTCACAGTTTAATAGGGGACATAACCATGTATAAACAATTTAGACAGGAAAAAACGGAGATAACCAATACGGGGGAGGCATTAGTACATACTAAGGGGGTTTAGGGAAAGTCTTTCAATAGAAAGAGTGATTTAGCTGGGATGTGAAGGAAGCCAGGAAGGCTAGGAGGTGGAGATGAGGAGGGAGAGAAATTCAGGCAAAGAAGACAGTCAGTAAAAATGCCCAGAGCTGAGATGGAGTGTCATTCAAGGAGCCAGTGTTACTGGATTGAATAGTAAGTGGGAAAGGAGGAATAAGGTATAAGAAGGCTAGAAAGAGAGGGAGGGGCCAGGTTATGAAGGGCTTTACATGCCAAAAGAATATTTTATGTTTAATTCCAAAGATGATAGGAAGGCACCAGAGTTTATTGACTAGGAGGGAGATGGGGGAAGGCAATATGGTGAGACCTGCCCTTTAGGAAGATCAATTTGACAACTGAGTGGAACCCTTAGAATTTCAGAGTTCTGTCAGACCATTATATCTGATCTCTGTCCAGAGTGCTGAAAACCTCTGTACCCTTTGATCTCAACCTCTATGGGTATAGGCCACTATTGTAGAATACATATGGGCAGCAGGTATTATGAAGATATCATGGAAGTAAAAGGGAAAGGTTCCAGCTTTGAAAATTAGGGTGGAGATGATGTTAGTGGAAGATATAAGGGGTAGCGGTATAAACTGAAGAGGCAATTGCAATTATACATCAAAGATGGTTTTAATTTTTACATGTATTTCAATTCATTTATACTGATTTAACCATATGCAACTATATATAAGCCTCAGGCTCTATAGGACCATAGTACTCCTTTTGGAAACATGATAAAAACAAAAAGGCAGGGGGTGGAGGAGGATAAAGTGGGAGACAAAGGGAAAAAAAAGGAAGGGTAATGAAATGAAGAGAGTCTCCTCCTAGGAGAAGAAAGCTAAAAGGGTAAGTCTTTTCACCTCATTTTGAATCTGACCTGATCAGGCATGCTATGACAAAATGCAGCCAGTTCAATCCCCTAAAGGCTATCCTGAAGCCATGTGAGTGACAGTTGTGGTTCAGAATCACTGCTCTCTAGGCTGCCTCTTTAGAGGAGCTGCAATGAGTTAGACTAAGCATTCTATGCATTGGTCTAACACTTCCACATTTGTATAAATGCAACTGAAATCAACATGTATTATCTTACTACTCAACCCTATACTTCTTCCTGTCTTCCCTGTCTGTTAACAGCATCACTACTCTCCTGTCTAAATTCAATATTTACCAAGTCCAGTAGATGCTAGTTCTAAGATATACCTTGCATCTATCTTTCCTTTTTCATTCCATGTTGCTACCATATTAGTTCAATTACTTCACTATTTTGATGATCTTAAGTGTTGACTCTACTTCCAGTCTGGGTATCTCTCTATCCCTTCTCTGAATTCATCATATACAACATTGGCATTGTACAATTTAGGAAAGAATTTTGGTTTTTGATTAGAAAAGGTAGTATTTTAATTCTGCCTCAAATGCTTAATTGATATGTTAATATGGGAAACTTTATTTTAGCATATTTCTATATGCATAGAATGAAGATAGTAATACCTACATTACCTAAGTTGGTTGAAAAGATCAAATGAACTAATATGTATAAAGTGTTATATACATATCAGCTATTTCTAATGAGTAGCCCTGATTCTTATCTGTTATGTTATTTTTCTCATTATATGGTCAGTGCCTATAACCGAAATATATATGAGGTGATTAAACTATGTCCAATGGAATTTTGAAATTTAATAACATCATAATTTTAGGGATTTCTTTTAAGTAACTCTTACTTCCTGTCAGTAATCGACTCATGGATCATACATTTCTCTGAAGGAAGCAACAGTATCCTGTTGATCTTTATATCCCATCTTTTTCCCACTGAAAATAATGCATTGAATTCATATAAATTCTTATGAAGCCTGATTTGTATTTCTAGTTAGTAGTTTTGGGGGAACTGTAGTCATAACAGCAGGTTAATGGGGTATAAATCTTTATAGAATGAAGGATTATTTTTATGCCCCTCAAATTATGCCATGTTAAAGATATGCTGACTTCTTTATCATGACTAGTGCTATTTCTAAGCAAAGGTGACCAAAGTATGATGATTAGAGCATAGAGGAAAGTACAGAAGATAAGACTAGAGAAAAAAATACATCTATATTGGGGAAAAGACAATAGGCATCATCAACAGCTTAAATTAAAATGGTGTATATTATGTGTAGTGAACAAAACAGAACATAGTCAATAAACCCAGCTAGCCAAATCAGATGATTTCTCAAGGAAAAGAATATATAATAAGGTTGAAAAAGTTGATTGGGCCAGATTGTGATGGGTATTTAATATTAGACTAAAGAATTTAGATTTTATTCTGCACACATCGGGTATTCATTGAACAATTTCATCCATCATTCTCAAATAACATGGAGCCACCATGCTTGGGTCTTTAACATTTTGAAGCATTTGAGGGATTACATAGGGCAAAGGTGTTATAAACACCCTCAAATTATCACCTTCTCCCATACAATCCTAAATTATTGACTTTGAACACTATCAGAATAATAAGGGAATTGGACTCGTTCTCTCTGTCCCACAATAAATGAGAAGTCAAAGATGGTGACAGGCATTGATGGATTTTTTTTTCAAAAACCTTTAACTATTTGTTTTGAAAACTGATAGAAAGCAATGGAAGTGTCTGAACAATGGCAGAGACAACTTTAAAAGAGGAAGACCAAAAAAAAAAAAAAAAAAAAAAAAAAGGAAAGACCGTGGAAATTACAGATGAATTGGTTTAACTTGGACTCCTGGGGAGATACTAAAGCTGATCAAGTCAACTGATTTTTCTACATCTAGAAAAAAAAATAAATCCAGCAGGAGAAGGTCCTTGGCCTTCTCCCAACCTCTCTTTGCATGAAGATATTTATTTCAATGTTCAATGTTTGGTGGATCTAATAATTCTAGAGGTGCCTTATTTTGCTGTACTAAAATTCAAGTTTCCAAAGATAAGAACACTGCCTTTTCTATTTTCTATCTTCTCAACCTGGGAAAGCAGAAAGGACAATAGAGGTGATCAAAGACAACTCCCTCATTTTAAACATGCAGAAACGGAGACCCAGAGAGGTTGTGATTTTCCCAATATCATACAGGCAGTAAGTGACAGAGACAGAATTCTAACCCCAGTTATCTGACTCCAAACTATCTCTACATCACATCACCTCTCTTTAAGGGGAATGCAAAAGCAAAGTACATGCCTTTGAATGGCAGCCTATTTTACTTACCTGTGTTTTTTGGAGCTTCAGAATTATTTAACCTACTCTCCCAAAACCGGATCTAGCCTCATTCTTCCCTTAATCTTACTTACTCAGAAGCAGTTAGGTGGTACAATTAATTGGCTATTGGGCCTGCCTGGAGTCTGGAAGACCTGAGGACAAATCCTGACTCAGACATGTACTAGCTATGTGACCCTGAACAAGTCATTTAACCTCTCCCTCAGTTTCCTCAACTATAAAATGGGGATAATAATAATATTATATGTAATATAATAATAATAATCCCCAAAGATTATTATGAGGATCAAATAAGAATATTTGTAAAGTACTTAGCTTTATGGTACATGGTACATAGGTACTTAATAAATACTTGT
>CM053585.1:152981690-153001658 GCA_028646515.1 Pseudochirops corinnae
CTTCCTTCCTTCCTTCCTCTCTTCAACCCTTACCTACTTCTTTCCTTTCTTTCTGCCTTCCTTCTTCCCTCCATCCCTCTATTCATCCCTTCCCTCCTTCCTTCCTTAACTCTCTCCTTCCTTCTCTTCTTTTTTCCTTACTTCCTTCAACCCTTATTCTCTTCTGTTACTTTCTCCCTTCTTATCTTTCTTTCTTCCTCCTTTACCTCCCTCCCTTCTTTCTTTTTCCCTTCCATCCTTCCCTCCCTTCTACCTTTCCTCTGTTCTTCCCTTTTCATTTCCTCCCTTTCTTCTTCTTTTCCTTCCTTCTTTTCCTCCTTTCCTCCTCCCTTCCTCCTTTCTCTCCCTCCTATATCTCCTGCCTTTCCTCCTCCTTCTGTCACTTCCTTCTTCCCTTTCTTTCTTCATCCCTTCATTCCTGCTCTCCCTCTCTCTCTTCTTTCCTTAATTCTTCCCTTCCTCCCTTTATTTCTTCATTCTTCCCTCCCCCCTTCCTTCTCTCCCTCTCACCAATCCTTTCTTCTCTTCCCCCTCTGTGTCAATCTTCCTTCCTTCCATCTTCTTATCTAGAAGCATCATTAAGTCAATCTTCCATGTCTCCAATATCAGTTTCCCGACTATTATTCTCACCCTGGAGTTCTTCATAGTAATACTTACATTTTTATAGTTCTCTACATATCATAAAATGCTTTCCTCACAACCACCCTGTGCAGTAGGCAATATAAATATTACTACTTTCATTTTATAGATAAGGAAACTCAAGTGGGAAAAAACAATTCATTTAGTTGGACCAGGGTATGGTCAGTCTGGGACTTCTGACTTCAAGACCAGGCTCTTTCTACTAGATAACACTGCCTCACTAATTATCTGCTTACAAAAGCAATCTTATTCTCTGGTTTCCTGGGTTTGTACAAGGTTGAACCACTCACATAGTCTAGGAGACTCACCCTTAACCCTTGACTCCTTGCCACCAGGGACCTGACTTCTATGTCATATTACCCAAAGTTGGTCAGCTCATGAAAATAACAGTAAATTATTTTGAATGGTAACAGTAAATTAATTTTAAAAAATGACTGTATGTGGTGCAGTACAAAGAGTACTAGATTTTGAGCCAATTTATGAGGTGTCTACTAATTGTCTTCCATATCCTAGGAGCTGAAAGATACAGGCAAAAAACCAAAATGACTAGCATTCCATTAGCCTTAAATAGAATGAACACTGACAAACACAAAACAGACAAAAGATGAATATAAAAGCCAAGTTTTCCCAAATACTGGAGGTTCAGAATAGGACTTACATAGTTCTGGGAACTTGAAATGATCATTGAAGGAAAACAAGAATTCTGAAGAAGTAGGGGTAAGGAAGGAATGGTGTTCAGGAAAGGGAAACTGCCCATGCAAAGGCACAGAATCTGGAATTAGAATGCTATGTACACAAAATAGCAAGTATTGCATCTGGGTCAGAATGTCAAGTATGTGAGGTCAAAAAATTTTAAGTTAATCTTAAAAAAAGAGTTTTGTGACAGATTATTAAAATCCAAAGAGCTTATATTTTAACTTATAGGAAACAAGGAGGGGAGGGAGGAAGACACTGGTGCTTCTGATGTGGCCAGGCCTATCCTTTAAGAACACTATGTGGAGAGTAAATTGGCAAGGGGAGAGGTGAATAGCTGGTTGTTATCCTTTGTTCTTAAAGAGGACCAAAATGACATCAATATGTTGGAGTGAAGTACAGTTTATCCAATTGTGGCAGATCAGATCAATACAAACTAGGAAGCTTCTACCACAGGTTGGGCATATAGTCCATATGAACATTGAAGTGGAGATGTCTCTAAATTTACATATCCTTTTAAGCTGCTTCAGTTCTGCTTTACTCATAGAGCATAACACCTTCTTTGATGTAGGCATGCCATGTTGGATGGTCTTTTGTCAGTGCCTACCATGTCATGCAATTGATTCCAAAGTTCTTTGGAGAGACCTTGAAAGTGTCTTTGTATTGATGCTTCTGCATGTGAGCACTTGTCTTATGTGAGTTCTCCATAAAATAGTCTTTTAAGCAAACGTTTATTTGACATTTGAACCATGTGGGCAGCCCATTGCAGTTGCTCTCTCTGCAGTAGAATTCAAATATTTGGCAGTTAAGCTAGAGAAAGGACCTCAGTGTCTGGTAGCTTATCTTGCCAGCTGATCTTTAGAATCTTCCTAAGACAATTCAAATGGAAGCGATTCAGTTTCCTCGCATGGTGCTGGTATACTGTCCAGGTTTCACAGGCATAGAGCAATGAGGTCAGCACATGGCTCTGTAGACCTTCAGTTTGATAGTCAGTCTAGTGCCTCTTCTCTCACACACTTTCCTTTGGAGCCTCCCAAATACTGAGCTAGCTCTGGCGATGCATGCACCAACCTCATTATTGTTGTGTACATCCCTGAAATGCAAGGTAAGTAAACTTACCCACAGTATTCAAAATTTCTCCCATTTGCAGTAACCAATTGTTCCATGTACAGATGGTGTGGTGCTGACTTGTGGAGAACCTCTATTTTCTTGGTGTTAATTGTTAGGCCAAAATTAGCACAAGCAGCAGAGAATCAATCTATATACTCTGTTGCATCTCAGCCTCAGAGGCTGCATTGAGTACACATCTGTGAACAAAAAAATCATGTACCAACTAACTCTCCCTTCACTTTAGAAAGCTATTGTAAAGTCCAAGGGTGAGGTAATAAGAGCCTGAGGTAGGATAGTGGTCATGTGAGTGGAAAAATGAAAGGACCTGGACTGGATGACCTCTTAAGTCCTTTTTAGCTCTAAATCTGTGCTTCTATGAATTTTTTTTTTCTTGAGACCAAATGGATTTAGTTCTTATCTCTCATTCATGAGCAATGTCTATAAAAGGCCAGACTTTTAATAAGAAAGTTGAACATCATAGAAGATATGACAGGAGACAGAAGGAACAACACCGGGCTGAAGCTTAGGGGCTTAGCTGAATGGATCTATGTTGGACTGGGGCAGCTGAGGCTATGCTGGGGCAGGGGGTAGATTTGATAGGGGCTAAATGTCAGATTTCCAGTGGAGCAATCACAAAGCTGAATAAGTTCAAATCAATTGAACAAACACTTATTAAGTGCCTCCTTATTAAAGGGGGTCAGGCAGAAGAGAATAATTCTGACCCTTTTAGAGGCTTAGAGCTAATGAATGAAACCACTCAGGAATGACCTTGAACATCGACAGTATTTTCAGTCACTACCTTGTATGAGAGGCCCTCTCCTCCCTTGGCCCATAAACTCACTTGGCCATACTACTGGAAATTCCGTCATTATGAAGCCATTCATTTGGGTTAATCTGTTGTCATCTTCAAAGCTTCTCTTTAAAATAAACACACCTATGACAGGTAGACATTATGCAATAATATATCAAGCTACTATAAGTGTATACTTATACATTTTACTGAAGTCAGATATATCTCTGAAAAGTCTTTCCTTCTCCAGGGTAAGAATTCCTAGTTCTGTCAACCAGTCCACACATAGCATGATATCAAGTCTCTTTATCTTCTGAGTCATTCTCAACTGGTGACCTTTGTGTCCTCCTCAACTTATCAGTGTCACTTCTAAAATGTGGCACCAAGAATTTAGCAAAACACTTGACATATGGTTTGGTCAGAGTAGACTAAAGAATCATTCTCATTTCTCTCTTCCTGGAGACCACATTTCTCTGATTAGGTTTTTTGTTTGTTTGTTTGTTTCTGGTTTTTGCCAATATATCACACTGTTAGTTCATATTGAGCTTGAAATCAACTAAAATCCCCAGATCTTTTATAAATAGATACATATACTTATAAAATATAACTGTACAAACAAAATTTATGCAGCTGAAATTAGAAAGCAAGCAAGTAATTGGGAAAAGAGTTTGTTTTCTTTTTCTTCTAAAAGTCTCATTTCCAAGATATATAGGGAATTGATTCATATTTATAAGAATAAGAACCATTCATTCTCTAACTGATAAGTGTCATAAGATATGAACAGGTAGTTTTCTGTGGGAGAAATATGAGTTATCATAAATCATGTAAAAAATCCCAACTCACTAACAATTAAAGAAATGCAAATTAAAGCAACTCTGAGATTCCACCTCATACCCACCAGATTGATGAACTTGACAAGAAAAAGAAAATGACAAATGTTGAAGGGGCTTCAGGAAATTATTGGTGGAAATGTTCACTGATATAACCATTTCAGAAAACATTTAGGAACCATGTCTCCAAAGTTATTAAACTTTGCATACTCTTTTATTCAATGATACCACTGCTTCTAGATCTATACTGCAAAGAGATCAAAGAAAGGGAAAAACAGGTGCAAAAATATTTATAGCAGCTCCTTTGTGGTGGCAAAGTATGAGAAACTAAATGATATACATCAATTGGAGAATGGCCGGATAAATTATAGCATATGAATGTAACAGAATAATGTTATGCTATAAAATTAATGAAGGGGAAGGTTTGAGAGAAAGCTGGGGTATCATATGAACTGATATAGAGTAAAGTGAACAGAACTAGGAGAAAAAATAATTATTTATAACATTATAAAGACAAAATCACTGAAATACTTAAGAATTCTGATCAAGTCAAGAACCAACTAAAATTCTGGAGGACTAGTGATGAAGCAAGAACTGATGAAGCATCTTTATCTCCTGTCAGAGAGTTGACAAACTCAGAGAAAAGCCTGGGACATATATAGTTTTGGACATAGCTAATATGGAATTTTTTTCATGTAATTCCATGTATTTGTTACAATATTTTTGCTTTTGCTTTTAATGAAGGAATGGGGTAGTTGGGAGATAAATAGATTTTAGATGATTAAATTTTAAATTAATTTTTAAAGAAACAGACTGATATCTAGTCACATAATCCCTTTTGCACTTGCAAAAATCACTTTTGAACCGAAGTGAAAGGATAAATTTATACCTACTGAATTTCATTATATTTTGCTCTGAATCAGTAACCAAGCTATTCCTCCTATATTTGTTTTAATTGTAAATTTGATAAATAGGTCAACTATGCTTTTGTTTATATTGTTGATTAAAATCTTAAATAGCAAAGAGCTAATCAGAAACCCTCTTCCAATATGACATCAAGACATTAATGTCTATGTATTGCCATTTAAGAAGTTCAGATCCAACTAACTTGACTGGCATCACAGTCATGTCTTTCCCTACTTTTCTTTAAGAATTCATGATGTCAAATCTTCAGCTAAAATCTAGCTAAATTATATCCATATCACTTCATTGGTCAAAAAGTCTATTAACCCTTTCAAGAATGAAATGAAATTAGTCTTCAACAATCTATTTTTAACAAAGGCATTCTGGCACTTTGTGATCACTCTTTCTCTGTATAGTAGTACATTAGCTATTCTTTTAATAGCGTGTTCTGGAATTATATTGAGACTCAAAGTAATTTTACAAGGATTTGGTGTAGAGACTTGTATTTTGATGAAGTCCCTCCAAGAGTTGTTATTTTCCTCTTTTGTCATCATTGCCAATCTGACAGGTATAAGGTGGAATTTCAAAGTTGCCTTAATTTTCATTTCTCTAAATATTAAGGATTTGGGAAAAATCAATATAACTATTGATAGCTTTTATTCCTTCTCTTAAAAATTACCTTCCTATTAGTCTTATGAATTTGAATCCATTCTTTATATATCTTGGATACGAGTCTTTTATCAGAGAAATATATTGAAAAGTTTTTTTTTTCATTTTTATGTCATCTTCTAATTTCAACCACATTACATTTGTAGGTGAAGAGGAGGAGGAGGAGGAGGAGGTGGAGGGAAGGAGGAGGAAGAGAAGGAGGAAAAGGATGAGGAGGAGGAAGAGGAGCAGGAGGAAGAGAAGGAAGAGATGATGATGATGATGATGATGATGATGATAATGGTGATGATGATTAAAGAAAAATTTTCAGTTTTATATAATCAAAATTGTCCATTTTATTTTCTGTGATCTTCTCTACTGTTTGTTTAATTTTGGACTCATCACTGACTCATACATCTGAAAGGTAAATCTAAATTGCTTATTATATCACTTTTCACATTTAAGTCATCTATCATTTAAGTTTATCTTGGTATATAGGATCTGTTATTTCTACATAGAGTGAAGTCTCCACCAATGCCTGTTATAACCTATCTATGACTAGTAAATAAGTCCTAGGAAGATGACTAAAGCAAATATAGATTAAGGGCTCAGTTTGTTGCCCCAAATCTAGTTAAGTATCAGATCTGGGATTCAGATACTGGTTTTCTGGATTCTAAGGCTAGTAATCAGTTGACCAGAGGATACTTCCTCTGTTCTCCTAAAAACATAGTTTTAAAAACTCTTGTTTCCTTTAGTATTCTTCAAGGGGCAGCTTGGTATAGTACAATGGTTCTCAATATTTTGGCTCTCAGATCCATTTTATACTCTTAAAAATGATTGAAATTTCCCCAAAAGAGCTTTTGTTTTAAGTATTGATACTGTATTAGAAATTAAAATATCCAGTTATCATTATAAAAATAGTTTTGACCTCATGGACCCCTTAAAAGTAGATTGGAATCCTTAGAAAACATTGTGAAGATCACTGGCTATCTTCAGAGTAAGAAATACATGGGTTCTAGTCCAACCTCTTATGGGTACTCTGTATCTTTGGCAAATCACCTATTTTCTCAGTTCTCTAGGCGGGTCTTTAATACTGTAAGTATGTATTTGTATTTGTAGAGAAATTTCCTCACCCAGAAATTCCCTATATGAATGAAATCACAGACTTAAATTCTATTCCTGAGTTTTCCTCACTAGCCATAGATCCTTCTCCAATTTAGCACTTGACACAGTTCTTATAGGATAATAGTATGCTATTGTATCTGCCCTCCATTACTTACTTTTAGTTCCATCTTCTGAATGTATCTTTTTCATTGTCTAATTTGGTCCATGCATCCACATTGGTCTCTTTAGACATTTCTATTTTTTAAAAAATTTTTCCATAATGTTATTCTTTAGATCATCTATCCTTCTGGGACTAACTTCTATTGTAGAATTTTAGTCAATGAGATCTTCCCTGTCCTGTCTCAAAAGCCAGTGAAATATTCTCTACCCAAATCTAAGATGTGCTCAAGACCACTATTGGCTAGACTCCCCTCTATCAAAAAATTCTAAGAAGGAAGTAATCACCTCCACCTCCTTCAAGCTTTCTATAATTTCCACCTCAGCAACCAGCTCTTCTATTTTAGTGAAAATGAGTTCCAGGAGAGAAGTTCACCTTTTTGGATCCTAGAGGGAGCTGCAGAGCCTAATCTGAAAATATAAACCAGAGTATAAATAAATGCCTTAGGAACTGAGTAAAAGTAGGGAGTCCAAATGTTGAGTGAGTTTACAAGGAAATGAGACAGAACGATAGTTGTGTTCATAATGACACTTTTTGACCCATTTGCTCTTCTCTCCTAGAATCAGAGTACCTGAATTGGAATGGACCTGAGAAGCCATCCAACGTAAGCTATAATGAAGCAAGACTCAATTGTCAGTCAGTGCTCATAAAGCCTTTTATTGAAAATGTCCAGTGAAGAACCTTGCTTCTCCCGACTCCCAGAGGTGAGGGAGAGGAGAGAAGAGGGGTGTCCTATTCTACTTTTAAGTTGACCTAATTATTAGGAAACTTTTCTTCGTTATTAAATCTAAATCTGCCTCTCTGCAATCCCTTCCCACTGAGCCTTGCTCTTCCATTGAAAGGCAAAGAAAAAAAGCCTAACCATCCTTCTCCATGAAAGCCATTCATTTACTTGAAGACACCAAGTCTGCCTTAGATTTCTTTTCCAAGTTACTCATCTTCCAAGTTACTCCTTTAGTTTATCCAGTCCCCTCACCACTCTGATCACTTTCCTCTAGAAGTTCTGTAATTTTCACTGTCAATTAAATTTGGCAGGTGCACAGGATTGAATACAGTACTCCCAGATGTCCACAGACCACACTGAGAGAACTGCTGGTATAATAGATAGAACAACATCCTCAGATTAAGAAATACCTGAGTTCCAGCCCTGCTTCTGACATGTACTAGCTATATGTGACAGTCCCAGGACACAGGAAATAGGGCTGTGGGTATTTTTTATTTGTTTGTTTACTTTTAAATTGCCCCCAGGGGGAAGGTCCTGGTTTTCCAGAACACATTGTTCCTATCTTTTCAATTGTTCTGTCATTTTCAGGGGGAAAATATACACTTTAGCTTGTAATACTAGGGTCCTCAAGTCTTCAATGGGTTATGTACATCATAGAAGTAGCAAAAATATATCCTCCTTTTCTCTTCTCTGTTTAAGTGGACATTGTTGAAGCCCCAAAAGCCTTTGAAAAAAGATTTGGAATGAAGCTCTAAATAGTGGGCTCTCAAGTACTGTAGTAAATTGTCAAAGTGAGAAGTTGTTTCTTTTTTTTTGGTAGGTACCATTGAAATCATAACGTAAGATTATTCCTACATTTGGATTTCAAACAAAAACTGACTCCTAAATGGAAAAAAAAAGCTAATTAATGCCCACATAGGGTCAGCCCAGCCTCAATGTATCTGTTTCTTTGTTTTTAATATTTGTTTTCAATGCTTTAGATAATGGAATGAAAATGTGATTCACAAATTTAACTGTGGTGCAATTTCGTTAGACAGGATTAGAACTCAAAGTAAATGATATAAAGTTAGGTATTGTGAGATTCAAATGAGATAATAAATGTAAAGCATTTTATAAACCTTAAAAGTGCTCAAGTAAATGCTTATTATTATTATTATTATTATCATTATCATTAGTTTGCCTCCAGTCACCAGGTCTGCCTTGTGTGGACTTCAATTCTCTGAGCCTTCTACTGTTCTCCTACTGAACTCAAGCAACATATACCAAGGTCTGTGGGGCATAAAGGGGAACCAGGCACCCATAATTTTGAATTTAAGTTATATGATTAACTCTTTTGTTGTGTAGAAATAAAGAAAACAGGCCCAGATTTATAATGATTACTGATTTCTGAGGTGTCAGTGATTACCTTGAAAATTTCACAATCAACTCTCAAAACCTGATTAGAGTTGACTCCAGTACAACCCTGAGTAGGACTGACAAAATTGAACAAGGCTCAACAGGAACATGGACATGGTCAACGCCTTAAGGACAAAACGCAATCGCAAATGGATAAGAAAAGGAAGTCAAATGTCTACTCCACAAAAATGTGAAGCTCAGAGTTCTTGAGATGACAGAAATAGTGTTTTTATTTAAGGTCTTTTGGGGGTCTTTGCTGCAATGGAAGGAAATTCACAGAAGATCCAGGCAAGCCAGTTAATGCTGAAAGCAATAGGCCTTTTAATCTGGTGTATCTATAACTGGGGTTCTTTAACCCGGGACCACAGACTTGGGAGTCCATGGAGAGATTTCAGGAGGTCTGTGAACTTGTCTGAGAAAAACTCAACTTCTTTTAAAAATCCTGTGATTTTATTTAAAAATCATTATTTTGAGAAGGGGTCCATCCATAGGCCTCATAGAACAGCCCATGATATAACATAAAAACCTTAAGGCAGCAGTTCTCAACCTTTGGGTCGCTACTCCTTTGGAGTCAAACAACCCTTTCACAGAGGTCACAGGGGTTGCCTAAGACCATCAGAAAGCACATATTTCCGATGGTCTTAGGAACCTCCTCTATCTGTCTCCAGGGGGGTCTGCCCACTTGCAGACACACCTATTAAAGGATCATGGCATTAGAAAGATTGAGAACCACTGCCTTAAGGGATGGACATGTGATTTAACTGGAGATACCTAAGGGAGCACAAAGGGGTATGAATTAGTAAAAAGAGAAGGGTTCCGGGGTAGAGTCTATCTCCATCTAATTGTGGAACCAGTCAATACCTCCAAACTAGGAAATCCTGCCATGCCCTACATTGAAACCAAAACTGATGCCTCTACAACAAAGGCATCCTGCTGACCTTCCACACTGGGGCCAAGACCAGCATATCCTAAGTAGGACACAAAAGGGCATGGAAGTGATACAAGTGGGGACATGACCAGAAAATCTTTTGCATGAACAGTTTCATTCCTTGTAAAGAGGAGGGCCTCTGCAATGGTCTTGTCAGAACATTCCCCCAGAACCTAGCAAATCTTTACACTAAGTTATCATTAATTCTATTGCTGTGATTTCTGGGTTCATCTTCATTTCATATGTCATGGAAACTCAGAGAAGTAGAAAAGAACTAGGTATGGTATAAGGAGATAGGCAGCTAGGTGGTACAAGAGAGAGAGTGCCAGGCCCAGAATCAGGGAGACCTGAATTAAAATCTGACACTAGCTGTGTGACCCAAGACAGGTCATTTAACCTCTCTCTGCCCTAATTTCCCCAATTATGAAATAGGGATAATAATATCATCTACTTCCCAGGGTTCTTTTGAAGATCAAATGATATCATAATTTTAAAGTGTAATCATTATAAATGATTACCACCACCAGCAGCACCATCACTACCACTACTACCACCACCACCACTACCACTACTACTACTACTACTACCATTACTACTACTACTACAGGCCACATATGACTAAGAAAATCTTATTAATTTCCCATATCTAATGGCTTAAACAATAGGGTGGAAGGAGGGAAACCAATTTACTAGAAAACTGAAAGTTCCCAGATTGTAAGTTTCCAGGCATAGATACTTCCAGATATGGCACAAGTATGCTACAGAAAAGTGGCCAGCCAGTAAGAAAGCGTTAGCAATAAGGAGAGGGAGACATGGCTAGGGCATAGACAGCTGTTTCAGCACTTAGCACAATGCCCATATAAGGTACTTAATATATGCTTGTTTACTTGACTTGGTCAGGAGAGAAAGATCAAACATATCTTCCCCACACCCTTCTGACTAAAATTTTATTGAAGAATTTGTTGAGAGGGATGTGAAACACTCAAGCTAAGAGAGCAAAGATAGAAACTGATTTTCAAGCCAGGTTGCAAAAAGATGAGTGGAACAATAAAGTTCAGGCAGCAATGGAAAAACTGGGACAAGAAACTCAAAGTTAAGAAACTAAGACACTGTCATCAATTCATGAAATGTGGTCACAAAGAAGTGGGGGGTGGGGTACAGTACTGAGACAAGGATTTCCTATCTGGTCTTCTTTTTAATGGAGCAGTGGCAAACCAAATATATTTATCTCTGTGTTTTAAAGGAGGCACACCTCCTAAGACTGAGGAACAGTACAATTACAAAAAATGTTTTTGTGGATTTGGGATTTTCATAGGCGGGGTGGCTTGGGGGAGGTGAGTATGTATCTACTAAATTTCAGATTGGCAGGAAAATGATTTGGAAAAGCTAAGAAATAATCCCTACATTAATGTTGGAATTGATCAAGTGGTCATGTGAGTACTACATAGAGTTTTGATTTATGGGAATATCATGGAATAATTGGAGAAGAGCAGAAATTTATTAATGTATTGGGAAATAGATTCAGAACACTGGTGCTTAAAAGGACTTTAGGGATCACTAAGTTCAAGTCCCTCATTTTCAGGGGAGGTAGCTGAGGTCATAAAAATATAGCAAAACATTACCTGTGTGAAAAGACTAAAGGGTTTGCTTTTATTTAGTCTACAGAGAGGAAAGTTGGGAGGTGGGAATAGATACTACTTAATAGATGTCTTCAAGTACATGGAATAATGATAATGAACTAAGCAAATGTTTTCAATTAAGAACAGAAGAATTTAGTTTAAATTGGAACAAGAGATGTTTAGGTTGGATACATAGGAAACTTCAAATTAGCAGAGATATGACCTGGAAAAGCTCTGAAAAAAACATGCTAATGCTATTTTTCTCGGTCAAATACTTATTTGAGTATCATGTATAATTTCCGTTTAGAACATTTTGATCCTGAAACCTCAGGACCTGGATTTTGAGATGGGAAGACCAAGTAAAATGATCTTTAAGACAGAAAGATAACCATCTCTCACCTCATTCAGTTTCACTGTTGCCTAAATGCAAAAGGATGATCTTTTAAACTCTTCCTCTTTCAACTTTATAGCTTTAGAATTAATAAGATGTCTAGATGATTGGGTCACTAGATGAGAAAACATGGGTTCTAGTCCAGGCCTAACTCTCAACTTGCTGCGTGATCTTGAGTATGTTCCTTTCCTTCTCTGGATCTCAGTTTCCTCAATCATAAAATGAGAGTTTTGGACTAAATGATCTGAAAACCTACTTCTAATCCTAAAATTTTTTGTTTCTATGACTAATTAGTTAATACAAACTTTAATCTTATACTTTATTTTGTTAAAAAAATAAACTTTTTGCCAGAAGATTATTAATAAAGATGAGAAAAAAAAAGTTATGTTTCATTTCATTTCCCTCAATTGAATTATAAGTTCCTTTCCAGCTCTGAAATTCTTTGATTCCAAAACCAAAGTTCAGTATGAACATATTTGGCCTCCTCCAGAACAGGAGATAGATTTAACTTGAGAAAAAGTACGTCATCAATGTGCCTGGCATGAAGGATTTCCCACCAAGATTCAAGACTCCTAATTAGGAGGCTATTGCAGTAGTCTAGGCAATTGATGCACATTGTCATGCCAGATCTGTGAGCAACAGGATTGCTTCTAAGTCTGAGAGATCCTAACACAAGTGTGAATTGTCATTATCAGAAGCCAAAACAGGCAGAGGGTCATGTTGGAATCCAGGTGAGCAAGAGGAAGATTAAGGAACACACAACTACTAGAAGCCAGTAGTAAGGCAGTGGTATAAAAATGCAAGTAGGCAAAGATACAGGCTCAGGAGCAAGCAGGTAGCTGAGTTCAAAGAAGCAAAAATTGTGAAACCTAGAAAGATAAATAAACCAGATCAAAGTGCCAACCATCAGAACATTAGTAGGACCTTAGAGTTTCAGAGATAAAAGGAATCTTAGAGATCATCTAGTCCAGTGGTATCAAAAGTAAATAGAAATAGGGCTGTTAAACCACACATAAGGATCCCTGCAGGCAGCACATTGAAAACCATATATTAGCATTATCTATGTTCTATTTTACTTTTATTTTGAAAACATTTCCCACTTACATTTTAATCTGGTTCTGGAAGCATGGGAGTATTGCAGCAGGTAAGTAATCCAGGCCTAGAGAGTAGGATTGAATTACAAAGGATATGTGTGTCAGGACAACGCTTCAAACCCAAGTCTTCTGACTATAAATCTAGAGCTCTTTCCACTATATGTATGACACCTGCTTCAGTCAAGGAGCTCATACCAAAATAGAAATTAATTCTAGGTCATGGGTAAGCCTGAGCCTTCTAGTGTAAGTATTGAACTGTCTACACCTGCCAAAGGATTGGGTAAGAGAAGAGATTACCAGTCAAGGAGTTTTCCAGTGTTATAATGACTTCCTTGACATAGTTGCCCTTTTTATTTACATGGGAACTAGACCTGGAAAGAATTTAGGTGACCAACAGTCACCCTCATTGCACAGAAGAGAAAATTCAGTCCTAAAGCCTTAAAATGACTTGCCCAATTTACAAACAGCTAGTAAGTGGCAAAAGTGAGATTTGAACCCATATCTTCTGGCTTGAAATCTAATGGCATATTTACATAAATATGAGCCCCAGTAAACTGACCTACTATTTCTATTGCCAAAAGCATTGTTAAATGACCCTTGAGTTATCTCAGTAGGACTGACAAACTTTGGGGACTGTGTTAAGAAAATCTCATTTACATCATCTAAGCAAGTGCATTCCTTGCTGCAGGAGATGAAAGTTAGCCTGTCCTTATTATACTCCCCACTGCTCAGGCAGCAGACAGACCAGGCACTCACTCTTATCACAAAGAGAAAGAGCTAAATCAGCACACTCACTCCCCCTTTTGCCCCGTGATTCTTTGACTGCATAATTGAAACTGAGGGAACAAAAATTCACCACCAAAGCAAGTGGCACAGATGTTTTCATCACAGGTACCTCCAATAACTCAAAAGGGTCCTAACTGTGTATCGCCTGTGAATATATTTCATGCCTCACTCACTGAGAATTAGCATGGAGAGTCATCACTGTGAACGCAGGGCGCTGGATGAATTTCAATCTACCACAGAAACCAGCCACTTATGCCGTTTGATGTCAGCGCCAGTCACATCACTGAAGACATCTTCTGCAAGACTAGCAAAAGGCTCGGTGTCATTTTTGACATCGCTGCTTGTCCCTTTTCACTACTCAACTGACAGCATTCACAGCTCCCCACATGACACCCACCACCACTCCCAGCCCCAATCCCTACCCTCACGCCTTGCCTGTTGCTCAGTGTCTAACAGGCCCAGGTGCCTCAGCCTTGATCTCTCAGGCTTCCCAAGGGAAGGATGTCAGATCAGCTCTGTTTCTTCTGAAGCAGCTCCCCTGGACCATCTGAGGACTCTGCCAGCTATATCACATGGAGAGAGAAGCACAGCTTCACAGCAACTCAAAGAGAATAGGAATGCCATAAGAGAAGTATTAACCTATTGACTGGTACCTGTCTTGACTCCCAAGGACACGCAAGGAATCCAGCTTGGGGTACAAACATCAAATTATATCAGTGGGGGCCAGGGGTAGGAGGGTTTCATCATTGACATGTCCAGGGCCTCATACACTCTGGGTGCAGTGTTTCTGGAAAATATGGCAACTCAAAAGGAGGAGTTCAGCAGGGACCCCTTAACAGAAGCTAGTTAAGAAATAGAGTCAGAGGTTCATAGGTTTATATCTGCAAGGGACCACAGAGGTCCTCAGATCTAGTGTAACCCTTATTTTATAGTTCAGGAAATCAAGAGAAAAGAAGGTTAAGTAATGTGTCCAAGGTCACGCAGATAGTAAGTAGAAAAATTCAAGCTCAGGTAATCTGACTTCAAATCCAGAATTCTTTCTACTGCACTACTCCTATCCATGGAAAACCAAAAGTATGAAGGTGGTTTCTAGAAGCTAACTTCATAGAAAATCAAGCTACATCTGAAAGTTCAGGCCAATGTCTTAACCTATTATTCCTGGAAATTTACATCATCTAAACTACATTTCTGTACTGCTTCATGTTTATAAAGTCCTTTACTGACTGAAACCCATGAGGCAAGTAGTATAATTATTAATATCTCCATTTCTATTAGGGGGCTCGTGGTCTTCGGTTATTCTTTCATTTAAGTCATGTCTGACTTTGTGACCCCATTTGGGTTAGTTTTTTTTTTTTTTTTTTAGAAAGTTATTGGAGTAATTTGCTATTTTCTTCTCCATCTCATTTTACAGATGAGGAACTCAGGCAAACAGAGTTAAGTGGCTTACCCAGGGTCACACAGCTAGTAAGATCTGAGATCAGATTTGAACTCAGGAAGATGAGTTTTTCTGATTTCAGGCCTGACACTCTACCACTGTGCTACCTAGCTGTCCTGAAGGTGGTCTAGACCTATGATTTCATTAATATAGAACATTACCAATGTAGAAATTCACTCTACCAGGTGCAAATTGACAACTTTTCTATAATTTATAGAAACTGATGGAGAGAATTGTTAGGTGGCATGCCTATATTCACACAGCTACGCTGCCTTACAGGATTTGAATCTAGGTCTTCCTGATTCTAAAGGCAATCATATCCATTATGACATATTAGCTCTTGCAGGTAGAAATACAGAGGCTTAGAGAGAATATTTCCTTACTCATGATCACGTAGTCCAGAAAAGTCAACAACCAAATTGAAACCCATGTCCCTACTGAGACCAAGTCCAGGTCTTTTGGGTTTATATTATCTCTAGATAATGGAATGTCATTATGAATAGAAAAGAACAAATACTAGGCATGGCATTTTAAAGGTGAAATGGATGTTAGAGATTGTATAAGACGATCGCTTCATTTTAAAGATGAGAAACTGAGGTTCAGAGAGGGAACATTACTTGCTTTAGATCACAGAAATTGCACTTAGCAGAGCTCTCTTCTGATGACGAATTCAATGTTCATATCCTTCTATCAATAAGTACAATTTACTATGCATTGTGACACTAGTTCAATCTATCTCACCAAACTATTGTTGTTGGTATTATTTTTCCCCCTTACAGTAGACCTAACTAGTCTCACTTGGGGAAGCGAATGAAGTCCATTTGGAATGGGGGAGCTGACTTCAGAGAAATCCAAATGTCTCTGGAAAAAAAGGAAGGAAAACAGAAGATAACTGGAGATCTGCACCAGGGAGATATGGGGTGAGGATGTAGAGTGAAACAATCAGGTTTCTGCTTTGAGATGGGCTTCTATTTGCTTCTTATTCCATTAGGACTTGGCAGAAACGTGTCAACTGCCAATTAAAGGCAGCAGAACAGACTGTGTCATCCAGTCAGGAGAAAAGGCTGAAAGTCCTTCCCACCTAGATTAAGCTTCCCTCGGGAGTCTCAAGCAATTCAAACCCCAATACAGCTAATAGGCATGACAAATAGGCTGTTTGTACAATAATGGGCCACCAGACCTACCAAAAACAAAATGATGAACAAAGGATCTCACTTCAGGAAAGTATGGTGGGCAAGGAGGACTTTGCAGTTACTGTCAGGGAATGCACTGCTTTGTTTGTGTTTCAACAGGTGCCAGGTAACATCTTTATATAGACAAAATTTAGTGTTTCTCCTAGAGGAGATGAAAGGACTCTAGCCTCCAAATTATCACGGATAATTATGTGTTCATTAAAAAAAATGGAAGAAATGCTTGAAGGGGAGAATAGTGTGTAGCACAATGTCAGATACAATAGGTGCTAAATAATTGTTTGTTGAAGTAAAACAAAGAATGATAAGGATATGAAGATGCATAGGTGAAATTCAAACCTGTAGGAGGAAATTGGAAGGTAAAAGAATATTTCACACAGAGAAAAAAGAAAAGGAAGGGAAGAAGAAAGAACTCTAGATCTTTGGAGCTCAAAAAAATCACACAGATTATACAAATTGTATTAAGGTGTACTTTACATGCGTGATTTAATATTTTCAACAGCCTGTGAGATAGGTGCCATTATCCATCCCTATTTTTCAGATAAGAAAACAGTCTAATAAGCATGAAATTACTTGTTTGAGGAGGGATTCAAACCCAAGTCTTACTACCTTGTAAGACCAGCTTCTTATCCCTTATGCCACCAATGCCTCTTTTAGCATACATGACAAGAGCAGAGAAAGGGTAGAATGAAGAACAAGGGGAACCACTATTCTGACCCATCCAACAAGGAAGGAAGGGGCTGCTGAAGTTGAAGGGAAGGTAACCGTACATGCAGTGATCACTCTGCTTTGGAGTTCATGATAAAAGAAAATCTGGAATTGTCTGTCATGCACCCTAGAGTGCACAAGTCTGACCCTAGAGTGGATTTCAAATAGTTCAGAGATGAATAGAGAGGACCAAAAGGTCTAATACTCTCTGGGGAAAGTTTGACCAAGAAGTAGGTAGACAAGTAGGTAAGGAGACTAGCTAAACTCTGATACAAAAGCAAGGAAACAAGATTGTTTCTACTTTTGATGACCTTACATTCTAATAGGAGGAAATAAAAGGAATAAAAGGACACTCAAAGTGGGGGGAGGGACACAGCTAGGTAGTTTGTGTAGAGGTGGAGGAGACAGGGACACACTAATCAGGGTAGAGTCTTCCCCAAGGAAATCCAAAAGGGACAGGAAGTTTACAAGGCTAAAATACTGATGAAACAAACAGAAAATAATTTAATGTAGAAGAAAAGGTGTCAAAGACGACAGAGACCTATGTGGTTGTACAGGGAAATTATAGAACAATTCAGATTTTTTAAAGATATGCAATAATGGACATTTAAATTTATAAGCTACATATACATATATGTATATATAACAGGAATATTATATATTTACATATCATATGATATATAAATTATAATATATTACATATAAAATAGTTAGAAAAACATAATATATATGAGTGTGTGTATGTATATCATATAGGGGGAACTAAGTGGTGCTGTGAATCTGTCCTTAAACACTTACTAGCAGTGTGACCCTGAACCAGACTTTATTTACCTCGGTTTCCTCAACTGTAAAATGATCTGGAGAAAGAAATGGCAAACCACTCCAGCTTGTTTTTGCAGAGAAAACTCAAAATACAGTCATGAAGAGTAGGACACAACTGAAACAACTAATACATAGGTGTGTGTATGTATGTGTATATATATAATATATATGAATATGTGGATATATCCTGTGAGATAAGTGCTACCAGTATTATGGTCCCCTTTCCCCTTTTACAGATGACTAAACTGAGGCCCAGAGACATTAATCAATTTATCTATGATCTCACAACTAGTAAGTGTCAGATACAGAATTTTAACCCAGTTCAGGAATTCTGGATTCTAATAACAGCACAGTACTCACTCTACCATGGAGCTTCCAATGAATAGAAGATGGAAGCCTATTGCAGATAATTGAGGATGGACACAAAAGAGTAACATGGTCCCATAACAATATTATCAGGAATGATAACACCAAAATGAGTTGAGGTAGGTGATGAATACCAAGGAAAACAAGAGGTGACACCTTTGATATAACCAGCATAAGAGAAAGATCAAAGAAGCTGAGTAGATGGGATAATAATAACTGATGAGAGTGACAAGGCAGAAGTACTCAACTCTTCTTTGCTTCTGAAAACTGTATTCCTTTATGCATATCAAATTCAAAAGTCAAAAGCAATTTATTATTTTATGTCCTGTACCCTCCCCACCCTCATTTTCTTAACTTCCCTATTTCTGTCAAGGGTGCCACTATCTTTCCAATCATCCAGGTTTGCCACCTTAGAGTTAAAGCTCCTAACTCCATCACCCCCACATGGAATCAGTTGCTAAGTCTAATCAATTCCACTACCATACCTGTCTCCCTTTCATCTTCTTCTCTACACTCACATGGTTACCACACTAATCAGGCCTTCATCCTCTCTTGCCTGGATTATTTCCATAACTGTCTCAGTAGTTTCTTTACCTCAAATCTCTCCCACCTCGAATCTATCCTACACACAGCCACCAATGCAATATTCCTGAAGCGCAGGTCAGACCATATTTCAGCTCAATAAACTAACCAGTAGGCTTTCTGTTACCACCAATATCAAATGCAAACTCCTCTAATTGTTAACAGCATTTCACAGTCTGACTCCAGTCTATCTTCCTAGACTTTACAGTCTCTTTCATACATTCTACGTGCAGTCAAATAGGCTCCTTCTCATATAGTTTGGAGCATGGATAGAAGGAGCCAAAGGTCTAATAATCTGTGGGAAAGCTTGACCACGAAGTAGGTAGTCAGGTAGCTAAGTAGATTGGCTAAACTCTGATACAAAAACAAGGAAACATACGACACTCCTCTCCTGTCTCCATGCCTTTGCCAGCCTATCCTCCATGACTGAGATACAATTTTTAATTTCTCACCACCTCAACCTCTTCAATCTCTAATTTCCTTCAAAGTTCAGTTCAAATACCATCTTCTCCTGTATGAGAATTTTTTTGACCCTCCCAATTATTGGTTTTTCTCTTCACCTCTGCTCCATCCCCCAATCAAATTACTTTGTATTTCCTTTGTGTATCTTTAAAATATTCTCCATTAAAGTAAATCACCAATATTGCAAAGAAAGAAAGAAAAATTAAACAGTTGCTGGCCTTGAGCATCTTACATTCTACTGAGGAAAGTAGTATGTACCTTGTGATTTCAGGACAGAGGAAGGCTGTCACTGCTGAGGGCATCAGGAAAATCCTTATGTAAAAGGTAGTGCTTGAGCTGAGCTAGGGACTCTAAGAAGTTAAGATGGGGAAGGAATTCATTCCAGGCATAGCCTTTAGGCTATCCAAGGGCATGGAAACAGGAGATGAAATGTTACATATGAAGGACAGTGAATATCTCTGTTTTAATGGACCACAAAGTTCAATGCATTCAATAGGGACAGTTGGTGATATGATACTGGGATTCAAGAAAGAAAAAAAAAACCTAGGACTAGAATTATTTATACAGCAGT
>CM053585.1:153011724-153032309 GCA_028646515.1 Pseudochirops corinnae
CTGGGGGAGGGGGGACACACTGGGATGGCTGTTTTGGGGTGGTGGGTGGGGGAAAGAGGGGGAGAAAATATGTAACTCAAAATCTTGTGGAAATGAATGATGCAAACTATAATAAAATAAAAAAAATAAAATGCATTTTGGCAAAAAAAAAAAAAAAGAAAGATTTATTGTTATCATTCACTTGTTTCAGACACATTGTGGCCCCTTTTGGGATTTTCTGGGCAAAGATCCTGGGGTGATTTGCCATTTCCTTCTCCAGATCATTTTACAAATGAGAAAGATGAGGCAAACAGGATTAAGTGACTTGCTAAGGGTCATACAGCTAGTAAGTGTCTGAGGTCACATTTGAACTCAGGAAGATGAGTCTTTCTGGCTTGATGCTTGCACTCTGAACCACCTAGTTGCCCAGATAGATAGAACATTGATTAAACATTTACATTTGCCAGGCATTGTGGGCACAGTGAAAGGGGTTGCCCGATGAAAATTGAGACACTGGGTGGGAT
Source organism: Pseudochirops corinnae (assembly GCA_028646515.1). Lineage (NCBI taxonomy): Eukaryota > Metazoa > Chordata > Mammalia > Diprotodontia > Pseudocheiridae > Pseudochirops > Pseudochirops corinnae. Next base: position 153,012,228 of record CM053585.1, read on the forward strand.
AGGTTTGAGGTAGATAGGAAAAAGGGAGAAGTCAGTTGGGTAGAGGGAACAGGGTTTTAAATTTACAGCCAGACATTCAGAATCACTGGGTTAGGGCAAGTGTAAGGGGGTGGGAATCAAGTTAAGTGAACAAGTATTTCTTAAACATTTAGTTGTGTGCCAGGCACTGTGCTAAGTGCTGGGAATATAAGTGCAAACAGATAGAAAGATAGTCCCTGCCTTTGGGGAGCTGAAAAGAGAGGAAGGAGAAGAAAGAAGAAGACAATGGGGGCATTGTCTAAAAGAGAGAGGAGTGCAGCCTGGAAAGAAATGAAGAGAAGCATGACCTGGGCCTCCTCCATTAAAATGGAGGTTCTGGGAGGAACCAACCCATAAGAGGAAGAGGATTCAGGTCAGAGGATGCTTCCAACATATTAATTTCAGGGGTGAAACCCAGGGGTGGAGTGTACATCCAGGGCAAAGAGATTTCTGGGGCACTATAAAAAAAGACAGGAAGAATCAGGGGTACAACCCAGAGTGGGAGTATGTTAATACTCCAGGAGTGATTCGAATGTGGAAAGCTCTGCAGAAGGACAACCACAGTGATGTCTTTTCAGACAAAATCATTCTCCTTGATGGGGCATTTAACCATGGAACTTCCAAAATTAAGGAAAACCATTAAAATATCCTGTTTGAGATCATAGAATTATATCTGAAGGAACCTAAGTAATCAGCTGGTCTAACCCCTCATTTCATACAAGATAATCCAAAAGAATAGAGAGGGCTTGCCTAACCTTACAGAGCTGGAATTAAATACCAGGCCCTCTTATTCAAAATATAATGCTCTTGTCAGTATTCCCCACTGTTTCCTTGTAAGCCTGTTCCTTTTGGATCATTTCCCCTGCCTCCATTCTGTAGGTTATATTCCCTGAATATTTTTGACGTGGATTTTTATTATTTTCTATTTGTTTATTTTCTTTTAAACATCTCTATCAGGGTAGTGTAAAAATAACGGGACCCATGGTCCTATTATGATCAGGAAGACAGGATTTTAGATTTGACTTTGGCTTCAGGTAAATCACTCCACTTTTCGTGCCTCAGTTTCCTCATTTGCCAAGTGAGGATAATAATGCCTACCCTAACTAACTCACAAGGGTGTTGTAAGACTAGAATGGGCATGGGGGGAGGGAGGAGGAACTTGCAAATGATCACCCAGGGAGGGGATTTTCTATGGCACCAGCATGACAGCATTCTAATTGGAACCATGGGGCTAGTTAATTCTGCAAACCTGTCTAATAGCTTATTTTTCCCCTATCACTAATATGTTTCTCTAGCCTATCGCTAAAGCATCTTCCTTCTTCAGCCCTGTTATCCACAAATACTGCCCTAGGAATAGATGCCTCTCTTTGTTGTTTCTTTTTGGACTCAACTTTCCCCCTTGCAACCTGCACAGTACTACTGTACAATGCTTGACCAGCAATCCGTTGTGCCCTTGGCAATCTTTGGAGTTTGGGACAAACTTTTTCTATATCCTCCACTTTTTTTTTTCACTCATATGTCTTGTATCTCATACTCAACAGGTCATATCCAATGAGCATTTATTAAATACAATGTTGCAAGTGCTGTTCTAGGGGCTAGCCATAAAAAAATAATAATAAAAAGATGAAAACAAAATAATCTCTGTTCACTTAAACTGAAATCTGATGATACCACTTCCTTGGAAATCCACTCAAAACCAGAATATTCTTTTTCCTATTTCCCTTGAATTAGAGGGCAATGTGGTGATGTCAGCTTATTCTTGGTTCCTTACTGTTGCTTAGGATGAATAAATGAATGAATGAAGGAATGAAAAAAGTCTCTTGAGTGTTTTCTATGTGTCATGCACTGTTCTACAGAAACAAGGATAATAAGACTTACAACTGGAAGGTCCTTGGACATGTCTTTGGGTCATTTTCCCTCTGTCATCTTACAAATGAGGATCAAGGGAAGGGAATAAAAGGGGAAAAAACATTTGGTAACTATCTACTATGTGCCAGGACCTGGGCTTAATACTTCACAAATATAATCTAATTTGATCCTCACAACAAGCTTAAGATGTTATTATCCCTATTTTATAGTTAAAGAAACTAAGGAAGAGAGGTTAAGTGACTCGCTGGGGGTCACAGCTAGTAAATGTCTCGAGTCACATTTGAAATCAGGTGAGCTGATTTGATTTGAACAAGGTTACACAATAATCAGTGAGTAAGTATTTGTTATCAGGGAGCTGACGTGACTTCTCTAAAGTTACCCAATTAATTATTAAATGAAAAAAGCATTTATTGAGCAATTACTACACACTAGGTGCTGTCTTAAACAATGGAGATAGTCCTCCCCCCAAAAAAAGAGTAAAAATTGTTCCTGTTCTTAAGTAGCTTACATTTATATGGGGGAGAAAAATATGTGAGTGTGTGTGCACGTGCGTGTGTGTGTGTGTGTGTGTGTGTGTGTGTGTGTAAAAGATAGATCAAAAGTAGATAAAAAATAAAAACCATATTTAGAGATGAAGGCATAAGTATTTGTGGGGATTGGGAAAGTACTCCTGAAGAAGATTGCACTTGAAATAAGTTTAAGAAAGCCAGGGGTTCTAAGAGGCAGAGGCAAAAATAGAGAGCATTAGAGGCATGGAGCCTAGCCGTTGCAAAGACACGGAGATGGGAAGATGGAATATCATGGATGAGGAACAGCCAAGAGGCAATATGGCCAAGCTATAGAGTACACAGAGGGAAGTCCTATTGAAGAAGACTGGAAAGGTCAGAAGTAGGTATGGTAAGGGCTTTAAATAGACTCCAAACAGGAATTTATATTTGGTCACTGAGGTAATGAGAAGCCTCTGGAAGTTATTGAGTAGGGAGAAGAAGAATTCAAAGCAGTGGTCTTTTAGGAAAACAAATTTGGCAGCTTTGTGGAGGACAGAGTAGAGTGGGGAGTAAGTTGAGGAAATAAGACCAATTACTACTTATATAGGTAGTAAGTGGCAAAGTTAGGCTTGGAACCCAGGTCTTCAGAGTTTAAAAACAAGCAATGATTGTTTCATTATACCGATTCCCTCTTTCCTGTTTCCTAACTATTGTTCTACTCCCATAAAAAATTGAAAAGTAAATAACATTTATATAGCACCCACTATTTGCCAGGTAATGTGCTAAGCACCATACAGTTCTTCTCAAATTTTATACTCACCACAACCCTAGTAGGTAGATGCTAAGATTATTCCCATTTTACAGATAAGAAAACTGAGGCTAAATTACTTGCCCAGGGTCACACAGCTAGTAAATGTCTGAGTCTAAATTTGAACTCAGGTCTTACTGACTCCAGGCCCAATATATATTCCATCGAACCACCAACTTTCCCCCTTTGTTATCTGTGCCCCTGGCTTATAGAACCCTCTTCATGATCTCATTATCTCTTTTTAATACAGTCTAGCTTTCTTCTCTCCCACAAACATTTATTAAGTACTTAATTTGTGCATGACCCTGTCTTAGGTGCTGGGACTCCAGAAGACAAAAAAGGAAATAGTCTTTGCCCCCTGGGCGTTTACCTTTATGTTTGGATGAGCAGATAGAACCTGCTTCCTCATCTGGAAAATGATGAGATTGGACCAAATGGTCTCTGAGATCCCTTCTGACTCTAGAGCTTGCGAGATGTGCTGTTAAATATTTAACAACCAGCTTTGTAGGAAAAAAAAAAAGGTGTATACAGAACACTCTTTTAGGATTAATCTGCATTAATATTTTCTTCATCACTTTCTTAAACCTAGACAATCAACAAAACAATAAATCAAGCTGTGACTGAGCATTTGCTGATTTTCAAGGTGTAACATTCACATTGGAAATTTAACAACCAGCTTTGGAGAACTAATATGAGCAGGTTCCGGGAGCATATGCCTCCATGGAGCTAGAAGCCCATGGACACATATAGGTAAATAAAGTGTAACTTAAAGAGGGAGAGAACCCAAACCAGGGATGGGAGGGGCTGAGAGAAGTCTTTAGGACACCTAAGCAGAGAAGTATTCTGAGAGTTGGGGATCAAGAGGATGTGTATTGCAAGCATGAGGACTGGCTTACAAAAATGTGTGAGGAACAAGACATGAAATGTAGAGATTGGGGAACAGCTAATTTGGCCAGAAAGCAGAGGGGTTGAAAGGAAGTAATAGGAATTTCTCTTAGTGATCTCAGCACTTGAAGCTCAGGTCTTTCTACTCATGCTCTGCATTTATATTTGCTGTCAGAGGCTCTCTAGCAGGCATGCATGCCCTTAGGGAAAATGGAGCAACTTCTTGCTGGCATCTTCTGACAAATAGAAACTAGCAGAGTCAGCAGTCATTCATCTTCGCATTCTAGAAACTCAAAGTGAAAAAGGACCATGAAGTTCATCTATTCCAAAATGTCCTTAGGTAAGAGTCCCTACTGCAATATTCAGATAATTCATCATCCAGCCTCTGCTTAAATACTTCTAGTGATGGGTAACTCATTACCTTGTTCTGCTTTGGGTCAGCTCTTATTATTAGGAAGTATTGCCTTTGAGACAGAGGAATTCAGTCTCCTTTCAATTTCTACCCATATATCCTTTCTCTGCTCTCTAGGCTCAAATTAAACAAATTTAAACTCCCTTCCAGAAGGACTCCTTCTTCAATACATGAAGAGAGAGATCACTTCCTATTTCAGGAGGCAGAACAGTACAGCGGAAATTTAGGCAATTTGGAAGCACAAGAGTTCAGTTTGAATGGGATTTGCTGTATTACCTTCACCATCTTGGTAAATCCAGTGATTGTACTTCTTCTAGGCTTTAGACTCCTTATTTGTGAAAGGAAGGGCTAAGCCAGATATCCAAAGTGGTGCTTTCCAAAGTAGGGTACAGATAGATACCTTAAAGGGTACTGAGGGTGAATCATCGGGATGTGAGAAGAAAATATTAGGATATATATACATCTACATATCTATATCTATATCTATGTACATGTGTATATCTATATATACACACATATGTGTACATATACACATATATGTATATATGTATTATCTAAAAATAAAGTTGATGCTGTTGCCTTCACTGTATGTCAGATACTATTACATGCTTCCTCCCTGCCTGGGAACTGAAAATTTGAGAAGTCAGTATACATGTAACTCTTCAATAAGTCAATTTGTTATAACATGATCTGCAATCTGAGGTGCGTTTAGATTATAGGATTGGAAACCTTTTGTGCTACCCAGATGCCCTGCCCACTGGGCAGTCAACATCTCTGAATTGTTCAGTAATTACGCCCTCTCCTTTAACAAGCAAGAGAGGTGACTGTCCCTACCTATTGCCAGGTTGATTTGGAAAACATACTAAGTACCTCCCAACTTTCTATTCCATCCTCTCCAGATCAGTGGCTGGAGTAGGTATCTTGGGTCCACAGGGGACCAAGCATGGTTGTGCAAGCTGAAACTGCACTAGCAGAGGCTGGAGGTTCAGTAGCTTTTTTTGTTTAGAAGCATAGGCACAGGGTTGATTTTCAGAAGTAAAGTGCTATCTCATTTGGGGATAGAAAGTTGGGCTAGAGTGTGGTATTTTTGTTTTTCCTGTTTCTTCCCTCCCTTTGGTCACCCAGGTCTTTTATTCCGCCCAACATAATTTTCTCTTTTTGAATCTTTCTTCCCTAAGTTGGGCCTTGGTGGGGTTTTTCTTTCCCTAAATTTATTAAATTATTTATTTTAGTTTTCAACATTCACTTCCTTAAGTTTTAAATTTTCTTTCCCTCCCTCCCTAAGATGGCTTGCAATCTGATATGGGCTCCACATATATATTCCTCTTAAACATATTTTCATATCAGTCATGTTGCATAGAAGAATTAAAATGAATGGGAAAAACCATGAGAAAGAAAAAAAACCAACAAAATAAAACAAAACAAAAAAGAAAATAGTCTGCTTTGCTTTGCATTCCAACTTGATATTTCTTTCTCTGAATGTGACTAGCAGTTTCCATCATGTGTCCTTTGGAATTGTTTTAGGCATTGGTGAGAAGGGCTGAGCCTATTAAAATCAGTCCTTGCACTCTGTGACTGTTACTGTGTACAATGTTTTCTTGCCTCAGCATTCCTGCCTTCTTACAAGTCTTTCCAGGTTTCTCTGAAGTCTACCTATTCATCATTTCTTATAGCACAAACTATCACATCCATATACCACATCTTGTTCAGCCATTCCCCAACTGATGGGCATCCCCTCAATTTCTAGTTCTTAAGCCACCGCAAAGAGAGTTGCTGTAAATATTTTTGTACATGTGGGTCCTTTTCCCATTTTTGTGATCTCTTTGGGATATAGCCCTAGAAGTGGTATTGCTGGGTCAAAGGGTATGCACATTTTTATAGCCCTTTGGGCATAATTCCAAATTGCTCTCCAGAATGGTTGGATCTGCTCACAGCTCTACCAACAATGAATTAGTGTTCCAACATTCCCATATCCTCTCCAACATTTATCATTTTCCTGTTTTGCCATGTTAGTCAATCTGATAGCTATAATGTGGTATCTCAGAGATGTTTTGATTTGCATTTCTCTAATCAATAGTGATTTAGGGCATTTTTTTTCATAGGACTATAGATAGCTTTAATTTCTTCCTCCGAAAATTGCCTGTTCATATCCTTTGACCATTTATCAGTGGGGAATGACTTGTTTTCTTGTGAATTTAATTCAGTTCTCTATATATTTTAGAAATGAGGCCTTTATCAGAGATACTAGTTGTAAAAATTCTTTCCCAATTTTCTACTTCCCTCCTAATCTTGGTTGTGTTAGCTTTGTGCAAAAACTTTTTCAATTTAATGTAATCAAAATTATTCATTTTGTATTTCATAATGTTCTCCATATCTTGTTTGGTTACAAATTCCTCCATTCTCCATAAATCTGACAGATAAACTATTCCTTGCTCCCCTAATTTGTTTATAATATCAGCCTTTATACCTAGATAGTGTACCCATTTGGACTTTATTCTGGTATATGGTGTCAGACATTGGTCTATGCCCAGTTTCTGCCATACTGTTTTCCAGTTTTCCCAGCAGTCTTTGTTAAACAGTGAGTTCTTATCCCAGCTGGGGTTTTTGGGTTTATCAAATAGGAGATTGCTAAAGTCATTGACTACTGTTTCTTGTGTACCTAACCTATTCCACTGATCTACTTCTCTATTTCTTAGTCAATAGCAAGTAGTTTTGATGATTGTTGCTTTATAATACAATTTAAGATCTGGTATGACTAGGCCACCTTTCCTAGCATTTCTTTTCATTAATTCCCTTGATATTCTGGACCTTTTGTTATTCCAGATGAATTTTGGTATTATTTTTTCTAGCTCTATAAAATAATTTTTTGGTAATTTGAATGGTATGGCACTGAACAAGTAAATTAATTTAGGTAGACTTGTCATTTTTTATTATATTAGCTCCACCTACCCACAAGGAACTGATATTTTTCCAGTTATTTAGATCTGACTTTATTTGTGTGAAATGTGTTATTTTTTTAAAATTGTGTTCAAATAGTCGCTATGTTTGTGTAGCAGTAATGAGATTTGAAGTTCCTTTTGTATTGCTAAGCTAAGAGGTACTTAGCACCCAGTTCAGATTAAGCCTCCGTTAAAGAAACAGAAGTTATAAACTCCTGTCTCCTGTTGTTGATGTAACAGGAAGGGACTGAACAGGGAGGGGCAATACTGTATATAAGGAAAAACCCAGGAAGGGAGAGTCAGATCTTCTTGGAGCAGGCCTCAAGGAGGCAGAAGCTGCTGCTGCCAGGGAGGCTGAAGAGGAGCTGAAAAAGGCTGAAGAGGAAAGCCCCCACCCCCACTCCCCAGGCTGAAGAGAATTATTTTGATTTTGAAATGGATGGATGGGATTTTGATTTTGGGAAACAGCTGAAACTTCTGCTGAGTCTGAGGGCCAGTCAGAGCTGCCAAAAGACTAAGGGAGCATGACTATGAAGGATTTAAGACTTTGTGGCTTTGTTAAGCCTTGACTTCCTGGGGACTGAGACTGTGAAAGATTTTGGGTGGACTGGATGCTGTGAGCTTCCATGTGGAACAGAGACTGCACAAGAGAGCTGTACTGAGAGCTGCCTGCTTTTGAACCCAGGTGACAGTTTGGTGAATCCAGGTAGCATCTGGGACTAGGATCCAGAGAATCCAAGAAACCACCCCAAGTCAAGCTGAAAGAAGACTTTCCTGGGATACTGTGTACTGACTGAGAAATTGTAAATTTACTAGTGACCTAGGGGTGGAGGGTCTGTGTATTTTCTGATGATTGAATAGTGAATGATGAAGGATGATTGAATGAGTGAGTTGATTGAATGATTGACTAAATGATTGTACTTAGTGATTGATGACTGAATAAGTGACCGATTGAGTTAACTTAGAGTACCCCATGAGTAGAGAATTTTGACTATTGTACTTCCTATTCCTTGAGGAGGCAAACCTCCTTAAGCATGATTGAATGACTTATTAAATGATTATTCTTTGTTGAAAACTTTGACCACTGTGGTGGAAACTATGTAGCCATTTTCTGTGATAAGTTGTTGTGAATGCTATATTTTGATTTTCTGTGATAAGTTGTAACATTGTGAATGCTGTGTTATGATTTTCTATGAATGACTTGCTTTGGTTTGTTATGGAATAGAGTATTCACTATATTATGTAATCAGAACCTTGAAAGCTATTCACAGCAGTGATCTTCTGGAAAGCTGCATGTGCATGGCTTTACGGTTTGTTTTGGCAGGTAGACGCCCAAATATTTTATGTCTACAGTAACTTTAAATGGAATTTCTCTTTCTATTTCTTGCTGTTGGACTTTGTTAGTATTATAAGAAATACAGATGATTTATATGAATTTATTTTATATTCTGCAAGTCTGGTGATTTTTATAACAGGGAACGAATCCTAGACTCCCCCTGCCACTCAAATACAATTGTTTTCTGTTCTGGATAGAACTGAAAATGTTTATTTAAGGGGTAGGTAATGATAATGAATAGCTGTTAGCTATTGGTCTACTGAAAGGTGTGAAATTCAAGAAGTGGAAACCACATGGTGTAAAGTTCCGTTTAATATTTGCTTTTGTTACTTGGTCCCATTAGAGTGATGTCTCACAGGCAAGAGTGTCAGGTAGAAATAGAATGGAGAGTCAAGTCAACAAGCATTTATTCAGTGCTTACTATGACTCAGGTCCTGTGCTAAGGATGGCAATCCAAAAAAGATAAAAACAGTCCCTTCTCTCATGGGGCTCACAGCCTACTGATCGTTCCTTGCTGTTCATAGACATTTATTTTCCATTATATGAATGGAGTAAACAAAGCAGAGAAAATGATGTTTAAAGACACTTCAGTTTAATTGAACAAGTATTTATTAAGGACCTGCTTTGTTCAGGTAGTAAGGAAATGAAGGCAAAAGGAAAAAAAAATTCCTGCTCTCAAAGAGCTTACATTCTCTTAGGGTAAAGCAAGACTGTGCACAGAAACATAAACATAAAATACATAAAAATACAAACTAAAATTTGGGGAAGAGACTTAAAGCAGAGTACTGGGGGAATCTAGAAAGGCTTCCTGGGAGAAGTGGCTCCCCCTGGGTACTAAAGACATTTCACATTCACAATTCTACTTTTGACTGAGGAAAAATATTGGTGGGTCTGTCCTGAGAGTTGAATTTCCCACAATTACAATACTATGTTTCTGTATTAGGTTTGTGTTCCATTTCCCAATTTCCCTAATTCCTCCTTACATGCAGGTGATCATTGAGGTTCTCTTAACTTCAGTTTTTTCATCTGTAAAATGGCAGTCAGAATACATTTCATACCAACAACACAGCAATTTTTGTGAATATCAGATGAGATGGAATGTGTGAAAGTACTTTGTAGCCCTGAAGCAAAATGTATTTACACATATATAGATATATAAATATGAAGAAAATGTAGTATTATTATTATCATTAAGTTAAATTAATCATGAAAGATAGAGTATAATAAATATCAGAATAAAGGTATAAACACTAAAATGGAGATTAAAAGAAGTAATTTCTAATACTTTTAGTTTGGGGTAGTGCAAGTAATAAAAGTATTTACTTAAATAAAAGCATTAAAATTGGGCCTTCATGGATGAATAGGATTTCAAAAATCAGAAATGGAAAGGAGAAGAGCTTAACCATGAGGAATGTTTAGAAAAGGCACCAAAGGAATATTCATGACATATTTGGGGATTACGTATAAACTTTGACTAGAATATTGAGTACATATAGGCATTATAAAATAAGGCTGGTAGACTTGGTCCTGATTTTGGATGACCTTGCCTAAGAACTTTGAGTTTTATCATATTGGCAATGGAAAGTCATTGGATGTTTTTTGAGCAGAAGAATTAAATGATCAGAGATGTATATTATAAAGATTGATTTAGTAGGCCTGTGACAGATAGAGAGGAAAGACCAGAGGTAAGAAGAACTGTGAGAAGGATATTGCAGTAGCCCAAGTAGAGGCAAATGGGTCTGGAACTAGAGTAGTGACAAATAAAATAGAAAGGAAAGAACAGATGTAAATGATATTTTGAAGTTAGAAGTGGGGGTGAGGAAATTTTAAAATGACTCTGAGGTTTTGAGCCCTGGAAACTAGAAAGAGCTAGGTGGCATAGGAGATAAAGTGCCAGATCTGAAATCAGGAAGACTCATCTTTCTGAATCCAAATCTGGCCTCAATTACTAGCTGTGTGACCCTGGGCAAGTCATTTAACCCTGTTTACCTCAGTTTCCTTTTTTGTAAAATGAACTGCAGAAGGAAATGGCAAACCACTTTATTATCTTTGCCAAGAAACTCTAAATGGGGTCACAAAGAGTCAGAAATGACTGAGCAACAACAACTAGAAGAATAGTAGGGCCATTAAAAAATGGTATGTCAAAAGGAAGATCTCCCTTGGAGAAGGGGAAATAATGAATTTAGCTTTGTAGGGATTGAGTCTGAGGCCCAACAGGACATTCAATTGAAGTTATCCAATACAGAGTTAGAGGTCTGGGTCTAGAAACTGGAAGTTAGAATAGGGCTAAGCATATTGGCTTGGGGGTTATTTACATAGAGATCAAATATGAAACTAGAGAAGTGAATGGAATCACCAAGAGTATTTAGAAGAAGGCTAGGCACAACATTTTTGGGAAGGCTTATAAACTATAATAACCAGAACCCACAAAATACCTTTTTAAGTACAATAGGCTGTTTGATAGTTGAAAAAGTATTATTTTACTATCTCATTAGATTCACAATTTTTATTCCCTAATCCTGAAAACACCTGCAATACCCCTGAAATATCCTTGGTCCTTATAAGTACCATAAGAGATCTTTCTGAATTCATCTAGTTGGGCAGCCAAATGGTACAGTGCCTAGTGAACTAGGCCTGGCGTTAGGAAAAAGTGAGTTCAAATCTGACTTCAGATACTTACTAGCTTTGTAACTCTAGACAAGTCACTTAACCTTATTTGCCTCAGTTCCTTATCAATAAAACGAGCTGGAAAAGGAAGTGGCAAACCACTCCAGTATCTTTGACAAGAAAGCCCCCAAAATAAGGTCATGGAGAGTTGGACATGACTGAAACAACTGAATAACAACAACAAAATTTGACTGTCTCTCATGATTAAGATAGAAAGAAGTAGCTTTGATGAGAATATAATTAGATTTGGTACTGGTTGAGGGAACAGATACAAAGGATAGTCATTAATGGGTTGATATCAAGATGTAGGGTGGTCTACAGAGTAATGCCACAGGGATCTATTATTAACCTCTCCAACTGAACCTTTTTTCAATGATTTGAAGTCAAAGATGTCTTGATACCCAGTGGGATGGCAAAAAACATCTTGACAGATTAGAATGGTGAGCTTAATTAATTAAGATGAAATTAGGGAGAAGTAATGTAAATATATTTTTTTTGGAGAGGGGAAGGCAGGCAAATTGGGGTTAAATGATTTGCCCATGGTCACATGGCTAGTTAAGTGTCTGAGGCTGGATTTGAACTCAGGTCCTCCTGACTCTAGGGCTGGTGCTCTGTTGACTGTGCCACCTAGCCGCCCCAAGCAATACAAATATTACTTGAGCGGAGTCAGAGCATCTGGGTTTGAGACTTGGTTTTGCTGTTTCCTACCTGTGTAACCTCATGAAAGTCTGTATTCTTTAATGGATATTATTTTCCTCCTCTGCAAAATGAAAGAGTTGTATTAGATTATTTCTAAATTCTCTTCCAACTCTATGTCCAGGATCCCTACATTTAGTGCTCCCTCCATTGCACCATGCTGGCCCCAGGTCTCTAATTTTATCTATTACATTGTAGTCTTCTTGAGGGAAAGGAGTTCATCTTAATCATTTCTGGGTATCATACATGGCTTTGCACATAGTTAGGTGTTCACTAAATACACTTGGAATGAATGAAAGATAACATATAAGAAAACGCATTGAAAGAATGGGGAAAAAAAAACCCAACATCACCCATAGAAAATACCACCAAATCCTGGAATTGTTTCATTATAGGATTACAAAAGTTTAGAGTTGGTAGGGCCCTCAGTGACCATTAGCCTGATCCATAAGTGGAAACAGAATCTTTTCTACAACGAATCTGACAGTAATTCAAACTGTTTGAAGATTTTTTAAGAGAAATAACCCACTACCTCCAGGGACAGTGCTTTCTAGATAGATCTAATTGTTTGAAAGTTTTTCTTTCTATCAAGCCTAAATTTGCTTCTTTGCAAGTTCAACCTTCTGGCACTAACCTCTAGGGATCAAAAGAACAAACTTAATCCCTCTTCCACGTCAGCCCTTCCAATAATTGAATACTTATATTTTTCTCCCTTGTGTACATAGGTAACACTTCATGAATTCAATCTGCATATTTAGTTAATGTGATGTTTATTTATTCTTTCAGATCATTAATAAAGGTGGTAAATCCAACCTGGCCTAATAACCAGTGTGGCAGACATCTTGGCCCACTTGCTACATTGCCATTAATCATTACTTTCTGCTCTGAGCTCCCTTGCCAGTTTTCAGTCCATTGGATTGTGTTTGTGTTGACTACAATTAGAATCATCTTAAGCCAGTCTGTGAAAGGTTTTATAAATGGTTCTTTATTAGAGGGTCTCTCTATGTTTGTTTACCACATTGCAGCTCCTTCTTAGCATTGTTATAGAGATGCCTTATTAATCTTCCTTTATAGTGAATGAGTTTTTAAACAATGTCTCCTTCCCCTTTGCTTCCCCCCTTCCTGCCCTCACCAGATATTTGAACTTTATCATTAAGGCATCAGAACATTGTTCTATAATGCTTTAGGAAGGAAATCTTCCTAAAAGGTATCGTATATTTCCCTGGCTTGTTAAACAAAGGGCCCTGAGTAAACTAATTTAACCTTTGCTAACTGATTCAGGATCCCTGAATGCTATATTATGCTGTAATACAGAGATCCTTATGAAGGTATGTGAGGCTGGTTGGTATTGCAATAAATGATCCCTGGCTACTGAACTTTTTGAGTTCTTATGTCTGCTGCTAATAGTTTCTCTAGCTAGAGTCAGCACTGTAGCACCGTGGTTAGAGCACTGGGCCTGGAGTCAGACTCGAGTTAAAACCTAGCCTCAGAAACTTAACAGATGTGTGACACAGGGCAAGGTGCTTAATCACTGTCTGCCTCAGTTTCCTCATCTGTAAAATGGGAATAATAATAACCTACCTCCCAAGGTTGTTGTGAGGGTCAAATAAGATATCTGTAAAGTGCTTTGCACAGCACCTGGCACATAGCAAGTACTATATAAATGTTAGCTATTATTATTATGACAACCTCCCTCAGCCTCAGTTTCCTTCTCTGTAAAATAGAGATTATAATACTTATTGTTGTGAAGAAAAAAAAATCAGATCATATTTGTCAAGAGTTGGTAGGGACCTCAGGGGCCTTTGTAGACCTTAAAGTTCTATATGAATTCTATTATTAACATGATCTCTTTTTCTCACTTCTTATTGCTGTCTGTGTTCCTGCTTCTAGCAGCAACCCCTCCCTTGTCCTTAGAATTAATTGCTAATGATTTGTTGTTTGTTAAGAAACCAAACAAACCCATTTGTTAGAATGTCTATTATTATAATTATTCTTAGTAAGAGTAGAAATAGTAATAAAATAAGAATAATTTATTTCAAGTATGAGTTTGAGGGATATTCTTAAGAGTAAAATATATGAGTTTTAGTGAATGGACTTTGTGACATCCACTTAGCTGTCTTAGCACTAAACATGGAGGGAGCCATGAGTCCTAGAATAAAAATCCTGACTCTGAAACTAGCGTTTATGACCTTGGCCAATGATACAGTGGAAAAAGCAGCAGTTTTACTACTAGGAAACCTGTTTAAATCCCAGCCCTTTTATTTACTACTGTTGTAACCTTGATCAAGCTATTTAAACCCTCTGAGCCTCAGTTTCTTTATCTAAATAAGGAGGTTAGATGTGATAATCTCTAAGGTCCCATCAGTATCTGGGGCCAGATTTTGGTTCAATGTATAGAAAAAAAAAATTCTTGCTGATCTGAAGTGTGCAAAAGTACACTGGGCTACCTTGGGAGGTAGTAGTTTCTTTCTCACAAGGAATCTTTAAGCAGAAGCTGGATGACAGCTTGGTGATGATGTTGTTGAGATGACTCTTAGTTAGGTACATAATGGATTGCATGGCTTGTATGGTCCCTTTTCCTCTTATATTCTGTCACTTAACTAAGGACCCCTGCAGCTCATTCATGGTAGAGCTCAGACTATAACTCTGATCTACCTACTCCATGGCCCATGGACTTCTCAAAATCCCACTGTCTCTCGCTATTAAGACATCATAGGACTTCACATTCTGATGCTTTGAAATTTAGGACCTTGACTACCAGCAATCAGTCAGGCTCAGACATAGCTGCACAAAATATGATTTGGAGGGTACTGGTCAGGCTCACTGTTCCATTTTGATGGTCATTTATTTGACCAATAAGTCTTAAAAAAAAGTCCCCCTGGGAGAAGTAACCCTGTGATGAACTTATTCCCACTAATGTACCATATTATTCTATTGATCCCATAAACTTGCAGTCCCCTAAAACCCTCAGATCTTTCCCTACTATTCTTCTTTAGACATCAATTTCTTCAACTATAAAATGAAGAGGTTGGATTAAATAGTATGAAAGGTCCCTTTCAGCTGTAACATGCTATGATTCTATGAATGGAATGGATATCAGAATCCTTGCTGGAATGGGGTTTTGATAGGGATTGGAAAATAAAACAGGTGTCCCAAGGTCCTTTAAAAGGGTTGGTATGCATTGGTAAGGGACAAGAGAATGGTCAAAGAAAGGGTAACTGGGCAATCAAAGATAAACTGCACCAAGTTTGTGAATTTGCTTAGGGCAGGACATGGATATAAAAACATGTAGGTAGCATATTCACAAAATATACTTTGCAATGTTTGGATGGCCTATAGGTGGAATGAGTGACCTCAATTTTTCAAGACACTTGATCTAACCATTTGATGCATTAGTTTTATGTTATCTTTGTAAAATAGATACTACTTATCATTTACCTACCTAATCATTGTTTTCTTGTCCCTTGGTCTCTTTATTTCCAAACATTGGGTTATCACTATTTTCTGTTTCAGGAAGCACAGATAAAAATGCCTTTCCCAATGTCATAGAATGAACCAATAGCAATGTATTTTAGCTAAGAATTTCATAGCTTCCCATCCTGTGTCTCGGCAGTAATAGCTACTATGGCTTCAAGCATCAATTTGTGCCTTCAACCCTTTCTCCAGCTGTCTTCTTTCTTATCCTTATTTTGCAGTAATATTTACTTATTGTTCATAAGGTCACAGGCTTAAGAGCTAGAAGGGATCTTAGCAATTATTTCATCCACCCCTCCCTGTTTTACAGATGAGAAAACAGGTGACTTGCCTAAAGTGACACAAGTTGGTAGCAGAGTCAGGACTCTCTAAACTAGAACATCTCATTTCAAATTCACTGATCTATTACCCCAAGATACCTTTAAGTTCTTTTTATTTCACGTCTTTTTCATGAATTTGTCATCCCACAAATGTATTTGTGTGTTTCTTTCAACAGGTACTTTTTGAACTGAAGAGAGAGTTCAAATGCTTTGCTTTTGGCTTTGTTCTACTTTGCTTTGTGTTGTTTTGCAGTAATTGTAGAAAGAGACAGCTATTTCATTATTCAAGGATCCTTGATTTCATATTTGTGGGTAATTCTACTACCAAGGCACAACTCTTTATGACTCAGGAGAGGGCCTTGGGGAGTTATAGTGGTTGAAAAAGTGTATTAACCAAGACTAATCTAGTGCTGAACCTCTCCAGACACAGTCAGGCTCTTCCTAGGAAGCAAGACATACAGTCCATTATTGAGCCCACACCTGAAGTCCTTCTAGTTTGATAAGGCATGTCAGTGATTATATTTCCCTGGTAGAGCCCTTGGATGAACCTTTGGGAAGAAGGATCATCCCCATGCCACAATATTATGCATCAGAAAACTCTAGAATGAATGTTGTTTTGTAATAATTCGATGAATTCAAGCCATGATTAGACACACACACACATTCAGCAAGTTAGCCTTGTTATTCAAACAGACATAAGTGAAATTTTCATACCAGTAGGAATAATTGTTAGAGGCAGGGTGGCTTTAGCGAATACAGTGCTGAAGTCAAGTTGAAATTTGGTAGAATTGAATTTAAAATCATTTAAATCCAGCAAGTCATTAGTTTCAGCACATATTTTAAACACAAACTATATGACAGGTTTTGGCATTGATTCTGGGGAAATAGACAAAAATGAAACAGTCCATGCCCTTAAGGACCTTATATTCTGTTGGGTAGTAGGGATAGAAGTAAAACAAGTACATAGAAAATTAAGCATGAAGTATATTCTAAGTCATTTGGGTGTGAGGGAAGGTAAGGAAGGCTACTGATGAGAAGATGGCCATTGGGTAAAGGAAGTATTTCTGGATCAGATCCAGATAAGGTAATAGTGGGACATTCACCAATCAAGAGAGTGGGGGCCAGGGTAGGAATTACAAAGTTTAAAGGATTAAGTCCTACTAGGCATGATCTCTGTTCCAGTGGCAAGGTGGCCAGTAAGAAGATAACCTGGGAGTAAGTAAGACATTGCTATAATGGAGATGTAGTAATTTTGGACTGGGGCTCCCATCTGCACAAATCCTACAGATGATATCGGTTAGTATGACTCCATTTCAAGTGTTGGGAACAAGACAGATCCTTTTTTTGTAAATGTGTTTCTTTAGAGCAAGTAACATGAATCTTTGGTGGTCCTAAGTTAGGTCTTGGAGGTGAGTCCTTGGTATCAGAGGCTTTGCTTTTAGAGTTGGGGAGTCTGATATCTGAGGCTCAGGTCTTGGGTTGGGTTCTAGTGGTGAGATGCATAGCATCTGAGCCTCTAGTCCTTGGCTGTGTGCTTTGCAGCAAAGGATTTGCAGTGTGGCAATTGGAAAGTTTTAACATCGATGTTGTAATTTGAGTCTATAGTGGAACAGCAATACAATATGGAAAACCTGCTCATTCTCCATAATGACACTACCCCAGCTTCCCAAATGATAACTCACTGTAGCTGAAGTATCCTCTTGCAATTAATCAACAAGCATTTTTGTGTCTCCTATATTCTTAGTAATGTGCTAGGTGGTAGAGATAGAAAAACAACAGGCAAAAAGTCTCTGCCTTTAGGTAGCTCAATTTAATTGGAGTATATGAAGACCAACACGTATATGTATAGATACATGTAAAATGGATACAAAGTAAATACCGGTATTCATAGCGTCTCCAGAGGAAGTCTCAAAGCCAGGAAATCCTGGGTTTGAATTCTGCCTCTGATACATACTGACTGGGACCTTGAGCAAATCACTTAACTTTTAAGTGTTGTAGGCAACTCTAAGACTATAGAGAAGGTACCAACCTAGATTGGTAAGAGGACTTTTCTCAACTGAGGGCTCCTAATACAAATTAAATTATAGTTCCTATCCCTATGGAAGGCAGTATTTGCTTATTTTTGAGAGAAATTATTATTTTTCAACTAATAACCAATTATTAAATTAGGATTGAGGTTTTTTTTTTTTCCTTTCTATTTGCTCATTCAGGGATCAGTCCTTGTAGGTCAGTTAGTCTCTGAAGGACAGGGATGATTTTGAGATTTACCTGGTCCTCTGGGAACATGCTTCTCTATCTTGGGTGGCACCCCACCTAACTAGGAGAGCTTACTTCTGATTAAAATAGAATCTAATCTAGGTGAATTCCAGCCCTAAAAATGTAAGACTCACTTCTGGAACCACATCCTCTCCCTCTCCCTTCCCCCCATCAGCTCCAACACACATTGTTTAACTTTCTGGGTGAGATAGATTCTTCTTTTCCAAGTATTGGTCAAGTCTCATGATCAAATTCTGTTCTCAGCAGGAAGAGCTAGAGACTTTTGGTCTACCTCCTCAATATGTCCATGCCCTCATTGATTGTTCACCAATCAGGTTTAATCTCTGCCTGTCAGGGACGCCTGCTTTTCCAAAGGTATTTAAACATTGAATGGTCTTCATGATCTTTGTCTTTGGTTACTGAGAGGCCACAGACCACAGATTTATTATTTATTAGACTAATTAATAAATTGATTATTAATTACCCAAAACTCTATCTTTCAGGTTTTTCATTTGTTTCAGTTGTTTCCGGGTAAGAGAGAGAGAGAGAGAGCAGTAATGGGGAGAATGGGGGAGAGGTACATTAGGAAAGGCCTCAGGTGATCTTTGAACTGAGCTTTGAAGGGAGATAGGGAACCTAACATTCAGAGGTGATGAGAAATGCATTCTAAGGCATGGAGACCAGAGATGGAATACAATGTGTAAAGAAAAGCAAGAAGGTCATTTTGGTGATACTATAGAGTATGTAAAGAGTAGTAATGCATAATAAGACAAGAACGTTAGTTTGGAGCCGTGTAATAAAGGAAGGGCTCTGAGGGACAAGGGAAGCTTGCTTTTGATTCTAAGGGTAACAGGGAGCTACTTGAGCTACTTCAGTTTATTGTAAAGGCGCAGTACACATTAAGGCCTGTGCTTGAAAACACTAATCTTATAATTCTGTGGAAGACTTACTGACAATTAATGACAAGGCAAGAGATTTGAGGGAGGGAGAACAATTAGAAGAGTGCTACAATAGTCCAGGCAAGAAGTGATGAGGGTCTGAACTGAAGTGATGGATGTGTGAGTAGAGGGAAGAGAACAGATGCATAATGTGAGATGATCATAAAATTAAGCATTCTTTCTGCAAGGTGCTACCGTAATTTGGAATGTTGCAAGAAGGCCATCCTCAAGAGAGGGATCTTGGGAAGTGGGATGCGGATGGTGAGCAGCTATGAGGTCATTGAGCTGAAAGAAGAGGAGACCAAAACCAAACTTCAATAACTTCAATAGTTTGCTATGATGCTCTTTTCATTTCAGTTTCTGCATGAGCTTTCTTCTTGATTTTATCGTCCTCCTCCTCCTCTTCCTTCTCCTCTTCCTCCTCCTCCTCCTCCTTCTTCTTTGTAAGTAGTATTTTATTTTTCAATTACATGTAAAGATAGTTTTCAACATTAATTTTTTAAAGATTTTGAATTTCACATTTTTTCTCCCTCCCTCCCACCTGTGCGGGGTACAGGGACTCCAAAAATCCTCTATCCAGAAAAATTAAAAGTCAGAGGTATCTTGAGGAAGGAACAGGAAGTTTTTATTCTCTTCCCCCAAGGGAAGAGGGTGGTCCTCTCCATGGCGGATCAGGCAAAGGAGGACTGTTACAAAAGACAGAACAAGAATTTACACTCTAACACAGTCAAGGCCCCTTCCCTCCCCACCCCCCCTTCTCCCATTGGCTGGGAGGCAGGTTTACAATCTGAGCATGAAAATCTCCCCCAAAGATAAGGAACAAAGTGTATCAACAAGCACCCTAGCATACCTAGGGCGGCTACTAGCACAGGTTCTTAGATCTGCTTTTCTAAAGGAAAGCAACTCAAAATGGGTTGACAATCTTACTTTAATCAAGCATATCATTTACCTAGTTCAGGGGGAAAAGTCAGCACCC
>CM053585.1:153032809-153094461 GCA_028646515.1 Pseudochirops corinnae
ACAATCGCTCAGTCCCCCTGCTTTTTGCAGGCTGAGGGCAGGAAGCTACAATGCGGAGGAGGGAGCAAAACTTTCGCCTTTTGCTTCTCTGCTCTGGAGACCTTTCGGCCGGACGCTTATCTCCCTCTTTCACAATCCCCCCTCCCGCAGCTGGTGCTAATCCCTCACCTGAGAGCTTTCTAACAACAATAAATCTTTCTAACCTATTTTTTTATTTATCTTTGGAATGGCAGCTCTATAATTTTAAAAGAAAAAAATGTCCTGTCATCTGAAACCACTTCCTTTCTCAATCCTTCCATCTTTTGACACTCACTGAGATCTGACACCATCCTCATGATACAATTTTCCTCATTAGTACCAGCTACCCCTTCTCTCATTCCCCCCAACTCACTAGTCAGAGAATACTTCTTGCTCTTCATCACAATTTCCAGACTCTTTATCTAACACTCCTTTAACTTTCTAATCCTTTAAACTATTCAGTTCTCATGATTTACTTGACTCTACCTCATCTATACACAATGAAGGTCATACCCTAAAACAGTTCCACTTCAGTTTACAAACTTCTAAAGTCCTCCATCTGATCATAATCTTTTGTCACCCATTTTTTCTATGCCTTATGACTCCTTATCCTGTTCTTCTTCCTCACAGTGACCTACATTTATCCTGTTCATCAGTTCTTTTCCAGGCTATCACTCAGCACAAACTAGTTACATTATTCTTTCTCCTCTATCAGCCCTTGTTGAAACAATTGAACTCTATACCAATCTCTGCTCCAGATTTCTTTGCCCCCTTATTCTATTGCTGATCATGTTTTTCTAAACCCTAAGGCACGTAGGACTTTTCATGTTTTTCTGTATTCATCACATTCACCATTTATTAGTTACAGTAATATTGTATTAATTTCATTTACTATAATTTGTTTAGCCATTTCCGAACTGATGGGAAACCTATTTTCATTCCCAATTCTTTACTATTGCAAAAAGTACTGGTACAAATATTTTTGTGTACAGGGAGCCTTTCTTCTTCTTAGTGGCAGCCTTATGGAATAAGCCTAGTAATTGAATCTCTGTGTCAAAAGGACATAGACATTTAAGGTTTGTTTTTGTTTTGTTTTACATAATAACAATTTGTTTTTCAAAATGGTTCTACTGATTCATAGCTCCATTAACATTTCAATAGCACCCTTAACTTCTCTAACACAGATTGTTGTTATCTTTTTCATCTTTGTCCATTTGCAGGGTGTGAGGTGAAATCTCAGGGTGGTTTTGATTTACATTTCTTCATTAGTAGTGATTTGGAGAATTCTTTCATGTGCTTGTTAACAGTTTGTAAATCTTTTGAGGACTCTTTATTTATATCCCTTGACCACTTGCTTACTGGGGAGTGACTTTTGGTTTGAGATATACATATATACTGTAATGGCAAGCACAGAAGTAGTTCACACCTTGTTTCGGTTCAAGTTTCTTTTGAGCCTTGTATCAAGTCTGTTAAGAAATGGAATATATGAACCCCACAACTTGTGAACCCTAGAACTCACGAACTCCAGCAACAGGAAGGGGAGGAGCTAATGACCATATATAAGGAGAGGCCCAGGCTAGAGACAGCAGAACTGGGAAAAGGACTCTTGTGGTAACAGAGTCAAGAAGGAGAAAACTTGTGGTATCCTGGCACTCTGTTTGTCTGCTCTGTCTGTGTTGATGTTTGTTTCTGATACTTTGTACAGAAGCCTGGGGACCTTACTGGAAGCCCTGAAAGAGAATATTCTGGTTGTGTGTTTACAGAAGTCCTGGAGGAGGGTTTTGGAGGTCCTGGGACTTTAGTGATGATGTATGCTGACCTCTTGGACCTTGTTTGTGGGTCTGCGTTGATTTCTATGTTAATGATTTGTGCTGAGTTCTCAGACCTTGTTGGTGGGTCTCAGTTGATTTCACAGGCAGATAGTGAATTGATGATGGTGCCGCCAATGTGCATGAATATTATTGTGGCTCTGTCAAGCTTTGTCTTCCCAGAAATAGGAACTGTGAAGGACTTGAGGTGGACTGGACACTGTGGACTTCAATGTGGGATGGGAACTGGATGAAGAAGGAGCTGGACGAGAAACTGAGAGTTGCTTGCCTTTGAACCCAGGTGACAGTTGGAGCTGGGACCATAGAAGAGGAACCATGGAAGCTGAGAGCCAGCCTTAACTCAAGCTGAAAAGAAGACTTTATTTGGAAACTGTGTACTGACTGAGAAGATTATGATTTACTGTGACGTAGGGGTGGAGAACTTTGACTTTTGTACTTTGTGATTGAATTAAGGATTTTGTGATTCACTAAATGAATGTACTTTGTTTAAAACTATGTGACCACTTTGGTGAAAACTATGTGGCCATTTTAGTGATAAATTGTTGAGTTGTGACATGGTGAATGCCGTATTTTGATTTTCTGTGATAAGTTGTAACATTCTGAATGCTGTACCTTGATTTTCTATGAACGTTTTGCTCTGGTTTGTTATTGAATAGAGAGTTCACTATACTGTGTAATCAGAACCTTGAAAGCTGTTCACAGTAGCAGTCCTCTGGAAAGCTGCTCATGCTTGGCTTACATATACATATGCTATATCTATACATATGCCTGTTTTTTTCTTGGATATAAAATCTGTATCAGAAAAAGTCAACAAAGGTTTTTTTTTTTTTAATTATTTGTTTGATTGTTTGTTTTTCCATCTGACAACTTCCCTTCTTATCCTAGGTATATTAACTTCATTTGGGCAGAAGCTTTCCATAGTCATGGGATCAAAGTTATCTATGTCATCTTTTATAATTCCCTCTATTCCTGTTTGGTTAAGAATATATCTCTTACCAATGGCTTTGAGAAGCAGATGATGTGCTTCTCTTCTATTTTTTATAGCAGGATTTTTAATATTAAAGTCTCATATCCATTTATAACATATTGTTGAATATGACTTAAGGTATTGGTCTGAGACTAATTTTTACCAGACTGGCTTCTAATTTTCACTGATATGTTTTATTAAATAGAGTTTTTCCCCAAATATTTTGTGGTTTTCAGTTCATCAAATAGTATGCTATTGAGTTTCATTTTTTCAAATACTCCCTTTTCTAATCTGTCACCTTGATCTATCTACCTCTCTATTTTTTAACCAATACATGATGATATTGGACTGTTGCTTTATAATGTAGAGTATGGAAGCAATGCTTTCCACCACCACCATACCTTTTTTCATTATTTCCATTGATATTCTAGATATTTTTTCTATTTTTCCAAATAAATTTTCTTATTATTTTATCAAGTTCTGCAAAGCATCACTTTTATAATTTGATTGATATAGAATTAAAACTATAAATTAACATAAGTAATATTGTTATTTTAATTATATTGGCATAGCCCAATCATGAGCACTGAATATTCTTTCATCTATGTAGGGTCTTTATTTCTATAAAAAGAACTTTATAATCAAACCTGTAAAAGTGTTTTGTGTGCTTAGTTTGATTGAATCCCCAGATCTTTAATGTATTTTAAAGTTATTTGGAATTGAATGTTCCTTTCTTTTGTTACTACTTGGATTTTGTTATCATTATGTAGATATAGTATATTTTTGAAGGCTTATTTTGTAAGACTTCAAATTTGCTGAAGCTATTAGATGATTCATTTAGTGTTTTTTTTTTATTCCCTAGGATTTTTTAAGTAAAATGCTATGTAATCAGCAAATAGGGATGGTAATCCTCTTTACACATCTTTATGACTTTAATTTTTTTCTATTGTTATCATTTCCATAACTGTATCAAATAATTGTGGGGAAGGTAGGCATCCTTGCTTTATTCTTGCCATTTGGGAAAAGCTTTAGATACATCCCTGCTACATGTACTCTTGCTTTTGGTTTTAGAGAGATGTATTTTGTGATATTAGAAAATGTTAGTCTATGTCTATACCTTTGTAGTATTTCTTTTTAGCATAAAAGGGTATTATATTTTGTCAAATGCTTTTTTCTACTGAGATGGTCATGTGATTTTTAAATGCTTTTTTGAAATATGATTAATTATGTAGATTTCCCCCCCAATTTTAAACCATCCTTGCATTCCTTGTACAAAACCAACTTGGTCATGATAGATGATTTCTTGGATGAATTGCTACATACCATTTGACAGTGCTTTATTGAAATTGTTGAATCAGTATTCGTTAATGATGATAGTCTATAATTTTCCTTCTGTGCTTTATCCTTCCCTGGTTTTGGTCACTAGGATTATATTTGTCTCATAAAAAAGGAATTTGATAAAGTGCTTTCTATTAATCGTTCTTGAAATTTTTGGTTCAACCATAACGTTCAGAAATTTGTTCCTTTCCTCTGTATTGGTAATGGAATTTGGAGATGCCCCTGTATTGGCTTAGTTTTTGGGTTGAGTGCTAAAACTCAGAGCTTGTGAATCCCACTTGTGGGATAGACTTGTTGACGTGAAGAGAGAGGGCTGAACTGGGAGAAGCCATGAATTCAGAGAGAGGCCCAAGCCTACAGAAGGCCAGAAGGACTTTGGGAGAGCAGTATCCAGTATGGTGGAGCCTGAGTTGCTGAGAGAAAGACTGCTAAGAGCCCATTGGAACTGCCACCTGGAACTGCCACCCAGAAGTGCCAAGGACTGAGGAGGCATGGCTGTGATGCCAGTATTTTGTCTGTCTGTTTTGATGTTGTTTTGCCAGATTCATCTGATGGTGAAGGACAGTACTGCTGTTGTAGAGGTCCTGGAACCTGGCTGTTGGTTCAGAAGCCCTGAAGGAGGATTTTCTTGTGGTACCTGCACAGAAATCCTGGAAGAGGGCCTTGCTGATGTTTTCAGGGATTCTGGGACTGTTCTACAGGCAGAGAGTAACTTGATGAAGACACTGTCTATGGCTTTGTTGAGCCTTGTCTCCCCAGGGACTGAGATTGCTGAGGGCTTGGCTCGAGTGAAGATGAAAGAAGGCCCTTTCCTTGGGTATTCAATGTTGAGCCTAACCTTGTTAACCTAAGGGTGGATGGCCTTTTGTGTTCTCCTGCCCCTTTTGAGACTCAGGGGTGGGAAGCCTTTGAGTTTTCTTTGTGTTCTGTGATTGACCAAATGAATGTACTTAGTTTATGGTTGGAGACTAATCTCCATTTGAGAAGAGACTTTTGACTGACTAAATGAATGTACTGTCTAGGGGTGGAGTAGTACCTGGATTGAATTGGGAATTTACTTGCTAAAGGAACAAGTTACACTGTATTTTGATTTTCGCTGTTCTGTGAATGTTTGCTGAGTAAATGGGGTTTACTATGCTGGTAATCTGAACCTTGGAAGTTAGCTTTGTTTGGCATTACATCCTGCCGTCTTTTGGTAATTCCTTTAAAACTAGTTCTATTTCCTTATATGAGAATGACTTAAAGAACTCTATTTGGTCTTATGTTAGTTTGGGTATTGTTGTCGTTGTTTTTAAGGTATTCCTCTATTTCTTTTGTCTTCACAAGTAAAGTCAAATTTTGAATCCATATTCTCTGACTCCAATCTTAGTACTTTTTCTATCATCCCTTAGTTACTTTAGTTAAAACTGAATGTAGAATTTCACAGACTTTGTTCACTTTATTATCAAAGATTGAGACTGAAGAAGTAAATAGCAAAATATCGAGAAAGAGTGCACAGTCTAATACTTGGAGATGAAGACACTATACTCATGATATAAACTGGAATATTTTAAGAGCTGGCTCAAACTAGAGTCTGGGTATCCTTCCAATTGACAAAGTCTCTAAAAGCAGGATTAAGGAGCTAATTGAGAAACATGGGGAGGGACATAGTAAGTCCTGAGACACCCCCCCCCCCAAAAAAAAGATAATTTGGGGGCTGGAATAGGAAATAATAATACTTTTTAGAAAGAGGCTTAGAAGATTTGTTTTGTTTTGTTTCTAAGAATGACCCAGTTGAGGGGAACATAGGATCATAGCTCTAGAGCCAGAAGGGGTCTTAAAAGTCATCTAGTCCAGAAATGTCAAACACATGGCCACTGAACCCACAACATTCCTGATCACAGAACCAAATTAAAATATAATTGGGAATTTTTTTTAAATAATAAAAATTCTCTAGAATATAGATAATGTTAATGTGTTGTTTTTTAAGTCCGTATGTGGCCTGCAAGGTTATGCATGTATGGTTAAATGACCTCCATTCCATTTGTATTTGACCACTGATCTGGATCAGTTCTCTCATTTTACAGATAAAAAGACTGAGGTCCAGGTGTTTTAAATTATTTATCCAAGATCAGTCAGAGATATGTGAAAATAGCATTTGCCTAAAGCCTAGACTCCCACATTCATAATTCAGGAATAACGAAATATATTCTAAGATTGCAATGCAAGAGGCTATACATTCAAGTCTGAAGCAAGAGAATAAGAACTGATATGTGGTATTATTAAGTAAACATTAAATATAGAATCAGAGGATATAGTTCAAAGCCTTTGTTGCTACCTTTATATCTTTCCCCTTTAAGTTTTCAGTTTCTTTACCGTAAAAATAAAAGTGCTAACCTCCCTGGGTTATACAATATCTATATAATTATAGATAGATATATATATTAATCAAACAAAAACATTTATTATGTGTTAGACACTGGGGTTACAAAAAAAAAGGCAAAAGACAGTCCCTGCCCTCAAGAAGCTTACAATCTAATGGAGGAGATAATATGCAAACAAATTTATACAAAGCAACTATACACAGGATAAATAGGAAATAATTAACGGAGGGTAGGCACTAAAATTAAGAGGGGTTAGAGAGGCTTCCTGTAGAAGGAGAGATTTTAGTGGGGAGCTAAGGAAGCCAGGGAGGTCAGTAATCAGAGGGGAGGAGAGAAAGTGATCCAGAAATGGGGACAGCCAGAGAACATCCCTGGAGCCAAGAGATGGAGCATCTCATTCATAAGGCCAGTGTCACTGGATTGAAGAGTACATGTTGGGGAGTAAGGTATAAAAAATGCCTGGAAAGGTAAGAGCAAATTAGGTTATAAAGAGCTCTGAATGACAGACATAACATTTTGTATTTGATCCTGGAAGCAATAATAGATATAGAGATGATAGGAATATGGATATAGATAGAAAAGTCTATAGAATAGGGAGTTTGGACTAGATGTCTTGCAAAGTCTTTTGAAACTAAATCTAGCCATCCTTCCTTCCCACATAGATCATATGGTCCTAAGAGGACCATATGATCTTTAAATTTCTCTATAAATGTGCAACAACACTGAAGTCAAGAACAGGTAAGGGGTGCTAGATTAGTAAATCTAGCCTACAATCAGGTTTAAACTTAAAGATCCTTGGCAATGTACAAATTAGAACTACAAAGTAGAATAAGCCACCTGGCCCAGGTGATAAGAGATCTTTTGGAATTCTTTTATTTGGAATTCTTCAAGCAAAGATTTGGGAACACTTTTAGGGTATGTTATGGAAGAAACATTCAGATATAGGGTGAACTGAAGATTAATCCTGAGATTCTATGATTCTGAAGACAAGCTATAGTACAAAGAACATATGACTTATCTTGCCAGCCTTGTTTTATATTATTCCTTCCTCTGATACACAGATCAATCAAAGTGGCATTCTTTCTATTCCTCATACATTTCCCACCTCCACACCTTTGCACTAGCCATCCCCTATGCTAAGAATACAATCAATACATTACCTCACTTCCTTTAAGACTAAGATCAAGCCCTACATTCTAAAGAAAGCCTTTCCAGATCCTCCTGACATTAATGTCTTCCCTCCCTAACTACCTCATATTTAATTACATTGTTTTTAATATATTCTTTTTATATTTATTTTGTATATTCTTATCAATGTGCACATTGCCTTTGCTTGTAGAATGTAAGTTTTTTGAGAGCAGGGATCACTTCAGTTGTCTTGGTATCTTCAATGCCTGACACAGTCCTTGGAACATAATAAGCACTTGAAAATTCATGATTTGTTTTTTTAATTTTTTTTTTAACTTTGTTTGGAGTGCCAGCTCAGCCCGTTAAGTGCCTGTATAACCTTGGACAAGTTATCCACATAATGATTCTAGTCCTGTGTTACAAAGGAGGGAGGAAGGGGAAAGTGTGGGAAGGAGGGATGAATCCCTTCCATTTCCAACAGTGTATGTAAATGATAAATCTAAACCTCATTTTACCCCAAGTCTGCCTCAGCCTGGCTCTGCTCATTTCCTTTGAATTACTTCTTCTTTTGACTCCAGGTGGAATTGCTTCACTGATAGAGATCTGTCTCTCATGTGGAGAAAGCTCCCTAGGGAAGGAGATCCTACTGCCTCTCTCTATAGTTCACTCTGGTCCCTCACAGCCCAAACTGTCAGATCTTCAATCTCCCAGGCTCTAATTTCCTCTTGTCCTGTCCTTGGTAGAAATGCAGAACAGCTGTGCATCAACCCAGTTAGAGTACTGTTCATGGTACTTGGTAATTTAGTCAACATTTTGTTCTGGAAAGAGCTGCAGGTTTGAAATAGAGCAGGCACACCTCTGCCAGGAGGCACAAAGAGGGCTCCTAAGAGCCACTGACAGTCCAAAGTGATTTGCTGTCATTGAGCCCCACCTGTTAATAAACCCAGGTCCAGATGTGAAAAATTCAGTGAGGGGATCTGAGTATGAGTGTGTGTGTGTGTGTGTGTGTGTGTGTGTGTGTGTGTGCACATGGCTTTTTACCTTTACTTTTAGATGAGAGGAAATAAGCAAGCACATCTCTCTTCCAAAGGGAGAGAGGTAGGGGGAACATCGACATCAGATTTATGAAGATATAATTATTCCTATTTGTCCAATACGTATCATTACATGGTTGTTTTTCCCTGAGAGGCATTCCTAAAACTAGATGGGAATATGAGATGCTCATAATTGCTGTCTATCATTTTTCCATTTCTTAATAGGAGCCCTGCAGAGAAACTACAAGTACAGACCTGGTATAAGGGTAATTGTCAGCAAAGTCATGCCCTCTTTCATTATTTGTTTCTTTCTAGGACTGGGTTTCTTTTTCCTACATGATAAGATTTTGCTATGAAAGCAAATATGTTTTTAAAGAATGCTCTAATTTGAGATCAAAATGAGCATCTATGTACGAGGCAGGTAAAATGTGAGTAAATAGTGAGTAAAATGAGTATAGACCACCGCACACAATCCCTCAAATGTAATGGGGTTCTGGTATGGTGAGCAGCATAGGATAGCAATCCATCATTGTAACACAGTATCATTATTATTCTATATACAAAACATATATAAGAGAACATACAAATATGTACACACATCAACATGTACATAGATATATATGTGTACCTAGCTACATTTATACATCTATATCTATCTATTTATCTATCACTCTATCTATAGATATAGATCTATATCACCCCTCACAGGAGCTTTATCCATACACATTCACTCCTTGGGCTGGTCTGCTCACTTCAACCTGTCCTCATACTAGTAGGCCTAGGTTCCCAAAGATAGACCACAACCATACAATTGCACTGAGACTGTCTCAAAGACATAGATTTAAGCCTATTGAAGAGAAATGAACTTCTATTCATCATTCTAGCTCCTGAGACCACAGCCAACCTGTTTTCTATCTATACAACCAGTTACTCATAAAATAATACACTCACACAATACATGATATTTACACAACCAGCTGCTCACAGTATTGTTGTATTTATATCTTAAGCATAGCCATTTGGCTAACAAAATGGCAAAAGAAATAATATCCTAGACACTAACATATTAAAGTCAATACATGAATAAAGAAATTTATAATGATACACATATAAACCTGGATCGCATTGTCCCAGCAATGCACTCAATAACTTATGAGTACACATTTATGGAATGAGGCTAGGAGGGTAAATAATCATGTGTTTACGGTAACTCACAACCCTGGACTACTGGCTTTAATGTCATTTATCCATTCATCTACACCACACCAAGATGCTTCTCTGCTGCCTGCTTTATACTCTAAGTCCATACTACTGTTTATCTGGCTTAATCTTCTCTTAGCTACTTGAATACAGCATTTACAAACTATTGCAATGTATAATTGGTTTTAAAAAGACTTTTAGAAAGTGTTACCTCTTAGTTCAAATAGCACTTCCTTCTAAGCCAAAGAACTGCAAAGTTCATCATACTGGTCATAGTAATCAATTATCTAGTTATACCTGGATGTCACAGCATCCCATAAGAATGAAACTCCCAGAAACTTAGCTCATGTTGACTCTTTAGCCAGGTAAACAAAGCTAGATAACGCATCAGAATACAGGGTAGTAGCAAAAGCCTCCTCTCTTTTTTCTTCTTAAACAAGAGGTAGAAGCAGAGAACAATGGTCCTTTATTAGAAGTCTCACTTCTTTCCACCTAGTAGGTGGCTCTGAAGGGCAAAAGCCATTACTGAAGCTCATGACCCATGAAGTCAATTCTATCTCCTCCCAATCAGGAATCATTCAATTGAAGCCTTCTGTTGGCTGACTGCATGTAACCACCATTTTTACTACAGAGCATTTTTTCAGCACTTCTGCTGAATCTTCAGTTTTTCCTCTTAGATTCTGTCTAATTCTCTCCATTTCCTAGACCTGATTCTTGTCTAGTCCAATGATTTTAAAAGAATCTTCTGACTTCTGGCTTATGTGAGAACAAGAAAGAGTATTAGATATTTCTTCTATACATATTACCTCTCAAACCTCTTCGATATATAGGTAGTATGCTATGTGGAAAAATGGATTGTGTGGCTGACCTGGAGTCAGAAAAACCTGAATTCAAATGCAGCCTGTGTGGCCTCAGGCAAGTCACTTAACCTCTGTTTGTCTCAGCTTCCTCACTTATGAAATGAGGATTATAATAGCGCCTATCTTTCATTGTTGTTGTGAAGATCAAATAAGATAATGTTTGTGGAGTGCCACAGTAGAAAATATATTAAGATTAACTAATACTAGCTATCATTAGTGCAAAAGGTAATGCAATTTCAGCTTTCTTCCAGGTCTACGACACCATGAACTAAATTGAGCTAACAACCCAATAGAATTACAGTAGAGAAGGATGATCCCCAACACATTCACTCAGCACACACACACACACACACACACACACACACACACACACACACACAATAGACCAGGTGCACCATTCCACTTTGGTGTAGTTCTAATTTGTACATTACCAAGGAACTTTTAGTTTAAACCTGATTGTAGGCTAGATTTACTAATCCAGCACTCCTTAACTGTCCTTGACTTTAGTGTTGTTGCACATTTATATGGGAATTTAGAGATTATATAGTTCTTTTAGGATTATATGATCTATGTGGGAAGGAGGGATGGATAGATTTAGTTTCAAAAGACTTTACAAGGTGTCTAGTCCAAGCCCCCTATTCTATAGATTTCTCTATCCACATCCCTATCCCTATCATCTCTATATCTACTACTGCCTCCAGTATCAAATACAAAATGTTCTGTTTGTCATTCAGAGCCATTTGTAACCTAATTTCCTCCTACCTTTCCAGGCTTTTTTATACCTTACTCCCCAACATATACTCTTCAATCCAGTGACACTGGCTTCCTTACCATGACATATGGCAGGACTGTACAAGCCAATTCATGGACTTGGAATAGAACTTAACTCTGCCCCATGAATCTTCCCACTTCAAATCCCCCTCCCTCCCCATGCCAAGGAAAGCCAAAAGCCAGAAGGATGCTCTGCTTCAGAAGGGAGCATGATAGCACACTGCACTGCAACAGTGCTTATCCAGAGAACTGAGGAATAAAGGAAGCTGCAGCAGGATTCTTGTGTGTGCACGTAACTCCACCAGGCTTAAAAACAGGGAGGAACTAACATTCAGTGGTGTCTAGTTCAGTGCCCAAAAAGTCGCTTGGGGCAGAGGGCAAATCTTATGAAACGTGAATTGTCAAGAGTGTGAGAAAGCTGAGACACCTTTGAAGTTCAACTACCAGGGAAACTATAATGAAAGGTGGGGTCAGGAAGCAAGTGATAAAATGTCAGAAGGAAAAAAGAAAGGCCGAAATTACCAAAAATCTCTAGAAGAAGGAAACTCAGTTAAGGCTCTTGAGTATATGAAGATAAATCAACAGGAAATATATTCATAACAGAAGGGAATAAGGCCTCCAGATCATCTGAACATTCAGACATCTATGAATAACTATTGGAAGATAAAGGAGAAAAAAAATGAATACCTGATGAGGCTGAGGATCTTGTGGATGCCTAAGAGAACATGGATCTACAGCAGGCTTTTCCCAAATGGTTTAAGAGAAAAATAAGAGTTGTGAAAGTAGAATGTATGGCTTGCGCAGCAGAAATATGCAGCAAAATAAAGGGGAAAAATGTGAATCCATAGTAGAAAATCTCACCAAAGAAATAAAAAAGAAAACTGGGACTCCAAAGACTATCTGGAAGACAAGCAAAAAGCATTAACATTAAAAGAAAACAATCTCTTCATAAGCAAAACATAATGATCCCAGATATAGGTGAACAGACAATTTGAAGATTATAGATCTCTGAGAATAACCTGGCAAGTCAAAAAATCTGAATACCACAATGCAAGAAATAATGCAACAATAGTGTCTAAAACTGAATATAGAAGATAAGGTGCCAGTTGAAAAAATTCACAGATTGCATGGGGCATGGGGGAGAGAGGGAAACACATATACTGCAAAGTCTGAGACAAATAATTGCTCAATTGAACAATTTCAATGACAAATAACAAATTTGTCAAGCAACTAGGAGAAAGAACTTCAAATACAAAGAAAAAGAAATTCAAATACTACAAGACTATTCTGTACCCACCAGAAACCACAGGAAGAAATGGAATTATGTGTTCCAAAGAGTAAAGGAGTCCAAAATGCAAATCAAGGTAATATATTCTGAAAAACTGAACCTAAACAATAATGAAAAAAGAGAGATATTCAATAAAAAGAGACATATGAATAATTCTTATTAAGAAAGCAAACCCAAGCAGACTTTTGGTTTTACAAATACCCCATATGACATAAATACAAAAAAAAGGTAGAGAAATACAGCAATCAAGGCTATGAAATGTTACCCCATCCCCTCAAAAGAACAAAAATCCTAAAAATATAAGACACTTAAGGAGTTAACAATAACATATTAAGGGGCAGCTAGGTGGTGCAGTGAAGAGAGCATTGGCCCTGTAGTCAGGAGGACCTGAGTTCAAATCTGGCCTCAGACACTTAACACAAAAACTAGCCATGTGACCTTGGGCTTTACCCCAACTGCTCTCCAAAAAAACCAAAGCAAAAAAAAAAAAAAACTAATAACAAATTAACAAAAGAGAAACCTTTAAGAGATGTTTTTCCATAAGTACACAAGGAGACAAGAGTGAAAGTAGAAATCGAATAAAAATAATGATGGAGGAACAGGTCTGACTGAACAAGCTATTCTGCCAACACTCTTAAGAATAGGACAAAAAATAAGTATGTAGGCTACTATACACATTTTTCTTGAATAGAATAAAAGTGATGTTCAGAAATAATTTTGCCATTTTTAAAAAGTGTTGTGAATTTGGAGAGCAGTTCATATGAACTCAGTGTGTGCAGTAGAAAGAATCCGGAGTATTGACATCTGAGTTGGGAGCCTCATAACTTATTTATTAGCTATGTATCTATAGGTAAATCACAACCTCTCTAAGTTCTGGTTTTCTCATTTGAAAAGTAGGAATACTACTACCAGTACCTTCAAAATTTGCAAATTTTACTTGACTAGACTGTTTAGTAAATTTTCGAGAGACAAAACCTCCCAATACCCCACCCACCTACAGGTGAATTAATGTTGATTTTTGTTTTGTTTTGTTTTGTTTGTAGGACTAAACTGAAGACTGGGAATACATATAAAAGGGGGAGAAGAGGAATAGGATAGATGGGTATATGTGATGCAGCTTAATCAATCCTACAGTTAATAATGTAGGGGAAATAACTGCAATAATATCTCAGGAAGAAGAGGGCTTAGAGGGGAATAGATGAGGTGACAAAGGGAAGGACAGAAAAAGAAAGAAAGGGGAAACTCTCATTTTAGTGATGGGAAGGGGTCTACTAAAGAAGGTTCTCATGGGTGGAAAAGTGCGATTCTATAATGGGAGATGAGGACCTTATGAGATTTGACACTTAGAGAGATCACTCATCCTGACTCAGGAAAAATAGAATCAAAATCCTGGGGGAAAGGAGACAACCTGATACTGAGAAGGAAAGGTAGAAAGGCACCTGATAACCCAGAAGGAAGAACGGGAGAACATGGACCCAGGGAGATGTCTTGGCAAATGGGGAAAAAATTATCATGGGTAGAATAAGGAGTTAGAAACAGCACAATCAGGGGCATTGGGAAATTTCTACCATGTGCAATATCCTCTCCATCACCTGTAGTAATTCGTATTAATATATTTTTTTAAAGCACAGAGAAAAAAATAGGGATGGAGTAGGTGGGGAAATTCTACAAGACAATAACAAAGAAATTATTTAGAAGAAATTCAAAAGTTATTTATTTAAAGAAAAAATAAATAGAGTGGTCATGAATCAAAGAATCAAATCTAAAATAGAAAGGGGGAAGAAATACTTAATAATTCAACTGTGCTTGACTCCCACTTTAAAAGTCACAACTCCTGAAATTTTCCCCATCAAATACATAGATTGTCCTTTTTTAAAAAGCTTACCTCAGTCTGAGAACAATTATGCATAAATGAGCTGAGATACCTGAATCTCCTATTTCTCTAAAGACATTGACATTGTCCAAAATCTCCTTTTGTGTCCTTGAAACTATTTTTCTCCAAATTCATATTTCTCCAGTTTTTAATGAATAAAAGTTGTTTCTGTGTCTCTTCAAAATATTATACTACTGACATAATAAGCAAGACATAATTTTGCATTATTCACAAGGAGATTTAAGTCTTTATGTTTACACCAGTTTGCTTTCTGTCTAAAATTGCTTAAATTTCATCTGAAAACTATTTTTTCATATGTAAATATTAACAACTTTTATTAAGATAAAATTATTTTCCTAGTCCTTTTAGGTACCTAAACCTTTAGCTATAGCAGAGGTAATATCTTATACCCTTTCATAATTAATATAAACCTTTTACTGGTGTTACACAAAAATGCTTTTTTTAAATCCCTTTCAGCACAAAACAGTTTTGTTTATTTTAAAGAGACAGTGGACCTTACAAAAGTAAGATTTCACCATATCTCATTTCCCACCCTGTGGGGAGCCAAAAAAGGCCTGATCCAGGACTCAGACAGAGACCTTAGTATTGTACCCTAATTCCTTGCAAGGTGACATGGCTTGCAAAGGCTGGCTCCCCCAAAAGGAATTTCAGGGGCACACCAAAAAAGGCCTGATTCAGGACTCAGAGACGTTAGTGTTGTACCCTAATTCCTCTCAAGGTGATGAGGCTTGCAAAGGCTGGCTCCCCTGAAGGAACCTCGGGGGTACACTTGAAAGGACTTCTGTTTGATATCCTGATATCAAAACATTTACCCCCAAACTTCAGGCACCAAAAAGGACATGTTCCTTATCATATTGTGCTAAAGACCATTATAAGTCAAAATACTTGATTCTCAGGGACCGGCTTCTATACAGATATCTTTGAGACTGGTTTCTTTGCAGATGTCTTTGAGACTGTGGCCTGCTCTCAGGGCCTTTGTCCTGTAAGATACATTTTGATACAAGACAACTGACCTTCCCTCTGACTTCCTGGGTCCTTGATAACAAGCCTTGTCTTATCCAAGCTACTTCCCAGGTATGGTAGACTATTCTATTAGTAATAATATTCCAGGATATGATTGAGATAAGGATACTTGAATCTTTGTCATTTGGATCTTTAAAAACTTTGTTCTAAGCATCAATAAATGGAGTTCATGGTTCTTCCTTGAAATACCCACATTGTCTGGCTACTTTTCTCTCTCTCTCTCTCTCTCTCTCTCTTTCTCTCTCTCTCTCTCTCTCTCTCATTTCTGCTCACACCTGAGGCTGGTACTCAGGTGGCACCCTACACCACTCATTCCTACCTTTCAGAATTCTGGTCAACATTCCATCTCCATCATCTGTGCTAATGAGAGAGGGGAAAATAATTTGTGCAAATAGTCATAAGTCTGGAACCAATCCATTGATACTGTCTCTCATGTCCCAGGATTTTTTTTCCTTCTTTCCCACAATTCCCCAGTCAACCTCTGTATTTGACCTGAAATGGAATTCTCAGGCACAGTAGCTTTTCGGTGTTCAGTGATCTTATATTCAGTCATTTATATTATATTATTATATAGATTTTTAAGGCCTCTGAACTATCAAAATAGATATCACAAAACCCATACGTTTTACTCTTAGAAGAGTTCCTCATATTCTCAGAGACAATTTATTTTTGGTGTTCACACGCTCCTAACAAGCAAAGGTATATATTTTCTTAACTCAAAACAGGTAAGAAAAGAGAGGTGACCAGAAGGAGGAACGTTGCCAATGCAAAATGCAATGTCTAAGGAAAGGAAAAGTCAGAAAAATTATTTAAAATAGATAAAAGAGTCCCCAAAAGATACATAAAATGATAGGCACCATAGTGTAGTAGGAGGTCTCCTGATTTGGAAGCAGGCAAAAAGTGAGCTTCAAATCTGCTATTAAGACTTGCTAGCACCCGTCCTCTTTCCGCCATCTTGCAGCACTGCCACCATGGTGCGCATGAATGTCCTGGCAGATGCTCTCGAAAGCATCAACAATGCAGAAAAGCAAGGAAAACACCAGGTTCTCATTAGGCTATGCTCCAAAGTAATTGTCCGGTTCTTAACTGTGATGATGAAGCATGGTTACATTGGCGAATTTGAGATCATTGATTATCACAGAGCAGGAAAAATTGTTGTGAATCTCACAGGCCGATTAAATAAGTATGGTGTAATCAGCCCCAGATTTGATGTTCAATTGAAACATCTGGAAAAGTGGCAGAATAATCTGCTGCCATCCCGTCAGTTTGGGTTTATTGTGCTTACAACCTCAGCTGGCATCATGGACCATGAGGAAGCAAGACGAAAACACACAGGAGGAAAAACCCTGGGATTCTTTTTCTAAGGATGTAAAACATACATACAAATGAAATGCTCCAATGGACAAAAAAAAAAAAAAAAAAAAAGACTTGCTAGCTTTGTGATGATCCAGAAGTCACTTAATCTAATTAAGCCTCAGCTTACTGATCTGTAAAATGAGGATGATAACATCATCGATGACTACCACACAAAACTGTGAAGATCAAATGAGATAAAATAAAGTATTGTAGAAAGGTTAGTTATGATCATACAATCATAGGATTTACAAACTAAAGGAATTTAGAAATGATCTAGTACAATCCTCTCATTTTTTAAAATATACTAAGACTTAGAAAAGGAAAGTGACTTGCCCAGGGTCACAAAGATACGAAAGAGCAAAGCTTAAGTGTTGGGGGCATTTAATATAGGAATAAGTAATTTTAAAACCTCAGGAGCTACTGGGAACAGTATAATAATTGTTTATAATGACAAACCTGGGTTATTAAGAAATTTCCTTTGTGCTAACTATTGTGAACATAATAGGGGAAGTAGGACACCCAGCACAGAGAAGTAGGTGTGATTTTGTGAAAACTTCTCCTGCTTTAGCATGTACATTTAAATTGAAACAAACAATTGCCATCCCTGCTATTTAACTCCATTGATCTTGAAACTAGCTTGACCATCCTGCCACCAGGACAGAGCAAAGATTTGTGAAATTTGCTTATGGTGAAGTAGCAAGTCTCTTCAATTAGGATTTTTCCAGGATGGTAGTTTTTTATCCCTGTCATTGTACCACTGGGATGTGTCCCTTCTGGGAAAGATCCCAGAAGGAATGTGACTGTTTGTTGTTACTCAGGTTGCCATGAATTTCAATATCCTGCTGCCTGAACACTTCAGGAATTTAGGTGTAAGGAACCCTATCTTTCCAAAAAGGAAATGCCCAGGAGAAGCTTGTGTTAAATAGTCAGTGGAAACTTCATCTTCCTTAGTTGCTCCTGAGCCATTTCATTCTCTTTGAAACATGTCTGTATCAGAGGTCAGGAGATGATAATAGCTGGATGCTGAAAATCACAGCTATATAGGCACTGCTTAAGGAAGTAAGAATTTCATTTTGGAATATTCTCAATCTAAAGTGGTTAAAATAAAAAGAAGAAAAAATCTTTTGGTACCAAAAAATGTTAATCTGTCCAAATAACAGAGGTTTGGGAAGTATTTATACTTTACAATTCAAATAAAATGTAACAAAAATTGTATATTCAGGCAATAGGTGACAATTATAATGTAGTAGGTATTTGGGACCACAGGAGCTGACTCCACATCTTTTTTCCACTTCTCATCCTCATGATTCTATTGAATACATGCATAATTAACTTGGTATTTCAAAAACTAGTTGACTCAATGAAATATGGCAGTATTATCATGATATATTGTGAGATTCTCCCATTCTGCTGATTTTTGGTTATAAAGTATATAATTAGCTCATGTCATTCTTCATAGTTACCTGAGAGTAAATGACAACATTCATTATGGCATAAAACTAAACATAAAAATGAAAAACTGGAAACAAAAATGCCTGGTTCCTTCATTACTGAGCTCAAGGACAGTAAAGAACTATTTATGAAATCCTAGTTTTAAAATAGTATAGGTTACTGAAGAGACAAATAAAAACATTACCTGAAAATGAGAAAGTTAGAGCTAGAAAGGACCCAATAGAAATACTCAGATCCCTTAATTTTACAGTGAAGGAAACTAAGGCCAAGAAAGGGGATAGAACTTTTCACTAAAAAAATGAACCCAGATTTCATGGTTCATAAACAAAATTATTTTCTACTACAACATCTTAATCATGGAAAATAAGGCAACCAAAATTTTCCTTATAAGTCCTATTTTCTGTACTTAATTATTAGACATTTGAGGTAGGTGTCATCATTTAACAAAATTATACATTCTCAGAAGTCATCTGATTACAACTTGTATTTGAATAGGAATCCTTCTA
Source organism: Pseudochirops corinnae (assembly GCA_028646515.1). Classification (NCBI taxonomy): domain Eukaryota; kingdom Metazoa; phylum Chordata; class Mammalia; order Diprotodontia; family Pseudocheiridae; genus Pseudochirops; species Pseudochirops corinnae. The sequence goes on from CM053585.1 coordinate 153,051,837, forward strand.
CAGTATCCTCAACAATGAATCATCTAGACAACGTGGAAAGACCTTCAGGGAAAGGTAATCCACTCAAACGTAACACAACACGATGTGATATGATGCAATACAACAACAGGCCAAAATCTACTGTGGGAAAAATACTATGTTTAGTGCTGAGTAAAAACACCCTATAGCCTCTGCCTTAATGGAATTCACAATCTAATAGGTGTACAAGACACAAACACAGATAAATGCCTTACAGTAACATAACAAAAGGCTGTGAGAAGCCTACAAGAATAATATCTAAAGGAAGGGCTTTGTGTTTGATATATTTTTTAACTGAAAGGTAGAAGATCAACCAGTATGGATAAAGAGGCTATTGCTAAAGACATTCCACCTATTTTTGGACAACTCTAATTGTTAGAATGCATTTCCTTGTATCCAGTAGAAATCAGCCTCTTTAAATTCTACCACCAGCTCCTAGCCTAGATGTTCTCAAGCCAATCAGAGTAAGTCTAATACTTCTTCCATACGGCAGCCCTTCAAATATTTGAAACCAATAACCAATGTGATGACAGTATCATTTAATTACTGTCATGAACCTCTTTAGGGTTCCCTTTGGTAGTCTTGGGGATTTATCATTAGAACCTCTTAGGAATCCTAACTTCCTTAATTTTTTTCAGCTACACAAATTCCATCCTTACCATCCTCTCATTTCCAGTTTCTGGTGTCTTAGCCAAAAAACTACCTTGTGTTTATTTTGAATATTTTTTTTGTCTGTGTACATTTTATCTCTTAATAAAATGTAATCTCTTTGACAAGCGGGATTTCAGCATAGCATGATGATTGGCATATAGTATGTGCTTAAAATATTAATGTTGATTAGTTGTTTGACTGATTGATTGTCTGAAGGAAACCATAAGAATCACAGCCCAAATCTGGGTCCTCAGTGATTTCGTGGGATGTCTGGACCCAGAGATAGAGACATCACTTCATAGCTCTATCATGAAAATCATCTTTTTGTGGTTAACTTTGAGAATTCAATGTTCTCATTATGAATATTTCTTCTGTTGACACAGTTTACAATGCTTTCATTCTTTAATAGACCATCTTCAAGAGTTGTAATAGAAAACAAAACAAAACACCCTTTGCCTAGGGGTCAAATCACTGCTAAAAAATCTCCCCAGACTTTGATAGCTTAGTCCTTAGGGAACAGACTCAAAATCCTATCCTTCCTACCTAGCAGGATCTTTCAGTTCCTCTGCTTCCATTAACATGGGCTTTTATTATCCAAGCTCAATTCTACTGCCCAGTAGAGGGCTTCAGTTGGGATTCTGTTCAAATGTACTTAAAATATTATGTTCTGGAAAAAGGTGAAGGATTTTTAGGGTAACTAAGTGGCACATTGAATAAAGTGTGAGGCCTAGAGTCAGGAAAACTCATTTTTCCAGAGTTCAAATCTGGTCTCAGAGACATTCTATCTATGTGACCCTGGGCAAGTCACTTAACCTGTTTGCCTCAGTTTCCTCATCTATAAAATGAGCCAGAGAAGGAAATAGAAAACTACTCTGGTATTTTTCAGAAGAAAACCCCGAATGGGGTCATAAAGAGTTAGACACGACTTAAAAATGACTGAACAAAAGGGATTCTTCCATTGGTTGATGATGGAACTCACCACATTCAATTTTCTTGATAGAAAAGTTTAGAGGATGGGAGGTTGGGGGACATTCTGTAGTAATTTAGAAATTAGCTGCCAACCAAAACAACTGATTGGGAAATGACCATCATGAGGTTTCTATGCAGATCAATTGATTTTATTTTCACTCATCCTGGCCAGCCTCAAGGTAAAAGAGAAAGAACCAATTTAGGAGGACAAAGGGACCCATCTTCCTGATAAATTGTAAACAAATTATTAAAGGTGTGTCTTGCTGAAGATATATCAAAAGGAAAGGGCTTTTGACGTAATTGTGCCCTCAAGCCTGAAGTACTAGAGTCCAGTATATTAGGAGCCTTTTGAATCTAATGAAAGGTTCAGAATGAGTTAGAAAGTTGTTTTCTATTTAATAAAGAAAGGGGGACCACAGTTAAATTAATTGATGATTAATCACAATTGAGGATCAGAAAAAAAAATTACCTGCCATTAGATGTTTATATTTATTTAAATTTTTCATCTTATTCCAAGATGGCATTCTTTAATCATTACCGTTAGCTGCTTTAATAAAAGATTATCAGGTTTGTTTGTTTTTTAATTAAAGCATAACAGCATGAAAGTCTGTAAATGTGTTTTTCAGTTAGCCATTTTTATGAGAGAAACCTAGTTGTCTTCACCATGAGGCCATATCCCATGGCACAGGTTCAGTCTTGAAAAAATGGCAGGTGTGTTCCTTAAGAGGAAACAATAGTTTCTGGAGTATTATAATGTTGGTAATAATTGCTATTAAAGCTTAAAATTGCACTAAAACATTTGGGATACCCTATGTAGTCCTTTATGGTTGACAAAGCACTTTTATCAACCTTAGCTCATTTAATCATTACATCAGCTCCATGAGGTTATTATTATTCCCACTTCAGGTAAGTAAAATGACTTTCTCATGATCACATAGCTCAAAACTGTCAATAATATTCAAAACCATGCTTTTCCTGAATCCAGATCCAAACCTATGCCCATAGCACCACATTACTCCTAGACTAGTATAGCAGGGAAAATTCTGTGGATTATGTATGGAGCTGAATTGACCTCCTCAGGGACATTTCTGGTAAGCCATATTTACTAACTTAGTGCTGAAAGATTTGGTGCTTGGGAATGACAAAGAAATATACATATTGGTTTGTTAGATCTCATGGCTTTAGTAAAAGATGCCTCTGTCAAAGAGAATTGACCAGGAATAATATCAATAGATATCTGAGGGAGAAGCATATTTTCTCTTGCTCTTGCTTTCACTCTCTCTCTCCCCCTCTCCATCTTCCTCTCCCACCCTCTCCCAGAGAGAAATCTCCTCCCTGAGAGGAGGAAAGGAGCTCTCTCTAGTCACACCTACAGGGATAGGTGGTCTGCTTATTCATGATAGCAGTCATTTGTGCCGCCATACAAGCTAGAATGTAGGCCTCAATCCCCTAACTACCTCTTCCATTTGGTCTTCTTTCCCAGAGTTGAGATGACTAGGCAGTAATCCTTGACATGGAGGCTATTAGTTTGGGGGAAAAACTCATGAGTTCCAGTAGCTGGAAGCACCTCTCACTGGGCATCTGAAGCTAATACAACGTTTCTTGAAGAGAAGATGACCACCAACAGCAGGATGAGTCCATGCTTTGACTGGCCTTGCCAGAAGGCATGAACCTTAAGGGAGCTATTTAGGTAGTGAAGAGGCAAAGTAAAAGTGAAATGACTAATTCTACACTCCCACTAAATATCCCAAGTTTTAATATTTTTAGTATCAATATCCCTGGAGAGTACAATAGGAATCATATATTGGTAATAGGAATTATATATTGTTAAGTAGTATTTAAGTCTTCATTAATGCATACTTTGAATCTCTTGTGTTTTTATCATTTCTTTTGAGTGGAAGAAATATACAGTTGCTCTATATGTGATCTGAAGTGTATATTGAGTACTTTTCAACTCCCTTTCAGAGATACTTTAGACATGAGCCATACTTAAAACTTTGTATGATTCTGCCCCACCTCCCTTCCCCCACCAGGTCCCAAGGGTGAAGAGTGTGAATAGCCAGAAAGTATGAGAGAAAAGAAACAAAAGCCTTACTCCTCTCAGGTTCACCTAGGCTAATCTGATATGTGTGTGAGTCCACAGTTAGGGTTCCTTTAGTGCTGGGGGTGAGGACCCCAGCCTATTCAGGTCCAGTGACATTCTATTACATTAACTTCACAAATCCAAAATCATGAAGCACAGAAGCATAGACTCATGGGAGGTTTGATGTAAAAGAGTCTCCACAGAGATCATTAAGTCTTTTTCTTTTGGTCAAAGAATTCCTTTTATAATCTTAAAAATTATTGAAGACTTCTCCCAAAGAGCTTTTATTACACGGGTTAGTTATAACTATTGATATTCACAGTTAGAAATGAAAATGTCCTGGGACTGTTATGATAATAATTTTGATTTTACTAATCACCTAAAAGATTCTTGGAGTTGCATAAAAGGGCCCCAGACCACTCTTTGAAACATGCCAATCCAATCCAACAAACTAATACTGAGATCCAGAAAACTAAAGTGATTTGATCATGATCTTGCATTTGGTGAGTGGAAAAACTAAAATTACAATCCTAATTTACTGATTCATGGTCCAAGGATCTTTCTACTACATCACAAACTTCAAACCAACACAAATTTTCCTGATTAGGTATAAGGCATTCCACAGATCGATAGATTTTGAGGAGGAAAGCACTCAGATATCTTTCAGTTAACTTCATACTAATCTCATTTCCCTCTATGACATCTCCAGCAGGAGAGGAAGTGTGTCATAGTAGATAAAGAGCTAGTCATGAAGAAACACTAGTTGCATGAACCACAAAAAGTCACTTAACCTCTCAGTGACATAGGCAAATATAAGGTGCAGAAAAGGTGCCAACATGTGTCGCTCTAGGAGTATCTTAATGTGGGAATTCCCTATCTCATGAAATTAAATGTCTAGTTCCTATCCAGAGCTGTACAAAGCTTAAAGTTTATTTCCCACATCAATCCAAAAGTCTGCTTAAGATCTCCAGTGAGGGGCGGAGCCAAGATGGCAGAGTAGAAGCGCAAACTTGGCATGAGCTCCTGCTCCAACTACTTCCAATACATGTAAAAAAATGACTCTAAACAAACTTTAGAGCTACAGAACCCATAAAGTGACAGAGAGAAACAAATCTCTGGGTGAAAGAAGACCAGCAGGCTGACAGGAAGGGTCTATCACACTGAGCTAGGAACTGAGCACAGACCCACATGAGCTGCGCAACTCTGGCCCCAGGGCAGCCCTAACAAGCAGCAGCCAGAGCAGACTTCAGGAGAGTGAATCAGCAGCAGCTGTGGCAGTTTCCAGACTTCTCAACCCATAAATGCCAAAGACAAAGTAAAAGGTCAGTGTGGAACTCTGTTGGAATGGAGGTGAGGGGGACAGAAAAGCATGGTCCAACACATGCCATCAGAATGAGAAGCTGTGGAGGCACAGCTACGTGCCTACCTCAGGAGCTCCTGGTCTGCAGACTGTAGGGGCACCAAATGAACCATTCAGAGGGTAATCACTCTTGCTTCATCCTGCTTGGATCTAGATCGCGATCTTGGGTGGTGGTCCCAGCATGTGTGGCCAGTGAACCTGAGCTTGTGCGGGCTGTAGAGAGGGCACCCTCCTAATAGCTCCACCAGCTACAAAAACTCCAGCAATTTGGGACAAAGCTCTTTCCATTCTTGAAACAGAGTTCTACCCTGGCAAAAAGCTCAAAAGTCAAGTAATTCACTGCCAATGTGAGCAAGCAGAGGAAGTACAAACAGACCATAGAATCCTTTATGGGGGACAAAAAAGATCAAGACATGGAGTGGGAGGAAGACATCCAAGTCAGAACTCCTGTATCAAAAGCCTCCAAGAAAAATATGAATTGGTTACAGGCCATGGAGGAGCTCAAGAAGGATTTTGAAAAATCAAGTAAGAGAAGTGGAGGAAAAATTGGGAAGAGAAATGAGAACGATGAAAGAAAATCATGAAAAATTAGTCAACAGCCTGCTAAAGGTGACCAAAAATATACTGAAGAAAATAACACCTTAAAAAATAGACTAACTCAAATGGCAAAAGAGGCCCAAAAAGCCAATGAGGAGAAGAATGACTTAAAAAGCCAAATTTGCCAAATAGAAAAGGAATTTCAAAAACTCACTGAAGAGAATAACTCCAAAATTAGATTGGAGCAACTGGAAGGTAATGACTTTATGAGAAATAAAACTACTATAAAACAGATCCAAACAAATGAAAAAATAGAAGGCAATGTGAAATTTATCACTGGAAAAACCACTGACATGATTAGGTATAAGGCATTCCACAGGAGAGATAATTTAAAAATTATTAGACTGCCTGAAAGCCATGATCAAAAAAAGAGCCTAGACACCATCTTTCAAGAGATTATCAAGCAAAATTGCCCTGATATTCTAGAATCAGAGGGCAAAATGGAAATTGAAAGATGGAGAGAAATATAGTTATTTTGCAATATAACTGCTATGGAAATTATTTGAGTAACTACACATGTACAACCTATATTGAATTGCCTATCTTCCCAAGGGGGTGGGTGAGGAAGGAAGAAGGGAAAAAATCTAGAACTCAAAGTTTTAAAACCAAATGTTTAAAAAAAAAATTGTTTTTTACATGCAATTGGGAAATAAGATATACAGACACTGGGGTACAGAAATCCATCTTTCCCTACTAGAAAGCTAGAGGGGTGATGAGTGTGGGTGTAAGAGAGAACAGATTGGGGGAAGGAATATTCAGTAGGCTTGCTATTTTGGGGCGGGGGTAGGGGAAAGACAGGGAGAAAAAATTGTAACTCAAAATCTTGTGGAAATAAATGTTGAAAACTAAAAATAAAAAAAAAGAAATGTAAAAAGAAAAAGAAAAAAAGATCCCCAGTGAAAGAAAACCTTCTTTCTATCATTCCATCATACCCATTCCACTTTTAGACAGCTCTAATTAAGAAGATTTTTATTCTGTTTATTTCAAGCTGATATCTACCTCGGCAACATGTACCCATTATTGCTAGGTTAGCTCTCTAAAACTTCTTCTTCCATTACAGCCCTTCAGATACTTGAACATAGCTATCATCATCTCCTCTAATCCCTTCTTCAGGTCAAAATATCTCTGGTTTCTTCAACCAAACTTCACAGACCCCTTGCCTCTAGATTCTTTCCAGATTGTCTATGCCCTCCTAAAAATGTTGTGCCTAGAATTTAATATTGCCCCTAGATATGACCTGATGAGGTGGTGCAGTGGATAAGGTGCTTACCCTGGGGACAGGAAGACTCATATTACTGAGTTCAAATCTGACCTCAAACACTTACCAGCTATATATCCCCAGGTAAGTCATTCAACTGTTTGCCTCAATTTCCTCATAAAATTACCTAGAGAAGGAAATGACAAGCCATTCCAGTATCTTTCCCAAGAAAACCCCAAATGGAGTCTCCAAGAAAGGGACAGGACTGAACCCACTGAATAAAAATAAATAACAATGATCTCTGATGACTGTAGGTGACAGTAGTGGGTATCAGGCCTCTGGTAATGCAAACTAAGACTTCTTTGGGATGATTTTATTCTGTTTGGGTATTGGGTTGTTGTTGTCTTAGTTCTTGAAAAGGACCAAAATGATATCACTATGATGGAGTCAAGGTACAGTGTGTCCAACCATAGCTGATCAGACCAATATGAATTCTGCAAATTTTACCACAGATTGGGTACAAATAATCCACATATTTGGGGGACTGCTTTATCACAGAACTGACTCATTTTGACTTTGAAGTTAACTAAGATCCCTCCAGATCATTTTTATAGAAACTATTTTCCAGCTACCCTTCCCTTATCCTATACTTAACCCAAATATGGGAATCCATTTCTATTAAAATGCATATGTATTTGATTTGCCAGATTGTAGTGTTATGATCTTTTAGGGTATTAGTTTATTCAAAGTGTTATCTATCCTTCCCAGCTTTTTGTCCTCTATAAATCTTACACGTTATGCTTTCATTCATGTCACTGGTGAAAATATTCAACAGATACATGCCCCATGAGAGAACTTCCTCCAATCTCTCTTGGGCATAATCACTCTTAGATTGTTCTATAGCTACCTAATTCTTTGATATCATCTAGTCTACTTCATTTCATCTTTTCTTCAGAGATATCATGAATATCTTTGTAAAATCCCCTATTGACATATTAATACAAGATATATGCTACCTGAGAGCATTTTCCTGGTCTACCACTTCAGTTCAGTTTTGTTTGTTTTGTTTTTAGCTTATTTTGGGTCTGGACCAATGATTTCATTCATGTAGGGAGCTCCAAGTGAGGAATTCTCTCTCTCAATACAATATAGTCTTGGAGAGTTGTTGGGTGTAGGTTATTGGGTTTTGTGCCTTTTTTTTTTTTTTATAACAAATATATAGGTCTTTTAGAGTATTAGGAAGAGCACTAGACCAAAAGTCAGGAGATGTGAATTCTAGCTTTGGCTCTTCAATGCCTAGAAGGTCACTTTGATTACTTACTCAATAAGTGCTCTTAGGTCAGCCTCCCACTCAAAGGAATTAGAGTTCTCTGGATTTGAATACTTAGTTCTGGGTCCCCATTCCAAGCTTTGTCTATGCATGTACCTCTTCAGCTAAGAGAGAGAGAAAGACAGAGAGAGAGAGAGAGAGAGAGAGAGAAGAGAGCACAAACCAAAGGGTCCTTCTTTTGTCACTTGTTTGGCTATCTAGGGCGGGTCAGCATAAATCTTACAGGCCTAGAGAGCTACTTTGCAAAGGGTGGCAAAGAAAATTAGGGACAGTTGTCCATAGCAACTAATGGTAGCTGGCTTCAATTTCCACATGGCAATAGTTAGTCTGCTGTGCACTTAGTGCTGCTGCAGTGAATGCTTAAAGAGAAAATATGTCATCATAACAAGCCCCCACAGCAAAGGAATTAATATTAATGTGACAAAAATTGTTCCTCCTTTTGAACCTTTGGTGAAGACTGGAAAGGCAGTGATTATTAAAGAATTCAGCTGGTTTCAGAACTGACCTTAACCTGGAAAGCACTCAACAGCGGCAGAGGGGGAGCCCATTAAAAATGTACTGCAGTGTGCAGCTGTCTGGCTAACCTGGGATTCCAGGCCTTCAGAGCTCCTGCCAGCCTGTATTTCAAAGCCAATCTGAAAAGCAGCCAACAGGTCAGCCATCAGTAACTCTGCACAGCCATGAAAGTGAGAGGGGAAAGGCAGAAGAGGAGAGGCCCTCTGAGTCACAAACCCCCAAAGATAGAAATGCAATTTTTGTAGATTTTTAATGTTAAGGATATTATTGTTTATTATTATTTATTATTGTTTGTTATATTATTATTTATTTAATAATTATATATTATATATAATTATAATAATAATTATAATATATTACTATTTATTATTGTTTAATAATATTAATTATTAAGGATATTTAATGTTAAGATATTAAATAGCATCTAGTCCAATTCCTTGATTTTGAGGATTAGGAAACTGAAGTCAAGAGAAATAAAATATCTTACCCAGGTACATGACAGAGGCAGGATTTGAACCCAGGCTTTATACTACCCGGACCATTTTTATTTCAATTATACTATGAAGAGACTTCAGAGAATAATTAATCCTCACATGCTTCCCTTATTTTTTAACAGATGAAATGTAAGCCTTCATGATGGTTTTCTGAAGTTAGACAGGGTAGCTTTGCAAAGGTCACAGAATGGTTTAGAACTAGGATCTGGCCTAGAACACATATTTGACTAAGAACTAAGAACTAAGAACACAATATTGACTAAGTCTAATGTTCCTCCCAAACGTTCTCCATTGGACCACAAAGGGATGCCTGCCAGAAAAATGAAAGCTCGAGATAAACTATACCTTTCCCTGCTCTTCCCCAGGGTTCAGTAGGTAAAAATCTTCATGGGAAAAAGAAGTCACAAATCACAATAGGGTAGCTAGCTAAAAAATGGGTTGGACTAGGTCAAGTACAGCCCCTTGGACTGCTCCTCCTAGCCTCCAATACCATCTCTGGTACTTATCAGCCATTTGGCCCTGGGCAGCACTAACCTGTTTGCTTAGCAGTAAAGCAGATATTGTATCACCTACATCATTCACAGGCTTGTTATGAGGAAAGTGGTTTGTAAACCTTCAAGCACTATAGACATGGGGATTAATACATTGGCACTAGATAATGCAGAATGCATTACAAAAATTCAAAAATCTAACAAAATCTAACAAAATTCAAGAAATAAAATATTATCAATAAAACCAAAATAAAATGTTAACAATAAAACCATGAAACAGGAAAATGAGAATCTCAAAACATGCCACATATAGCGTACCTTGCTTGAGATCTACAATTATGTCAAAAGTGAATTGCTGTGTGACCACACAAGTTGTCATGCCAACCCCAAGCTTCTTCATTTGTCAAAATCAAAAGAGTTTAACATATATATCTCCAAGGTTGTGTCCAGTTGCAAAGCTTCACAATAGTTCTATGACTCTACTTTCATTTCTGGCCTCTCCCATTTATGTCTTTCTCTAGTTTTAAGGGCTTAGGTAAATTGGTTAACTGAAAACTCAGTGTGACGACCAATAGTTGAACTATAAGGAAGAAAATAAGGTGAGTGGACCAAAGGATTTAGAGTAATAAGGATTATCATTTCTTTGGCTTAAATCCTACCTCTGTCATTTAAAAACCATACAATCTTACCTCTGTTTCCTCATCTATAACATACAAAGATTGGGCTCAATGATTTCTAAAATCTCTTCTGGCTCTGACACTGTGTGATTCTGATTTACTTGGACAAAAAAAGGGAAAAGTAAATTTGGGACTGTCCATTCTAGCATTCACACTCATATTGGGATAAATGATGAAAGATTTAAATATGAAAATAAATTCTCATTTGTTTTTAGGTTCTTATCTGCAGGAGGATAGACAAACATGAATGACACAGTATCAGGTTCTTAAGAGTCATGGGACCTCTACTGCTTCTTTGACTATGTTCTCGGGGAATCAAGGAGTCTAGTTGCAGCACTGAGAGGTAGGCCAAGCCTTCTGAGGTCTTTCCTGAGAAATCTTAGGTGGTCCCATCCTTTTTTTCCCTCTTCTTAGTGTATTAACAGCTCCCCCCCACCCTACACACACACACACACACACACACACACACACACACACACACACACACACGAGCATGCCCATGTGTGCACATAATAAATATATATGTTCCAAACATTAATTCAATTAATTGACACATATAACATTTGTTGGGGAGAAGGAAGAAGGAAGAAAGACAGAGACGGGTAGTTATGGAACAGAAACTAAGAGTCAGAGACAGAGATGGAGACAGACACAGGCAGACAGGAAGAGACAGGGTGAGATCTGGAGTTGTGATTTCAATTTGGGGAACTTTGAGTTTGCAAATCTTCACTGATACAAATCTACCTGCAGCTTATCTGATACTTTACAACCTTCAGGAGTTGCCTGCGGCTCTGAAAAGTTAAGTGACTTAGCCTTGGTGTCACATATCTTTTGTGTATCTGAGTCAAGACTTGAACCTAGATTTTCCTTACCAAGAGCCAGCTCTATTCACTATGGCTTATTGCTAGATAGATAGATAGATAGAGATAGAGAGAGAGAGAGAGAGAGAGAGAGAGAGACACATTTAGAACATTTTTAAAAACTGGTATTTCACAATTACAATTGAATCATTCATTTATCTGACCTAAACCTTCCATAATCTGACACAATCCTACCTTTCAAGCCTTATATTGTCCATCATCACTGAGTGCTCTAAAGCTCCAAACTCTAAGGCTCCAGACTTTTTTCCAGACCTTGTAAATTCACTGTATTTTCCCATATCCATACCTTTATGTATCTTTATCTATCTCTATGCCTAAAATATCCTCCTTTCTCTCCACTTGCTTACTCTTTACCCATCCTTTAAATTACAACTCAAATGCCAGCTCTTGCAGTAAGCATTCCTTGATCTTTTCCTGTTGATAACAACCTTCACTTTCAGGCCATGGACTATTTCATTTTGCATCACTCAAAAATGTTTATCATGCATTATTTTGTATTTTAATCATTTGTGCACTTTGTAAGCTTCATAAAGGCAGTCACTACAGTGCATTATTAACTAAAATTTTAATCTCTCCCAGTGGTGCACAGAAATTTCTGTGCACTGAAGGTAAACAAGCAATATTTATTCATTAAACCATCTCAAAAAGTACCTGGCAACTACACACATTCAGGTTTGCCATTGAATCAGACCTTTTCCCTGTATTCTGAATTTGTTGCTAATCTATGGGACAGATCTTTATCACAGATTCAGAACTAGAAGGAATGACAGAGGTCATCTAATCCAATTCCCTCATTTTATACATGAGAAATATGAGTCTGAAAGAAAGGAAATGAATTTCCTAAAGTCACATAGATAATAAGTAGCAGAGGTCGGGATTTGAACTCGAGAATGGGAATTGCAAATCCAGCACTCTCTCCATAGTACCATTATCACTCTGAACCCTAAATTGCATCCCTCTTATTCCATTGACAAGGAACCTTTATGAGTCCCTCAGTCTATTTAGTCCTGAAGTCATGGCCAAGCTCCCTTATTCAAAACACAAGAGGATTCCCTGTGGGAATGGAGCATAGTCACTCCAGACCCTCCTCCAGGTAATCATATCAATTAGTGTCATTAATCCCAACTCAGATAATCTTAAAATTTAGTTTGTTCTTCTGAGGAGGTTATAAACACTCAGCCCTCCAAAAGGGAAACAAAATATAACCTTTGACCTCAAGTACTTTACCCACATTATCTCATTTCAAATCCATATGTGGGCCATTTCCAGTTTTCCTAATCTATATTTTACCACCAGACCCAGATGGCTCTGGAGGAGAAAGCGAGGCTGGTGACCTTGCACAGCCCTCCCTCACTTAAATCCAATTCACTTCCAAGTCTTGGCATTGTCTTCCTGATGTCACCATCCTCTTTGAGAAGGAAGGATAAATGATAACAGTAATGTATTAATGATAACATAGTGATATATGTGCTATGATCATTATCCCCATTTTATAGATGGAAAAATAGGGGATAAGAGAGACTAAGTGCTTTGACAAGAGTTATAAAATTGAAAGTGTAGGGGGCACAATTCAAGCCTGAGCTCTCCTGATTCCACCTCTAGGGCTTTTTTCAGCATAACAGATTTACTCCCCTAACCTAGAACGCAGTTGTATCTTTGTCCCTCAACATCAGAAGGGGTCTGAGTGTATTTTATTCTTTTTCTTAAGGCACAGTGAAGCATGTTGGAGCCAATTTTAATGTTTAAATAAGTTATTTTTAAAAAGAAATCCTTTAGAAAAAAATCCCATTGCTTACAGTTTCCCTATTGGGGAATAAACCGAAAATCTAAAATGTGAATTGGTAATCAAAGGACTTCGAGTCCTAGTTTTATCTGTAGTGCAGCCCTACTTACAAAGACTTCAAAACAAAATAATAGCTGAAGATAGGTTCTCCCTCCTGAAGGAATTTCACCATCCTGCTTTTGTGAGGAGTGCTTAAGTCAATTTGTCTTCATTTGAAAGAAATCACCATACTCATTGCCAGCTACAAAAATATAGAGATAATTTTTCCCCCCTCAGGGAAATATGCTAATAACAGATTGTGGATTTTCACTCTGGGATTTGGCATGAATGCATAGGCTAAGTCAGTGGAAGGTACTTAAACCAACTGGTTCCTAAAGTCTTGATACTTAGAAATAGAAATCTACCTAATATGCACAGGGTTCCCCCCCACCCCCAATCTGCATAAGGTAGAACAATGGACTAAACTTAAGAAAATGAGATCTAACCAGGATCAATGTAAAATTCTGTACTTTGGTTCAAAAAATCAACTTTGCAGGTACAAGAGGAATAAATGTGAATACAAGTACGTATTAAAAGACATAAAGGTTTAGTGGACTACGCATCTAAAATGAGTTTAGTGTTTCATTTACTCGCAGATATATAAGTTACTTGAATTTAGACTGTGGAATGTCAAGTAAAGAAGTAAATACCACTTAAGCCTTTCTTAAGCCATGATACCTATGTAACAATCCTATCTTGATGACATCTGGAAGTACTGTCTTCAATTTTGGCACCATATTTTAGGAAAGACATTAACAAGTCAGAGAACATTCTAAGGAAACACTGTGAGAAGGAACCTAAAAAGTGTTTCAATGATTATATCTTGGAGAAGACACTTAAGGCCATAGAAAGACAGGCTGTGCTTTGTTCAATATGATCCACTATGGCAATGGATATAAAATTTGAAAAAATAATAATAATTTGAGATGTGAACAACTGACTAAGAAGTTAATGTCTGAGAATGGAATTTGGTCTGCTGGACTGTGGTTTAAAATATAATGACAACAGATTTCTGGCCAGAGATGGAGTACAGCTAACAAAGCCAGCAAAACTGTATTTGCAGAATGTCTGGCAAATCTGATTGAAAGAATTTTTAAATAAAAAGAATGGGAGAGGAAGAAGACTGTTTATGTATGCATATCCTATGAACTTTGTACCATAAAGTATCTACAATGAAGGAAGAAAAATAACAGTTGAGAAACCCCAAAGTTTACAGCAGACAAAATCCAAGAAAGGAAATAGGAGTAAAATCCATATTCTCAAATATAGGTACACCAAATGTTCAACACACACAAAAAGAATTAAAGACATTAACTAATATTTATTATAGTTTACATTTATAAGCATTTTTAATGCACCAGACATTATTAGCTGATTTGAACCTCACAACAACTCTTGGAGGTAGGTACTATTATTATCCTTGTTTGACAGATGAGGAAACTGAGGCAAACAGAGGTTAGGTGACTTGCCCAAGATCACACAACTAGTAAGGATCTAAGGTCAAATTTGAACTCAGGTCTTCCTGACTCTAAGCCTAGCACTATCCACTAATCTATTTAGCTGACCCTAAATAATATGAGGAGGAATATTTATTTCTCATTAGGTATCACAGAGACTTGGTAGCAGGAAACCCATGATTTTAATAAGGCTCCAGAAATGTATATCTTATTTAAATGAAAAATAATAGCCAAAAGGAAGAAGGAGATATTAGTTTATATTAAGAAAGTATACTGGGACTATCCAGGGAAATCCAGGGACTAGAATGGGAAAGTATTTGGTAGAACAGATTTAGGTGAAGGGGAAAGGAAGAGAATTAGCATTTATCAAATCCCTACTACATGCCTGACATTGTGCTAAGCACTTTACACATATTTCGTGAGAATCCCTTGATTCCCCCCAACAACTCAGCAAAGTATTATTATTCCCATTTTTAATAGTTGAAGAAACTGAGTCAGAGGTTGTGACTTGCCTTTGGGTCACAAACTAGGAAACATCTGGGGCTACATTTGAACACCGGATCTCTTGACTTCAGGCTCAGCACTTTATCCATTGAACTATTTAGCTACCTCTGGGAGAAATAGAAATGATTTTGGAGGAAAAAAAAAAGAGTTCACAAAATATAGAAACAAGGCCAGGTATTATAAAGTGAACATAATAGCGCAACATAGTCCTCTAAAAATAGTATCAGATATGCTAAAGCTCACAATGAGTTGAGGTTGGTGAGGGAAGCTAAGAAAAATAAGAATGATATTTTTAGCCACCATCCTCCAGCCACATAATCCTAGGGTCAATTCTGATCTGGCTCTTGACAACATTTTTCTTAACTGTTTCCTCTTTGAAGCATTCTATCCATTCTTTCCAAAAATGGGCATTTGTTAACTTGACTTACTTAGCTTTCCATGTTGTAGGGCTGGTTTCCTCAGTTTCCTCTCAAGGAGGAAGTCTTAAGATTGTCTCAGAGTTGGGATAGAGGGTCAAATGACCAGGCAAATTGATGGCATTACAATACTCCCCTCCTCACAGGGAATCCTCATGTATTTTATATAGGGAGGTTGGCAATGGCTTGGAGACCGAGCGACTCATTAGGGAGCCTATCAATGGAATAGTTGTTGTTATTGTTTAGTTCTTTCAATGGTGGACAACTCTTCATGACCCCATTTGGAGTTTTCTTGGTAAAGCTACTGGAGTGGTTTGCCATGTCCTCCAGCTCATTTTACAGATGAGAAAACTGAGGAAAACAGGGTTAAGTGTTTTGCCCAGGGTCACACAGATAGTGAGGTCAAATTTGAACTCAAGTCTGTCTGATGCCAAGCCATGCATTCTACCTTAGCTGCCCCACCAATAGAATAAGAGGTATGCAATTAGGGAGGAATGTGGTACTACAGAGAGAGAGTGGTGTATTTGCTATCCCAGTGCCTGAGTTCAAATTCTAGTCCATGTTACTCATTATATATGTAACCCTGGGCAAGTGATGTCATTTCTATGGGCCTCCTTTTCCTCATGTGTGAGATGAGCAGGTTGGACTAAATTACTTCTGAGATTTCTTCCAATTCTCTGAGATCAGCTCCAAGCTATCTTGTCCATATCTTGTTCATGCATGATTATTTGCATGTTGTCTCCCCATTAGACATTGAGTTAGTTGAGGACAGAGACTTTTTTATTTTTTATTATTTTCATGTGCTTTTCCAGTACTTGGGGACGTGCCTTGCACACAGTAGGCAGAGTAATCACTTAATAAATACTTATTGACAATTTGAGGAAATTCATTGTCCCCCAAAACCTGGATCACAGAGATTCATTGCTCCAACCTTCTCACCTTCACCTGTAGGATGGAAGCCAACTTGCACTTTGGAAGTCCCTATGGTACTTGTCCAGGCAGGATCTCAAAAGTAACATACTTTTCAGGTAACTAGAAAATTCTTCTTTTCCTCTACAGTCCCTCAAAGCAAAATATAGTTCTTCAGCATCTTTTTGGAAGCTCTCTAGGTCAGTCCATGTGGTAAACTTTCCATTTTGCAAGGCTGTCCCCTGCCACAAGGGTTGCTAGGGGCTTGTGAGTATAATGGCTACTGCACTGGCATACCCAGGATGGCTGCTAGCACGGGTTCTTAGATCTGCTTTAGGAAAGATAGCTGTTTAAGAGGTCAATAATTTTTTTAAATTATATTCACTAGTTCAGGGGGAAAAGTCATCACCATGAACTTCAGATAAAATACAAACAGAGAAAATACAAGCAGAGAAATAAAGACCAACATACAGGGCTCTGACAGCCTGAATCAACTATACACTTTACATACATCCCTGGATCAAGAGAGCATTTACATCCAAGCAGTTGAGGATCTCTGAATATATGGCTTTTCAGAATCTCGACCAGAGAATTACAAGATCCTTTTCATAAGCAAGCTCCCAAAGCAAAATACCAACTCAGAGTATGAATATATATATATATATATACATACATATATATATATGTATGTATATATATATATATGCTTCTCAGAGGCAGAAGGCATCACAATACTTGTGACTCAGTGCCTAATTAGAAATTAGCAAAAGGTGTGAAAGCCTTTCTGCAAGTAAGCCTCTCCTAAGCAAGTTTCCCTTAATGGGCTCCAGGAGAGGCCTTATTAATGGGCTGGGAAGATATTAAATCCCTTTAACATTACAGTGAGCAAGGCCTAATTGAATCAGAGGCACAACCAGCCTTTCTGATGATGAGAGGATGCCATGTACTTAGCTTCCTTAAATTATCAGGTAGCACATTCTTGCCATGTCCTAACACAGAGAGCAGCGAACAGAAACCACTTCACAAGTAGAAACCCACAACTTGTTTCTCCTTGCTGAAAGCCAAAGAGCTCCCTCTACTTCACTGGCTGTTAGGTTCTGATGAGGACAAAGTGATTTTGGGGACAGGACATAGACATATGATACACAAGACATAAGCATGTAGAAGTTGTAGAATCTGAGGTTTAAGCAAAAATCCAATCATGTAATAACCCAAAATACTTTTTTGAATCTTTCTTCTGGTATCTCCGTTTGTTTCTTTCTGACCAGAAACTCTAAGGGACTTCCCCTCCACACTGATTCTTTTGAGAAGGCAAACTAGGCCATCTTTTGCCTCAGTTCTTACCCAGTCTTTAACTACTGAATGGACATTGCC
This sequence comes from Pseudochirops corinnae, assembly GCA_028646515.1. Lineage (NCBI taxonomy): Eukaryota > Metazoa > Chordata > Mammalia > Diprotodontia > Pseudocheiridae > Pseudochirops > Pseudochirops corinnae. The sequence continues at coordinate 153,069,584 of CM053585.1, forward strand.
TCAGACATACTGAGATCTGGGAAAAACCTTACCTCAAAAAGGCCAACATCTCCCCTTGTATTGTCGGTCATCTTGACCTAAGTCTTGCCACTGGATTCAGATGACTCTGGAGGATAGAGAGAGGTTGATGACTTTGCACAGCTTTGCCTCACTTAAATCCAATTCAACTGAAAGTTAAGACATCCCTTTCTGATGTTATTGGTCCTTTTTGAGAAGAAAGGACAAACAGCAGCAACCTTTTGCTTCTGAAACTACTAAGCAATTTGTCCCTACTAGGGTGGGGTAAAGGGGAAAAAGTATTAAGCTGATGGAACAGACAAAAAACACTGAAGATAAAAACCAGAAAGACAGAGGGACAAAAAACAAAATACACTTATCTAAAGAAATCTATAGTTCTCAGCTGTTCAAGTCAGACTATCTCCCTCTAATTCCCCAATCATCAGTTCTTTCACTAGTACAAAGAATAGAACATCTACCCTGGGTCAGAGGAAGATGTTTGCTTTACTATAAAATATTGTTGATTTTGGCACAGTCCATATCTTGATTTGACTCCTTCCTCCCACTATCAAGTAAGCTCTGGGGAGAGATCATTCCTAAGGGGAGGAGCCTCTGGCTTTCTCTATTCTAAGGCCAGTATGTGGCCTAGGCAGGTGGATGCAGTCCAGACTCATCCAGCAGCAATAGCATATTTGTATGAACTGAGTGGAAACCATGCTTCACAGAAATGTTAATAAGCCTGGGCCCAATGTCCCCAGAGACCAAAGTGTTATAGGAGAGAGTATACCCCCAAGGTGCTGGGGGAGGAAGGGAAGTTATTTGTACTTCCATTCCCACTGTATCTATGAAATAAATATCCTTTGGGAAAAAAAAATATTTTTTTTTAAAAAAAGAGCTTAGCACAAAATGTGTCTATAAAGTAACAAGGTTGCGTTTTTTTAAAAGACTCAGAATGTGAGCATACACATTTGTCTTGTGTCTTAAAGCAATCACTCTGTATGGAAGTACGTTTATTCTGACAAAGGCTGCAATTGCGGAAAGCTTGTCCCAGATCATCCTTAGGACTACACAGCCAGTTATGAACCATACCAGAAAACCAGACCTGGTTCTTTAGAGATACATTGATTCTGGTCAAAAATAGTAAAAATTTGACATTATAAAGACTGATCCAAAGAATATGCTTCTGGCCATACTTCACAAGGAGGACATCCAGAAATGTTTTGGGCAACAGGCAGGTTATCGGATTAAGTGTGAGATCTCCCAAGCTAACTCATTCAAAGAGCACAGCCAGATTCTAGGTGTACATACACTGTGATAAGAATAAGAGCCAACATTTATAGTGTTTACTGTGGGTCAAGCCCATTGCTAAACACTTTACAATTATTAACTCATTTGATCCGCACAACAGACCTGGATGCTATGGGTTACTATTATCCCCCTTTTTTACAGAAGAGGAAACTGAGGGGAAAAGAAGTTCAGTGACTTGCCCAGGCAGCTAAATGTCTCAATGTCAATAGAGTGCTTGTCCTGGACTCAGGAAGACCTGAGTTCAAATCCAGACTCAGACACTTACTAGCTTTGAGACCCTGTGCAATTCATTTAACCTCTGTTTGCCATAATTTGCTGGAAAAGGAAATGGCAAACCACTCCAGCATCTTTGCCAAGAAAACCTCATGAACAGTTATGGCCCATGGGTTCATGAAGGGTTGGACACAAATGAACAGCTAAAGTAGCAAATAAAATAAAAGAAATAAAATCACAAATAGCTAAAAAGCACCTAAGGTGGGATTTGAACCCAATTCTTCCTGACTCTAGGCCCTCCTCTTTATTCATGGCACCATCTAGCTGCAAAGAGTATGGAGCATTTTAAAGTTTGCAAAGCATTTCATGCATATTACCTAGGAGAGGTAGGTGCCATAGGCATTATTATTTCCATTTCAGAGATAAGAACATTGAGGAGAGTTGTGAAGTGACTTTCCCATGGCTTCCCATATAGTAAGTAACTGAAACTGACTCTCTCTTGAATCCAAATCCTATGTTCTTTTACTGTGGAGAAAATAGTCTCACGGACTTATAGTTCTCACTTTTAATATTCCATATATTAATCCCTGTGTATTTTTACCACATCTGTCCTTTCCATTTTTCTCTCTAACTTCTCAGATCTGGGTTCAGTGTTTGCTCTGACACTTCATTTGTCTCTAGAAATTTCATATGGATGTCTTATCAGTATCTAAGCAACACTCTAATCTAGCCTTGGCAACTAATTCCTTTACACTGCAACAAGATCTACAATATTTGACCAGTATGGCTAAGAGTACAAAAGCTTATCACTAGATGACCATCCAGGAGGATGGAATGTTCAGTCTGGGAGTAGCATGAAGCCTGTCCTACCTGTTCGGGATGGGGTTATGAATTATGGGGGTGAAAGTGGTGCCTGCACTAACAAAATGACCTATGTTTAAAGTATCAAAAGAATTATTATTTTTCTTGAGGATTCAATATCATTTCTGCCTAAATAATCAGCTAAAACTCTCTTGGCTCTAGATTACCCATCTGAAATATACAAAGTTGGAGAGCGGAGTCTACCAAATGATTTCTAAAGGCACTTCCAACCCTAAAGCCATCTTTCTCCTTTTTAAAAGTCATCCTATGCATTGCTTCCAGATTAATATTGTAAACCAGTCTTGCTCTGCACTATTATATCACTTCAAAAATTGTCACTGGATCCCTATTTTCTACAGGATAAAGTCCAAATACCTTACCCTAACATAGGATCATGGAAGGGCCCTCAGAGACTATCTAGTTAACCCCCTCATGTACAGATAAGGAAAGCAAGAACCAAAAAGGTTATGTGAATTGCCCAAGGTCAAACAGGTACTAAGCATAAGAGCAGGGATTTTAATCCATTACTAAGAATGGACACAGTGAATACTGGGCCTGGAGTCAGGAAGACTCATCTTCCAGAGTTAAAATCTAGCTTCAAACACTACTAGCTCTGTGACCCTGGACAAGTCATTTCACTCAGTTTGACTCAGTTTCCTCATCTGTAAAATGAACTGGAGAAGGAAATGTCAAACCAATCCAGTATCTTTGCCAAGAAAACCCCAAATGGGGTCACAGAGAGTCAGACACAACTGAAATGACTGAATAACAATATTCTGACTCCAAAGTCAATGTGCAATCCACTGTGTCTCCAATAGGTTCCCAAAATGAACTCTAGCTTACCTCTACTTTAATCCTTTCCTTTCCTTTTTGTGAACCTTCTGCTCCACTGGTTTATTGGTTGTCCCTTATTATCATCATGTACATTCTCCCACCTTACACTTTGCTCAGGCTGGGCATGCTCTCCACTTTCTTGTCTTTTTACTGGCTAGCCTCCAGGCTTGGAATGCTCTCCCTCCTCTTCTCCACCTCCTGGTTTCCCTGGGTTCCTCTAAGTTGTAAATAAAAATCCTAGCTTTTGAAAGGCTTGTTACCAGATCCCCTTCAATGCTGATGCTTTCTCTCTGAGGTTATCTCTATACACCCTGTATATCTCTTGTATACACACAGTTATTTGCCTGTTTGTCTCCTCCTTTACCATGTCAGCTCCTTGAGGGTGGAGACTGTTTTGTTTTATTTATCTTTCTTTGTATCACTATCACTCAGCACTGTGTCTGGCACATAACACTAAATAAATGTTTGTTAACTTGACTTAATTTGAATTAATCATTCATATACAGTCTGAGCCTCCCCTCCTCCATGAAGTCTTTCCCAATCACTATAGCCCACACTGATCTTTTCTTCTTTGGTATTTCTCTCATATTTACTGTCTAAAATAGTCAGCATTATGAGCTATTGCTGATCTGCTAAAAATTTCCATTTTTTTTGTTTGTTCATTTTCTTTTTCTTTTCTTTTATTTTCTTTTTTTGTCTATCTTAGTCCCTAACTGGACCATAAATTATTTGAAGAAAGGGATAATGGTAACAGAATCTCCATGGGATTGTGAGAGTAAACAAACTATAGTATATAGTAGCTGAAATAAGAAAATTTGGTTTCAAGTTCAACTATAAATATTTGCTAGCTGATATATCATGAGGAAATAATGACTTCTCAGAACCTCAGTCTCTTCTTTCATAAAATAAAAAATAATAGTGTCTTAAATAATTCATGGAACTGATATGGGAGTAGCACTTTTGCATGCAATAACAATAAAAATAATCATAATTACATTCATAAACTGATTATTATTTTAACATCTGTACAACACTTTGTGTATACATGTAGCAAATATGTGTGTATATATACATAAATATTACTTTATCTGATCCTCGCAACGGTTCTGCGATAAAGAATGTTGATATGCCAATTTTACAAACAAAGAAATTAAGTCTTGGGGAGGTTAAATTATTTGCCAAGGATTACATAATTAGGGACAAAATTTAAACCAAGCCTTTTCTTCTGTAGTCCAAACTCTATCTATATTTTGCAAATGTGTTATTATTGTCTCCTCTTCTTCCTTATCACCACCATCATCAGTATCCCATCCTAATCATCCGATTACCTTCATCATTTCATTACCATCATCATCAACATCGTCATCCCATTACCATCATCATCATCTTTCAGTTTCTAATTTAACAAAGATTTAATAGGCATCTATCATGCTTAAAGTATTTTACTAGATATTGGGGATATAAATAATAATAAATATTATCTAGATAAAATTTAAGAATTTGCAAATCCATTCACAGAAATTATCTCATTCTATCCTGACTACAACCCATTGAAATAGGTGCTATTATTATTTCTATTGTGTAAATAAGATTCCTCAGGTAGAAAGAGGCAAAGTGACTTACTCAGGATGATATATCTAAAAAATGTCTCAGACAGGATTTGAACTCAGATCTTCCTGACTCCAAATCCAGAACTTTATCCACTATGTCACCTCGATCTGAAAGAAACAAATGAAACAAATCACGTACTCAAAGAGCTTACATGGAACCCAGTATCTCACACAGTTGCCAAATAAACATTCCTTGTTGATTAAAAAAAAAAAAGATGATCTCATCCACCCTTCAACTTATATTTCATTGCCTGGACTGTTTGTTTTCTTTGCTAAAGATTTTATGTTTCATTTCTCATCTTGACAGTTGCTATTTGCGCTTCAAAAAGTCCTCTTCACCCCTTCCTCCAACTGAATGACCCCTCATTCTCTACCCAGAAGAAAGTCATTATAGTTTCCAATAATTTGGTAAGATGAATTAATACACCTATAATCAATTTTGCTACTTTCACCAGTCAGGATATCTTACAAGTGGTTCGCTAGATCATAGAACTTAGAGCTAGAAGTAGAATGTAACTAAGCTAAGATAACTAGTACTCTGCCCAAAGATACACAACTTACAGTTTATCAAGTTGAGAGGCAGTACTAGTATTTTCTGTCCTTTGTCTGTTCTTCTTCATCCTCAAACATTGGCTTCATGACAGTGTCCCAAAATTTCTGTCTTCACACCGTTGGATACTATCTTCCTCCTCTTCTATTCAGGATGCTTGTCATGAATGGGCATTGTATGTAATGTTTTTGCTGAACCCAGAAGGTAAAAAACAGAAGCAGTGGGTAGAAATCTCAGAGAAAAATCTGGATAACTACTTACCAGGCAGGTGACAAAATGACTACTTGTTTGGGCATAATTTGGGCTTCGTGACCTTTGAGGTCCTTCCAACTCAGAGATTCTGTGAACATGTTCTTTTGAGGAAAATCCAATGCAGAAAAAGGCTTTAGTTGTCACCTAATCTAAAGATATCAGTTTATAGACAAGGACAGAGAAATTGTCCAGAGATGTTAGATGCATACTTATACAGAGTCATATAGCAAATAAGGGGCAGAAATAGGTTTAGAACCTTAGTCTCCTAGACATAGGATCTGTCTTTTGCTCACCATACCACTTAGACCTATAGGTCTAAGTATGAACATTTTAGAGCATAGTTCTCCTTGGCTCTGAATAGTTACTCATCAAAACTGTTGTGAAATAAACTCATACTCCTTAATCTTTTAGGAAGAAACTAGATTCCTGATGTTGCAAAGAGAAGCATTAAAAAAAAAAAGCCCATGAAACTAAATAATATAGAATAAAATGAGATGGGGTGGGGTGAGATGGGAGACATACTAATGAAATCAACAAACATTACTGCCTCACTACTTCACGATCTGCTAGGACATGGAAATCAGCATAAGTTGGCCCAACCTTGAACTTCATTCAAGAGGACTTATTGCTAGAATTTTCTCAAGAACTGTGAAAGCTGGCTCATATATTTTGCACAGTATTTGGGCATGGAGACCAAAGGCAGCATTAGAGTAAGTCTTCTATGTCTGGGGAGCGATTCCATTCCAAAGGCAGAATTGCAAAGAGGAGCAAGAAAAACAGTGGGAGCCCCATCACACTAGAAATAACACTTTCAAAAACTTGCTTCCCTGATAAACATGAAGCCAAGATTTTTTGGTGAAATGATTCAGAAATACTCAGAAAAGAGAAAAGCAATTGTGAGTTGGGCAATAAAGTATTCCCAATACAAGTCATATCTTATTAGATGAAATATCACTCACTTATGGGAAGCACATTTCAGAAAGGGCAAAGACAAACTGGGACGTATACTGAGGGGGTGAAAATCAGGATAGTGACCAAGTCATGTAAGGCTCTATTGAAGGAACTAGAGCTTTTTGGTGTAGAGAAGAGATGACTTCAGGGGAACATGATGAAAGTTATATTTAAGCATATGGATGGCTGCCATGTTAAGAAAGAAGGATTAGAAATATTCTTCTTGGCCTTATAGGACAGAGCTAGGTACAATCTGTGGGATTTTGAGATGTAAATTTTTGCCGAAGAAAAAGAAAATTTCCTAATGATTAGAGCTATCCAAAATTCAGTTCAATTCAACCAGCAGCTATGTAGTGCCTAATCTGTGCTGGTCACTAGAGATGCGAAGACAGAAAAAAATTTTCCTTGCCCTAAAAGTCATTAAACTCTCCAAGGTGAACACAATATATACACAGATAAAAATGTATAAAAATGTCTACACAGTAAAAACAAAGTAAAGCATGTGAAAAGTCGAAGATAACTCTGAAGTTGTGAACCTGAGTGACTAGTGCCTTTGAAAGAACTGTAGAAAATAGGCAAATTGTTAGATTTTGAGGGGAAAAATAATAAGTTCTGTCTTTAAAAAGTTGAGCTTGAAATGTTTATGGGTCAACTAGGTTATAATGTCCAGTGGACAGATAGTGACCTACCCAAGAATGTAGTTCAAGAGACAGATGATGGCTAAATATGTACGTTTTGTAGTTGTCTGCATGAGGATGATAACTGAATACATGAGAGCTGAAGGGAGTGTAGACAGAGAAGAACAGAGAACTCAGGGCACAGCCCCAGCAAAAATCCACAAAAGAGGGGCAAAACATGAATTACAATCCAGCAAAAGAGACAAAAAAGGAATAGTAAGACAGAATGAGAACAGGGCCATGTAGTGTGATGAAAACCCAAAAAGAATATCTGGAATGAAGGCCAATGGTGTCAAAAGACACAGAAATCAATAAGGATGAAGACTGAGAAAAAGCTGGAAATTGACTCTGAAGGTAGTGATTTTCCCATCCTTGAAGGTATTCAGCTGGATCCTGGATGACTACTTGAGATGGCTTTAGTAAACAGGATTCCTTCTCAGGTATAGGTTGGACTACATGCAGTCTGAGTTACCTTACAAATTTGAATTATTGTGGATTCATAAGAGAATATTTTTAGAGGGAACCTCCAGAGGTAATCTGATGCAGCCCCCAGCCTTTGGCAGCTGTGCTCCTAAATTTCAACTGCCTATGCTGTTTTTGAAATTCAGTGAAACAAATAAGCCTGGGAACAAACATCACCCTTATGTATGGCGGGGGATGGGGTGAATTTGAAGGGAGATTGGCAGAACAGGGAGAGTGAATGAGGTATGATGTTAATTTTTTCTTTTAATCCTTCTGAATTTCTTAGTGTTTGGGTTTCAATTCACTTTCTGTGGTTATATGCTGCTGTTATTTCGGGGTCAAATTTGCCGAGACTAATCTTAGCAGCAATACAGGACTGTCATGTGGAAGGCCCACTTGCCTCTTGCTGATTTTGTTGAGATTAACACAAAACAATTTTAGAGCCTTCTGACTATGTTTTGCTTTCTTGAACATCTTCCTTGGATTTCATTCCTGGGAGAGAGGAAGAAACCTTGGAACCTTATACAAAGATGCACAAATTGAGGCCAGACTTTCAGAATCTTCCACCCGTAATAACTTGACCAAATCAGGCCAGCTTTTCCCCAATTCCTTCCTACTACTTATAGAAAAACCACAGATAGGCAAGATTCTTGCCTTGGGCCCTCTGCTATTCCAAGAATATTAAACAGGCAGAAGAGGAGGATGTTATGGATAGAGCTTACCTAGCTTTTAGAAAAGTATAAAGAAAAATTTAGCAAAAAAAAAAATTCAGCAACTTATTTTGATGGAATATCTAATGATAATCTTGTGGCTAAAGTAGAGGGTTATAGATTGAATAATAATACAACTAGATGTATTCAAAATCTCTTGCATGGATAGACTCAAAGAATGGTTATCAATGGTTCAATGTCAATGATAAAGAGGTCTCCAGTGTAGTACCCCAGGGCTTCTTGCACCTATGCTGTTTAACATTTTTATCCGTGACTTAGAAGAAGACACTGTCGACATTCTTTACCAAATTTGCAGATGACATAAAGCTAGGAGTGACAGTTTACCCTCTAGATGACAAGATACGGCTTCAAAAGGATCTACCAAGAGGTTAGTGTATTGAGCTAAATCTAACAAAATAAAATTCAATAGGGAGAAATGTAAAGTCTTACAGTTGGGTACAAAAAAATGAACTTCATAAATATAAAATGGGTTAAATATGTTTAGACATCAGATTATTTTAAAAAAAAGATCTAGGGGATTTTAGAGTACTATGCACTCGATATATATTAGTGGTGTGATATGACAGCCAAAAAAGTGAAGGCAATTTTGAGAGACATTAAGAGCAGCATAACTGCTGTACTCTGCCCTTTTTGTTTGCCCTACATTGCTGTACCAATGCCCTTCATCTGTAGCATGGCATTCATTTCTGGGTGCTTTGATTTAATAGGGACACTGATAAGCAATAAAGTGTAGAGAAGAAAAAGAAGCTTGAGTTATCTCATAAGAAAAAAAACTTATCCTCACTTGAAAGAATGGGCAATTTTTAACCAGAAGAAGACTTGGGGAAGGGAGAGACGTAATAGCTATCTTCAAGTATTGGGAGAGGTGTTTTGTGGGAGAGGAGTAGATTTTTTTTTTACTTGGCCTAAGAAAGCAAAACCAGAAGACATGGGTGAAGCTTTAGATATGTAAACTGAGGCACAGAAGTGGGGGAGCCAAAGAGAAAAGTCTGTTTGAGTGGAAGTCCAAAGATTCAGAAGAGGAAGTAAGACAAAATATGATTATGATGTTATCTACATACCTGACCATTTTATTCATATTTAGCTAAAATGATCAGTTATTAAGTAAAATATATGACCAATGAAATAGTTATCACACCATTGGGATAAACTTGCTGACAATTAGGACTGTTCAAAAGTGGAATGAGATGACTCAAGAGGTGGTGAGTTCTCCCAACTTGGACATCTTCAAGAAGAGGTCAGATGGCCACTTATCAGAAATGTCATTTGGTGTATAGATTGGTGTCAATGGCTACTGGGGTCCCTTCAAACTCTGAAAGTCTGCAATTGATACAATTCAGTCATAAGATAACTTAATGAACTCACTTATCCCCATAGAAAATGAAAAAGACTGAAGGACTCTAGCTTCATCCTGTGTTGGATTTCATCTTTAACACTCTCTTCTGAGTTCTTTTCTAGAGATAACCACTTAAGTAAGACCTGAAAAAATACAGTGTAGTTTAATCAGATTCCTGTTTAAACTGACTGAAAATGAAAACTTTAATTAAGGAAAAGTAATTCAAAAATTGTATTTTCTTGCATATAAGCAAGAAGACATTGATTAGAGCATGTATTGAGGGACCTCCCATGAATATTTGCACAGGTTAATGAACCTTTGACTACATGCATTCATTCACATAAGCACCCACTATGTGTAATAAAATTCACTAGATACTGAGAAAGATACAAAAAAGAAATGAGCCTTCCCTCAAGAAGCTTATTCTCTCATAGCAGTTTTAAGAAATACACTTTGATACAATTTAAGTTAAAATACAAGAGCATAAAAAGAAGCCAAAAACCATTTTGAGATCAAATAAGGGAAGAGGGAACTATTGCCTTTATAGCAGAAGTGGCATTTGGTCCTTGAAAGGTGGGATTTTAACAAGCAGAGAAGGGGCAAGGGATGACATTCCCAGGATAAGAAGTAGTGTATGCTAGAATAGCCAGGCACAGAAGTGGGGGAGCCAAAGAGAAATGCCTGTTTGAATGGAAGTCCAAAGATTCAGAAGGGAAAGTAAGACGAAATGTGATTACAATGTTATCTATATACATGACCATTTTATTCATATTTAGCTAAAATGATCAGTTATTAAGTAAAATATTTGACCAATGAAATAGTTATCACACCATATATAACTATACACATGGTCATACCTTTGGTTTGAGAATATAATTTGGTAACTGGGTGGAGGGTAATTTGGAGAAAAGTGAGATGAGGAGAAACCAATGGGATAGTTATTGCATTAGACCAGGAGAGCTAAATAAAGTAGATCACTCCCTAAGATGTTCACCAGCATCAAGGAAGGTGACCTATTAAAGATCCAAACAAAATTAGGACTAGTTCTCGATGGAAAACTTGTTGAAAGTTTTTATTTGCAAACGACGTATTAATTTTTATCAAATCCTTGAATGGTACAACTCCCCACGGACTGCCAGTTAAATCTATCACATTGTGAAAGAGACTGATCCAATCATCTACATGGAAAAAAAGTGAACAAAAAATGACTATTGCCCAAACGTTCTCCTCATTGGGCACCCTATCAAATGATTCTTTCAATATGTTTATCTTGGACAGGCACTTCAGACAACAACAACAACAAAAAAAAATGACTTACACACAGAGGAAGTGATCAGGGTGCATCACATCTAGAAAACAGATGTTGTCAATGGTCCAGTGTTTAATACAACGCCCGGCACATTGGAGGTGCTTAATAAAGGTTTATTGATTGATCCAAAGCTACTTGTTGCTGCAAAAGCTCATCTCTTGAAGAGTAATAATGTTCACATGATACTCTACGGATGCAAATGAGGGAATATTACTGTAATAATAAATAGCATTTATATGACACTTTGAGATTTTATAAAGTATTATGAATATTTCGTTTCATCCTCATAACAACCTTGGGATACAGGTGCTATTTTTATCATTTCCATTTTACAGATAAGGGAAATTGAGTCAGAGGTTAAGGTACTTGCCCAGGATCACACAACTACTAAGTGTCTCAGGTAAAATTTGAATTCAGGTCTACCTGATGCCAGGTTCAGTTCTATCTATTGTACCACTTAACTCCTCATAGGAGAATCAAAATTTTAAATAACACAGAGAATTATGAAAAAATGTATGTTAGGTATAGGTAGGCTACAGTATATTCTAAAGGGGTGTGTGTGTGTGTGTGTGTGTGTGTGTGTGTGTGTGTGTGCCCTCACACACTACAAGTGGTGGCATTAGCCTATACATGACAAGAAAAGGATACAAACTGGTCACATACTTAAAGTGAAAGATGGTGGATGGGCAGGGCTTTCCTGATACAACCTTTCCTCCCAAAAGGAAGATCCCAAGATATTAAATGGACTCTTTTGTTTATGATTTTTTTTTTTAAAGACATGGCTAAAAGTCACAAAAGAAGAGAAAGTATGGAAAAGCATGGAATTGTATCAGTGGAAGTGATATCAACAGCAATGAAATAATGGATCTATAAAAAAAAATCAAAATTAAGTTTAAAGAATTTAGACACTTCTAGAAATTGCACCAATTCTTTCTCTAGCAGCGTCTACCATTTATTATTTGGGGGCATTCATTTGGCTATCCCCAACTAATTTTTTTAACCTCAATACACTAAATGTCTCTAGTTCCTTTCCATCTCTAATCATCTTCCCAAACTGCTATTAAAAACAGAAAATGAAATAAATCTGAGAAGAAAGAATTCTTTGCAAACCATTTTTATTCATTAATTTGCCCTCATAGCAATTTGCAAGTCTATTTTTCCTCTTATGCTACTCTTATTTTAAACATCTATTGGAAGAGAGTAGAGGTTTTTGTATTGTCAGAAATGCCCTTTTCACCTTATTGAGAGACAATTGGCAAGGCCATAAGAAGGACAAGGTGACTAAGCGATGTACTTCTTTGAAGCATTCCTTCAAAATTCAATTACTGCATTCTCTTCAAGAGCTGAACTTCATGGCAACACCACGATTACCTGCCACTTCTCCCACCTCAGCACCCAGCCCCTGGCCTGCCACCTCTTGCCTCCTTTAGCCCTATCATCACTTTATCCTAGGACAGGGGTGGGGAACCTGTGGCCTTGAGACCACACATGGCCTTCTAGGTCCTTGGGTGTGCCTTTTTGACTGAGTCTAAGTTTTACAGAACAAATCCTTTTATTAAGGGGATCTGTTCTGTGAAGTTTGGATTCAGTCAAATGGCTGCACTTGAGGAACTAGAGGGCCACATGTGACCTGAAGACTGCAGGTTCCCCACCCCTGCTCTAGGGATTTGCCCCTAAACAATTTCGACAACTACAGTGAACTGCTCTATGTATACAACCTTCCCCCAAGGGAATTTACCTACTTGTGACACAATTCATTCATATTTTCTTATCTTTGGGCACTTGCCCTTCCTGTTTCCTCCATCCCTGTTGTCCCATCACTACTGGTCTATTTTTCAAGGAAGAGGAAAAGTCCTATTCTTTTCAGGTTCACATTTTCAGTGCCTCTAATCAGTGCTTAACATTTTTCTTTCTTCTTTGTGCAAGATATTTTTCAAAGAACATTTTGAAACTCTTGGCAGTTAGATCTTGCCTCTTGATTTTGCTGTTCTGATTTTACTTCTATAAGCACTTGCTACCTTGTGCAAACAGCTTTGTATAATTCTTTGTCAAGTCTATTCTTGTTTCTAGTATCTTCGCAGTCAGCTCTGCTCCTTTCTCCATATGAATTACTTTGAGTCAGGGGAAAGAATATTAGCTGAGGGCATAGGGATGAAGACTGAAAATGAGACTGTCAGCTTGTGTGAATTTGTATTAAGGATAATTGTTTGGGAGAACAATTTTAATAAAATCTTATTAGGCATATAGTAATAATGATAGTAAAAATCAGAATTGTTCATTAATATGGTGCTTTATTTTCTCACATAATTTTGATTTGCTTTATATCATTTTTTCTGACCAATAACTCACCTCTGACATTCCCTACCTGTGTGACCTTGGGCAAACCCCTAAAACATCATGGGCCTCTGTTTACTCATCTGTAAGATTAGGGCAATAGACTAGATGACTTTTGAAGTCCCTTATACTTCCTACAAGAGGCCTTTACTGAGGACTGGAGTTGATAGTGATAGTGGTAATGGCAGTATAGTAGAAAGCTAGGTGACAGGGTATTTAGAGTACTGCATCTGGACTCAAGAATACCTGAGTTTGAATCTCACCTCACATACTTATTGGCTGTGTGACTATGGGAAATTTACTTAATTTCTCCGTGCCTCAGTTTCCACATCAGTAAAATGGGAATTATAACTCCCAGAGTTGCTGCGAGAATCAAATGAGATATTTGTAAAGTACCTGTACAATGAGGTACTTACTAAATACTTGTTTCTTTCCTCAGAATTACTTATTTCATCTGTCTATATTTTGTATTTACTCATCTATTTAAATCAAAGACCCCCAACACTCACTCCATCCCCTGCCATGGAATGTATGCTCATTAAGGAGAGGAACTGTTTTTTTCCCTTTTTGTCTGTGTATCTCCAATATCTAGTACAATGTCTAACACATACATTGTAGATGTATAGACAAAATTTCTTGAATGGAAAAGGATAAGGTAGGTGGCTCAAGGATTTTTTATGCCCATTTCACAGATGAGGAAACTGAAGTTCAAAGAGAATTACTTCAGTGAAGTCACACATAAAAAGGCAAGAAAACCAAGATTTTAACTCAGATTTTCTGACTACAACTCTTGTGTTTAAAGAGCTACCCCATTCCAAAAGGGTCAACCTTACTCTCATTGAACTTGGCTTAGGGAAGGAACGACATAAACTCTAAACTGGGTATCTTGCCACACAGGAGAGTAGGGGGGATGGGGATGAGAGGTGGGATGATCAAGAGGAGCGCAGGGTAGGGGGGAGGGTTGATGGAAGTACTCACTTCTGTAAAGGGACAGGGACAGGGACAGGGACAAAAATAAAAATTTAAAAAATAAAAAAATAAAAAAAAGAGCTACCCCATTCCACCACCAACAACATATTTTAAAAATGTTTTGATATGTGTGAAAATTGCAACATTGTATAATTTTTAAATAATATTTGTTTAAATTACTGGAAAAGAATGAATAAAGCATATGTGCCATAAGGTAGTAAAAAATGGTCAAATGTGATTAATATGACCACATTATAACTATTTACTCATCTAATCTTATTCAAACTTATTTTAAATAGTAAATATTCATATAGTGTTTATGAAAATATATAACAAATACTTTATAATGAAATGACTAAAAGGAATGAAAGACAGAGCAGAGACATTAAATTTTGAATGTGAAACATATAAAGTGTCATATTAATTAGACTTACTGATACTATTAAATATTAAACTTTTCTTCCTATACAAGTATTAATATTTATTTTCAAGAGTGATTATAATATGTCTAGGGGGTTGCTTTTTCTTTTGTTTAAGATTCTAATCAACTATTGATTGTATAAATTAAGTAGGTGTCTGATTATAAAATGGGAAAGCACTATTACTGATACTATTTTTAACAAGAAAAATATATTTATTAAAGGAAACTTTATATTTTCTCTAGATAAATAAGTTTATTGGGAATGCATCAAATGAAGAACTTTTGTTACGTGTGTTTCACAGTTTATTCAGAATGAGTGATATTTTAACTATTTTCTATAGAAAAAATACTGTTATTCAATAGGGATAAGTATTTGACTTGTGAGTCATTGGTATAAGGAACATCTGAATGAGGAAATTCCATCTATCAGTGCAGACCATGACCTTTTCTGTAGCTGACAGTTGTAGAGAGTTAGATAATTGAGTTCTCTAGACCCTAGAGCATTCAAGGTTGAGTAACTTCCAAAAGGTTATATGGGTAGAGCAGATCAAAGGTAGGATTTGAACCCAGATTTTCTTAGCTATGAGGTGTTTTCTCTATCCATTACATCATGCTGCTTCTCATTCAACAGCAGCATTAAATTAGATAAATAGGAAATGGGACATAGGAATTCAAACAATTCATTTCAGTTTGATTCTGATATAAATTTTCCTGGGGATTCCAATATTTCAAATGATTAGTGTTTTATCATTCTGATGTTGTTGTTGTTGTTGTTAAGAGTATCTCCTCCATTGCAGTGGAGTACAACTGCCCCATACCTTGGTACAGAGTCTTCACGATTCATTGTGGCCAATATATATATAGTCCAACTAATAAAGAATGGAATTTTCACTTTTGTGTAACTACTAAGTGATCATCTTGCCCCTGTTTAAAGATCTCTTAAGGAAAGGAAACCAAGCACCACTGGAGGTAAACCACTCCTTTTCTGGATAGCTTAAATTGTTAGGAAGTTTTCCTGTCTTTGATGTGTGTGTGTATTTGTATATGTGTGTATATGTACAGATCTGCATATGCATGTGCATCTATATATGTATGTTTGTATATGTGTATATCTACACACATGTCCATATATCTATCTATAGATCTATAGCTATATATCTATTTATATTTACATCTATATCTATCTATCTGTCTATATATATATATATATATATAAGTATGTATGTAGATATGTATGTGTGTGTGAGTGATGGCTAACCTGCTAACCTCTAGTAATGAGCATCTCTGAACTTCATTAGTTTACGCAGTATTACTATGATGGTCTATCTTTGAGCCAGCACTCAAAGCTTTTCCATTTTGAAAGGAATTTGTGCCCCATTGGCACAATGAGGGTCCCAAATTACCTTCATACTATGATGAGTCATCAGAGGACACCTAAAGTGGAATAAAGTATCCTTGCACCATATAATATTAAACTGAATGTAAATCTGATTTGTAAGAAAGACCAAATTGTTAACCTCTGAAATTAAGCAATGTGTGAGGTATTAGGGAAAAGGAATTATATCTATAATAAGACAGTAGAATAATAATGTTGAATGGGACCTTACGTCAACATGTATTCTTCATCAAGTATGAAAACAAGCTCAAATTAATTAACGTGGCATTCAAGTCCTTCCACCTTTCACACTATAAATTCACTGTAAATTCTACATTGCAACCAAACTACACTATTCACCACTCTCCAAACCACACTGATGCTTTTGTGTGTATATGTGCCCAAATCTCTATTTATTCTGTGAATCTGAAATGACCTCTCCTATTCTGTTTAAATTTTACACATATATCACACTGTAATTTATATAATGCCTCCTCCATGAGGCCTCTGCCAGAATTTAGCTCTCCATTCTACATAATCTCATGATACATTTTTATCCTTCTCCTATAATAATAATTGATGTCTCTATAATACATAAAAATTTGCAATATATACATTATTACACAGAAACAATATCTTCACTATCACAATTGTATAATATCACAATTGTGATTGATAGTGATAGAGATGAGGCTCAAAAATTTTTGAGATCAGGATCAAAAAGCTTAAGTGAATTTTCCCATGGTCACATATTTAACAAGTGTCAAAGCTAAGATTTGACTTCAAGTCTTCTTGACTTCAAGTATAGCACTCTAACCCTATACAAGGTTGTCTCTTATCTATAAACTTATATATTGTATTTTTTATTACAATCATTTCTTTTCACATCTACAGAATTATAATATTCTTGAGAACAGTGAACGTATCTTCTCCATCTTTGTAGTGCTTACAACACTTAGGACAGAGGTTTGGGTTTTTTTGTTTGTTTTTTTCCCCACAGTTGGTACTTATTATTTATTGAATGAACAAAAGAAAGAATGTTAACCAGTAGAAATATTGTGTATTTGGACAGTCAGAATTCACTCCCTCCCCGCCCCATTCTCATAGCATATTGGTTTATTTCTTATCTATTATTTCTATATTTCAAGGATCTATATTTTTAATCAATATGAGGATTCCTTCCACATACAGAAATTACAACTCCTTCATGCCTTAGTAGATGGTCATCAAGAGCTGCTGTGGCTGCAAAATTCATCACTTTGGTTGATCTAGTTACAAGTCATATTAAACCTGGCTAATCTAGTCCTCTAACAAGTCATGGAGTCTATCCTTGTATTATATTCAAAGTCAATTTAGACTTAAAGAAAGTAAAAAAAAAAAATACTTCCTAACAATTTAAACTGTCCAAGAAAGGAATGGGTTGCCTCCAGTGGTGGTGTGTTCCCTGTCCTTAAAGATCTTCAGAGGCTAGATGACTGCTCATCAGTTTTGTAAGAGTAGAAATTCTTTTTTATATTAGTTGGACTCATGGCCACCGAGGTACTTTCCAAATCTCATATTCTGGAATTCTATGTGTATATCTCTCTAATCTGATAGAATCTAACAGAACTTATTATTCAGTAATAAAATTCTATTGTGCTATAAAAATGATGAGCAAGCAGATTTCAGAAAAACTTGGAAAGACTTACATGAATTGATACAAAGTGTAGTGAGCAGAAACAGTAGAACATTGTACCCAATAACTGCAACGTTGTGTGATGATCAACTATGAATAACTTAGATCTCAGCAATACAATTATACAAGACAATTGCAAAGGACTAGTGATGGAAAGTGCTATTCACATTTGCAGAAAGAAAGGAGTCTGAATGCAAATAAAAGTGTACTATTTTCACTTTCTTTATCTTTGTCAGGTTTTTTTTTTCTTTTGGTATGTTTCTTCTTTCAAAACATGATTAATATGGAAATGTTTTACATGATTATACATGTATGACATTTAAAATTTTTACCTTTTTGGGAGGAGGTGAGGGAAGAAGGGAAAAAAATATTTGGAACTCAAAAATTTTCTTAAATGAATGTTAAAAAAAATTGTCCTTACATGTAATTGGAAAAAATAAAATAATATTTATTAAAAAGAACTCATTATTCATCTCAGACATAATGTTTGACACCCTAAGAAAATGTAATGAAGCAATAGAAGGGGGCATTATTAGAGGATACAGTCCATCCATATTTTCTCACCTTATGTAATTCTTGTCTGTACCCCCCCCATGAATCTTTCATAGAGAATTTCTATTAAACATTCCAGAAACCTTTCTCTAGGTCTTGTTCATATCTCATAGCTTGTAACGTTCATACTATATGTGATTTGTTTGACACAATAGATAGATTATTAGACTTAAAATCATAAAGATCTGGGTTCAAGACCTATAAGCAGGTCAATGAACTTGTCTTGAGTCTATTTTCTCACATAAAATAGAGATAAATTTTCACAGTGCCAACATCTCAAGGTTATTGTGAGGTTCACATTATATAATGTGTATAAAATGTAATGCAGGGGGCAGAGTCAAGATGGTAGAGTAAAAGCAAGTACTTGCTTCAGCTCTACTCCCAAACCCCTTCAAATGCCTTTTAAAAATGACTCTAAACAAATTCTAGAGCATCATAAACCCCAAAATGAGAAAGTGAAACAATTTCCAACCCAAGACAATCTGGGAGGTCAACAGGAAAGGTTTGTTGTACCAGTCTGAGAGAAGAGCACAGTTCAACATGGACCATGCCAGCATAGATAGGCCCAAGCAGGCTTCAGGGGTTTGAATCAATGGCAACTGTGGCAGTTTCTAAACTTCTCAACCCACAAACACCAAAGACAACTTAGAAGGTCAGTAGAAAAAGCCTGTCAGACCCAGGTGAGAGAGGAGCAAGGTCCAGCCCTGGTTCCAGACCCAGCATGGCAGTAGCAATGGCTCTTTCCAGAGCTCTTATCCCACAAATTGTGGGGGATCCAGCAGCTGATCACAGGTGTATTGCAGGGATCTCTTTGGTGGTATTGAGGCAGGATTCTCTCTCTTTGCCCATGCTTAGATCTGGGTCATAGTCTTGGGTCATGGTCCTGGAGCAAGGAGGAGTCCAGCATGGCAGAGGTTGTGGTGGTGGTGAAGAGAGAATCCTTCTCACAGTTCCAAGTCAGGAGAAAGTACTTTTGGTCACTCACAGACCAGAAGAGGAGTAAATACCTCTCCTTTCATCATACAACCTTGGAAGAAATGAAAATGTACAGGTCCCTAGAAAATCTCTGAAAATGTTTGCACAAAAACCCTGAAGCTTGGGACAGTATACCCTCCACACAGGAAGCAAAGACCTACTTTAACAAAGAACTAAAAAGTCGAGTAATTGAATGTGAAAATGGGCAAAAGGGATAAAAAAAGTCAGACCACAGAACCTTACTTTGGTGAGAAGGAAGAGATGTAACTAGAAGAAGACAACAAAGTCAAAGCTCCTACATCCAAAGCCTCCAAGAAAAATATGATTGCGGGCCGTGGAAGAGCTCAAAAAGGATTTTTAAAACCAAGAGAAGTAGAAGAAAATTAGGAAGAAAAATGAGAATGTTGCAAGAAAATCATGAAAAACAAGTCAACAGCTAAAAGAGACCCCAAAAAACCACTGGAGAAAATAGCACCTTAAAAAATAGACTAACCCAAATGACAAAAGAGATTAAAAAAGCCAATGAGGAGAAGAATGCCTTAAAAATGGCCAAATGTAAAAGGAGGTACAAAAGCTCACTGAAGAAAATAATTCCATCAAAATTAGAATGGAGCAAATGGAAGCTAATGACTTTGTTGAGAAATCAAAAAATTATAAAGCAAAAACAAAAGAATGAAAAAATAGAAGACAATGTGAAATATCTCATGGAAAAACCACTGACCTGGAAAATAGATTCAGAAGAGACAATTTATAAATTATTGGACTACCTGAAAACCATGATGAAAAAAAAAAGAGCCTAGATATCATCTTTCAAGAAATTATCAAGAAAAACTGCCTCAATATTCTACAACTGGAGGGTAAAATAGAAATTGTAAGAATCTACCAATAGCCTCTTGAAAGAAATGCCAAAAGACAGATACAATTTGAGTATTCTAGAAACATAATCAGGATAACACAAGATTTAGCAGCTGCTATATTAAGGGATCAGAGAGCCTGGAATATGATATTCCAGAGATAAAAAAAAGTTAGGATTAAAACCAAGAATCACCTACCCAGCAAAACTGAGTATAATACTTCAGGAGAAAAAATGGTTATTCAATGAAATAAAGGACTTTCAACCATTCTTGATGAAAAGATCAGAGCTGAATAGAAAATTTGACTTTCAAATACAAGAATGAAGAAAAGCATGAAAAGGTAAACAGGAAAGAGAAATAAGGGACTTAAAGCTGAACTGTTTACATTCCTATATGAAACATGATATTTGCAACTCATAAGACCTTTCTCAGTATCAGGGTAGTTGGAGGAATATATATGCATGTACACATAAATAAATACACATATGTGTATATTTACATATACGTGTGTGTGTGTATGTGTGTGTGTGTGTGTGTGTGTGTGTGTAGAGAGAGAGAGAGAAACAGAGGGCAAAGGGTGACTTGAATATGAAGGGATAATATCTAAAAAAATAAAATTAAGGGCTGAGAAAGGAATATACTTTCACATAAAAGAGGCAAGAAAAAGCTTTAACAGTGGAGGGTAAGAGGGGAGGTGAGAGGAAATGAGTGAACTTTACTCTCATCAGATTTGGCTTAAGGAGGGAATAATATACACACTTAATTGGGTATAGGAATCTATCTTGCTCTACAGGAAAGTAGGGGGGAGGGAATCAGAGAGGGATGGATGAAAGAAGGAAGGGCAAATGGGAGAAGCAAACAGAAGCAAACACTTTTGAGGAGGTACAGGGTCAAAGGAAAGAATAGAATAAATAGAGGACAGGATAGGATGGAGGGAAATACAGTTAGGCTTTCACAACATGACTGTTATGCAAGAAGGCGAGAAGGAAGAGATACAATCAGAACCTTCTCTTCAGAAGAGACAATTTATAAATTATTGGACTACCTGAAAACCATGATGAAAAAAAAAGAGCCTAGATATCATCTTTCAAGAAATTATCAAGGAAAACTGCCTCAATATTCTACAACTGGAGGGTAAAATAGAAACTGTAACAATCTACCAATAGCCTCTTGAAAGAGATCCCAAAAGACAGATACAATTTGAGTATTCTAGAAACACAATCAGGATAACACAAGATTTAGCAGCTTCTATAGTAAGGGATCAGAGAGCCATGACTACACATGGATAACCTATATTGAATTGCTTGTCTTCTCAATGTGGGTGTGTGGGGAGAGAGGAAGAGAGAGAATGTGGAACTCAAAGTTTTAAAAATGAATGTTAAAAATTGTTTTTACATGCAACTGCGAAATAAGATATATAGGCAATGGGGTATAGAAATCTATCTTGCCCTACAGGAAAATAGAAAGGCAGGGGATAAGAGAGGGGAGTGGGGTGGCATGTAATAGAAGGAAGGGAATATTGGGAGAAGGGGTAATCAGAATGCATGCTGTGTTGGGGTGGGGAAGGGGAGAGAGAGATGGGGAGAAAATTTGGAACTTGGAGTCTTGTGGAAGTGAATGCTTAAAACTAAAAATAAATTATATTTTTAAAATGCAATGCAACCTTTAAAGTATCATATAAGTAGTTGTCTTCAACATGGCCTTTATATATGATCTCTAGATCTTTTTTTGATTGTGTACCCTATAGGTTAAAAAAAATCAGGCTATAACTACAATATATGAGTATTCACTTATTTACAAGTTATATACACATACTTAGACACTGATGTACCATGTTTTACAAAATATTAAGAAAATTTAAAATTAAAAAGGGATGAGATAATGAAAAAACATTTAAATATATTTTGTTAACAGCACAAAAATCCTTTTGCTCTCACTAAAATACTATTATTGATATTGCTCATACTTGCTGTTGTTAATGATACAAATTTATGAGTACAATGTGGTTAATATACATTGTTGTTAAAAAGAAAAAAATGAATATTCTGAAAGGCAGTCAATCTAATGTACAGGATAGAGAGCTGACTTTAAAAGACATCGGTTCAAGTCTTGCCTCTGAGACACACTCAAAAAATCCCTTAACCTCTAAGGGCCCAAGGAGATGAGTTGAAGAGAAGGTGCTAATTTGCATTAGTAAGGGGACTTCCCTCATCCTGGAGTTTCCTAGGTCCTATGAAATTGCAGGTGTAGCCCTTTTATGTCCTAGATGAAAGAAGGAACTTGTAACTAATGACTGTTTGTTAGTAATTAATTAATCAATTAATTTAATCAATACAGTTAGAGAAGCAGATGAATTTATTTTTAGATTCCTTTTTATTTTAAAAAATACACAATAAAACAATCAACTAACAGGTCAATAACAGTCAGTGAAAATGCCTAATATTATTTCATTATGTTTGGTTTTGGTTTTTCCAAGCAAGAGTCATTTTTCTCTGCATGTAGATATTTCAGCATACTCAATGCAAAAAACCACAAGCAAAAGTTAATAATCTTTCATTTCCAATTAGCAGGAAGCTTTCAGGATAAATCCATCCCTCTTTCTTTATGTAATTCTGCTTAATGGATTATATAATACCTTAATATCCTATTCAAGTTTGGATTTTTAGTTCTGTTTTTCTTGACTGTAAGAAATTATAAGTAGGTCAATTAAGGGGGACTATAGAGAAAAGAAGGGGAAAAAAGCATAATAAGCCTGGAAAGGAAGGTTGGGATGAGGTTATAAAGTTCTTTAAATGACAAATAGGAGTTTGTATTTGATTCTAGAGAAAGTTAAGCTTATTGGGGGAAAGAAAGGGAGAGACTATTTCATAGTTTCAACTTCATATTTAGGAAAATCATTTTGTCAGGTTCATGGAATAATAGGCATAGAGTTGGAAGGGATTTTAAAGTCAATTTACATTTTATAGAAAAAAAACAGAGCGTTTATTAAGTGTTGGCTATTTCCCAGATACTGGGCTAAGGGCTGATGATACAAATACAACTGGGCAGGACAGTCCCTACCCCAAGGAACTTAAGTTCTAATGGAGGGAGACAACACAGCAACATAACAAGAAAGGGGAGCTGGGAATCAGGAGGTAAAAGGAAGCAGGGAACAAGGCAGTTGGTGAAAAAAAGTTCAGAGAGTTGACTAGATCTACAAGTTAAGTGACTTGCACAGAATCCCACAACTAGTAGGAGTCTAATGTAGGATTTAAACCCAGATCTTTCTGATTCCAAGTCAAGTGCACCATATTGTGTAGAGGAGGATGGAATGGAGATGAAAGAGATTTAAAGAGGAAGAAACCGATTATAAGGCCATTGCAATAGCCCAGTAACAATAACAACAGCAGCAATAACAATCATAACTTGCATTTATATAATGCTTTAAGGCAGCGGTTCTCAACCTGTGGGTCACAACCCCTTTGGGGGTGGAATGACCCTTTCACAGGGGTCGCCTAAGACCATCAGCAAACATATATTTCCAATGGTCTTGGGAATTGAGACACTGCTCCTCTATCCGTCTCTAGGCAGGTCCGCCCACATACGAGTATTAAAGGGTCTCATTAGGAAGGTTGAGAAACACTGCTTTAAGGTTTGCAAAGCACTTAACAACTACTACCTCGTTTTATCCTCAAATCAACCCTGGGAGGTAGGTGTTGTTATTATCCCTATCTCACAAATGAAAAAAACTTGAGCCGACAGAAGTTATTTGACCTGCCCAGGATCACTCAGCTGGTAACTGTCTGTCTTTGAGGCTGTATTTGAATACCACATCTAGCTCTGTCCACTGTACTTCCTAGGGGGGTGGTGACTGGGTGAATAGACAGAAGGGGACAGGCAGAGTGGTTACAGAGATAGAGGTGCCAATGGTTTGGGTATATGGAATGAGGGAAAGTGAAGCCCAAGACTTTCAACTCACAAACTTGGATGATTCCATAGATGGTAATATTCTTAATGGAAATGCTAAAATTTTGGGAGAAGGGTAAGCCTGTGGGAAAATATAATGTGATGAGATCTGTAACACAGATCTACAACACACCCCCGGTGGTTTGTCCTGTATAACTCATTGTCCCATGCAAAATAAAAGAAGAGGGATGTGGGTCTCTGAGTTGTAGCCTCAGAGCTCACAGGCCCCTCTCTGAGGAGCTTCTTCCATAGCCACGAAGTGATCCAGGGTAGTAGAGGGATAATGGGGAGATCTGTGGAGAATGGAAGAAATATTCCTAAAGCTACTGGAAACAGCTAGAGATGCAGGTGCCCAAGTCCAAGTTAGCTTATACTTCCCTGAGGGATTAACATGCAATTCAAAAGGGGCAGAGTTTGGGAGCTTGCGTCATGGTAGGAATGAAGAGAAAAGATTATTGAGTGATAACAGACGAAGGCAGCGTGGTTTTTATTGGGGATAAGTGCCACAATTGGGACTCCTAGGAAGAATACTATGCAAGTCACTTTGCCAGCCTCCAGCTGGGTGATCACACAGGGCTTAGGGTCATGCCATAGCTCCCATAGCCATAGCATGCCATGGCAACTAAGGACCCCCCCCCCCCCACACACACACACACACTTTGGAAACGATTGATCTATTACATTGGC
>CM053585.1:153094561-153119595 GCA_028646515.1 Pseudochirops corinnae
GCAATCAACATGCTATCATTCTTTTTCATGTTTGGTTCTCTTTCTTTTTTTCCCACTGTTCATTCCATTGGTTACAACCCTTCTATACAACCAGACTAATGTCCAGTGTGAAAGTATTTGCAGATCCTATACATGATTGCATACCACCATGGAGGAGGAGCAGGGGGAAGGAGGGGAGAAAATTTGAAACTCAAGGGATTGTGGAACTCAATCTTGTAAACCAAAAGTAAATAAATAAATCAATTTTTAAAAAAATTTAAAAAATTTTAAAAACCAAATATTTTTTAAGCTCTCACTAAGTGCCAGGCACTGTGCTATACACTGGGGATAAAAAGAAAGGTAAAAGACAGAAACTGTCTGCAAAAAACATATATTTTAATGGTGAAATATGTTTCCTAAAAGATACATTGTATGTAACTTCTTAAGCACCAGTTGTTATTGATAAAATTCTGTAGCTAGGAGCCTCAGTGGATGGAATGTGGAACTTGGAGTCAATAAAAACTGAATTTGAATCCCTCCTCAGACACTCAATTGTGCAACCCTGGGAAAGTCGTTTAAACTCTCTATGACTTGGTTTCAGTATTGGTAAAATGGAATAAAAATGGCACTTACTTTGCAAGCTTTGTTATGAAGATATTATTATTATCACTTATGATCAACTTGTACTTCTTCATTTACCCTTAGTTGACCTGATCCTTTGGAGAATGTAGATTTATAAGAAAGGATATTTAGTAAAATGGAAAGGCTACTGTTTTGGGCGTCAAGAGGGACCTGAGTGCAAATTCCAGGTTTGGTGTTTATTTTGATATGTCATGAATAACTTAATTTTTCTGAGTTTCAATTTAAGTATCTATAAAATAGGCACCTACAGTGCCTACTTTACAGGATTATAGTGAGAATCAAATGAGATTATCTATCTATCTATCTATCTATCTGTCTATGTCTGATTATCTGTCTGTCTACCTATCTATCTGTCTATCTCTCTAATCTGCTTTATAAACCTTAAAGCACAATGTTACTATCAGTTTTGAGTATAATAATGAACACAACAACAACATTAAAAAAGCATCACTAGAATGGGTGCTAAGAATATTGTGCTAAGAAGTATCTTCATATCATGGACAGTATTACACAGTTTCCCAAGTGAAATCTACCCTGTTCTCTTCTCCATTTTCAATTCTGATTCCAAATTATCAGCCTTCTTTGGTATCTATTGAAAACATATATCCTGACATGCTAACTCAGTGGATTGTCAGTCAAAATGCTTATCATAGTCTGGTCAATAGCAATTCTTCATCCATTTGGTGTTTTCCACATAAACAATCAGGCTAGTCTTTTTCAAGTGACCCTTATTTCATTAAGGAAGTCCTAAAATATTTGGGGCGGGTGGAGCTAGCAGAAACATTGTTGTTTGTTGTTTTTCCTTTGTTCTGGAAGAGGACCAATGACTTCAGGAGGGTGATGTCTTGGCTTGCAAGTGACTCCTCCAGAGTCATCTGAGTCCTGTGGCAAGACATAGGTCAGAACAACTGGCAATGGCACCAGATGCTGTGGGAGACCCTGGCTTTTTAAAGCAGTCTTTCCCAGGACTCATTTTGACAAAACAATATAACTGGTAAATAAACAAACACTAAAAAATGAAACTCCAAATGCACGATTTTTTTTCAGCTTACTCTCGTACTGGAAGACCTACAAGGGATCTAAATCAAGTCTGAAATATTTCATGAGACATTCTCTGTAAGATGGACTCACACTACTTATTGATTGTGTCTCTACCATTCCCCAACACAAGCCACTGCTCTAGCCAGGTAAAAATAAACAGAATTCCAAACTATTTTTCCAAATCAATCAATCAATGAGCTTTCATTAAGCACATATATCTGTCTGTCTACCTGTCTATCTCTTTAATCTGCTTTATAAACCTTAAAGCACAATGTTATTATCAGTGTCACATATATAATATGCCCTGGAAAAACAGGTAAAAACGAAACAGTACCTCCCCAAAAGAAGCTTATATTCTAATGGGAAAGACAATATGTACATTTATGAGCACATGAAAAATATTTATGAAGTGATAAGGCAATTTGGGAAGGAAGGTTTTATAGCTGGGGATATCTAGAAGGCTTCATGTAAAAAGTGGAGTATGAGCTGAATCTTGAAAGAAGTAAGAGATGCTCTGAGGCACCTCTTGTGTTCTATGTGAAGAAAAGATGAGACTCTTGAGAAAACTTTGTTTCTAGCAATATTCCTTCTAAAATATCAAATCAAAATTTACATATAAAATATTTATTACACTTTACAATTTGGAGGTATAAAAATTTCTCATGGTTAAAAGGGAAAAACAAGAGTTGGTGGAGTTGGTTCAAAGGCAATAAGTAGAGTTGTGTGCCCAAAGGCATAAGGAAATATCATTTCATGGTCAATTTGGTCATCCCATATTCTTGATAACCATTTGTAAAAATATCGTTAGGAAAATAATTTTAGATTGAGCCAAAATTTGTTGCATGAGGAGTTAGAGAAATTATACAATGTATTCAATAAGACCCTCTATATTAAAATATCATATTTTTGGTGACTTCAAAGCAAAGGGAAGAATGGGGAAGATAACTAGACATCATAGAACACTGGTTCAGAAGTAGGAAATGAGAAATATTATTTGATACAAAAATTCATGCTTATATGTGGCATTAATACTTTCTTTGAGAATAGAATCAAGAGGCATTGGAAATGAGAGAACAAAATAACATTTTAAAAATTAAATTTATAATATTTAAAATAAAGAAAATAATATATTACATATGAGAGAATTATTTCCAAATTGCCATTGGTTATTGTCAGATCATGACTTGTTAGAGAAAATAAATAAAAATCAACACCAAATTAGAACTCAAATATGATGGCACACACAAGGAGGCAACACCAACCTGAGTTATTTAAACAGGCAGATGGTGCTGAAAAATAGGAAAAGGATAAAAATACAGACATTAACACAGACTATCACCATTTCCTAAGGAAGCTTAAGTGGCACAAATCAAACACCACAATGAGAGGAACAAAAAGATCTAAATTATACTTCTAGAAAGTACTTGATATCCTTGACAAGTAGGTAGACATACCTGAGAATGCCAGTACTAGATTGAACTATAAACTCAATTGTAAAACCATAAGGATGAGAGCAATGGAAGATTACTAGTATTATGATGTCATAAAACAGTCAGAAGAAATACAGTAAATAACAAGTTTACAGAAAATTTGGCTAGAGAATCAACCAAGACAAATCAACCTAAGAACGTTTAAGAATGAAAATGGAGGGAGAATAATAAATGAATGATGAGTGAAAAACCCTGTAGACATTTCTATTATGAACACTTTTTCCCATTAGTGATAATGGAGCTACTCCACTTAGAACTGGGCATCACAGTGCTTGAGGTTCTGCATAAGGCACTGGAAACAGCATCGACAAAAATATAGAAGAGAGAAGCAACTGGTTTTAGCCAAGTACTCACAGAGAACACCTGTAATAGAAATAATGGAATTTTGAGACTGTTAGGAGAGTGATCCTAGATTTATCCAGGTAAGAAGAGGATGACAAAGCTTTAGGGTGGAAGGGGGAAAGCTGAGAACTTGTCATTGTAGAAAAAATGCTTATTGAGAAAATATCAATAATTGACTCCTATGTTTATTTCCCATACTTAAAATTTTTAATGCAAATGATATGTGCATGCATCAGGGATAAAGGTTTGAGAATGAATCTGACATACTTCCACACATGAACTGCATTTTTTTACTCATCAAATTAACTGGAAAGAATAAAGAATAATACAATATCCTAATGTACGCACACATATTTTGTAGATATAGATACATAAATAAGCATGTATAGATACATACATCTTATATGTGGAGATATGTTATATATGTAGATGTGGGGGTGTATGTGTGTTTATACACACATATGTCAGGGTTAGATTCAGTATAGCAAAATGTCACCTTAAAAGTGTTCCTTCAACAAGATGTTTCCATGGTTATGTTAAAATTGTACCACGTTCTCAGAAATATGCAACAGAGATAAATTTACATGCCCATTGTCTTAATGTCAATATTAAGCAAGCCACAAAGCAAGGTCTTTGTCACCATTGGGGAGGATGTCTCATGCAAAGGACAAATTGAAGAGGAATTCCCTAGACATGGTAAGGTCTTCCAGATCTCTTTGTGTATTATGTTGTGTTGATTTGCATCACATCTCTGAATATTTCAGGCCTTCTTATATAAGATCCATGACCACTCCAAAAAGTACAGCCAAACTACCGAGTTAAAACAAGAGAATGAAGGATGCCTATTGCCCAGATTATGATATAAAACTGAATGGAAAACCTATAGATTTTGTTCATTACTAAAAATATCTTGGACAGACCTTACACGTGGACATAACCTGGGTCTGGAATTGAATAGAAGGCAGAGAGAAGGCTACCTTCTCTCAGGAAACTGTTAAGCACCTTTTATAACCCCAAACCTTAATATCAATATTCATCTGATGATGTTGTCTAACTGTGAATTAAGGAATGCTACAGTCCCTAAAGAGGTAGCTAGCTGGCTCAGTGGATAGAGCACTGGGCCTTTAGTCAAGAAGACCTGAATTCAAATCTGCTCTCAAACATTTACTAGTTGTGTGACCCTGGGTAAGTCACTTAACTTCCATTTTCCTTAATCCACTAGAGAAGGAAGTGGCAAATCACTGCAGTATCTTTGCCAAGAAAACCCCATGGAGAGCATTGGTGTGTTATGCTCTACAGGGTCACAAAGAGTAGAACACAACTGAACAACGGTCTCTAAAAAATTAAACACACACATAATAGAGAAGCACAATGCAGGTGTGAATAGTGGAATGTTACTTGTGATTTCTGATTTTGTGTTCTTTAGATGTAACTCAGCACCAAAATTATTGGGATTGATTTGGTTTAATGAAAACAATAATGTAAAAAAAAGTATTGACTAGAAGTAAAATGATCTGGGGTTTAAGTTTGCATTTATCATTAATTTACTCTGTAACTTAGGGCAAGTCATGGCATTTAAAGATTTAGAACTGCAAGGGACCTCAGAAGCCTTCTAGCTCAGTCTTTTTATTTAACAGATAAAACCGAAGTCCAGAGAAACATGACTTGCTCCAGATCTTACAAGTAAGAATTATCAAAACTCAGATTTGATAGCATGTCCTCTGGTTTCAAATCCAGGTCCCTTTCCACTCTCCTTGCCCATAGGTCTTCAATTTCCTCCATTATAAAATGAATTGATTGTATTAGATTATCTGGAAGACCCCTTCCAGCACCGGCCCCAACATGCTCCAACTGTATCATTCAAAGATGTACATAACTTAAGAGGATAATGTTACATATAGTGAAGAACAATGGGATTGCCTTTTTATTGTGATTTGAAAATGATATAAAATTACATGATTAAGAAAAGAGAAAGGATATGAGCATAAAAACTATGGCTGCTTCAATTAAATTTCTCGGAGAGTTCACTATTCCCAAACACTGCTGAAAGAAAATGTCACTTGACAAACAATGATGATGGATTCAGTCTGAAGCACTCAGCATGTCCTGATGAGCAATGTTGACTCACTGTCCTCCTCTTAGCTGCTCGGAGCTCAGGTAGAAGGAGGTACCCCGTGGCACCCAGACTGGGTGATAGCCCAAGGGGAGGAGAAAAACGTAAAATGATATTTCAAAGAAACAAAGCACTGTTCCTGCATATGTGTAGGTGGCAGAAAAATAGAGCCAGTCTTCTCATGACTGGTGACAGACTCTGAATGCCAGGCTCCCTGCTGATTTCTGAATCATAGACTTCATGGGTACCACCAGAGGTCATTAAGTTACCCTTCTCCTCTGTGCCACCTCCTCACGCCTTGAAAAGAAGATTTAATCATATTAAAAGTTGATATAATAATAAAAGCATTTTAAGGTTTACAAAACACTTTACATACACTAGAAAAAGGCTAAGTATTTATGTGTGTGTATAGATATATAGTTATATATAGTTACATAGTGCCTACTATGTGCCAAGCTTTGTGCTAAGGTTCGTTTTTGTAATTATTATCTCATTTCATCTCAAAACAAACCTTGTAGCTAAATGTTATTATCATCCCCGTATTATAATTGAGGAAATTGAGACAAACAAAGGTTAATTTATGCCTAGGGTCACACAGCCAGCTAGTAAGTGTCTTCTTCTTGTTGTTCAGTCATTTCAGTTGGGTCAGACTCTTCTTGACTGTGGCTGGCATTTTCTTGGCAAAGGTATCGTAGTAGTTTGCTATTTCCTTCTCGAGCTCATTTTTCAGGTAAGGAAACTGAGGCAAACAGGATTAAGTGATGCCCAGGGCCACACAGATAGTAAGTGTCTTAGCCCAGAGTTGAATTATGTCTTCCAGATTCCAAGCCCAACACTCTAGCCCCTGCTAGAATGCTTCCTCTACTACTCACTGCTCCCTCTACCTACTATCTTATTAAATTTTTCAGAGCTTAGACTTGAGGGGTTGGTGTCCACAAGGTATTAAGAATATAGTCTTGGTGCAGAGGAATAAACTCTGAACCAGAGATCCTTAACCTTTTTTTGTGTCAGAACTCCTTTGATAATCTAGCAAATTCTCAAAATAATGTTCTTAAATGAATAAAATAAAATACACAGGATAATAAAAGAAACCATTTATATTAAAATGCAGTTACCAAAATATCTTTTTTTTTTTAAAATGTTCATGGACCCCAGGTTAACAATGCCTGCTTGAGATTGAGAGTCAGGAGACTTAGACTCTCTTCCCACCTGCCTGGTCCTGGCTGGCATTATGACTTTGAGGAAGCCTTTTCATCCTTTTGAGTTTCAATATCCTTCTTTTTTTTCTTGCTTTTTGGAGGGCAGTTGCGGTGAAGTGACTTGCCCAAGGTCACATGGCTAGTTTTTGTGTTAAGTGTCTGAGACCTGATTTGAACTCAGGTCCTCCTAACTCCAGGGCCAGTGCTCTATTCACTGTACCACCTAGCCACCCCTCAATATTCTTCTTTATAAAATAAGGGAATTGAATTAGATGGTCTTTTTAGTCCTTTACAATTCTGTAAAACCATGAAATAATTATTTGATTTTTGGGGGGCGGGGTCATAACACAATGCTTCTCTAATGTGTCATAAATATGACCCAGGGTGTTTTTTTTTTTTGCTTTTTTTTGCAGGGGGGAGGGCAGAGCAGTTGGGGTTAAGTGACTTGTCCAAGGTCACACAGCTAGTAAGTGTTAAGTGTCTGAGGCTGGATTTGAATTCAGGTCCTCCTGACTTCAGGGCTGGTGCTCTATTCACTGTGCCATGTAGTCACCCCAACCCCGAGTTTTGAAAGCTGTGTCAGTTGAGCCCTAGCTGTGTCTGGTTCTACCAATTGGCAAGGTTTTGCTTTGGGTCTAGTGAAGGATAATGAATCTTTCATTAGAAAATTAGCATCATTCAAAGGGGTGATTCCCCAGGTTGGCCTCCCCCAAAATTTATTTTTCTTTTTTTTTTTTTCCTTTATTTTGGTCACAGAAAGTCAGGAAGACCATCTATGAATACTGGTAGGAATGATGGTTAATTTTTGCCTTCAAAAATAATTTTCTACTTTTTCTATTTTGATAAACCATCATTAAACTTAAAATTTCTTAAAAAACAAAACAGTATATACATTTATCCCACTGAGCTAACCTGAATAAAGACCTATGTTTAGTGAACTTTGAAACACTATAGAAATGTGAACGATAATTATAATTTTATGCAGCTTTGAAAATAAGAAAAATATATAATAGCATGAAATTCTGTGAATGTACATCATAAAATAAATGAAATCATCTACATTCACATGTATAACTCCTTGCCTCATGTGAGGAAAAAAGTGCCTGTTTACAAAGTGAACAGTACTTGAATTCCCCTAAATTCTGAAATCCTTAGGCTGAAGGAATTTGTAGAAATGGAATGGTTGATAGAGGTTTCTTTTCTATCTGAGAGGGCTTATTTTGGTATAGTGAATAGAGTAAAGCATGACTTAGAGTCAGGAAGACATGATTCTGAATCTAACCATGGATAACTCTGGGAGCTGAGACCACGAGCAAATAAATCATTTAATCTCTCCGAGGCTCATTGCCCTTTTTTCTGTAAAATGGGAACAGTATCTGCAGTACCTACCTCACAGTGCTGTTGTTGTGAGGCTCAAATGAGTTTACTTTACATTTATTCAAATTAGTGTTTTGCAAACTTTAAAACGCTATTTAAACAAAGAAAAAATATCTTCCATTAGGCCAACAGCCTCTTTTGTCTCTAAAGCTCCAAAGTTCACAAAATGCTTTCCTTAAGATAATTCAATGAGGTAATGCAATGTAAGCATTTTTATACCAATTTTAGAGCTTAAGACACTGAAATTCAGAGGAATAGAGACTAAACTTCTTGAAAACAAGGCCTGTCTTCTTTTCGTCTCTGAGAAGCCTTATAGGTGTCTAGAACTTTTTTTTTTCTTTTAAACCTGAGCTGGGATTTCATCAGGCTAGGGACCCAGACTGAGGAACTTCTTCTGACTGCAAATTAGCAGTTATTCTGTCATGTGTACTCTTTTTTTTTTCTTTTGGAGGTAAGTGACTTGCTTAGGGTCACACAGATAATAAGTGTTTGAGGCTGGCTTTGAACTCAGGTCCTCCTGACTCCAGGGCTGGTGCTCTATCCACTGTGCCACCTAGTTTCCCCTGACATATAATCTTAAAGAGTTGCCTGGGGGCACTGAGAAATTAGATGAAGTCAGTTACTGGGTATACAAAGAAAGGCAAAAACACAGTCCGTGATCTCAAGGAGTTCACAATCCAATGGGAGAGAAAGCATAAACATCATTACCTCCTTACAAGATAGCAAAAAGTAAACTGCAGGTGAATCTCAAAGGCAAGGCAATGGTAGTGTTGGAATGGAAGACAGAGAGAGGGAGGGCAGGTACCAGGAAAGGTCTTGAGGAAAGTGGAATTTGAGCTAACTAAAGGAAGATGCTAGGAGGCAGATGTGAGAAGGGAGAACATGCCCAGAATGTGAAACCAGTGAAAATGAAACGAGTTGGGAGAGAGATTTTTCCATTTTAAGGAACAGCAAGGAGCCCAATGTCACTGGATAGTAAACTGTGTGGATGGGAATGAGGTATAAAGAAGCCTGAAAAGGTAGGAAGGGGCTGGACTGTGAAGGGCTTTAAAAAAGTAAAAGAGAGGATTTTATATTTTTATCTTGGAGGAATTAAGAAATTATTGAGGGGCAGCTAGGTGGTGCAGTGAATAGAGCACTGGCCTTGGAGTAAGGAGGATCTGAGTACAAATGCGACCTCAGACACTTAACACTTACTAGCCGTGTGACCTTGGGCAAGTCACTTTACCCCAACTGCCTTGCCTTCCCCCCTCCAAAAAGCAAAAAAAAGAAATTCCACCTATTAGGGGGCAGAGTTTATTTTCAAAGCAGGGAATGTCTTCAAATTTCCTTAGGCTTATTAAGGGCCAGGGAAGATCTTCAAATTCCCATTACCATTACACTTATCCACCTTTGGTGTCCACTTGTCACCCAACTCTCATCTGTGGCTCCAAGAAGTTGTAGCATATTCAGTGGACACATGCTGATAAAATTATCTTGGCTGATGGGCTAAACCAGGTCGAAGGTAACCATCAGATGTCAAAATCAGGGGTAAATTAGGTGGACGTCTACCCCAAGCATGTGAAGATTTCCTTGGTGGAATGGGCAGATGAGAATAATTTGTTCCTATAGCCGTGAAGGTGGCCGAAGCAGGAACTGTTGGAGCCCTTAGAATTTAATCAAACATCAAAGATGCCAAGGTCATCCACTGCATCCTGAGCCATCACCAGTCATCTTAGCTTTTGTCTTGCCACTGGACTTCAGCGACTCTAGAACAGAGTGAGGCTGATGACTTTGTGAAACTCTGCCTCGCTTAAATCTAATTCATGTGTAAGTCAGGACATCACCCTATGATGTCATCGGTACTCTTTGGAAACAAAGGATGAACAATAATTGTCTCATTTTCAATTAGGTTTTCCTCTCTCAACACTTTGATCTGCCAGTCAATGAACAACAATTGAATAAATGCTACATGTAGGGCAGTGATACAAGTACTTTAAGGAGTGACAAAAGAAAGAGACTGTCACTGGCTTGCCAAACACTGTGCTGATCCATACTATATTAGTATATATGCTTAGATTCACTCAGCTGCTAGCTACATCAAAGGTGTGTGTGTACGTGTATATGTATATACACATATATATACATGAATTTTTTTTTTATCTCTAGCATGATTAGCAAGCAAATAGCTAGGTGGTACATTGGATAGGTCACTGGACCTAAAGTCTGGAAGACCTGAGTTCAAATCCTGCCTAAGATACTTAATAACTATGTGAACCTGGACAAGTTGTTGAACCTTTCTCGATCTCAGTTTCTTCATCTGGAAAATGGAGATAATAATAGCATCTTCCTCCTAGAGCTATTGTGAGGATAAGATATTTGTAAAGTGCTTTTCAAACCTATATACATGCTAGGTATTATTATTAGCACAAATAATACATTCTTATTTACTGATCCTCAATTTTGCTACTGTGCTATGGTTGAAACACAAAAGGTAGGATGCTTGGCTAGTAGGAAACAAAGGCCAAATCAGACAAGAGAGCTTTGCCCGGCAGAATTAACTCAAGGAGTTCTCAATGGCTGTCTTTGTTGAATATTCTTCTCCTGACATGGTTAAGTAAATTTCCTTTTTTTATTCACCACTAGGGGAAAAGTATAGGTTGTTGTGATCATCTTTAGAAACATATATGACTCCCATGTATACTATTACAAGGAGAAAAGGCAGCATTGTCTAGAATCTTAGTCTAAAACTCAAATTTTATGCTTGTTTTAAACATACAGCACCCCTTCTTTTATCCTATTATCTATTTTTTTCTAAGACATATATATTGATCCTTTTCAACCCCACTCTGAACAAAGAAGCAAAGTCTTGCATAGGTTCATATCATAATATCATAGATTTAGAGGTAAAAGTGACCTCAGACACCAACCCTCTCATTTTGCAGTTGAGTAAATAGAGTAAGTGACTTCCCCGATATCACAGAATCAAAGGATTTGAACCGATGTCTTCTGATTCTTAAGACAGCACTCTTTCCTCTGTGCCATGTTGTTTTCTCTGACTGATTAGTTGAGGGCCTGTGCTACTTAAAGTTGGAACATAAGATTTGACCTATACTCTACCAGAAAGAGCATAGAGTTTGGAGAACTGGGTTCTACTTTCAGATCTCCCACTAACTAGCCATGTGACAAGGTAGTAATAAGTGTTGGGAATAAAAAGGAAAAAAAAAATTCTGACCTCAAGGAACTTGGAGACTAGTGAGAGATGTAAAAAAAAAAAAAAAACATTAAAAAGTGTATAAAAACAAGAGAATTGTTCAGGAAAGGAACATTCAGAAAATATCTTCTATGAATGTTCTAGGAGTGACAGACCATTAAATCTTGGGGGTAATCCTCTTGTGCCTCAGTTTCCTAAAATACAAAGCAAAGAGATAGGAACCAGATGACCTCTAAGGTTGCCTTTAGTTTTAATTATATTACAATTTAGTGATATCCAATTTGGATATTTAGTAATCAGTGACACTTCAAAAGTCAAAGGTCAGTCTTCCCTGGCTTACCAAGAAAGGGGCTCTAACATTTATTTCATTGTGCCATATTGAAGGCAAGGCCTCTGAGATCTGATGGTTGTAATGGGGCACTAATATTTTACAGTTCATTGGAAGTTAGAATTTATCTCCCAAAGCTTGGCCCATTGTCACCAGGCACTGCCATTTTACACTTCAGTAACTTCCAGAGTTTATCTTTTTTGCAAAAGCTCCCACAGAGGTGACAATGGTCTGGCAGTTTTGATAGGAAATAGCCATAATAATTTTAAACTCTGAAAAGTGGCTTAAATAGCACTATATTAGTATCTGTCTGGACAGTCCAAAAAGTCCATGTTCTTTCCCCTCTTGGTGGGACAACACATCTCACATCTCAGCATCTCTCAAGGACCATTTCAAGAGCTTTTATGCACATTGACATTTTTCTGTAGGGGGGAAACATTCCTTTCTGTAGGAACAAGATTTCTTCTCATTCTTTTGTCCTTCACTGTATCTACCCTATTGTTAGAGAGCCAAATGGCACAGCCCCCATGTCACCCATTACACAATGAACAGAAAAGCAGACAAGAGGCTTAGCAGCAACACTTTCATACTCAAGATGGGTTACAGAGCAAAACTGTCAACCTTTGAGGAGGGGAAGAGCTTTAGATACCATCTTCCTTCAAAAAAATCTTTCTCCAGTAGATGATATGGAGGCAAACCAGGGTTCCCCAAATCAATTACAGTAGAACACAAACAAGTTTAAACCTACATATATATATATATATATACATATACATATATATATGCATGTATATGTATGTGTGTATGCATATGTATGTATGTATGTGTATGTATATGTATATATGCCCCATTATAGTTTCCAGAGCCTTTCAAAGGTCCTACACTCATTGTCTCATTTAGTACTCACAATACCTCCGAGAGATAGGAGGGGAATTGTTATTTATTCCCATTTTATAGAAGTGGAAACTAAGGCTCAGTTTGCCCAAATCTGCTTGCCCATGGTCATAGAAGTAAATCTTGGTGCTTAGCACAGTGCCTAGCACATAGTAAGTGGTTAGTAACTGTCAATTGATTGTTGATTGATTGAAACCCAGATCTACTGATTGCAAATCCAGTGCTCTGACATGACAAAATCTTTTCTATTACCACCTCATTTTCTTCACCCTCTACACAGCCCCAATGAGTTTTGACAATAAGCATGTATTTCCTCTAGCTTGGCTCTCATCCACATACACTATGCCTAGATTCTAATTTAAGTTGCTCATTAATCAGAGCTCAAATTGAGCAGAACCTCATGATCTCAGATCCAGTACTGATTTTTAGAATTGTACTTTTTATCTTGGACTCAGCCAGACAATCCATATTTACTGATTCCCCATTGTATACTATGCATCTTTATATCTCTTCAGTTCCTAGCACAGTGTTCTGCACAGAGTAGGCATTTAAAATATTTAATTAAATTTATATCAGGAGACATTGATTAGTCAGGGTGGTTAGGTAATGATGTATTCTGGTCGAGGTACTTTTTTTCTGGATAATATAGAATTAAGAAGAAAAGTCTTTTTGAGTTCCAACCAATTTTGCTTGGGTACTATAGAGAAATCGAAAAGAAACAAGAGATAGAAATTTGTTATATACCAAGAAAACACAAATCTCAGAAGGTCTACATTGTCATTGTTATTGTGGCAATGCCCGCCCCCCCATACATAAAGACACACGCGTACTTTCTGATACATTCTTTACGTGTCATCTACATCTTGAAAGAAAAATAACTGTAGACTATAGATATGGACCCATGGCAAGCCCCAAGTGAGAGAGCTAAGAAAATTCTTAATAGTATATTATAATGGAAATTTTCCTGGGCTTAGAGGCATAAGATCTGTGGTAGAATATGAGATCCTACATTCACCAGCTGAGAGACTTTGAGAAAGTCATTTTATTCTCCTTTGTCTATTTTCTATCTATAAAATAGGGGAAATAATACTAATATCATAAATTTCATGGGGTTGCTGCAAAGACCAAAGAAGATAGTTGTGTACTTAGGTGCATAGCTATATATGTGTGTATATATAAATATTTATATACATATGCGTGTGTATGCTATTCCCCTTCAGACCTTGAAATTTTCCTCTTTTTTGGATTTCTCATATTTAATTATATGATTATTTGTATTCCTACAAATTTGCACTAGAACATACAAATTGAAGATTGTAATTTCCATGAGGGGAAGAACTTTGTCTTTATT
The DNA here is from genome assembly GCA_028646515.1 of Pseudochirops corinnae. Classification (NCBI taxonomy): domain Eukaryota; kingdom Metazoa; phylum Chordata; class Mammalia; order Diprotodontia; family Pseudocheiridae; genus Pseudochirops; species Pseudochirops corinnae. The sequence goes on from CM053585.1 coordinate 153,108,511, forward strand.
TCTCATCAGTTCCTAGCACAGTGTTCTCTACATAGTAGGCAGTTAAGTGTTTAATTAAATTTCTATAATGAAACCTTGATAGGCCAGGGTGTTTAGGTAATGAAGTATTCTGGTTAAGATGCTTTCTGGATAATTTACAGTTCAGGAGCCTTTGGTATATGCTTCAACTAGTTTTGCTAAGGGTAAATATGATGCTGGTTCTCTGAATTAGCAAGCAAAACTCAGGTGAGCAAAAGTGAACCTTGGACTATGGAGAACTTTGGAGAGCTTCAGAGCAACCATCATGCTGAATAACAGGAGGAGATATGGAAAGAGCAGGAAATCTCCTGCTGTGTTCCAAATTGAATTTTATATAGCTAAAATCAAAGGTGACAAACAAGGACTGCAGGCTATATTGAGACCACAACATTCCTTTGGTGACCAGAATTAAAATGTAATCAGGGACTATTTAAGACAATAAATAAAAATGTAATAGAACATGGATGATGTTAACATGTGTTTTTCTAAGGCAATATGCATCCCACAGGGATCCTCCAGTACAATTGAGAAGGCCTCTTTTCTATTTGAGTTTAACAACACAGGCTTAGAAGATATGATCTTTTCCCCTGCATCCTCCCCATCTTCTATCTTCCCCATAACTGTAAGCAATGCCATCCTCCCAGTGCTGGCCCCCTAGGAATGGGCCTGGATTCCTCACTATCTCTCACCCTCCCGCATCCAATCTGTTAGGAAGGTCTGTTAATTTCACTTTTACAACATCTCTCAAATCACCCATCTCTCATCAGATACCATCATCCCTCTGCAAAGGTGTGGAACCTGCAGCCTCAAGGCTACATATGGCCCTCCAGGTTCTCAAGTGCAGCCCTTTGACTGAATCCAAACTTCACAGAACAAATCCCCTTAATAAAAGGATTTGTTCTGTAAAACTTGGACTCAGTCAAAAGGCTGCACCCAAGGACCTAGAAGGCCACATGAGTCTGGAGGTTCCCCACCCTTGCCTGATGCAAAAGCTCATTACCTCAAACCCTGATTATGGCAATAGCTTACCAGTGGGTCTGCCTGTCTCAAATCTCTCCCCACTCCAATCAATTCTCCCATTCAATCACTAAATGGATTTTTCTAAAGTGCAGGTCTTATCATGTCACCTCCGTACTCAATAAACTCCTGTGTCTTCTTATTGTCTCCAGAAGTAGATGCAAAATGCTCTGTTTGGCATTCAAAGCCCTTCATAACCTAGTCTCCTTCTACCTTTCCAATCTTCTTCCACCTTATTCCTTGACTCACACTTTTTGATCCAGTAACCCTGGCCTCTTGGCTGTTCCATGAAGAAGACCCTGTATCTATTGGCTCTGGGCATTCTCCTCAGATGTTCCCCGTGTCTACAATGTTCTCCCTCCTTTGATCAAACTACTGACCTCCCAGGCTTCCTTTAGGCCACCACTAAAATCCCATCTTCTACAGGAAGTCTTCTCCACCCCCTCTTAATTCCAGTACCTTCCCCCTAATGATTATTTCCTACTTATCCCTTATAAAGCTTGTTTGTATATATTTGTTTGCAGGTCATCTCCTTCATCTGATTGTATGCTCCTTGAGGGCAGAGACTGTTTTTGTATTTTTTTTTTTTTGCCTCTTTTTGTATCCCCAGTGCTTAGCACAGTGTCTGGTATATAGTAGGAGCTTATTTAAATGTGCGGTTTTTTTTTTTAATTGATTGGCTGATAGGAACTGAATCTGTCATAATCAGCATAGTGATGTGGAAAGGGCATAGGTCTAGAACTCAGGAAATTGAGATTGGAGCTATAGTTCTGTCATTAACCATCCGCATGCCCTTGGGCAATTTACTTTCCTTCTTTGGAACTTGGTTTCTTCTTGGATAAAATTACTTTAGTGATCCTTCCAGCAGCACATATACTTAAACTATAAGGACACAAAGAAGATTAACAGGGCCCTGTGTAAGCACAACATGCAAAGTCATAAAGTGTTCCATATCTTTTCATAAAAATATCATATCCACCAAGCTAGTAGCATCTAGCTTGAGAGAGACAGGGGGGGGGGGGGGAGAGAGAGAGAGAGAGAGAGAGAGAGAGAAAGAGAGAGAGAGAGAGAAAGGGAGAGAGAGAGATTGTGAGGGAGAAGATTCTTAACAAAGCAAAGGATAGAGCTGGCAATAATGAAATAAAAAGATAGTTTTAATTTCATAGAATTATAAAAGCTTTTATATGAGCAAAATTAATGTACCTGGAATAAAAGAGGAGATTCCAATTGAGAAATAATCATTTCATCAAATATTGCTAAAGAAATAGAAGAGCCTGATATCCAAGATATATAGACAATATCTACAGACTTTATTTTTAATTGGCCAAAGGATATGAAGAGTTTTCGGAATAAGAAATGCAAGGGATTCACAATCATTTTGGAGGGTAAAAAAGCTTAAAATTACTAAGAGAAATTGAAATTTGTAAAAGTTGTGACTTTTGTCGCACATCCATCGAAATGACAAAGATGATAAAATACCAAAAACAAGAAGTGTTAGAGAAACTATGAGAAAGCAGACACATTCATACACTGTTGATGGAGTGATAAATTGGTCCAACAATTCCCAGAAAACAATTTTAAATTATGTAAAAAGAAATGACAAAACTTTTTATATCTTTGACCCAACAATCTCACTACTAAGGATGTATCCCAAGGAGATCAATGTGAGAAAGAAGTCTGATATATGCCAAAATGTTCATAGCACTGTTTGTTTGTGATAGTAAAAGAACTAGAAACAAGTCAGGGCTCATCAATTGATGAGTGACTTAACATCTTGTGGCACGTGAATAAAATAGAATATTATTGTGCCCAAAAAATTCATAGAGATGAGAAATTCAGAGGAACATGGGATGACTTGCATAAAGTGATAAAAAACGAAGGAAGTATGATCAAGAAAAAATATGCACAATAAAATAAATATAATACTGAATAAAACAACATGGAAAAGTAGTCTAATGCAGATTAATCTTAGGGAACAATTTTGCTTCCAGAAAAGAGATGAAACAAACATCACTTTTCTTGGTGAATAAATCCTAATTATTGCGTAAATCATCAGGCATAGATATTTTGTTGTTGTTGGTCAGTTTTCCAAACTGCTATTCTCTGATTCAGAGAATGGTTTGGAGTGGGGTATATGTTGGGAAATGACAGTGACATAAAAGAAATAAATACTATCAACAGAAAAAAGATCACACAATGGGAGGGTTGGATCAGAGGCTCTCTAAAGGCCCTTTCCTAACATTAGGACAGGGATTCTTGACTATTCAGTAGCCTATGTGATGAGGTAAGAGGCTCTGGGAACCCCCTTGAACTCTGATTGAATCTTCCCATTAGATGAGGCATTTGCCTGAGGCTATAAGCCTTTCATTATAGCGCCCAAATCTCTGTTACTAGCCTAGCTCTCCTTTGTCCAGCTAGCCCCCAAAATATCCCAAAATATCCATACACCCTGAAATCATTGTCTGTCATCTCCTGGTAGCCTCCAGCTACTTCCCACCCTTAATCTCATTACTGGAGTCTGACCTCATTAGACACCTCCTGAATACCCTCCCCAAACTCCTCCTCTAGACCACCCCTAGATTCCTCCCACAACCTTTCTGTATATAAGACCCATCTTGCCTCCAAGAGAACACTGGAGAATTTTCTCACAAAGCCCTCTCACTCTGTGATAGATTATTCTGGCCTGCTTGTCCAATGCAAGCATCATGGATACCAAGGCTCCTTAAGATTATACCCATTATGGCAAATCTCTAATAAACTTTGCTTTTCTCTGGCTGAGAGAAGACTTGAGTTGAATTCATTTGGCAGGACCCAACATGTTGGTATTTTGGGGTCTGACCTCATCATGTGAAACCTATGTATCCCTTATGAGTATAATTTTTTTTTAAATGCATAACATGTAATATAAGAATTACAAAGGACCTCATCCCTTTGTATGCTGCAGGAAAGAAAGAGTGAGCTTATGACACAGTCTGTAGTTTAAAAGATTCAGACTGTTCTGGTTATGAAGTCAGAGGAAGGCTACACCTACCCACACAGAAGGGGGATACAGAATGTTGTTTCCCCAAAAGCATGTCTCTCCTATCTCCAAAGTAGATATCTCTATCTTAGTGATCTGGTCGTGCATCAAAGCCCTGCTACACCTAAATAACAAGCAAATGACTATTTTCAATTTGATTGAGAAAGAATTTACCAAGTACCACCATGTTCCCAGCACCATGTTGGGCTCCATAGAATTTATAAGAGAAAGGAAATAGATGGACCCCTCCCTTTGTGAAATTAAAATTGTCTGGTGTCAATTTGGTTCCTTCATTGTGCCCTTGAAAATATTCATTCATTGCATGTATTTGTCAAGGTAATATTGGAAAACTTCACAGATTGGGAATAATCTCAGTTACAGGAATAGGGACACAAAGCCCTGGTGATAGGAAATCATTGATTGAGAAAATCCTGTTGTCCACAAGTAGGCCTAATTCCCACCAGCTACAAAAGCTACCTTTTTGCTTCCTGTCCACTAACTCTGCCTCTTTTTTTCTAGATGAGTCCACATAACATCAAAGGGACCTCTATGCCCAAGGCTGAGCAGGAGCAATGGATATTGGTTTGAATAGCAATGGCCATTTTTGAGAATTCATCTGGAACTTTGTGTCTGTTAGGTGCAAGAAGCTCCCAGACAGTGTGCCCTTGTCTAGGTGCTCAGGTATTGTGCTAGAAGATATTACAGACATAAAGAGAAAAAGAGAGACTGTTTTCAGTGACCAGGATTATAAGATCAAAGGAAAACAGATGGAGAAGATTTTTAAAGTAAGTCTATGAATGGAAACTAATTCATCTACAGGAGTTATTTTCTGGTAGATATTTGAGCTTTTCCATGATGCCTTCTGGCCCAGCGTTCACAGAAGAGGTAAGAGTAAACAGAAAGGCTTAACAAAGCATTAGAAGGATTTGAATCAGAATTGATGAACACCATTGGAAACCACTTAAGCCTCAGGGTTGGCTGCTTGGTGATACTCTTATTTTTGTCTTTAATTCTTACATGGACGATGTCCCCTTTAGTCTAGAAAAGTTTCCTCTCCTAACTATAGTCAAGCTCACCAAGCCACTCTTCATTAGTTCATTCATGTAACGTTAATAAAGCACTTTAAGGTTCTGTTGTTATTCAGTCTTTTCAGTTTGACTCTTCATGACCCCATTTGGGTCATGAAGCAAATATCCTGGACTGATTTGCCATTTCCTTCTCCAGTTCATTTTACAGCTAAGGAAACTGAGGCAAACAGGGTTAAAGTTAGTACGTGTTGAGGTCACATTTGAACTCCAGAAAATGAGTCTTCCTGACTCCAGGAAGTACTACTTCTGTACCACCTACATGCCCATTAAAGATTTGCAAAGTGCCTTTACACATGTTATGCAGTTTGATGCTCACACCAACCCTGGGAGAAAGGTGCTATTATTTTACCCATTTTACAGATGAGCAAACTGAGAAACAGAGAAGTTAACTGACTTGCCTAGGGTCACACAGCTAGCAAGGGTCTGTAAGAAGATTTGAACTGAGGTCTTCTTGGCTCTAAGCATCACACTCCACTGTGCCACCTAGTACATATTTAACAAAATTATATGGAGCACCTACTATGTGTACAGCAATGTGGGATTTCTAATAGGACTGCTAAACAGAATAGGTTCACGGCTTGTTTTCTTATCCTTGCCATCCTAGAAACCCTCAGATAAGCTGCTCCTCAAGCCAGTTGAAAGCCTGGAACAAGTAAACTAAGCCTTTCCATTCTTTACTCATTCTTCCAACTAAAATTTATTAAGCAGGGTACTTTTCTAGTGTTAGGTGAGAAACATGTTTAGACAAGACATGAGCCCTGCTCTCAAGGAAGTTCTACTGCAGCAAGGGAGAAAACACAAACACACATGTTATGCTTGTATATAACATAATATGATATTGCATATAATATAAAATAAAATATTGGTATCCCTATTTTATAGATAAAGTAACTAAAGGATATAGAAGTTGAATGATTTATACAAGGCAAACAGCTAGGAATCAGAGAGAGAAACGGGGGGAGGAGGGGACTAAAACCTAAATACTACCATCATATGTACCATGTACTTTCTAGTGCCCTATACTAGGAGAGTAGAGGGTAGAGAGAATGTTCTTTATAACCCCCAGGTGTTTTCTAACACTGCCTGAGAAATGTTGAGTTTGATCTTACCTCTGTACCAGTCCAGAGTAAAGCACTTCTCCTCAGCACAAGTATTTGATTATTTTTGTAAATGGAATTTTTTTTGGAAGAGAGAGCTCTGATATTACATAGAAAAAGGACAAAATGTGTTGCTGAGTGAATGCTTTATTATATATGCTGCTGGTCACTTCTGCATTGCATAAAGGAATGCCTCTCTTGGTTACCAATATGTTCTATAGTAAGAAGAAAAGCCTCAGACAGACATTCCGTAGGCACCTGCTGAGTCAGTAGGATCCAAGATCAGATCTCATCATAGGCTGGTTCCTATTGTGACTTGAGATTAGCATATGTGCCAATCTTCTTTCCGCTGCCTAGACAGATATAACAAATATGGACCTGACCAGGGATCCCTGCTGCCTCAGAGGACAAAATCTTTGTGATTTGGACTGCATGGAAGGAAACCCTGTGGAGTTACACGTAGTCACACAGAAGGACAAACAGGTAGGGAAATCCAAAGATCACCATGAATGCAGGACTTCCCTTGTTTTTCTCTGAAGCATCAATGTTTCCCTTTAATAGTACTAATTATTTGCTCTGGCTTCTCCCAAAACCCAGAGAGTCTGTGCCAAGGTCATTGACATTAGATGAAGACCATTTAAAACAAGCTTATATAGATCTGTCTTCAATTACTGTATCTTGGAAAATGATGAGAAACAACTGTTCCTCCCCCAAGGCAGCTGGTGGAACAGTGGTTAGAGCTCTGGGTCTGGAGTCAGGGAGACCTGAATTCAAATCCATCCTCAGATATTTCCTAGCTGTGTGACCCTGTGACCCTGAGTAAGTCATGTAACCTATATTTGCCCCTATTTTTTCAGTTGTAAAATAGAGATAATACTGGAGGATCATCAACCTCCCAGGGCTGTTTGCAGTATGAAATGAAATATTTGTAAAAGTTCTTGGTAGACAGTAAGTGCTAGATAGATGTTTATCTCTCCACCTCCCCTGTGGTGAGTTTTTGCCATCCCCTATATTATTATCATTGTTGTTCAGACATTTCACCTGTATCTGACTCTTTGTGACCCCCTTTGAGGTTTTCTTGGCAAAGATACTAGAGTAGTTTGTCATTTCCTTCTCCAATTCATTTTACAGATGGGGAAACTGAGGCAAACACTTCCCCTACTGCCTGAAGCATTCCTTCATCTGGTATGTAAACAAGCCTACTCCTCTGTGATCTTCAACACTTCTTCTAGTACAATGGAAAACACAGGCCATGGAAAAGCAACATGATGAGTAGAGTTCAAAATATGGAGTCAGGAAAACCTTATTAAGAATCCTACCTCAGACATTTATAGGCTGTGTGACCCTGGCCAAGTCACTTTTTGTGCTTCAGGCTCTTCATCTATAAAGTGAAGTGATTAGCCTTAATGGCTTAGAAGCTCTCAAATCTATGATCCTATGATTCTGCTTCCTATAGTTATACTCACACTAGGCAACTCTTCTCCTTTCCCCTTTCCCCCAACACTGGAATTATGATTGACCCAATAAGTATTCTTCCTGCTATTTTATGGAACATGGAACCTGACAGTCTGCCCCTCCACAACTGCTTGTTGTAGAATGCTGGCACTTTAAGTTTCAGATCCTTTCACACAGTCAGAGGTTTGGACACTTGATCTTTTTTCCTTTAGATAATTCATAATTGTCCTGGGCCTGGGGAAAAGATGAAATATCCCTTCCTTTGAGTTGAGACATAGGAGACAACTAGTGTGGAACACTGAATACACTACCAGCCTGGCTTCTGTGTCATTTGGGTTTTTCTACAATGCTTTTTCTTTGTTACATGAGATGACTTATTTGGTTTGGAAGTGGGTAGGTCCATTCTGGAATTACTGTGATACAAAAACAAAAGACACCAATAATATGTAGGCTTTTTTCCCTTAAATTTCCTAATTGGCCTGCCATTATAAGCCAATTACATTTATTCATGAATTTAATTTACTGAGAAAAACAAACAACAACAAAACCTATCCAAAGACTTGGTAAGAACAGTGTAGTAACCATCTCAGATCAGAAAACAAAATAATATCAGATCTATAAGAGATCTTAGAGGTCATCTAATGTACCCCTTCATTTTATATCTGAAGGATCTGAGAGCCAGCGAGGGGAAATTAGTTTCCCAAGGTCATACGATATTTCACTGGCACATTAACTCAGTAAATAATTACATTACCTCTACCACAAGAGATTTAAAAATTAACATCACTTAAATATCAATAGCCTTAATCCCTTGTTCAGCTCTATCATCAAATCCACTATCAAATTTCACAGTACGACAGACAGTAGAAAGCATATCTCAAAAATGAAATCATTTCTAATTCTTGGAACATATTCCTGCATCTAAAACACAAAAATGCCTGCCTTCAGTGAGCCAAAGACATATTGGTTTGAATATAGGTCCAAAAGCTAACTTGTATAAAAAGCAGTGGTTGTCCCAATCCCCAACACACCCATTATCTATCCATCTATTTATCTTCCTGTCTACTTCTCTATTTCAGGGAAGCTCCCTTTTAAGAACTTGGCTTTTCTGTGTGTAGACCATGTTCACACCATTATGATACCTAGTTTCTCTACACAGACTCACCAGCTTGCACTATATTCCAATTCAAAATGCTTCCATTAATGGCTTAATATCCTCAGGATTCATTGCAATTGTTAGTCTGGGGATCTGCATAATTTTCAGTTGTACCCTGGAAAAAAATAAATAAAAAATCGCTAACAATTACACAGTTGACTTGTTTTATTTAACATAGATTTGTCATAATCCTCTCTCCATTAACTGCTTCAACACTGGTAAACACACCTAGCACATTATATCACTTGCGTATTGTCCGTTACCAGGGACCCTTCTCTAAAGGCATGACATTAGAAATAAGCTCGGATGAAAGAATTCAGATAGGTAGCTTAGGGCTGGATCTGGCCACTATTTTTGTATTTGTTTACTCCTCTAGTTCTAATGTGTGTTCTGTGTGAGTTCTGGAACAAGAGCTGTAACTGTGAATCAGTACAGGTAGGTGGGAGCTTCTTGGAGCATCACAATGAGGAGAGATATAAGAAAAGAGACCTAGGATCAGATACTATATGCACTTGAGGCAGCTAGATGACACAGTGGATAGAGCACCAGGCCTGGATTCAGGAGGACATGAGTTCAAATATGACCTCAGATCCTTATTTGATGTATGACCCTAAGCAAGTCACTTAACCCTTTGTGCATCAGTTTCTTCATCTCTAAAATGAGTTGGAGAAGGCAATGGCAAACCATTCTAATATCTTTGCTAAGAAAACCCCAGATGGGATCACTACGAGTTGGACACAACTGAAATGACTAACATTTGTATGCCCTAGAGCAGTGGTTCTCAACCTTCCTAATGTCCCGACCCTGACCCTTTAATACTCGCATGTGGGCATATCTGCATGTGGGTGGATCCGCCTGGAGACAAATAGAGGAGCTGTGCCCCAATTCCTAAGACTGTTGGAAATACATGCTTTTCAATGGTCTTAGATGACCCCTGTGACCTCTGTGAAAGGGTTGTTCGACCCCCAAAGGGGTTGCGAGCCACAGGTTGAGAACCGCTGCCCTAGAGTGATTCCAATTTCCCTATGCCCAGTCCTGTCTTCCCTGAATTCACTCTTACCACAAGGTATTTTAAAATGAGATGCATTTCATCCACAAGACAGCAACACTATTCTGATCATCAGGACACTCTTAATGCCTTAGAACAAATGTCTAATAATTAGTAGACACTCACTTAACCTATTGTCTATCATTCAGATATATGAGAATTATACATAAATATATAAGACAGCACTATTACTCCACAATTAAGGGGTCAGAATAAATAAAGAGTTCTCAAAAGAAGAAATACAAACTATCAGCAAAGATAGGGAAAAAAAATAGCAAAAAACAAATTATAAGAGAAATACAAATTAAAGCAATTCTGAAGTTTCACCTCAGTCATCCAGCTTTTCTTTAATGCATGCTAAGTGTCAAGCACTATGTTATGCATGGAACTAGAAAGAAAAAAAATAAAATGGTACTTGCCTTCAGGAAATTGTATTCTTTTTTTTAACTTTCTTTGAAAATTTTAAAGTTAACTTTATTGATGTATTTTTCTATATCCCTACTCTTTCTGAATATACCCATCTCCCTTTCCCTACCCATCAGACTATCTCTTGCAGCAACCAATATAATAGATAACTATAGTAGTAGAATTTATGTAGTGCTGTAAATGTTTTGTAATTCTATAGCTAGAATTTATATAGTGTTTTTAAGATTTGCATCATTCTTTATAAGTATCATCTCATTTTATCTTGACAACAGCCCTCGGAGGTAGGTACAACTTTTATATCCATTTTACAGTTGAGGAAACTGAGGCCGACAGTAAGATTATGTCTTGACCAGGGTTACATGGCTGGTAAGTGCCTGGGGTCATACTCGAACTCAAGTTTTTTCTGATTTCAAGTCCAGAACTCTACCCATTGTGTACCTAGATGCTACTAATAATAATATCCAATCAGAGGCGAGAGGAGGCTGAGGGAGTTGAGAGTGTCAAGTATCCAAAAACAATATAATGATGAGATTTCAAGTGATCACGATCTCTTATCCTGGATGGGGCATGATGTTCTAGCCAAACCTACCAGACCTACAGACAGAAAGAGGACAGTGACTGTAATGATACTAGGATTTGAAGATCTTCCACGCCCCTTGAGCTTGCTGACATAGCAGGAAGGGGTGGAGCAAGAGAACGCCAGAACCAAGCTAGTCTCTGTGCGGTGCGGACTGGAAGCGGAGTCAGAGGCAGTGGCTGTG
>CM053585.1:153120095-153209373 GCA_028646515.1 Pseudochirops corinnae
TCTTCTGGTATTTAAATGAATGCACTATCTATATTTCTTATGTAGAGAGCCTGTTCCATTTTGTGATTAATAACTATATCAGCATATTTATAGTTACTGTAGGCATTGTGAATACTGCATTGCTGATACAGTGACCCAAAATGCATTTAGCTACACTAAATTTCAAGAGTAATCAGGCATAGTGGATGGACCCTTAATTCTGAAGTCAAAAAGACCTGAGTTCAAGTATAACCATAGATGCTTACTAGTGGTGTGACCCTGGCAAATCTCTTTTTAACTTTTTGTGCCCCAGTTTCCTTAGCTGTAAAATGGGGATTATAATAGCATTTACTTCCTGATATTGTTGTGAAGAAAAAATGAAATGATATTGTAAATCACTTTGCAAACTTTAGAGCCCTGTAGAAATGCTCACTAGCACTGCTACCAATAACCGTAATAACCAAGATATCCTCGATGAAATATAATTTGTGTTTTGGTTGTGGTGTGCTTTTAGGTTTTCTTTTTCTTTTTTTCTGTTCCATTTTAAGAGAAAAGAAAACCCTAAGAAATCAGGGAAACTTCCTGTGGCTCTGCTCCACCCTTCAGCAAACTCCTCCCATCACAGGCTCCACGTGATTACATTCGGCCTACTGGGGACAGAGTTTACTTTTAAAGCAGGGAAGGTCTTCAAATTCCCATTACCATCACACCATTGTTATTGATATTATTTTTAATAGTGATTTTCAATAGTTATAATGTTTAGATTTGTCCCTGTCAATCCTGTGCTCAAAACCCTTCAATAACTCCGTATTGCCTGGGCTTCATGGCCTGGTGTAATCCGGTGCTGCCCTATTTTGTTGACTTACCTTACATGCCTACTTTATAAATAACCTATGCTCCAGCCAAAATGGGCTATTTGCAGAGATAATAGATCTATTATACTAAATATATTAATAAGAAGGTATGGTAGATATATTAATAAGTATACATAATATATTAATAAAGACAATATATTCACAATAAATATACATAATGACTTTAATATCAAATATATGCAATAATATTCTTTAATAATAAATTGCACCATAATATTAGCAATGGTACAAAAACTTTCCAGTTTACATAATATGCATTTGAATGACACAGGTCAAAAACTAAGCAAGATGAATAAATATCTGAGTTCTCTCATTTCATTGTCAGCATAGTTTCCAGATGGTCACATAAGAGAGAAGGCTATCGTTCTTCAATCCACCAGCTTTCTAAGTTACAGGAATTGCTTGGGGTCTGCAGGGGGAAGTTTTCCTTTCAGATTTCAGGACATGACACCATCTTTAAATAAGGAGGACAGAAGTGCCTCACCTAGCCGATAGGCAATTGCCCTAAGCTGATTGCAATATGCTTTGTGCCAGCTCCTTCTGAGACCCATATCAAAGCTATAGTTAAGCACAGAAGTCATTTACCTCTGTAATGCTGGGGCCGCCCCACTTTGGAGAGTGGAAATCACACAGCTGGCTGCCAACTAAGGGCCTCCTCACACTGCCCCTAAATGAGGGTCTGGATGATAACCTGTTTTCCAAGTTCCATTTGCAAAAGTTCCAGTGAGCAATTTTGTTTTCTATTGGGGGTAACTTATCAGGCCACCCTATTCCTGTGATAGCATGCAGGGTCCCCGAGCTAGTCTCGCAGCAGTGACCTGAACGGCTCATATAATCTCTCCAGTAGGAATGACCTTATTTAGGTGATAGGATCTTATAACTTAAATAACTGGAGGATGGTCTATCTGAACATAGTCGATAACATATTTTCTGTCAACTACACCATGAATTAGTTTTTTCACCTTTTTTTTCCTTTATAGCTGAACAAAATGAAGAATGAAGTTCCTATACATTCAAAAAACATTTACTGAGCATCTACTATGTGTAAAGCCCAGTGCTCCATACAGTGAGAAATTTAAAGATAAAACTGACCTAGATTCCTGTCTTTAAGGTATTTGAATCTAGCATGGGAGAAAAGACATGCACAACAACCATACTGTAATAAGCACAACTCACATTTATGTAGGGCTCTAATGTGTATGGCATATGTTGCTTACAACAGCCCTGGAAGGTAGGGTAAGGTAACGTAACATTGTTAAAGCAATTTTATGAGTGAGGAAATGGGTTCTGAGAGGTTGTGACTTAGAATCACAGCATTTACAAGTGGAAGGAATTATAGTGATCGCCTAGACCAACTCCCTCCTTTTGTAGGAGAATAAACACAGTTATAAAGAGTTACCCCAGATCACAGCAATCTGGAATGGGATCTAGGTGAATCCTGGTCTCCTAGGGGCAAGTCTTAAATTCTTTCCACTGCTCCCACAGCAGATAATAATGATCAATGGAAGGAGAGGTGCAAACAAAGCATAACAGGAATTCAAAGGAAAGAGAAATCACTGGGAGAAAGCAGGAAAAGTGTCATAGTAGAAGTGGCAATTGAGATAGTTCTTGAATATATATATATATATGATGCACATATAAGATGTCAATAGGTAGAGATGGCTAGGGTGCACATTCCAGGTGGTAGTAATGATATAAGCAAATCAATTCAAGTATACAAATGCAACATGTTTGGAAAAAAACAAGGCTTGTTCAATTTGTCTAGAGTGTCATGTCAGATAAGGCTAGAGTCATGTTGTGGTGTAATGGGAATCTGAAGATCTTCCCTGCCCCTTGGCCCCTTAATGGGCTTAAGTGAATCTGAGAACCTTCCCTGATTTGAAAATATAATCTGCCCCCTAATAGGCTGAATGTGGTCACATGGAACCTGTGGAGGGAGACTTGTTTTTCAGGAACCCCCACACCTTGTGACTTTGTTATTGGGCAATGGGTTAAGAGGGTTGTGACATTCTGTTCCAGGAGAAGGCTATATATACATATAGCCTTCTCCTACATGCATATACATATACATAGACATATACATATATATATATATATATATATATATATATGTATATGTATATATATGAACCTGATGAGAGGTTTTGCTTTGGGCCTCACTTTGGGAAGAGTTGTGTGATTTGACCAGATGAGACCCTGGGCAGCCATTGAGCCCCCTTAGCTTTGAAAACTCAGATGTTGGTACTTCCCTCTCTGGTAACTAACTAGGTATGGATGTGATGGTCAGACAGTTGGAAGCCCTGTCTGCTAAATTGTGTTATTTTCTGTTGTAACTTCTGTTTGCATTATCTGAAGTTCAGGGTGCTGACTTCAGTTACCCTGAACTAGGTAAATGATATGCTTGATTGATTAAAGTAAGATTGTTAACCCATTTTGAGTTGTTTTCTTTTAGAAAAAGCACATCTAAGAACCTGTGCTAGCAGCCATCCTGGGTATGCTAGGGTTCTTACTGATACATGTAGAGAACCTCAAATACCAAGTGAAGGAGTTTGGACTTTATCCTGTAAGCACTCTGAAGTCATTCAGCAAATATTCATTCATTCATTCACTGAATCATTCATTCTTTTAACAAACATTTGTTGAGGGACTACTATACACTATGCTATTAAAGGCTTTTGAACAGGTGGGGATTACTCAATAACAAAACATAATAGGAAATCCCCAACAGCTGTTAGCACCACTGTAGGCCAATATTATTGCCACTATCAACTTTATCTGCCTAAAATATTTTTTCTAGCCCTAGTCTGTTGCTCAAAGAACTATGGAGGCTAGGAAGTAGATGTTGCTATGGCTTCTGTAGGTGCCCACGTTGGGATTGCTTCCTTTGTCAATTCTCAGTTCTGGTAGAAACCAGAACTACTATATCATTGCCCTCATTGTCAAGAGCATGAATTCAAGATTACATGATAGAGGCTGTGATCCATATAAAACCTAGGACAGCAAAATGGAGTTAATTGATCAGCAAGCATTTTTAAGTGCCCACTCTGAGCAAGGTACTCTGCTAGCTATTTGGTGATGTAGAGAAGAAAAGAAAGTAGTATCTGCCTCAAAAGAGTTCACATTTTTGGGGAGAACAGTGAAGGCAGTTTTTTAGTAAGCCCTGACCCTAAATATTGGTGCCTCCTGTCCCAGAGGTACCTGCCCTCACCAGGGAGAGAGAGAGAGAGAGAGAGAGAGAGAGAGAGAGAGAGAGAGAGACTGGGAAAGATAGAGACAGAGACAAAAAGACAGAGACACAGAGAGAAGAGAAACAAATAGATAAGAAGCAAAGAGAGAAAGAGAAATAAAGACAGGAACAGCAAGATAAGGAGAGGTAGAGAGATAAAAAAAAGACAGAGACAGAGAGAGATAGCAGAGATTTGGAGCTATAAGGAACGTTAGTGATCATTTACTCTAACCTTCTCCTTTTACAACTGAGGATGAAGCCCACAGAGATTATCTGCCAAAGATCCCTCCAGTAGAAAGTGCAAGATTCAGGATTTGAATCTAAATCCTCAGACTCCAGATTCAGCCTATTATCCATTACCCCCATGCTGCTTCTCCATCATACCCTCTCCAGTTCAGTAATTGAATAAGCAATGCTGTCTCTTGGTGAAGAACTCTATGAGAAAGTGAAGTTTTCCTCAGGTAGAGCTGAGGAACTCAGAAACTGAACTACGGAACTGAACAATCTCTGGGTGCTTTGTTCTAGGCAGCCGTCAAGTTGTCAAGTTAACACACACTGGGATAAACATTCCTCCATTAAGATGATGAATGAAGAACTGACTTCTGGACTTCCTCAAGCTGGCGCACGGAAGTCACATTTGAATATTAAAGCTGATGATCAAACCACAGGCTAAATACATCATGTAGCTCTGTCTCAATTCATGTTTACTCCCCAGGGTCCTGTGACTCAAATGGACTCAATAAACAAAGGAAATTGCTAGGAAAATTAAGTCTGAGAAATACTTGGAATTTAATTAGCTAAGGAAGTTTACCATATGCCTGTAGACCTGTCACCTAACCCTGCTTATTTATATGAAGGTCCTTGATGATAAAGGCAGGTAGGAAATTATTTTGCATTAAATGGTCTTCTTACAAACCAGGTTACATAATTTAGATGGTTGCAATGACAATGATTTGAGAAGGATTAAAATATCAAAAAGATTTGAAATGTAAAAGACATTGCTGAAATAGTTGGACCTGAGAACTCTGTCAAAAAGGAAAAAAGGGAGGGGAAAGAGTACTAAAATAGGTTCATGATTCATCATTAGTGGTCTAAAGGAGAATTTACTTGGGGAATTGACCATGTTTTTA
Organism: Pseudochirops corinnae; assembly: GCA_028646515.1. Classification (NCBI taxonomy): domain Eukaryota; kingdom Metazoa; phylum Chordata; class Mammalia; order Diprotodontia; family Pseudocheiridae; genus Pseudochirops; species Pseudochirops corinnae. The sequence continues at coordinate 153,125,306 of CM053585.1, forward strand.
GTGTATATAACTCCTTATTTTTCCATGTCATTTCCTTCATCCCAAAGATTATAAACTCTATGAGGACAAGGGTGAGCTAATAAATGTTAGTTGAGTGAATGAATGAATAATGTAATTTGTAATGTTAGTGAAGCTCTTTACTGAAATACGTAGGAAAGTTACATACTAAGCATGTCTCCTACTGGTTGTCTTATATTGTAGATTCAGGCACAAAAATGGATTAACTGGATGAAAGGCATTCATCCTCCTAGAATTACAGGATCCAAGTAAATCAATGAGTCATAAATGAAGACTATTAAATTGAGCTCTTCTTTCCACCAGGAATAGGGCAAAGTGGGATGACAGCCAGAAGAAGTTAGACATCACATTCCCAAACCATGTTTACAGACCATCAAGAGAAATTATCCTAGAATATATGCTGATGAAAAGACAGAGAGAGACAGAGAGACAGACAGACACAGAGAGGGACAGAGAGACAGAGAAAGAGAGAGAGAGACTGAACCTTGCAAAGCAAAATATTTGTGTGAAACAGAGAAGGAACAGGAGAAAAGAGAGAAAATTGGTGCAGTGAGATTGCGGGATTCATTAGTTTTAAATTGTATGACACAGAAGCCTGTCAGAAAGACAGAAATATTTCCTGCTGAGCAACGTGTAAGAAAGGCACAAAGTAGGGGTTGTGCCAATTTGATGAAGGGAATTTGGAACTCGGAACTACATCCACCTGTCAACAAAATGTGAGCAGATCGACAAAGCTCAATTTTTATTCTGGTCTCACTTTCTGAAGATATAATATGGACAGCTATTTTTTAATTAAACTTGGGAATGGCTATTGAGACACTTCTTGATAAAGCCCATGACCTGCTACTGACCAGCAATGTGACTGATACCTCCATGGCCACACAGGAAAAGTTAAGCAGACTTAAGTCTGCTTTGGCTCAAGATTTCAAGCTACAGCCTCAACCATCGAATGCCACCAGATTGACTAGTAGGTGCAGAAAAAATGGATGCAGAAATCTTTACAAAAAACAAAAATAAATTTTATAGTTCTTTTCTAAGCCCTCCTTCCCCAGAATGCACTGCCTACCCCTTTTTATAGTATCTTTCCATTCTGATCTATAAAGCTTCCTACCTGCAGACCTCCTACAAAAACAACAAACCTCCTACTCTACCATACATATTCACAAAATCTCAAGGTTACCACTGTACATGGTACCATCAATCCCCCAACCTCTCATTTCCAAGTTCCCTTTTGCAGTAATTGGAATGCTTCTTGATACCCCCCTCTCCACAAGTCTTTTCTAGATCCCTCCTTCCCCTATTCAGTTTTTAGTACTCTCTCCTTTTGAAGGTTGTTTTTTGTAACTTTGTACATGTTTTCTACTTACTAGTCCATTGTATGACCCTCTGTCAACTAGGATGTAAGCTCCTTAAAAATGAGAGATACTGAATTTTTAGCTTCTTATCAGCATATAAGCTATTAATTATTTTAAATGCCTATTAAAATGTTGTCAAACAGAAACCCATAGAGCCACCATCTCAGAATATTTATACTACCTTCTATTAATGGGCTTCATAATGCAGGAGTTGCCCCAAATTGTTTTGAAAATTATGAATTATTCATTCTTGGTGGTTATTAAAGATTCCCTCAAAATAGTTACTTAAAAAGACAAATGTGCTATGTAAGATTGACAGGTGGAAAAAAAAATAAGGATTCATCCCATTCATTGTCCATTCAGCATCAAAATGGAGCCAGAAGACCTGGATTTGAGTCTCAGCTTTGATATTTACTAGCTATGTGAGTGACTTAACATCTCTGAATTTCCTTTTCTATTAAAGAAGGATAAGAATGTTTGTACTTACCTACCTCACTACATTGTAAGAAAAGTTCTTTGTGAATTATATTGCTCTATGAAAAGGTAAACCATTGTTTTTACTAATAATATTAAGCAAGCTCCATTGGCAGGATGGTGGTAGAGAAGCAATCCTCATTTTTTAGACATTTCTAAACATTTCTATAAAGTTGGGAAGGCTTTGAGACAAGCTGAGTGCAGGAAGCATCATCACCAGGTAATTAATATGGTTTTGTTTTCCCAGCCACAACAACTCACAGAACTCTTACTAAGGCATGAATGGGACTATAATCTGAACCACTAAAGAAAATAGCCACACAGATGAAAGTTTAGTTCCATAACGAAAAATTATTTTTATATTTTAAATAGAATTTTATTTTTTCCAATTACATGTAAATATAGTTTATAATAGTCATGTTTTATAAAATTTTGAGTTCTAAAATTTTCTTTCTACCTTCCCTACCTTCTCCCCAAGACAGTAAGTAGTCTGATATAGGTAATACATGTGCAATCATGTTAAACATGTTTCCTCAGTAGTCATGTTGTGAAAGAAGAAACAGAACAAAAGGAGAAACCTCCCCCCCCCCCCCCCACACACACACACTCAAAGTGAAAATAGTATGCTTTGGTCTGCATTCAGCCTCTATGGTCTCCATAGTTCTTTCTCCAGATATGAATAGCATTTTCCATCATGAGTCTTTTGGAATTGTCTGTAGTACTGAGAAGAGCTAAGTCTATCATGGTTGATAATCATACAATGTTGCTGTTACTATGTACAGTGTGTTCCTGGTTCTGTTCAATTTGCTTAGCATGAGTTCATGTAAGTCTTTCCAAGATTTTCTGAAATCTGCCTGCTTATCATTTCTTATGGCACAATAGTTTTCCATTACATCCATATACCACAACCTATTCAGCCATTCCCCAACTGATGGACATTCTCACAATTTCCAATTCTTTGATACCACAAAATGAGCCGCTATAAATATTTTTGTACATGTAAGTTCTTTTCACTTTTTTATGATCTCTTTGGGAAACAGGTTTACTAGTGGCATTGCTGGATCAAAAGGGTTACATAGTTTTATAGCTCTTTGGGCATAGTTCCAAATTGCTCTCCAGAATGGTTGGATCAATTTACAACTCCACCAACAATGCATTAGTGTCTCAATTTTCCCACATCTTCTCCAAAACTTATCTTTTTCGTTTTCTGTCATATTAGTCAATCTGATAGATGTAAGGCAGTACTTGAGAGTTGTTTTAATTCGCATTTATCTAATCAATAGTGATTTAGAGCATCAAAAAGTATTTTAAACAAACACTTCTTAGCAGTATCTTTTGAGGATGTCAAAAAGCACCTCTTAGATAAAAGATTTTTTTAAATAACTTCAGACGTCACAAAATTTTTTTTTTAATTTTGGAGCTAATGTCAACAAAAGGACTAAGATGTCTTTATCTTGGCTCAAAAAATGGTTAATCTCACAACCTAGTTATATTACTGACATAAGAAGAAAACTAACATTTAGAAATTGATACACTTATGTTTTCCTCCCTTGAATGTTGGAGTCAGGGGGCAAGCAGGATGATAAAACTTAATATATGGTGAAAAGCATGAGCAAAAAATTTTAAAAGACAAGGAAAGTATTACACAATCTTGGACTGGAAGGAATCCTAAAGGTTACTCAGTCCAATTCATACTTAAAAAGTAAACTATCCCTTTCCTATCCAATTCTTACATACAACATCCCAGACAAGGGGTTATTTAGCCTCTGCCTCATAATTCCTAGTGCCCAGGCAGCTTATAGTGGGTTCTCCTTCACAGAAGGCTCTCAAAAAATATTGGATGACCACTTGTCATACATGTCTTGGAGGAGATTGCTATTCAGGTATGATTTGGACAAGATGGTGTCTTAGGGCCCTTTTAAGTCAGAGATTGAACTTAGCAAAATTTTAGTAATTTTTTTGTCATCACACATTTTCTCAATCAAAAAATACTCCCACATACAATAACTGTCATGGGGGAGTTTACACTTAAATGATAAAAACTCATTATAATAGAAAATACTGGAAACCACCACACCACATCATATGGCATTAGTTCCATATGTAGAGATGATCATTTTCTCTATAGATAGAAATATTAGGCAGAGTGTTCTAAGTATGAACAAAATAAGGAGATGAGAGAGCATGCAGCAGGTTTCACTCAAATGTAAAGAGAATAAGGGTGAGAAGTGACAAATAATACTGGAAACTCAGCTGTAAACAAATTATAGAAACATTTTAATGAGAGTCCAAAGAATCCAAAAAGGGCAGCTAGTTGGCATAGTGAATAGAGTACAGGGCCTGGAGTCAGGAAGATTCATCTTCCTGAGTTCAAATCTGGCCTCATATTCTTACTAGCTGTGTGACCCTGAGCATATCTCTTCACTTTGTTTGCCTTAATTTCCTTATCCATAAAATGAGCTGGAGAAGGAAATGGCAAACCATTCCAGTATCTTTGCCAAGAAAACCCAAAAAAAGGTGTCACAAAGAATCAGACAAGACGGAAATGACGAACAACCAAGGACTTTAGATTTTTTTTTTAACAGGCATTCAGGAACTATTGAACAGTCTTGAGCAGGAAAAGAATCTGATCAGAAGTAACAATTAAGAAAGAGTAAAACATCAAATAGGCAGCTAGGTGACTCAATGAGGACAGGGCTGGGCCTAGATTCAGGATGACCTAAGTTCAAATCTGGCGTTAAAAACTTACTAGCTGAATGACCCTGAGCAAATCATTTAACCTCTGTTTTCCTTAATCCAGTGGAGACAGAAATGCATTAACACTTCAGTATCTTTGCAAAAAACAAATAATTCCATGGATAGTATGGGCCCTGGGGTCATGAAGAGTGTCGCACAACTAAGCCATAACAACAAAACACTAACTAAACTTCTAGCACAGCAGTGCTGAGGTATCAAACTGTCTGGTGGTTGGCCTTTTGGCAAATTCAACCATCCGGAATAAAGTTAGGAAGAAGATCTTTAAGTAGGGATGAAAATATGTCACAAAGATGTGCATTTTATTTCCCAGAATATAAGTGAAGCCACTCTGAAGTCCTCAGGGCATAGAATATTCACTTTGTTGTTGTTCAGTCATTTCACTTATATATGATTCTTCATGACCCCATTTGGAGTTTTCTGGCAAAGATGCTGGAGTGGTTTGCCTTTTCCTTCCCTAGTAGATTAAGGCAAATGGAGGGTAAGTAGCTAGCCCAGGGTCACACATCTAGTAAGTGTCTGAGGCCAAAGATGCACTCAGATCTTCCAGACTCTAGGCCCACGGCTCTATCCACTTAGCCACCTAGCTGACTCCCTGTAACAGCAATGGGATTTTGAAGGTCTTCCCTGCCCCTAAATAGACCTAAGGGAATTTGAAGGTCTTCCCTGTCCCCTAATAGGCTGAATGTAATCACATGGAACCTGCGGTAGGAAGAGTTCGCTGAAGGGTGGAACAGAGTCCACAGGAAGCTGAGAGTCAGAGCAGCTAGATGGTGGGAAAGAGAGGATGCACCCAGGGAGACAGGCTTGTGTATGTTGGTTTGTGGGAAGGCAAAAGGATGGTGTGGCTCTCTGCTGTGTTGCAATGTATTAACTTCTATTTTGCTATGATGGATTCAGTTTCCTGGTGTTGGAATTTGGTTTTCTGGTATCTGAATAAATGTTTTGCTTCTGTCTTCTATGGAAAGTCTGTTATATTTTGCAATTGAGACCTATGCCAGCATATTTACAATTGCTGTAGGTGCTGTTAATATTGCATTGGTGCTACACTCCCTTATTTACTTAGAATTGTGTATAAAATCAAGGTTAATGATATTACTGGCTTAATCATCCCTGATAATGTCTGTCATCTTCTTCTCCTTGATATTCTTTCTGACTACATGACTCTACTCTTTCTTGGTTTTCTTCCTACATATCTGACCATTTCTTCTCAGTCTCCTTTGCTGGGTCTTCATCCAGGTCATTACTATTAATGATGGATCTCTCTCAAGGTTCTTTCATAGGTCTTCTTCTCTTGCCCCTTTATACTATTTTGCTTGGTGATCTCATCAGCTCACATGGATTCAATTATCATGCATATATAAATGATTGTCAAATCTATGTACAGTTCTAACCTTACTTCTGACCTCCAGTCTTGCATTTCCAACTACCTATTAGGCATCTCAAACTAAACGTCCCATAAACATCTCAAATTCAACATGTTCAAAACTCAACTTATCTTTCCTCCAAAATCCTTGCCTCTTTTTAATGGCAAGCAAAGTAGTACTTGGTGGCTTGTTTCAGCTAAGGATCCTAGAGGGGTGGAATGTGATGGCAAGCAAAGCTAAGGCTCTTTGTTTTGATTATTCAAGTACCTCTGAGCCTTGCCTTTGATTGTGTCAAGTCTTTGTTGGAAACAATATACCTTTTACTGTCTTTAATAGGCCTAAGGGAGTTTGGAGACTTTCCCTGCCCTTAATAGGTCTAACATCATCACATGGAGCCCAGGGTGGGAGGAACTTGGGTAGAGCCAAGAGAAAGGATGTTTGTGATATAGACATTCTGTTGTTCTCTGTTGGTGTTATTTTGTCAGACAGAAGCACTCTGTTGAATTGTGTTACTTTGTCATACAGAAGCACTCTGTTGACTTCTGTTGATTTCTCAGACAGAAAGTGAACTGAGATGATAGTGCTGGCAATGTGTGTGAGTATTGTTGTAACTCTGTTAAGCTTAATGTGTGTAAATATTGTTGTGGTTCTGTTAAGCTTTTCTTCCCAGAAACAGAAACTGCAAAGGGCTTGAAGTGGACTAGCCACCGTGAGTTTTGATACAGAACAGGAGTGGAGAACTGTCTACCTGTGAATCTAGGCAAGAGTTGGGTGAATCCAGGCAAGAGGTAGGATTTCTGCTCATGATTGGTTTTATAACTTTCCACACCCAGGCTCCAACCTAGGTATCATCCTTGACTCTTCACTCTCTCTCTTCCCTCATATCCAATATGTTGCCAAGCAATGTTGATTTAGCCTTTGTAGTATTTCTCATACATGATCTCTTCTCTATTCTGACTCTATACCATCTTAATATAAGCTCTCATTACCCCATGCCTGGATCACTGTAATATTCTTCTGGCTGATCTCCCTACTACAAGTCTCTCCCCACTCTAATCTGTGCTTCACGCAACTGTCAAACTGATATTCCAAAAGTGCAAGTCTGATCATGTCATTTCCACTATTCTATAAACTCTAGCGACTCCCTATTACCTCCAGAATCAAATATAAAACCCTGTTAGAGTTTTAAAGCCCTTTATAATCTGACCCTTTAGACCTCCCCTGACTTAAATTCTGCTTCCCTCTACATATTTTATGATCCAGTGGCACTGACCTTGTTGTTGCTCCCACAAGTCATTCCATTTCTATAGTCTAGTAATTTTCAATGGCTATCTCCCATACCTAGAATTCTCTCTTTCCCCTTCTCCATTTTCTGGATTCCTTTGCCTCCTTCAAGTCCCAGCTAAAATCCAGAAGCATTGGTTCAAGCTTTTGGAAGGCAGAGCTAGTAGTATTGTTCATCCTTGCATTGCCTGTACATCGAGCACAATGCCTTGCACACACTTGGTGTTGAATATATCCCCTCCCCCTTTCATTTCAACCAATGAATTCAATAATAAACACAATTCACTTCATAATATTTTCTGTCACCAATACAAATCAACAATTGGCTTGAAATGCAGTCTTGGAGAGTTGCATGGGGGCACTCATTAACTTGGCAGGGATTGCTCACTAAATGCCTGTTTTAGGCTGGTCTTGAATCCAGTTATTCTTGATTCTGGCCACCATGCCAAGCTGCCACTTCATCAACATTTATTTGATTGAACTCTTGAATTACTATTTATGTAGGGGTCCTGAGATGACCAATACATTCTTGAAGGAGTTTGTATAAGCCTTGATTATTGGGAACACAGTAAGTTCTCCATATATATATGATGGGGAAAGAAAGGAGCCACTCAGCACCCAGGTGACTGCTTATTTTTGACTCGCAAATGCAATATTGAAAACAGCCCTCTAGCCTCATCTTAGTCTTGAGTAAATGCATGTGATTTCAGCCCAAGTGCCATCTTTGCTCTGACACTCCAAACCATACTTTTTGTCACTCGTTTAATATCTTACTCTGTTATGTGATGCCTCATAATATGTTGATTGGACTCAAAACAACAGCTGATTTGGGATGAAAACATGCTTGTATTTTCAGATCAAATAATATTAATTTAGACAGTGAGCATCTGATCAGAATTCCTTATAAAATTTTAGATCAAGTACCTGAGGGGGGGTGAAAAACACCCACCCGGTTAATTGTAATTAATCATGGATAATGCATTACTTACAGTACACATCACTGCTGGAGTTTCATTTGTGTATGAATCTTAAAAGAGGCACAGATTTAGTTTTTTAGAAAGCAGATTCACAAATGAATTGGCTTGACAAGGAAAAATAAAAACTTAGGAATAGCCACACTGTTTAGTTACACAACAAGTAGTTCTGGGTAAATTCTACTTTGTTTTGAGACACTGTGTATCTCAGTACTCAGAACCATGCAAATGATCTTCTTGGGGGCTTTTGGACAAAGTCTAGATGACCATTTACCAGAGATATGCTAGAGGGAATACCTGCTCAGGCAGAAGTAGGGCTAGAGAACAGGAGTTCTTAGCATAGGGATACAAAAATGAGAAATATCCTCTACCTTGAAGGAGTTTATTTCCACTGGCTGCTCACATTTTGTGAGCAATTTGCCCAAAGCTAATAAATGGCAGCATTTGGGTCTAAAAAAGTGGTCCTAGACTTATTTTGTGTTATAAATTCTTTTGGTAGTCTGGTGAATCCTGTGAACCCTTTCTCAAAAAAAATTAAAGGTATAAAATAAAATACATAGAATACAAAGGAAATCAATTATGTTAAAATATATTCATAAACTACAATCCATTACATTGTAAGCTCCTTGAGGGCAGAGACTGTCTTTTGCCTCTTTTTGTATCTGTGGTGTTTAGCACAGTACCTGCCGTATAATAATAGCTTAATACCTGTTCATTGAATCAAATATATGTATGTATTTGTATATGAACATGCATGTGGGCTCACAGACCTGGAGGAATCTTGTTTTTGTTTAGTAATTTTCAGTCATATCCAACTCTTCATGACCCTTTTTGGGGTTTCTTGGTAAGGATATTGAAGGGGCGTGCCATTTCCTTCTCCAGTTCGTTTTACAGATGGGGAAACTGAGGCAGAGTTGATTGACTTGCCCAGGGTCATACAGCTAGTAAGTGTCTGAGGCCAAATTTTAACTCAGGTCTTCCTGATTTCAGACTTGGTACCCTATCTACTGTAACCATCTAGCTTCCTTTCTATTCTGAGATAAATACTATGAAGCCCTTAGGAAGACCAAAATAGAGGTCACAAATTCTATGCACCTATAATCATTCCCCCAGGTCCTCATTCAGAGTGGTTTTTTTAAACACAGGTTTAATTAACTTCACAGCTCAAAGAAAAATAAAAGCAGAATTTTGAGGTGGGGTGGGGATGGAGTCATGCAGAGAAATGGAAGAGGATACTGGTGCTAAGGATAAACAGCCAAATGTTAGCAAAAGAAAAAGAAAAAAAAATAGTGAGAAAATCATACTTCTGTTTGAATTCAGAGTTGATCAGTTCACTATTCAGAGGTGGATAACATTTTGTTTTCAGCCTGAGTCCTTTGGAATTATCTTGGATCATTGTATTGTATTGACAAGTGTAGCCGAGGCTTCCACAATTGATTGTCGTTACAAAATCGCTTTTCCTGTGCACAATGCATCTGTTCATATGGGTCTTGCTATGTTTTTTATGCAACAATACACCTGATCATTTCATATAGCACAATAGGATTCCATCATCATAATATACCACAACTTAGTTATTCCCTAACTGATGAACATTACCTCGATTTCCAAGCCTTTGCCACCACACAAGGAGCTGCTGTAAATCATTTTGTACATTCTTTGTTTTCTTTGGGAAACAGACCTAGTGGTATTGGTAGGTCAAAAGGTATATTCATGGTTTTATAGCCCTTTGAATATATTTCCAAATTGTTCTCCAGAATGATTGAATCAGTTTACAACTACACCGACAGTCCATTAGTACCAATTTCCCCTCATCCTCTATAGCATTTGTCACTTCTGATAGGTGTGAAGTGGTACCTCAGACATGTTTTAATTTGTATTTCTCTGTCCAATAATGATTTAGAGTATTTTTTCATATGACTACAGATAGCTTTGATTTCTTCTTCTGAAAATTATCTATTCATATCTTCTAATCATTTATCAATTGGAGAATGGCTCTTATTTTTATAAATTTGACTTAGTTCCATAGATATGAGTCATTCTCTAATTGATAAATATGTAGTGTATATATATATGTATATATAGATATGTGTATATATATGTATGTATATGTGTGTGTGTGTGTGTGTATATATATGTGTGTGTGTGTATATATATATATATATATATATACATATATATATATATATATAGTATATGGAATAAGGCCCTTATCAGAGAAATTTATTGTAAAATTTTTTGACATTATTTGATTGTCTATGGTCTTTTTTAGAAATTTTTTTTGTAATCTCTTTTAATTAGGTCTATTTTTGCTTTTGCTTTGTCTGAAATCATAATTGCTACCCCTACCTTTTTCTTTTTTTTTAACTTCAGCTGAAGCATGAGATTCTGCTCCAACCCTTATTTTAACTTTGTATGTGTCTTTCTGTTTCAAGTGTGTCTCTTGTATCAACATATTGTTGGTTTATGGTTTTTAATCCATTCTGCTATCTGCTTTTATTTTATGGCTTAGTTCATACCATTCACATTCACAGTTATGATTAGTCTATTTCCTTCCCTCCTATTTTCTTCTGTTTATCCTTCTTTTTCTCTTTTTATCCTGTTACTCCTCAAAAGTCCATTTTACTTCTAACCACTGACCCTCTTAGTCTTCTCTCTCTTTTATCATCCCCTTCCCATTCTCTTATCCAGTTCCTTTCCCATTTCCTCTCTTTTGAGTGAGATAGATTTCTATACTCAACTGAATGTGTGTATGTGTATATCCTTTCCTCTTTAAAACAATTAGATAAGAATGAGGCTCCAGGGGTGGCTAGGTGGTGCAGTGAATAGAGCACCAGCCCTGGAGTCAGAAGGACCTGAGTTCAAATCCAGCCACAGACAACACAAAAACTAGCCATGTGATCTTGGGCAAGTCACTTAACCCCAATTGCCCTACCTTCCCCTCTCCAAAAAGCAAAAAAAAAAAAAAAAGAGTGAGGTTCAAGCATTGCACACCCACCCCCTGCACCCCCACCCCACATTTCTCCCTTCACTATAAAAGTTCTTCTTTGCATGCCTCTTTTATGTGAGATAATTTTTCACATTCTGCTTCTCCTCTCCCCCTTCTTCCAGTACATCCCTCTTTCTCACCCCTTCTTTTTTGGGGAGCTCATTCCAACATAATTGACTCATATACATGTCTTCTGTCTATGTAAGACTCCTTCTAATTGCCCTAGTAATCATCAGATTCTGAGAAGTTACATGAATCATCTTCCCATGCAGGAACATAAAAAGTTTAACTCTATCGAGTCTCCAATGATTGCACTTTCATGTTTACCCTTTCATATTTCTCTTGAGACTTATGTTCAAATGTCAAATTTTCTATTCAGCTCTGGTCTTTTCATCATGCATGATTGAAAGTTCTCCATTTTATTAAATGTCCATTTTCCTCCTAGAAGGATTATACTCAATTTTGCTGGGTAGGTGGTTCTTGGTTGTAATCCTACCTCCTTTGCCTTCCAGAATGTAATATTTCATGTATTCTATTTCTTTAATGTGGAAGCTGCTAAATCTTGTATGATCCTGACTGTGGGTCCATGACATTTAAATTGTTTCTTTCTGGCTACTTGCAATATTTTCTCCTTGACCTGTGAACTTTGGAATTTGGCTGTAATATTCATGGGAGTTTCATTTTAGGATCTCTTTCAAGAGATGATTGGTGAATTCTTTTTATTTCTATCTTACCCTCTGGATCTAAGGCATCAGGGCAATTTTCCTTGATAATTTCTTGAAATAGGATGCCTAGACCTTTTTCATTGATCATGGTTTTCAGGTAGTCCAAAATTTTTAAAATCATTTCTCCTCTATCTATTTTCTAGGTCAGTTGTTTTTTTCCAATAAGATATTCTATATTTTCTTCTTTTTTTCTTCTTTTGACTTTGATTGTTTCTTGATGTCTCAAGCAGTAATTAGCTTTCATTTACTTGGTTTTAATTTTTAAAGAGTCATTTTCTCCAATTAGCTTTTACAATTAGGCCAATTCTGTTGTTTAAAGTGTTGTTTTCTTCAATATTTTTTTGTTCCTCTTTTCCCAAGTGGTTAATTCTCTTTTCATAATTTTCTTGTATCATTTTCGTGTTTTTCCCCAATTTTCCATCTACCTACCACTCTTATCTCTTTCTTTAACTCTTGTGGGAATTCTTGTTGGGCTTGGGTTCAATCAGTATTTTCCTTTGAGGCTACAGTTGTAACTTTCGCATTGTTGTCTTATTCTAAATTTATGTCTTTGTTTTCCCTGCTACTATGGTAGCTTTTTATAATCAATTTCTATTTTTCTTGTTGTTGTTGTTATTTGCTCATTTTCCAAACCTACTTCTTGACTTTAAATTCTATGAAAAAGTTAGTCTCTCCTCACCTTGGGGTGAGCAGGCACTATCCCAAGTTTCAGGTTTTGGGGGGTTTTGTTTCTGTTTTTTTTTGCCTGTTTTCGGAACTAGTTCTGAGGTCTGCAACTTTTTAGTGCTTCCAAGGTAGAGTGATCATGGAAAGGTGTGGTCTCCTGGTCTACACTCTGGTCTTTACTCTCCTGCTCTCTTGCAGCTATAAGCATTAGTATTCCTTTTGGTCTTGGAACTGTGACCAGATCCCCTGTTGTCCTGCAGCCACAACCATTAGCCCTCCTCTCTACCTCAGAATTGTGACAAGGGCTCCCTTGTAATCATCCACAAGCACTCCTCTCTCCCCTTAAACTGCAGCCCAGAATTGCTTATGGGCACTAGAGTTGCCAATCAGCACCAGCTATCCCCAGTGTCAGTAAAAGGTCCCTTGTAATCTCTTTCTGACCAGTTGTCTAATCCCTTTACCATCTCTGGGCTGAGAGTTCCTGAAGCTGCTGCTGTGGCTGTATCTGCTTTCATAACAGCTTCCAAAGTCCATCATTGATGCTGCTGCCAAGCTTCTGACTGGTCCCCACCTTATTGTCACAGATCTCTCATGCCAACCTCCTAAGTTATCTTAGGCTAGAAAAATATCTCATTCTGACCTTTTATCTGTTCTGCTGCTCCAAAATTTGATTTGAGGAGTTATTTTAAAGTTGTTTGGAGGAAAAGGTTGGAAGAGTTCAGTGTTGGGTTTTTGCCTGTACTCCACTATCTTGGCTATACACCCCAGAAAATCTTTTTAACAATTACAACCGTCAAAAATGAGGGGAATTCAGAACTACGAAGGCTTATCTTACCTTAGTTTAGCACCCTCTCTTTTTTGGGCCCTGGTAGTTTCATTCAAAGTCTTAGAATCACTAGGTACTCATCTCTCATGTGAGGAAATTATTAATGCCAAAAAAGTAAATGTTGAACTTTGTCTTCCTTAATCTGGAAGTTGTTGGGTTTTTTAAAAATAATAACAGGCATAAAAATAATTATTTCCACTGGCTGTAATGACGCCAACTATAGACATAGGGTGGTGCTACATTGACCTAGAATCAGCAGAGAAGCAGAATCATCAGTTAGGTGAGCTTTCCAGATAACTAAAGATTGTCTTTAAATGCCAATTTTTTAAAAAAATCAACAGAATTCTTCCTAAAATTCATGACATACTTCATTGACTATTTAAAAAATAAGCATAAATGAATATAATTTAACATTTTTCTGATGAGTCAAGGTCATAATGAACTTTAATATTGCATGGGCAGTTCCTGCTCTCTGAATGCTCTACTTATGAATGACTCAGACATATAAACAGCTGCTCCCACTCAGATCTTACCATCTCCAGAACCTTGACGAGCTCTTGCTACTAAGTCACAAACTAGCCCCAACTTCCACAGCTAATGATACAGGGCAGAGAACCTGGAATTCATGCCTCCTCTTTTCCACTGTCTTTAATCCTCCTTTTCTGTACCTATCTCCTCCCACCCCAGAAAAATTCTGGAGCCATTTTGTTTTCATGGCTCTGGGATCATTTCTCAGAGTGACTTTGAGTAGGATTTTAGAATTCAGAACTGGAAAATGACTTAGATGTTGTCTGGCCCAGTCTCCTTCCTTTATGGATGAGGAAACTGAAGCTCAAAGAAGGAAATACTATGTCCAAGATTTTCTGATTCCAAATCTATTGTTAAGCTTTCCCCTTACGTTATGCTTCATTTGTATTTTTACGCCCAGAGTCTGGCATATTAAGTAACTATTTAATAAAGGCTTTTTGATAGAATGAATGCTACTGCTTGACCCACTATTATCAGTATTGAGTATGGGAAGGATTCTCAGTTTTACACAGGACAAGTAACTTCCTTGGGATCTAGCACAGACCGCAGCATTCATTGTCTTAGTAGAGGAGTCCTACAGAGTCCCTTGAGACAGATAAGGGTCAAATGACTTGTCCAGAATCACACAGTTATTTAGTATCAAAATGCAGGGTTTGAATGTAAGTCTTTCTTACTCCAAGCTTAACACTCTAGAGTGACTTTCTATTCACTTTGCTACCACTGCTTCTCGGGTATAACATGCATTAAACAGATGTTTGTAGGCTAAACTGGAAACCAACCACTTATATCATTCTTTTCATGAGAAAAAGCTTTTTGAGTGCCAATCACACAGCAGAAATCAGTCTATCCTTGTGTTGTAATTCAATTATATTCTCAGGGCCTACTGAGGTAACTAAAGTATTTTGCCCATAAGCGAAATGGCTTCATATAATTGGGGGTAGGGTGGGGTTGAGTTGTTCTTTTTAATAGTGCTTCTGCATCTCCCTTTTTGAGTTCATTAACTGGTCATTTCTTATCAGTCTCAGTGGGCCTGTGCTTAGCAACAGTCACTCTCTCCCACCTACCCAGTTCCCAATCTAATTTATCAGTTCTACTTTGCTGTAGTCTTGGAAAATAGATGACCAAGTTTGTTACAACTGTGTGAAAGTAAGAGTAAATAGTACCTGAATGAGAACCAAAAGGGCCTTCTTTCTCTTCTGAATGAATTGAATTTATAACATCTACTTGGGATTCTCTAAGTTTTACAATATCTTAGAACTAGAAAGATTCACAGAGGTTGCTTGGTGCCTAAGCAGGAATCTCTTCTATAATATCTTTAATAAATGATCCTCCCATTTTGGAAGAACTTGAGTTATAGAAAACTCACTACCTCCCAAGTTTATTTTATGTTTGGACAGCTCTATTTTTGAGGAGGATTTTCATTACATTTAGTCAAAATTTGAAGGCAAGACAAAAAAGATCAACAAATATTTAAGAGCTTACTATGTGTCAGTCACTGTGCTAAGCCCTGGAGATATAATGCAACAAAAAGAAAGGTAATCTCTGCCTCAAAGAGCTTGCATTCTATTGGGGGAAGAAAACATACAAAAGAAAGCTTTTGTGGGGTCTGGAGGATGGAGGGGTCACATACTCCTATGGTGAGATGATGCCTCAGTCTAGAGATTCGGAAATAGAATCCAAAATGAAAAGAACTTTGACCTTTCTGGGGCCCTCCCCAAAATGGAGGCCTTGAGAGGAACTCATCAGTGGGAGAAGAAGTCTGTCATGATAGAGAGATGTTACAGGGTGAGAAGGCCACTGGGATGGGAAAATTCTAAATCTGAATCTTCATCTCTCTTACTTCCATCCATCATTCTTGAATCTCTCCTTTGAAGTTTTTCCAGTTTCTCTTCCATTCTTAGCTATTAGTAAGGCTGTGGGAAAAGTAAGGTTGGTTTGTTACAACTCTGAAGTGTCAATAATAATAAGACAAATTAAAACACCTATTTGCACAAACCCTTATTTTTTAACTTGTAAGTTCTATACAACATCACAATGAAGTAGATGCAAGTTATTATTATCCCCATTTTATACAAGAAGAAACTATAGCCACAAGAGGTAAAGTGATTTGTCCAAGGCCACATGGCTAGCACATGCTCAATCCAATCAGTCCTCATAACCAGGTCTCTTGAATCTAATCCCAGAATCTTTTCCACTATATTACACTGCCTATGCTATTATGTAATTACTAAAGGATGGATGTCATAAATAAAATTACCTTATTAAGAAAGATTCTTTGGAAATCCAGCAGTAATCAATCAATAGATATTCATAAAGTGCTTATTATGTACCAGCCACTGTGTTAGGTACCAGAGATACAAAAGAAGGCAAATGACAGTCTTTACCCTCAAGGAGTTTACAATCTAAAGGGGGAGACAACATGCAAACAAACATATACAAAGCAAGCTATATACAAGATAATAGGATACAATCAATAGAGGAAAGGCACTAGAATTAAGAGAGGATAGGAAAGGTATCCAGTAAAATTTGGGATTTTAATTATGATTTACAAAAGCTAGGAGAGACAACAGAAAGAGTGGTGGAGAGAGAGTATTCCAGGCATGGGGGGATAATCAAAGAAAGTGCCCAGAGCTAAAAGATGAAACATCTTGTTCATAGTCAGAAGACTAGTGTCACTGGATCAAAAAGAATGCATAGCAGGGAGTAAGGCATAAAGAAAACTGGAGAAGTAGGAGGCAACTCAATTAAGAGTAGCTCTGAATGCTAAACATAGCATTTTGTATTTGATCCCAGAAGTAATAGGGAGCCACTGAAATTTATTGCATAGGGGAGTAACATGATCAACACTGCATTGTAGAAAAATCACTTTAGTGGCTGAATGGAGGATGGATTGGAGTGGGGAGAGACTTGAGGCAGGCAGACCCATCAGTGTGTTATTATAATAATCAAGGAGTGAGGTGAAAAGGGCCTGCCCTAGAGTGGTGGCCATGTCACAGGAGAAAAGGGAACATAATGGAAAGATGTTTCAGAGGTAAAATCAACAGGCCATGGCAACAGATTAGTAGATATGGGGAATGAGAGATAGTGAGAAGTCAAGGATGACTCCTACATTGCAAAGCTGGGGGACTCAATATATAGTGTTAGTGGCAACAAAGGGAAAAGTAGAAATAGGAAAACTTTAGGGGAGAAAGATAATGAATTCTCTTTTAGACATGCTTAGTTTAAGATGTCTCCTGAACATTCAGTTTTATATGTCTGAAAGACAATTGGGTATGTGAGTCTGGAGATCAACAGAGAGATTAAAGCAGGAAAGTTAGATTTGTGAACCATGAGTTTCGAGATGATAATTAAATCTATGGGAGCTGATGAGATCACCAAGAAGAGAGCCTAGGACAGAACCCCGAGGAATGGACATCTATGGTTGGAGGGTGATCTGGATGAGGATCCAACAAAGGAAACTGAAAAGGAACTGTCAGATAGGAGGAGACTGGTGTTCCAAAACCCTGGAGAGAAGATAGTATCAAGGAGATCAACAGGGTCAAATCCTCCAGGGAGGTCAAGGAGAATAAGGATTGAAAAAAGATCTTTGGATTTGGCAACTAAGAGATCATTACTAATTTTGGAGAGAGAAGTTTTTGTAGAATAACATCAGAAGCAAGATTGTAAGAGATTTAGAACAGAGAAAGTGGAGGCAACTATTGTAGATGGCCTTTTCCAGGAGTTTAGCTATAAAGGGTAGAAGAGAACATGGAATGAGACTGTAGGGATGGAAGGATCAAGTGAGGGGTTTTTTAGGATAAGGGAGCCATGATCATGTTTATAGACAGTAAGGAGTAAGCCAATAAGTAGGGAGAGATTGAAAATAAGAGATAGAGTGGGGATGACAGAGGGGGCAATCTGTTAGAGGAGAACAGGATGGAATAGAAACCCTTGAACAGTTAGAGGTAGCCCTGGTAAGGAGTAAGATCGCTTCATCATGTGAGACAAGGATGAAGGGAGAGATAATGGCAAAAGGCATCAGAGGGACAGGAGATGAGGAAGAGGGGAGAAGAGAGGGTTCACAGTGAATTTTTCCTATAAAATATGATGCAAGGATCTCAACTAATGGAAGGTGAGGCGGTATGAGATGCAGGGTAGAATTAGGTTTAAAAAGGAACTTGTGTTCCATTCTTATAGCAAATGCTGTCATATATAGAGTAATATTATTGTAAGGCTTTAGTTTATATCTGGTGGAGAGGCAACCTGATGTAATGGAAAAAACTGGACTTGGAGTCAGGAAGACCCCACATTCAGACCCACCTCTGACACATACAAACTCTGTGGCCCCAACCAAGTCACTTACCCTTTTATTGCTCAAGGCAATGATTTAAGACTCCAAATTACAAAGAAAAGGGTCATCTGTTTGAATTAGCAGAGGATATTTCCTACCAGAAGGCCCCTACATAGATGAAATCTCAGATCTGATGCAAAATATATATATGAAGAGATATAAGAGAGGAAAAAAAGAGAAAGAGGTGAAAGAGTTGTGATCTGAAAGAGAAAGTGGAGCCAGGCTGGTGCCCACATATCTGTTCTTCTATTCTGAGCCCTGATGTTGTCTGTCAGCATTCCAGTCTTTTCTCAGGCACCTGCCCTCAGCATGGAGCCTTGTACTTTTTCAAGTAGAGATCAGAACACAGCAAGACCTAGAAACAGAAAGCCCTTGATGAGGGGTCCTGTCACCTTGTCAGGAAGTCACAACTTAAGACTTAAAAATAGATAAAGACCTTGCTGTTTTCAATGGAACTTGAATTATATCTACAGCACTATCTGATAGCTAGACAGCTACGGAACTTTTAGATTTAGAAGAGACCTTAGCAAGGTAGAATACAATGATTTGTAATGAGAAGAGTCCATATAAGCATTATCTCTTCATTTTCCAAATGATGGTCCTGAGTTACAGAGAGGTTAAGTCACTTGCCCAAGAATCACACAGTCAGTGACTGAACAAAGACTAGAAAAAAGACACTTTTGATTCCAAGATTGAAATATGCCCAGGAGAGGTCACCTGAGTGGCAGTACATAAGTACACAGTACACAGCATCCAGTGAAAAGAACACTGGCTGTATGCCTCAGTTAAATCTTGAAGGTCACCACCATCTCCAATATAAATAAGACAACTAATAGCTCTACCTTCTGGTCTCACTACTGGCTCCTTTTTCATAGCCTACAGACTCAGGTGACCACCATTCTTCTGAGCACAACTGGGGGGTCAAACAACTATGTAAGTTTTATTAAGCATTTACCATGTTTGTTTGTTGTTTATTCTTAAAGAGTACCATGACAACCAGGAACTATTAAATACTATAGATGCAAAGACTGCAGTGAAAGTGCCTGCCCTCAAAGAATATATATTCTAATTGGGAACACAACATGGACATACTGGTGTTGCTCATCCTTTGTGTGCAAGGAGGACCAATGACATCATGGATTGTTGGAACAAATTGTCCTCATTTGTCTATTGCACCTGGGGATGTCTTCTTGGAGTAGAAATCCCTCTAACTCACCAACAGGTTTCATGTCTATCCATTGCCCTCAATCTAGTTTAGCCTGTCTGTTGAGATGGTTTTACCAGGGTATGATGTATGTAGCATATGCTACAGTTTCTTTGAGCCACAGGTGAGAGTAGGGTGAGAGCTGGATGCCAAGGATGGATGAGCAGCCCTAAAAAGGACCTGGCAAGCCCTCACACCAGAGGTGCTACTTTTTCCTGAACACCTCACACACCTCACATGGACACATATAATATATACAAAATAAATAGGAGGTAGGTTAGGAAAGGATGCCCTACCAATGGGGTGGGGTGAGTACGAAACCAAGAAAAGGCTCATGAAGAAGATAACCTACAACTACTTGTAACCACAGCTTTCAGCTTTTGGAAGAGGCATAGTCTCACTCTTCCTGCACCATACTGGATTATGCAATATTGGGTTTTTCCCCCTGGATTCAAGACCTTAGCATCATCCTTGACCCTTTCTGCTCCCCTATCCTGTATGTTCAAATTAGTGACTGAGTCTAATCCATTCTACCTCTGTAATATTCGTACAACTGTCCCTTTTTTCTCCAGGCACATGGCCATTACCCTAATTGGGGCCCTCATTATCCCTTGCTGAATTAAGGTAATAGCCTCTTAATTGGTCTTCATTCTCCCAGTCTCTTTCCTCTCTAATCAATCTACCCAACTGCCAAAATAATCGTTTTAGGGCATAGGGGTATCTCATTTCTCACCTGCTCAAAAATCTTTAGACTGGCTCCCAGTGGCTTCTACAGTCAAATTGGATCACTGGCTGATCTCCAAACACAACATTCTATCCCCTTTAACCGTATAGTCACACAAGCCATCCCCCATACCTGAAATACACTCACTCCCCAATTTGACCTATCAGAGCTTTGTCTTCCTTCCAGGTTCAGCTGGGTGAGTATATTCTCTACTAATCTTCCTTGATTCCCCAATTGTTAACTGTCCTTCCCTCCTCAAATTACCTTGTAAATAGAAAATATTTACATAATATACTTTAAGGTTTGCAAAGTGATTTGCACATGTTATTTTATTTAATCTTCATAAAAACCATGAAAGCTAGGTTCTATTATGATCCCCATTTTACAGATGGGGAAAGTGAGGCCAAAAAAAGTAGTTAACTAGCCATCAAGATCACAAATCAGTTGTTTGAGAGTCTTTGAACCTATGTTTTCTTGCATCTTAGTCCAGACTCTGTCTGCTATGCATACTACCTCAAAAGTGAATATTGTAGCCATTTCATCCACCCCCGTCCCAACAGAATGTGTTTAGAATGATTCAATTTTATCTTTGTAGTATAAATGCCTAGGAGAGTGTTACATAGTTAAACTGAGTTGAACTGAATTGAATTGGATTGGATTGAAATAAACTGAATTTTCCCAAAATTCAAGTGGAGTAAGTTTGTGTTTTCAAGGCTACTTGTGACGATTACTTCATAATTGAAAAAATACTACAAATTGTTACAGAATATCAAATAACATTTGCCCTGTGAGATTATAAATTCCTTGATATCAAGACCTTTGTGCTCTAATATATTCTACCTCTTATAATACTTGTTTGTGCATATGCTTTATTGGTTCTATTGAACTACAAACTCTTTGTGTTTATTGTTTTCAATCTCTACAACCATGGTCTTACACGTAGTAACATTTATTAAATGTTTGCTTAATTTAACTGTTGAGTTGGTCTGAACCCAACACAAACATCTTTTTCTACCTTTCCAGAGTAATTGTAAGATCATAGGAGCATAGATTTAAAGCTGAAAAAGATCTAAGCAATTATTTACTCCAAGTCCTTAATTATGTGACTGAGGAAAGCAAGACCAAAATAAATTAGTTAGCTTACCCAAAGTAATGCTGATGATATGTATTGGGGAGGATTTGAACCCAGTCCTGTAACTCCAAAATCAGTCTTCTTTCTACTTTGTCGTAGAGTCCTCTGATCCAGTCTCCACATGAGCTAGCTAGACTTGAATTTGACTTTACCAGACTTAACATCTGATCTTTAATGGGCAAAAAATTGTCTTACATTTGAATTCAAAAAATCAACTTTATAAGAACTAGATGGAGAGAAGATAGTCAGAAAGCAGTTTGCTTTAAAAAAAAATGTATCAGGAAGGATTAGGTAAAAGCAAGGTCAAAATGAACCAGCAATGTGATATAGCAGCCCAGGAAGTTAATGAAGTCTAAGGCTACATGGAGACAACTGTATCCAAGGAAAGGGCAGAGTCATTTATAGTGTATTAAGCATGTGTGTGTGTTTATGTATTTTTATGTGTGTAAGTAAGTATGCATGCATGCATGTTGTACTCTGATCAGAGCACATCTGGAGTTTGTCTTCAATTCTCGGAAGGAATTTAATAGGAAGGAAAGTGATAAAACCATAAAGTATCCTAGTGAGGGTAACCAGGATAATGAATAGGATTAAAAATGTCATCAGGGAAATTTATGATAAGAAGAGGAGACAGACTGGCCATATGGTAAGAGTGAAGGATGGCAGCCAGAGTCTTCCACTGATAGTCTTATGACATTGGGAGAAACTGAGAAAGGCCTCCAGCATTTTGAATGTACCCCCTGTGGTGAATATTTGAGAAAAGATAGACAAGAGTCCCACAGGTTAGGTTTGTGTGGATCATTAGCAATCCGCATATGTAGTAAAAAAATTAAAAAATGTTTTATTTTTCCAATTATATGTAAATTTTTTAATACTTTTAAAATTTTTAGTTCTAAATTATCCCCCTTTCTCTCCTTCCTCCATGAGAAGGCAAGCAATTTATTATAGGTTATACATGTGCAATCATGCAAAACACATTTCCATATTAGTCATGTTGTGAAAGAAAACACTGACCAGAAAAAAAAAAAGTTTAAAAAAAAGTGTGCTTGGATCTGCATTCAGACTTTATTATTTCTTTCTCTGGAAGGAGATAATGTTTTTCATCAAGAGTCTTTCTGAATTGTCTTGGATCATTGTATTGTTGAGAATAACTAAGTCATTCACAGTTGATCACTGTACAATATTACTGTTACTGTGTACAATGTTCTCCTGGTTCTCCTCATTTCACTTTATCAGTTCATGTAAGTCCAGGTTTTTCTAAAAACATCCTTTTTGTCATTTATTACAGCATGATGGCATTCCATCACAATCATATATGATAACTTGTTCAGTCATTTCCCAAGTAAGGGCATTCCATCTATTTCCAATTATTTGCCACCCCAAAAAAAGCTGTTATAAATTTTTTGGTATATATAGGCCTTTTTTTTTTATTCATTGAAATACAGATCTAGTCGTAATATTGCTGGATCAAAGAGTATTCAGAATTTTGTAGTCTTCTAGGCATAGATCCAAATTGCTTTCTAGAATGGTTGACCAATTCACAACTCTACCAGCAGTGCTTTAGTGTCCCAGTTTTCCCACATCTCCTCGAATATTTGTCATTTTCCTCTTCTGTCATTCAAGCCAATCTAATAGGTGTGAGGCGGTACTTCAGAGTTGTTTTAACGTGTATTACTTTAATCAGTAGTGATTTAGAATGTTTTTTCATATAACCATAGATGACTGACTTCCTCATCTGAAAACTGCCTATTCATCTGAAAACTGACCATTTAACAATTGGGGAGTGACATGTATTCTTATAAATTTGACTCAGTTCTCTACATATTTGCAAAATGAGGCCTTTATCAGAGAAACTTGCTATAAAAACTGTTTTTCCTAGTTTTCTGATTTCCTTCTAACTTGAATGCATTGGTTTTAATTGTGCAAAATCTTTTTAATCTAATGTATTCGGAATTATCCATTTCACATTCCATGACTCTCTCTATCTGTCATTTCATCCTAAATTCTTCCCTTTGCCATAGATCTGACAGGTAAATTAGCTCATTCTTCCTAATTTGTTTGTCATATCACCCTTTGTGCCTAAATCATGTACGCATTTTGACCTTACCCTGGTATATATTGTGGGATGTTGATCAATACATAGTTTCTGCCAAACTGCTTTCTAGTTTTCCCTGCAGTTTTTGTTAAATAGTGAGTTCTTGTTCCCAAAGCTTGAATTTTTAGGTTTATCAAACACTAGATCACTATGGCCACGTACTGCTGTGTATTGTATGCCTAATCTATTCCGCTGACCCACCACTCTATTCATTAGCTAGCACCAGATTATTTTGACGATTACCACTTTGTAACACAGTTTGAGATCTGGTATTGCTAAACTACCTTCCTTCACAGTTTTTTCATTGATTCCCTTGATATTCCTGACCTTTTGTTCTTCCAGATGAATTTTGTTGTTTTTTTTTCTAACTCTATAAAATCATTTTTAGTAGTTTGTAGGTAGAATTGTCATTTTTCTTATATTGGTTAAGCTTACCCCCAAGCAATTAATATTTTTCCAGTTGTTTAGACGTGACTTTGTGTGAAGTGTTTTGCAATTGTGCTGATATAGTTCCTGGGTTTGTCTTGGAAGACTCCCAAGTATTTTACATTGTCTACAATTATTTTAAGTGGAAGTTCTTTCTATTTCTTGTTTCTTAACTTCACTGGTAATATATGTGGATTTATTTTATGTCCTGCAACTTTGTTAAAGTTGTCAATTATTTCAATGTTTTTCAGTTGATTCTCTAGGATTCTCCAAGTATAACATCATATCATCTGCAAAGAATAATAGTTTTGTTTTCTTGTTACCTATTCTAATTCCTTCCATTTATTTTTCTTCTTTTATTGCCATAGCTAGCATTCTTACTACAATATTGAACAATAGTGGTGATAATGAACATCCTTGCTTCACCCCTGATCTTATTGGGAAGGCTTCTACCTTATCCTTATTACAGATGATGCTTCCTGGTGGTTTTAAATAAATACTATTTACAGTTTTAAGGAAAGCTCCATTTATTTCTATGCTTTCATGTGTGTGATTTTTTTTAATGGGAATGAGTGTTGGATTTTGTCAAAAGCATTTTTTGCATCTACTTAGACAATCATATGATTTGTCAGTTTTGTTATTGATATGGCCAATTAGGCTGATAGTATTCCTGATTTTGAACCAGTCATACATTCTCGCTCTAAATCTCACCTGCTCATAGTGAATGATCTTTGTGATATATTGCTGTAATCTCCTTGGTAGTATTTTATTTTAAAATTTCACATCAATATTCAATAGGGATCCTGTCTATAGTTTTCCTTCTCTGTTTGTGTTCTTAGGAATCAGCACTATATTTGTGTCATAAAAGGAATTTCGTTGTTACATATTTTTTTCCAAATAGTTTATTAGTATTAGAATTAATTGTTTTTTTAAATGTTAGTTAGAATTCCCTTGTGAAACCATCTTGTCCTGGGTATTTTTTTTCCTTAAGGAGTTCATTGGTGGCTTGTTCACTTTTTCCCCCCCAAGATAGGGTTATTTGAGTATTCTATTTCCTCTTCTGCTTACCTGAGCACTTTATATTTTTACAAATACTTATTTATTTCCATTAGATTATTAGATTTATTGGCATATGATTGGGTAAAATAGCTGCTAATAATTGCTATAATATCATCTTAATTGTTAGTGAATTCACCCTTTTTATTTTTGTTACTGGTAATTTGGTTTTCTTCTTACTTTTTTAAAAATCAAATTAATCAATGCTTCATCTTTTTTTTCCATAAAAACAGCTTCTAGTTTTATTTATTAGTTCAATGGTTTTCTTACTTTCAATTTATTAATTTCTCCTTAGATTTTCAGGATTTCCAACCTGGTGTTTAATTGGGGTTTTTTAATTTGTTCTTCTTCTAGGTTTGCCCAGTTTATTGTTCTACTCTTTTGCTATTTTATTGAAATGTTTAGAGATATAAATTTTCCACCAAGTATTGCTTTGACTGCATCCCATAAATGTTAGTATTGTTGTTAATCTCTTTAATGGAATTATTGATTGTTTCTATGATTTATTCTTTGAATTACTCATTACTTATGATTAATTAATTTCCAAGTAATTTTTAATTTGCTTCCAGGGGTTTTTGTTAATTATAATCTTTATTGCATTATGATCTGAAAAGGATGTATTTAATATTTCTGCTTTTCTGCATTTGGTTGTGAGGTTTTTATTCTCTAATACATAGTTCATTTTTATGTAAGTGCCATGTACTACTGAGAAAAAAAAAAAAAGGTATATTCTCTTCTATTTCCATTTGATTTTCTCCAGAGGTCTATCATATATAACTTCTAAAATTCAATTTGTCTCCTGTAATGGGAATAGGAATTTGAAGATCTTCCCTGCCCCTTAATAGACCTAGGGGGGAGTTTGAAGACCTCCCCTGCTTTGAAAGTCAACTCTGCACCCTAATAGGTTGAATGTAGTCACACAGAGCCTGTGGTGGAAGGAGTTTTGCTGAAGGGAAGCAGAACCCACAGGAAGCTGGTAGTCAGAGCCAGCCAGATGGGTGGGTGGGAGAGAATACTTAGGCAAGGAGTCAGATAAGATCGTAAGTAGATATTTATCTTGCATTGGATTGTAGGAAGGCTGAAGGATGCTGTGGCTCTCAGCATTATTATGACTTCTGAATATCATTGGTACTATGATGGAATCAGCTTACTGGTTTTGGAATTCGGTTTTCTGGTGTCTAAATAAATCCTTCAGTTCTATCCTCTATCTGGAGAATCTGGTATATTTTGCAATCGAATGTCATGTGATACTTATAGTCATGGTCATGATCATGGGCGCTGTAAATATTGCATTGACACTACATCTCCTTAACTTCTTTCTTGTTCTGTTTTGTTTTGGGTTTTTTTTTTTTTTTTTTTTTTGGTTAGATTTAGCTAGTTCTTAATAGGGAAAAGTTGAGGTGGTCCATTATGATAGTTATACTATTTCCTCCTGTAACTCATTTAACTTTTCCCTTGGGAATTTTCATGCTATACCATTTTGTACAAATACATTTAGTATTTATAATACATCATTGTCTACTGTACTTTTAAGCAAAATTTAGTTTCCTTGCTCTTCTTTTTTAATTAGATCTATTTTTTGCTTTTGTTTTGTCTGAGACCCTTTTTTTTTTACTTTATCTGAAGCATAATAGATTCTGCTTCAGCCCCTTATTTTCACTCTACTTTTGTCTCTTTGATTCAAATGTTTTTGTTTGTTTGTAAATAACTTATTGTGGGATTCTGGTTTTTAATCTACTCAACTATCCACTCCATTTTATGGATGAGTTCATCCAATTCACATTCGCAGTTTTGATTACTAACTGTGTATTTCTCTCCATCCTGATTTTTTCCCCATTTATGCATCCCCTTGCTCTAGCAGAGGACAGCCTTCACAGAGGCTTGTAACTCTGTAACAATGCATTATATGATATTTGGAATGACTATTAAAAAAAAAAAACAAATGTACGATCAGAGTCCTGAAGATGCACTGTAGAACTTTGGGGATGGTTTGCCTTCAACATACTTAGACTGCTCATCACTTTCACCATTCCAGTTTTTAAATCCTGAGTCAAGTGCCAAAAAAACAAAAACAAAAACAAATAAAGCCATGTCAATCTCATCTCTCTTTTTGGACAATTTTCATGTCATCTAGTCTCGCCCTTTGACAAAAAAAAAAAAAAAAACAATAAAAAAACACAAACAGTCCATTTAGAAGCATTTGCAGTGAACAATGGATTCATCATACTCCTGCTTGCTGATCCACATCTACTGGAAGGTGGAAAGAGATGCCAGGATGGAGCCTCCAATCCAGACAGAGTATTTGCGCTCAGGTGGGGCAATGATCTTGATTTTCATTGTGCTGGCAGCTAGGGCTGTGATCTACTTCTGCATCCTGTCGGCAATGCCAGGGTACATGGTGGTACCACCTGACAATATAGTGTGGGCATACAAATCCTTACAGATGTCAACATCACACTTCATGATTGAGTTGAAGGTAGTTTTGTGGATTCCACAGGATTCTATACCTAAGAAAGGTGGTTGGAAGAGAGCTTCTGGGCATCAGAACCTCGCATTGCCAATGGTGATAACCTGACCATCAGTGAGCTCATAGCTCTTTTCCAGAGAGGAGCTGGATGCAGCAGTGGCCATCTCCTGCTCAAAGTCTAGGGCAACATAACACAGCTTCTCCTTGATGTCTCACATGATTTCCCTCTCAGTTGTGGTGGTGAAACTGTACCCTCTCTCGGTCAGGATCTTCATGAAATAGTCCATCAGATCATGGCCAGCCAGATCCAGATGGAGGATGGCATGGGGAAGGGCATAACCTTCATAGACGGGAACAGTGTGGGTCACACCATCACAAGAGTCCATCACAATACCAGTGGTATGATCAGAGGCATATAGGGGCAGCACAGCCTGGATGGCAACGTACATGGCTGGGATATTGAAGGTCTCAAACATAATCTGAGTCATCTTTTCTCTGTTGGCCTTGGGGTTCAGGGGGCTTCTGTGAGCAGCACAGGGTGGTCTTCAGGGGCTAAACAGAGCTCATTGTAGAAAGTATGATGCCAGATCTTCTCCATGTCATCCCAGTTGGTGACAATACCATGTTCAATGGGGTACTTCATCTTACTCTGGGCCTCATCCCCCACATAACTGTCTTTCTGGCCCATAACCACCATCACACCCTGATGTCTGGGGCACCCAACAATGGAAGGGAAGAAAGCCAGACAGGCATCATCTCCTGCAAAGTCAGCTTTGCACATTCCAGAACCATTGTCAACAATGAGAGCAGCAATATCATCATCCATGGTGAACTTCAAAGTGGCAAGTTTAAACCCTTAAGAGAGAGAGGAGGTGGTGCCACGGGGAGACAAGGATAGGCTGGGTGGAAGAGCTCACAGCTATTCTAAAGGTACTATTTTCTTTAGTATTTTTTTGTGCCTCCTTTAAAGTTGTTGACTTTTTTATGATTTTTTTTTTGCTTAATTCTCATTTCTTTCCCAAATTTTTTTTTTCATTTACCTATTTTATTTGATTTTTAAAATTTTCTTTTGAGAACTTCTAGGGTCTAAGACCAATTCACATTTTTCTCTGTGGCTCTGCATGTAATTGCTTTGATTTTGTTATTTTCTGAATTTGTTTTTATCTTCCCTGTCACCATAGTAACTTTTTATGGTCAGTTTCTTTGTTGTTCTTGTTTGCTCATTTTCCAGTTTTTTTCTTGACTTTTAACTTTATGTTAAAGTTGGACTCTCTTTCCAGGGTGGAAAAGACACTGTTCTAAGTTTCAGGTTTTTCATGCTTCTATTTTCAGAGCTATCTCTGGAGATCTGTAAGCTCTCACTTCTTCCAGGGTGTTATGATATAAGGAGAGGTATGGTTACTGCTCTCAGGCCTGTGCTCTGAGTTGTAAGCAACCACAAGCACTTGTTTTCTTCCTGCAATTGTGACCAGGGTCCTTGCTCCTGCTACTGTTTCTCCTCACCCTAGGACGTGACCTGAAATTGTATATGGGCAATGCAACAGAGTCCTCTTTCCAGTGCCAGCAAAAGGTCCCCTATAGTCTTTTTTTTTTTCTGCCCAGTTGTCTGATCTCTTACTGTCTCTGAAAGCCAATTCCTCTACCAGTTCAGTAGCCTTCAAGGCCTGCTGCTGGCAACTTGTACTGGATTACTCTGCCCTCATGCTAGTGAGACAGACCTTTCCTGTCAACTTTCTAAATTGTCTTGGGCTGTTAAATTGTTTCCCTCCATCCTTTTGTTGGTTCTGCCACTCCAAAATTCATTTTGAGGCATTGTTTTAGTAATGTTTGGAGAAGAATTTTCAAGTGTTCAAATGAGTCCCTCCCTTTACTCCACCATCTTGACTCTGCTGTCTATAAAACCAAATAAATGAGATCACATATTCCTTAAGAATTTGAATATGTTTTTTATTACTAACATGTTTCCATGGTAACTCCCAGAGAAGGACCAGGAAAAAAAATGTATTTAGTCAGAGAATTGTTGAACACCTCAAGAGGACTTAAGAAAAAGACCAGAATTTTAAAATACCTTGAAGGACCAAGCTACATCAATTGATGTAGTACATTCTCACTTCTAGAAATATTAAACACTTTTATTTCAAAGTAAAATTATATAGTTGCTTATAATTATTTGTATTTAAAGTAAATTTTCATATAAATTATGGTAAAATTATAAAAATATTTAAAATTACTTTAAAACAAGTAAATTGACACAATGAATACATTTGATTATTAAGCTAAAATTTGAGGAGGAAGAAAAATGACCAGATAAAACTGTAGGACTGGTAATTATGTAACAAAATGACTATGACAAAAATGACAATAAAGGAAGTTCTCAGTAATTCAAAGAAGAAATTTGGGAAGAGAGTCAGGAACAACACTGATAAACTTACTGTGTTTCTATATGCTATACCCACAGACATAAAATTAACTTAAAACTTTAACACAAGGCGCTAAAAATGTACCATTAATATAGGTGACACTTGGTAGAATGAATGTGTGTGTGTGTGTGTGTGTGTGATCACTATGATGTTGCAGAGGTAAATCCCATTCAGAAGAAAAGGTTTCCTCCTCAGTTCAAAGAAAAGGTTGCATAGATTATCCCAGTGCTTCTTTAAACTGATATCCCATAAAAGTCTATAACACCTGACAGAAAAGGAGACAGAATTTCAGCAAACATCAGAAAACATATACATTTTCATTAATACTCACTAGGATAAGAATGGAAATATATGAAGAGTATTTGGGCCAGGCTAAAAGAGAGAGAGAAATAGTATTATTGTATTGTGAATATATTTTATAGACCACCTGTCCAGATGTAGAATATGGATGATGCTTAATATTTATAGTCAATGTGATAATTGAGAATGGAAAAGTCAGTTTTAATTCTAGGGATTCATCAATAATAGTTTTATCTGACTGATGGCTTGTTCCTCCTCAGACTCTCTCTGAGGCTTTTTTTTTTTTTAGAACCTCAGAAATTAGTTTGTTTTTTGGTAGTCAGTTCCATTCATCTGCTAACACCTGTGGTAACCAACAAGCATCTCATCATAAACATATGTATTACAATAATAGATAAGGACATAAATGAGACTCAGACTTGAGTGCAGTAACAAAGAATAAACATTATCAATGGAGAAACTTTAAAATCACTAGTTGAACCTTCTCCCACATTTGCAGTCTGCATCCAACAGCCTTTTACTTATTAATACAGCCCTGTTATATCACTACAACTACTGTTTGTGTTGCTTTTGATCAAAAGATCTCATGTACTGAGCCAAAAATTAATGCTCCTATGGCCATTGCTACTACTCAACTACTCACTACATATACCCCCAAGCTCCTCCTCTTCATATATATGGTTTGTCTTTTTCCTCCCAGTAATCAGTCTCTCTATCTCTCTGTCTCTGTCTCTGTCTGTCTGTCTGTCTCTCTCCCTTTCTCTCCCCCCTCCACTTTCATTAGCATCAATACTCTGTGCTTCCTTTCATGTGCTTTTGGCCCCTGGAATTCTGTGAAATATCATACTTGCCTTCCTCCAGTCAGTACATGTACCCTCCTGCCTTGAGTAACAGGGGGAAGAGAAAGAAGTAAAAACCTCCATGCTTGCTTTCAACATGCAGATGAACAACAAAACTCTAAAACAAATTATTAGAAATTATTTAGCAAGATAAGCATGATTGGCAGAAACCAGAGTGGATCACCAAGAAGACATTCTAGAATAATCTGATTTATTCTTAAATAGTTACTACACTCATAGATCAGGAAAATGCCATAACATAACACATTATTAGTTGAGCAAGGCATTTGGCAGTCTCTCCTGGTGAACTTGTGAACTAGATAGAGAAATGTGGGTTGAATAAAATATAGTTAGATGAATTCACAATTGGTTGAATGACTATATCCAAAGGCTATTGGTTTATATCATTAACTTGGGAGGCACGTCTCTAGTGGTATGCCACAGGCTTGTGTCCTAGGCTCTATTCATTTTTTAAAATGACTTCTTATTAAATTTGTGGAAGACATCTTCGTTCTATTCCCTGGAAGATATAGATAACATGCTAGATGGGAGAAAAAGGATCCAAAAAGATTTTAAAAGGCTGTAATAATAGAATGAATATAATTTTTAAAAATAATAAGGATAAACATAAAGTATTATACTTAGCTTCAAAAACAACCACAACTGTACAAGTATAGGATAAGGAAGACGTACCCAAATAGAGACAACGAGGTGGTACAGTGGATAGAATGCTGACTCTGGAGTTAGGAAAACCTGAGTTTAAATCCCATCTCAGACACTTACTAGCTTCTGTGACCCTGGGTCAGTCACTTAACCTCTAACTACCTCAGTTTTCTCAACTGTAAAAGAGGGATCATGAGACAACTCACAGTGGGGTTGTGAGGATCAAATGAACTATTTTTAAAGAATTTAAGCACAGTGCCTGGGACATAATAGGTGCTTAATAAATGTGTATTCCCTTCCCTCTTCATGTAAAATGGACTTGTATTTTAATTGTCAACAAAATTTACTTAACAATGTGATGAATCAAAAAAATAACATCCAGTTTTCAATACTTCAATGACTGAATATTTTAACAGATCAATGACTTCAACAATGTAGGCATTACCTTCAATGGTATAGATTATAACCTTTAAACATCTTTTAGCCCTGTGTGAATCTTGTCTGTGTTCTTTCCTAAGTCTTATTTAGAGAATCTATCCAATAGTCAAGGTCTCCTTCCATACCAATTCAAATATTCTCTTGGTATCAGTGTAACTCTTGGACTATATATCTATTTATTATCTCCCAATCTCACTAAATAACAAGCCCCTCTCCTTTCAGATTGTCCATTATCTGGATGATATATTGTATTCCATTTCTTGTGTGCAAGTCATTATGGGTAATATTCAGTCTGTTTACACACTCCCATGCCCTTTAGATCAGGTGCAATTTTGATTCTTTAGAAATTACTGGATTCCATGAATTGTAGCCGTATAGTATCACTGAGAGAAAGAACACTGGTGTCTTAAAATACGGATTTTTTTAAAATCAGTGAGCAACTTGAAATCATTGAAAATACTTGGATAGTTTTCCCAACTACAATCCAGCCTATATTCCTTCTTGTATCTAGCTCTGGGTCCAATTCCATCTTCGTTGCCTCCCTAAGACAAAGGTCTCAATCAAAGTTCTTCAAAGGATTGCTATAAAACTGCATGCTATAATCTGTACAATAGCTGTTATTCAATCTTTTAATTGCCATGGTTCTTGTTTTCCTTGTATGGATTATTAGATTTATCTGTTTTGAGTGACCATAGATCTCACTGATGAGACCCTATAAAACTCTGGGGATAGATATGTTGCCCCAGTGGCATCTACAAATAGGAGCATCTAGATAGAGCAGGGGTTCTTAACATGAGCAGCATGACTCTAAAAAATTACTTTGATAATTTAATGTAATACAGTGGTTTCCTTTGCAATCCTATATATCTTATTTTACACATTGAAAAACATGTTATTCTAAGAAAGGGTCCATAGGTTTCAGTAGAATGTCAGAGGGGTTCATGACTCTCACATACACACACACACACACACACACACACACACAAACACACACTATTCCATTTGGACTCTACACTGAACATGCTTCGCAACAGCAGCTAACACCTTCAGTAAGCGTATGTCATCCTATGTTATTCCTTGCTAATATTATCACTCAATTTCAGGCTACGATAACAAAAGTTCAGAACAAGGACTCTTTACTCTGACCTGTTGAGGGGAAATGAAGAATATCCCACCTTAGATCTTAGATGGTCAGTAACACTGGTGAGCCACATTTGACAATAATTGAAAGAATAGACAGCTTAGATTGCTGAGTCCCATCAGTGTCTTTGAAAGACTAAACAGAACAAGAGATGGGTAAATCTTGTCCCATTTTAAAAAGAGTAGTGAATAAAGTTTTCAAACTATATGCTAGTGACCTTGACCTCAATTTCAGGCCAAAAAAAGTTGTGTATCCTTATGGAAAAAGATATTTGTTCTTAAAGAAGAACCTTGGCCTTTTTAAGCTAAGGTCTTTCCCAGGTCTCAGTTTATCAGAGGCAAAACCCATACTCTCTTAATTAATAAAACCGGAAGGAAAAATTAACAAATAAAGAAGAAAAGATGAACCTGTTTTACTAAAGCATGAGAACTCTGACACTTCAAAAGTCTTGTGTTACCAGAATTGCCTAGAGGGGAACTCAGACAACAAAGCAAAACAGTATGACTCTTGTCATTCAAGTGTTCAAGCCCTTCCTCTCAAAGGATTTAGAGATGGAAGGAACCTTAGAGATTATTTAATCCAGCTTTTATTTGACCGATGTGGACACGGAAGTCCAGAAAAAGAAGGTGACTTCTCCAAGGTCTAGGTAATTAGTAAAAGTGCTAAAATTCAAACTCAGATCCTTTAACTCAAAATTCAGCATTCTATTTGCTATACTGTATTATCTTTTCTCCCCAACTCTGTTAAAAAATTAGAGTTGTATCCTTTGGAAATGGTTTAGGCATTTAAAAATAAGCCTTTATCTTATGTGATAGGGTAATTCTAGAATCTCACGACATCATGAGATTTGGCTTACCAGGCTTTGTGGAAGTTCATCTGACCCTTGTCAAGGTCACTAATTCCTGCCTACTCTTTTCCTATAGCACCTTTAAGATCCAGCCGTTCTCTTCAGCCCACCCTGTGCAGAGTAGGTTTTAGCATAATCATAAATTCTAGACCTGAACATTATAATATAACATAATAATACCTTGTACTTAGGTAGCAATTCTTTTCTGAGAAGCTCAAAACACATTAGAGACTTTATCTTGCTCATTTGCAAAAAGCTCTCCCATAAATCATCTTTAAAAAAAAAGCCCCAAGTTCCGACTGCAACAAGATCGACCAAAACAGTCCCAGGAGCTCCATTCTATAATTTTCCTCTTTTTTTCCCCCCAGCTGGCTATTTTAATGCTAAAATTGGGAGGAGAGGGTGATAATATTTGACAGGGTTACTAGCCTCTTTTGCTGTCACAGACTGAGAGCCTGGCATAGTCAAATGATTTGGAGATCTGGAGCAAAGGCATCTGGGTTTAAATTCTGACCTTGCTCTTTCACCATCTGTGCAACCTCGGGTAAATCACTTTACTCATCTGGTTCTCAGTTTCCTCACCTATAAAGTGAGGGGATTGGATTATGTGACCTCTAAAGTCTCACCTCTGAATCTATGATCTATCAGGGACTCAGGAAAAAAAAATCAAGCCTGAGGTACTTTATCATTCCCAGAATAGCCTACAGGGGTGGGGACCCTGTGACCTCACTTAAGGACCTAGAGGGTCACATGTGACCTCGAGGCCACAAGTTCCCTACCCCTAGACGGCACAGCAAATGTAGCCAAGGGGAAACAGGTAAGACACACCTGCTGTTTATTTGTCCTAAATGGGAAGAATAACCACAGAACCCAAAAACATGTATAAAAAGATGAGATGGGCATATGCGGTCCCAGCCAGCTACAACCATATTGTCTCACTGGGCTGAATATCATACCCTTGCACTTATTAGATAGGTCTCTCTTGCACAGAATTGCGGAGACAAGTAAACCAAGCAAACATCAGTAATGTCCACTGCTTAAACATACAGGCTAAATGTAGTTGCTGCAGAAACAAAAGCACAGGTGTGGTTCACAGAGTAACACCTACCCTTCCTTCTCTCACCCTCATACTTCCTTTATTTTTACCTGCTTACAAATCTGTCCCAACATCATGAATCCTTCCAGCCATGGGAGCAAAGAATAATATAGAAAAACCATAGAACAGAATCACAGTGTGCTAGATCATACAGATACCAGCATCTCCTTTTAAAGGTGAAGGAACTGAAAGGCAGAAGGAGAAAGTTACATTTCTAAGGTGTGCCACAAAATGGCACAGTCCAGATCCAAGAATGTTTCTTCTCCAACAGGAGAGGTAGAAGAATCAGGATCTTCTGTCTCTTAGACCAGTGCTGTCTCTACCTGCTGTAAGTGTTTCAGAGGAATTCTGGCTATGGAAAATGAGTGAAAGAATCCCTCTCCATTGTTACTGAATAAAAATGTCATCAATTTTTAATGTAAACACCAAGAGTCAGAGTTTGGATGTCTCCTCTCTGCTCCTTTTCAAAACATTGGCAACAGCACAAATGCCACCTAGGAAAATGTTCTTTGTAAATCCTAAAACACTAGAAAATGTGAATTATTATTAAAGTAAACTTATATTACAGTAGTTGTTTTTTAGTAAAAATTTAAAAATAAGGACCTTAAATTTAAAGTCATAACCCAACTCTTCCATTTTCTAGCTATGCAGCTAGATGGTGCAGTAGATAGAGCACCAGGCCTGGAATCAAGAAGACTTGAGTTGAAAGCTGACCTCAGACACTTACTAGTCATGTGACCCTGGGCAAGTCACTGAACCTTGCTTGCCTTGGTTTCCTCATCTGTAAAATTAGCTAGAGAAGGAAATGGCAAACCACTCGAGCATTTTTGCCAAGAAAATCCCCCAAAAGGTCACGAAGAGTTAGATATAACAAAAACAACTGAATTGAACAACTGTCTAGGGCAGGGGTAGGTAACCTGAGGCCTTGAGGCCATGTGTGGCCTCTAGGTCCTCAAGTGTGGCCCTTTGACTCCAAACTTCACAGAACAAATCCCCTTAATAAAAAGATTTGTTCTGTAAAACTTGGACTCAGTCAAAAGGCCACACCCAAGGACCTAGAAGGCCACATGTGGCCTCAAGGCCATAGGTTTCCCACCCCTGGTCTAGAGAAAGTCATAATTTCTCTACAACCGAATTTCAACATCTATAAAATAGGGGCAATACCTGTATTACCTAACTCACAGGGCAGTTATGAGAAAGCTCTCTATTCTTTTTATGAATTCCATGGTGAACTAACTTTGGCATTCTATCTTTTGCCACAGTGAGGTCACACACACAGGTCTTCTCCTATGTCTAGAATACCCTCTCTGCTCAGAATCCTTTAATTCTAAGTCCAGGGTTCATTCCATCATATGATGATTTGTCTGTGATATCAAGGTATGTTTCTGACTAGAATCCAGACTCTTCTATTCAGGCCTTCACTTCTTAATATTCATTAGGATTCCACTGGAGGAAATCTCTGCCCTCAAAGAGCTTGCCTCAAAAAATACAACAATCGGGGCAGGTAGATGGTGCAATGAATAGAGAAACTGGCCCTGGAGAGGAGGACCTGAGTTCAAATTCAGCCTCAGACACTTGACACACTTACTAGCTGTGTGACCTTGGGCAAGTCACTGAACCCCAATTGCCTTGCCTTCCCCCCTCAAAAAAATACAATAATATTGTATAAATGATGGAGGAGGAAGAGGGGTTAGGATCTAGGGGGAAGTACATCCTGTCTATAAGCAAAATTAAGCAGGAAGAAGGAACTTATAGATGCATTAGAGGAAGGAAAAACTTCATGGTCAATGTGACATCTTAACAAAGCCATAAAGGAACACAAGGATTCTGAAAGGTTGTACTAGGATGAGCAGAGAGGGTATTCTAGACATAGGAGAAGACCTGTGTGACCTCACTGTGGCAAAAGATAGAATGCCAAAGTTAGTTCACCATGGAATTCATAAAAAGAATAGAGTGTGAAATAAGGCTAGGGAAGAGTCATACTGTAGGGGGCCTGGTCAGACCTATGTCTTAGGAAGATTATTTGGAGAGCTTTGTAGAAGATGAATTGAAGAGAGAAGTAATTGGAAAAAGGGAAATCAATTACAGGAGTAATACAAGACACCATGTAAAAATTAATAAGGGCCAACTCTCTAGGTCAGAGTTCAGAGGTCCCGAACCTGAGATCTGTGAATTTGTTTTCATTTGACTATATTTCAATATAATAGACTTCCATTGTAATTCCATGTATTTTACTTTGTACATTTGAAAACATTATTCTGAGAAGCAGTTCATAGATTCACTAGCATGCCAAAGGGGTCCATGACACAAAAATGGTTCAGAACCTCTACTCTAGGAGGCGATCATATGAGTGGAAAACAGGGGATTGAGGAGAGTGACATTATGGAGGTAGACTACACAAGACTTGGTAATTGGTTGAATATGGGGACAGAAATACATGATATTGCCAAAAGTCAAACATAACTCCAGGGATATAAAGCTGGATGACCGGGAGCATGGTGACAAAAATAGGGAAGTCCAGAGGAAGATTGGGTTAACCAGGGAAGACTTCAAATCCCTATAGGACATTCAGGGAAAAAGAGCAAAGATGCTACGATCTTCGGTCAAATTCAAAAGTTCAAATCTATTCTGTCTTATGGAGGCAGTCTTCCTAGATTTTGTATCATTCAAAGAAACAACATTTTGCATTTCATCTAGATGCCTGGGAAAGGATTGTGGAAAAGGTTGTGGAAAGAGGTACAATGACGAGAAGGAATTACATGAACATGTAGCACAGGAAAGCCATCGTGCAATGATGGTCATCATATGGATCTTACCCAAAAGATAACAATAGATAATGCCAGACTAAGAAAGAATCCACTTATGGTCATTTGATTTATCTCTCAATCAGTTGATATTGGAAGACAAATAAACTTCCTAATCTCTTCTTAGGTAGCAGGATCACATTTCTATGACACATAGGAAATGTTAGTCAGTAGATATACAAATGGCCATGTTAGACTAGTAAGTAAATTTTAATATTTACAGAGTCAGAGACCCAGAATAAATGAATGACTACACCAAATTTTGTCTATAGCTTAGTGACAGAAACAGAAGAGCATGTCCCATTTCTAGCTTCAAATTCTAGATTTCCACATCTCACTGTCAACTCTGTAGTGGACATCAGACTTACAAGTGGAATGAATCTTAGAGATCATCTGAAGCAACCTCTTCATTTTAAATATGATAATATTGAATTCTAGAAAGGTCATAGAATCATAGACATATAAGCTGGGAAGGATCTTAAAGACAACCTACCCTATTTTCACCTCCTCATATTTGTTGGTGGTGTTGTCATTCTCTGCTGTGTCTGACTCTTGCTGACCCCTTTTGGGGTTTTCTTGGCAAAGATATTGGAGTGGTTTGTCATTTCCTTCTCCATCTCATTTTATAGATGAGAAAACTAATGCAAATAGGGTTAAGTGACTTGCCCAGAGTCACTCATCTAGTAAGTGTCTGAGGCTGGATTTGAACCCAGGAAGATGAGTCCTCCTGACTCCCTCCCAGCACTCTATCCACAGCACCACCTATATGCTCCCCTCCTCATGGTGCAGGTGAAAATTGAGGCACAGATTATTTAAGTGAATTGCCCAAAGTTACACAGTGTGAGAACAGGAGGAAGGGATAAGAATTTATATAAAGCCTACTATGTGCCAGGCACAGTGCTAAGTGCTTTGTAAATATCTGATCTGATCTTCACAACAACCCTGAAAGGTAGGTACTATTATTATCTCTATTTTACAACTGAGGAAACCGAGGAAAAGCAGAAGTTAAGCAACTTGCCCAGAATCACACAACTAGCAGTGTCTGAAGCAAGATTTAAAGTTCTTGGCAACTGGTCCCATCACTTCCTGAAAAACAGAGGGAGAAGTAATGGAAGCAATATCAGATTTTAGATTCTTGGGCTCAAGGATTATTGCAGATGGTAACTGCAGCCATGAAATTAAAAGACACTTGCTCCTTGGAAGGAAAGCTATGGCAAATCTGGACAGCATAGTAAAAAGCAGAGACAACACCTTGCTAACTAAGGTCCATATAGTCAAAGCTATGATTTTTCCAGTAGCAATGTATGCTTGTGAGAGGTGGCTTATGAAGAAAGCTGAGTGCTACAGAATTGATGCTTTCTAATTGGGGTCCTGGAGAAGACTTTTGAGAGTCCCTTGGATGGCAAGGAGATCAAATCAATCAATGCTTAAAGAAGTTACTTCAGAGTATTTATTCACCAGAAAGTCAAATGCTGAAGCTGAAGCTTAAATATTTGGCCACATAATGAGAAGACAGAACTCTTTGGACAAGACCCTGCTGTTGTGAAAGATTGAAGGCAAAAGGAGAAGTGGACATCGGAAGATGAGAGGGATAGGTAGTATCATGGAAACAATGAACATGAACTTGGACAGACTTTGAGAGATATTGGAGCATAGGAGGGTCTGGCATACTATGGTCCATGGGGTCACAAAGAGTCAGACATGACTGAACAACAACAACCTCCTGACTCCAGGCCCAGTATTCTATCCACTGTGCCACCAACTGCCTGGGAGAGATAAGATTCAGGCACAGAATCTGTGTCTCCAAATCCCATGCTCAATCCATTATACTGGTATTTAATTTCATAAAGGATTTATTTATGCTATTATATACAAAGCACTTTGTTGGTATAGGGGACACAAAACCAAAAATGAAATGCTCTCTGCCCTTAAGGATCATGTTTAAAAATAAATTGTATTGATAGTTTTTGCCTTCACATTACCTACATTTCCCAATGCATCCCTCCAACTTATGCTTCTAGAAAGCTATCGCAAAACAAAGAACCAAAAAGAGGGGATGAAATCAGCAAAACTAACTAATACGCACTATATCATTATTAAGTGACCAATCCATTGTCATAGGCATGGGGTCTAGAATTATAATTTCAGTGGCATAGAAAACTCCCCCCTGGGGAAACTCCTTCTACCAGGGCATGTTTCTTTCCTTTCCTTTCCTTTTCTTTTTTAAACATAGAGCCTCAGAGAGTTGCCTATACCACTAAGAGGTTTGTGACTTACCCAGGATCACCCAGACAGCTTGTATCGGAGACAAGACTTGAATCCAGGTCTTTCGGACTCCAAAGCCAGATCTCTGTACACTGTATCATGTGGTTTTTCTTCTTTTTTAAAAAATTAATCAATTTATTTATTTTTAGTTTTATCATTAACTTTTATAAGATTGTGAGTTCTAAATTTTTCTCTCCCTCCCCTCCCCCATCCCCAAGATGACATGCAATCTGATATAGACTAATATGTACAATCATATTGGTCATGTTATAAAAGAAGAATCAGAACAAAAGGGAAAAAATGCAAGAAATAAAAAAGGAGAGAGAAAATAGTCTGCTTCAATCTGCATTCAAACTCCATAATTCTTTCTCTGGATGTGGATAACATTTTCCATCACGAGTTTTTTGGAATTGTCTTAGGGACTTTGATTAGTTGATTTGTGGGAGCAGTTCCAGTGCTGGGACTAATACAGCACCCAGAACACAGAAGGTGTTTAAATGCTTATTGACTTGACTTAGTCATAGAAGTAAAAGACTTCAGGTCTGGGAATGACATAAAAAAAATCATCCTTTTATGTAATTATGAGGAAACTGACGTCAGAAATATGAAATCATTGGTCACACATCTAGTCAAAAGAGTAGACTAAGACTAGAAATCAGGCTTCCTATGTGTAAATCTAACGTTCTGTCTCCTTGTGACTGATGATATGGGGTATAGTGGAACCGAAAAATCTTAGAATTGGAAGGGACTTCAGAGATCATCTTGTAGTACAAAAATTTACCAAAAGTATGAATATCCTTTACAACATCACTGGCAAGTGGCCATTAAGCTGTGACTTAGGTACTTTTGAGTGTCAAGGATTTTACTACCTTATAAGGCAGCCCATTCTATTTTTTTTTGAAAGCTCTAATTGTTAAATTTTTTTTTCTCATGTTGAGCTAAAATCTGCCTCCCTATAATTTCCATCCATTATTCCTAGCCCTGAGTTCCGGAGTCAAGAAAAACAGTCAAATTCTCTTCTGCATGACAAAACATTTGGACTCAGAAATCATTTTTCCCTCAAGTCTTCTCTTCTCAAGGCCAAAAATTTTCACTACATCCTATCAAGCCTCATATCTTATGTGTATTCACTATCCTGATTGCCTGCCTCTGAACCAACTATAGTTTAACAATCATTTCCAAAATGCAGTACCTAATGGATTGATATGAGACACGTGGTCATTGTGTATATGTCATTATCTGTTCCAAATGATCAGCACCCCTGCTCTTAGGAGATACTATGTATAAATGAGATATTTGTAAAGCACTTAGCACTGGGCCCAGCACAAAGCAAGGGCTTAATAAGTGCTTGTTCTCACCTCCGATTCAAATTTCATACATTCATTCATCCTTCATGAATAGCGGCAGGAAAATGGTCCAGGCGTGTAGAAATAGTCTGGCCAAATTTCAAAGACGCCTCTTTCCTTCATGCAATTCTTCTTTTTTTGCATTTAATCTTTCTTTTCTATTTTCTGTTCATTTCTTTCTTAATGGTTTTGGTGGTCACTTACCGGTTTTGTTTAAGAATTCCCTATTTCATTCCCAAAGCTGTGGAATCAATGTCTCAAAACTGATCTGTGGAATTATAGAATAAGTCACTTTTGTCCTTCTTTAAAATCTTCTTAAAAGTTTGGGCTGTTCCCCCACCCAACAAATGCCTTTGTGATAAGTAAGCTATTTATAAACTATTATGAAATCAAATGCAACTACTGGTAATTTTATCAGCAGAAAAGAAAAAAGAATTAAGCATTCCACAAAGAGCATTTATAAATAAACCATAATGAACGTAAAACACCATAGCAAAATCAGTAGTATAGATATTATTTATCCAAATTAGCCAGGCCCTCCTTTTGTGTCTTCATTCCAGATGAGGTGAGAAAAAACTGTCTGGCCCTCTCATCTGAGACTAGAGTTTTCCCATCTCTCTCTAAATCAGTGGTTCTCAACCTTCCTAATGTCGCGACCCTTTAATATTCATATATGGGTGTATTTGCATGGGGGTGGACGCGCCTGGAGATGGATAGAAAAGTGGTGTCTCGGTTCCTAAGACCATTGGAAATATGTGTTTTCCAATGGTCATGGCAACCCCTGTGACCCCTGTGAAAGGGTAATTCGACCCCCAAAGGGGTCGCAACCCACAGGTTAAGAACTGCTGCTCTAAATGAAAACCAACACATACATTGTTTTAGAGTTTGCAAAATGATTTACATATATCATCTTATTTGGCCTCCCAGAAGTCTTTTGAGGCAGATATTATGGATATTGTTATGATCAAATATTATAGGCATTACTATTAAATGACACATTATTAGAGATCATAGCTATTATTATTAAATATTATGGATATTATTATTAGCTATTACGAGTATTATTTATTAGGTACTACAGGTATTATTAGGTGGCTAGCACATAAGATAGAGCTGCCAGGCCTGGAGTCAGGAGGACCTGAGTTCAAATCTGAACTCAGACACATGGGTGATCCTGGGCAAGTCATTTAACCTTCTTTGCCTCAATTTTATCATCTGGAAAATGAGCTGGAGAAGGAAATGGCAAACTACTCCAGTATCTCTGCCAAGAAAACCCAATGGGGTCACAAAAAGTTAGCCATGACTGAACAACAGCAAAACAGATAGTATTACTAGTATTGCTATTAATAGATACTACAGGTGTTCTTATTTTTATTATTAGATACTACAGGTATTATTATCCTTATTTAAAAGATGAGAAACAGGCTGATCAAAAAGGTCGAGTAAATAGTAAATGTCAGAGGTAGACTTTGAAACAGGTTTCCTGACTTCACGTCTAATATGTTATTCACACGGTCACAGTGCTTCTCATGTGATCTAAATCATCTAAATCAGCAGCTGTTTTTCAATCTAATTAGTTTCTTTTGAAATCCTATATATTTTATTTTATACATTAAAAATAATATTCTGAAAAGGGGTCCATAGGTTTCACCAGACTGCCAAAAATGTCCATGACACGCACACACACAAAAAAAACAAACCCAAAGCAAACAAAAAATGAAAATAAACAATGTTAAGAATCTCTTGTCTAAATGGTCCCTTGACCAGAACAGTGGAATCCACATACAGCCATGGGCTAGACAGAGCCTCCTCTACTCCCAGGTGAACAAGTCTTAGGAAATTGGCCTTCACCTTAGTGACCCATGTCTCCTATTCTTCCCCCAAGAAACTTGAAACAATCTTTACAAAAGTTCTATAGAGTGCTAAGGTCAACCTTCCAAGCTGATTTTGATTAGAATTTTTTTTCTAAATAGTTTTTAACTGAGGTATCATTATATTATCATTACCGAACTTTTTTGTCCATTGCAACTCAGCTATCATGCCTTCCTAAATTTATAGGTACTAGCTGTCAAAAGGTGGAATGCTAGACTAGATGAATAATAGTTGAAATATTTATTTTACATGTTAATCCCATCCTCCCATGACTCAGCATCAAAAATGGAGGATATTTTTAAATTGCATGAGAGATTATCTTGGAAACCTTTAAGAAATGCAATATTTAGCCATTTGTTACTTTTATTTTTCAGGTTAATATCTGTAGGATAGCACAAATTTGGGGTTTTTTCCTTCAGATTTTGACATTGAGAAGGCTGTCATTTAGCAAAGGTAAAATGTTGGTGATATTATTGCAAGAGGAACTTTCTATAGCTGTATAGAGGACATTACAATCCTACTACTTGCCTTTAATTTTGTTTTCACCATCATAGGGTAAAATCATTTGTCTCAGAATTGTCAGGTGAAGAAATATTTAGAAATTTCAAGTTCCTTATACAAATGTTTCTAAAAATCATTTTCCTGGTTGAAGAGGCATCTCATGGACAATGTAGGACAAATAAAATATTCGCCTCCATTTCTTTCAGACACACCTGAGAGACACAGATAATAAAGATGCAGGTCTGCAGCCTGCACAGAAAGGATGAAAGTCAGATGACCTGGATTTGAAG
Organism: Pseudochirops corinnae; assembly: GCA_028646515.1. Lineage (NCBI taxonomy): Eukaryota > Metazoa > Chordata > Mammalia > Diprotodontia > Pseudocheiridae > Pseudochirops > Pseudochirops corinnae. The sequence continues at coordinate 153,169,522 of CM053585.1, forward strand.
GCTATATTTCGCTTCTGACGTGACCATGGACAAAAAACACTTAAATTCTCTGTGACTCAGTTTCCTAATCAGTAAAATGATGGATTTGAAATAAATGATAACCATGATTTGTTCTAGTTCAAATTCTAATGTCATGATGAAGAGGGGAGATTTGAACAAAGTCTGTGAGAGCAGCATAAAGGGAAATACACAGTTAATGTGAATGATTGAATAAGTGAATAACAAATGAAAAACATTCATTAAGTGCTTATTCAGTGCAGAATACTGTACTAAACTCTGAGGATGCAAGGGAAAAACTAAGCCTTGTCCTTGCTTTCAAGATGCTCATATTCTATTAGGGAAGAGAACACATTTGGAAGATCTCAGCTGCAAGTCAAAAGGAAACATCCCTTTATACTTAGGAGGCAGCAACAAATAAGATGAAAATTTCTCTTATTTAATGTCATTTCTCCTGATAAAAATCATATGTTGCTGATGCTGAATCATTTAACAGTGCCAAGGACTTTGAAAGCAAAAATTGTCTTTTCTGGCTCTTCCATAGCTATTACTGAAGCACTCACAGAAGCGGTTGTCAGACCCTGTCTCCCCAGGGATTTCTCCAAAGATGATTGCAAGTAATGGACTAGAAAGAGGACCACTGGTTTGGGGTGTGCTGTTACTTCCAGGGCTCTTAGGCTTACCTGCCCATTGTTGGCTAATCAATCAGTCATAGATATTGATAATAGAAGGAAAGATGGGCCCCTTGGCTTCGATCATTTCTTTCTTTAATGATGGCCCAGATTAGAAACAGTATTGGTAGTCTTCATGTGGCTGCTATTCCCATGGCTCTTGGGTTCAAAGTCCCTAGATTCCAGGGTTCAGGATCTCCTGAACAGAGATAGATCAGGACTTAGGGGAAGTGGTGATTGTGATGTTGTTGGTGCTGATTCCATCAGAGTGGAATAAGCTATCTCCCATCTCTTTTTCAGGGTGTCCTGTTGTGTCAGCAATATGGACTTGTTCTCTAAATTCCAGGAGAACAAAATGAGGAGGTATCCTTTGAATGCTGAAAGAAATATTTTCATGAGGTGAAAAGAGGAAACATTTCTTTATAATGGTAGTTAGAAATTTACTATTGGCACTAAAAAATCGCTAGGGGTCAGATTGTAAAATGTTAGAGCTGAAAGAACTCAATAGATCATTGAACCAGACATATTCTAGAAGAAAAAAATCTGAAACCAAAGGAGGTAAAACACCATAAAAATATAAATAGACTCAAGAAGAGTTTAGATAAAATCATGGTGATAGATATAGAATGAGTTATTCTAAGAAGCCAAAGAGGTATGTGCTTAACCTCCAGGAGCTATGACATTCAAAGTCAATGTGTTCCAGAAAGTCTAGTGAACTAGATGAATCGGTCCAGCTCAAACTTCTGCTATTTCTTTCCAATTAAACATGAGAGATAAAAATATACATCCAAATGCAAGAATATCAACGTGTCTTGGGTTGAGTGGCCGTTGTTCTGCAGTAGAGTGGGCCCAACCCAGTCTCTATAGAAGGTATCTATAGTGTTGCTGTCATGATATGGCTGAACTTCCTCTTGTCTTTTTTTTCTTTTTTACTATATCACTATTGTACACCACATCACATTGCTCCAGAGAATGCAAGTAACCTTATGATGACTTTATCTACGAAATAGTAACCAACCTTGCAAAAATATCTGACTGTTTAGCATTTAAGTGGGACTTCAGGGCCAAATTCTGCCTGGATATAAGCTACATGAATGGGACCCAGGTGACCTAAATAGGTTAGTGCCCCTCCCAAATTGCAGAAAACAGATTACTCACCCAGCAGGGCCCAGGACTATGTTTTCAAAGTGAGTTACTGATCTCTCTGTTTTTGTTTTGTTAGCTGTTCCTCACAGTTCCACTTAACAAATTTTTAAAGGCACTGCAACTCCAGAAACATGAAAGAAAAGGGAGAGGGGGAAGTATGGCCCTAAATGGAGGACTAACATAGGAAATACTTTGACTTCCCTGGACTTGGTATGATTTTTTTTTCCTTGGTATCCTCACTATTTCCTATGAACTTAAGTGGCAAGGACTTATTCTGTTCCGCTTCCCTCCTGTCAACTAGAGTAACCCCAATTAGAAAGAGTTGTAAGTGCAGAGCTATCAGTGCTTTCATTCCTAACAATGAACTTTGAATGCTATAGTACCAGAGATGGGAAGAGGAGACCAGAGATGATGGTGGTCTCCATGGACACAAATGCTTGGAGAGATTCCTAAGTAATTTGATCAACCATTCTCTAATTGACTCACATTAGAAACTAGATAAAAAAGTAAGCTGGCCACTAAGCAACTGAGGTATTTTCCTCTGCAGAAAGGATACTCAAGACCATCTAAGGCAGGCATCCTTAAGCATTTTGGGGTCATGGACACCTTTAGCAGTCTGGTGAAGTCTATGAACCCCTTTAATGAATCATGTTTTTAAATATATAAAATAAAATACATAGGATTACAAAAAAAAACCAATTAGATTGAAATAGAGTTACCATTATTTTAAATAAGTTCACAAACACCAAGTTAAGACCTTCTGACAGAAATAATTTGTAAAAGACAGGAAGCTGTCTGCTTGTGAACCCAGTCTTGTGTGATATGGGCTCTGTGGTACCCAACAGAGAGGCTATGTGATCCAATCAAAAGAAAAATGGACTAGGAAGTCTAGCATCAGAGGATTTTGATCTAAAAGAGACTTAAAGACCATCTAATCTAACCCACATTTTACAGATCTGGAAGACTGGGGGGGGGGAGGGGGAAGTAAGCTGTATGTGGTCACATAGGCAATAAATAGGAGAATCCAGGTTTGAACTCAGGTTCTCTGGATCTAAATCTCATCACTGCATCTCAGTTATTGCGTGACATTGAACTAGTCATTTTACCTCATCTTTCTTCTCCAAAAAAATGAGACCTACCTATGTGGTCTCACAGAAGTGTACCATATAAATGAACCTCTGGATAACCTTCCAGCTCTAATACTCTAAGATTCTATAAATATATCAGTTCCTAAGTTCCTTAAGACCTCAGGGTCTTTGCCTATGTCTCATGTACTTTGATATATCCTGCACTTTTCATAGTGTCTCACAACTAGCAAGTACTTAATAAATATTTTCTTTGATTGAATACTTTCAATTCTCCTGAAATCCAGTAGAACAAACTTAAGAGTACAGACCCCCATTTACACAAATTAAAGAAAATCTGATATCTCAGAGGACCAAAAATAATAATGAAAAGACTTATAGAGAGTTTGTGGAATTTTAGTATTCTAGGGTTGAAAGGGATTTAATAATGAGAAATTGTGGTATAGTAGAAAGACTACAAAGTTTGAAATCCATCACCTGGTTATTAACTCACTTTCATTTTCATTTAATTGAATTTTTATTTTTCAAGACACCCCATAACCCAGGATGGAAATATAGAAGCTATTCAAGGGCCAGATCCCACCACTGGTCAGCTGTAACAGTAATGAGTTTGAAGTTCTTTTTGTATGGCTACACTAAGAGGTACTTAGCACCTAGTTCAGATTAAGCCTCTGTTAAAGACACAGAAGGTATGAACTCCTGTCTCCTGTTGCTGATGTAACAAGAAGGGCCTGAACAGGGAGAGGCAATACTGTTTAAAAGGAAAAGCCCCAGAAAGAGAGAGTCAGAATTTCTTGGGACAAGCATCTGGAGGCAAAAGCTGCTGCCACAGGAGAAAGAGAGAATTTCTCTCAGCAGCATCTGGAGGCTAGGCTGCTACTTCTGGACTGAGAATTGAAAAGAAAAATAAGAATTAGTAACTGAGACAGATCTTCTTGGAGCAGGTTTTCATGGAGACAGAAGCTGCTGCTGCTGGGGAGGCTGAAGAGGAGCTGAGGAGGTTGAAGAGGAAAGCCTCCCCCAGACTAAAGAGAATGATTTTGATTTTAAAAACCTGGATGGAGTGACTTTGATTCTGGAAGCCAGATGAGACTTTTGCTGAGTTTGAGGGCCAGCCAGAGCTGCCAGGGGACTGAGGAAGCATGACTGTGATAATGGCATTTTGTATGAACTTGTTTGTGGTTTTGTGGAGCCTTCACTTCTGGGAGCAGAGACTGTGGAGGATTTAAAGTGGACTGGATGTTGTGAGCTTCAGCATAGAACAGAGACTGCACAGAGATCTGGACAAGGAGCTGTCTGCCTTTGAACCCAGGTGATAGTCTGGTGAATCCAGGTAGGATCTGGGACCATGGAAAGGGATCCAGGGAATCTGAGAAACCACCCTGTGTCAAGCTGAAAGATGCTTGGATACTGTATACTGACTGAGAAATTATAATTTACTATTGACCTAGGGGTGGAGGGTCTGTGTATTTTCTGATGATTGAATAATTAATAGTGAAGGATGATTGATTGACTAAATGTTTGTACTTAGTGATTGATGACTGAATAAGTAATTTATTTGTAACCTAGTATGTCCCATGAGTGGACAACTTTGACTGTTGTGCTTTGTGTCCCTTAAGGAGGCAAACCACTCTAAGGATGATTGAATGATTAAGATGATTGGATGATTGAGTTATTAAATGATTGTTCTTTTTGCAAAACTTTGTGACCACTGTAGTGGAAACTATGTGGCCATTTTCTGTGATAAGTTGTTGTGAATGCTATATTTTGAGTATCTGTGATAAGTTGTGATATTGTTGAATGCTGTACCTTGATTGCTGTGAATGTTGTGCTCTGATTTATGGAATAAATAGAATGTTCACTATACTATGTAATCAGAATCTTAAAAGCTGTTCACAGCAGCATTCTTCTGGAAAGCTGCTCATCCATGGCTTTACATCAGTGTGGAAGCTTTGCCCTGGACTGGCTTGCCCTTCCTTAGGCAATCTGATAACATTCCTCCACCTATCCTAGTTCTCACTATCTTAATGCAGAACCTAGTGGCATCACCTGATTGGTATAGCCCACTGCAGTCTGGAACTCCTTAAACTAGGCAATCAGGTGGCATAGTGGATAGCATCCTAGACCCAGAGACAGGAAGATCTGAATTCAAATCCAGCCTCAGACCTTTACTAGCTATATGACTGAGCAAGTTGCAACCTGTGTCAGCCTCAGTTTCCTTACCTGTAAAAAAAGGACAATAACAACCTTTCCTGGGTTTTTGTGAGGACCAAAGAAAATATTTGTTAAGCATTTAGTACAGTGCCTATATAGTATACAATATATAAAATATGTGCTTAATAAATATTTGTTCCCTCCCCTTTGCTCAGAAGATTTGCCATCCTCCCTGGCAGCGGGAATTAAAAACATGCATTATCAGGCCAGCTGTTTTGCCACTTACTAACTGTGTAACCTTAAAAAGCTACTCCGCAAGATTAAATTTCAATATCCTCATCTCTAAAATGAAGGAGTTGAACTAGATTATCTCTAGGGTCTGCCATCTCTAATGAACTATGACTCTAAATTATCTAGACCAGAGGTATCAAATATGAGGCCTGCAGGCTTCCTGCAGCCCAGCATACTCTAGCACATTTAACAAAATAAATTAAAATTCAAGAAAACATAAGATAATGTTAATGTGTCCTTCTAAATCAATATGGAGCCTGCAAAAATCTTAGGTATGGTTTAGTGATTCCCATTTCTATTTGAGTTTGACACTACTGATCTAGACCAATAGATAGATACTCCATGGATGATTTATGGGAAAAACATAATTAAATAGAATGAGCAGTTATTAGCACTGGTCAAATCAATGAGATCACAGCTTCTTAAAAATTTCAAAGGAGAAATGTTAATTCTAGATTTTTCAAAATGTGTCATCTGTAACATCAGAAATGCAACCAAAGCTATTTCTGGAATATCTTCTTATCACAGGCTTAACCTTTATGGAGAGACAATATCAAGTACAGTTACAAGACAACAGATTGGTGAAGGAAGAAAATGAAAGGCACTGTCCCCTGGATATTTCCCTGTTGGCAAGTATACCAAGGAAGAGGCACAAAGACAGGTCCTTGTCAAGGAAGCTTCTTGGAAAATAGGAAAATTTCAGGAATACCTTTTCCACAACCAAAAACTTACTTAGCACTTGGTCACATTGTGCAAAGAACCCAATCTTCCAAAAGACTCCACAGTGAACCAATTTGGTTATATCTACTGGCCTCATAATCAGTAGTAGAGGGTTTATGAGATGATAGGTATATGAATGCATTGCTGGTAGAACTGTGAAATAGTATGACCATTTGGAGAAGCAATTTGGAATTGTGGAAATAAAGTGACTTTCAATCAGTATTTCCATTCCTGGACTGATACTCCAAGAAAGACACTGATAGGAAGACAGTGGCTGTACTCACCAAAATATTCATAGCAATACTATTTGCTACATAGCAAAATATTCATAGCAAATACAAAATTGGAAACAAAGTACATGTACACCTTTTGGAAAATGACTAAACAAATTATGGTACATGAATGTAATGAAGCATTACTGTGCTGTAAGAAATAATTAGTGTGATGAATACGAAGAAGCATGGAAAGATTTACATGAGTAGATACAAAGTAGAATAAGCAGAGCTAAGAAAACAATATATGCCATGATTAAAACATGAATCAAAAGAACAAACACAAAAAAATTACAAGTGAATATAGCAAAATTATAAATATCAAACATGACTTGAAAGAAAATATAAGAGAGAACATCCCCAACCTGGGAGGTAAAAGGTGTTGTACATTGCACATGTTTTTGGATTTTTTCCATGTGTTTATGGATTGTACTGATTTTCCCTCTTTCTTCTTTTAAAAATACTTTTTTTTCACATGGGATGGCTCTCTGTGACGGAGGAGAGGGAACCATGATGTAAAAAACAAGACATCAATAAAAAAACATATTTTTAAAAATCTGCTGATTTTACTAATTACCATTCCTTCTCTTTAAATACTCCATTGATACTGCCCCCTATACACTATGCAACAGTAGCAGTTCAGTAGGACTCAGCTATCTGTGGCATGGTACTGTCTATCACCTCTGTGTACATAACCAGCTAGCTATTTATAGCTTCATCTCCACTGTTGGACATAATGCTGAAAGTAGGGTTGAAGATTTTGTCAAAGGACCTAAACTGAAGATATTAATCATCACTCAAACTAGAAGTAGATTTCCCAGGCTTTGATGTATTTGTCGAGCAGAACTTACAGACAAGTGGATACACCAGAAAGTGCTTTGGAGATTTCTCAGATTTAGAAAATATGCATGAAGGCTGAGGCATGTACTACATAATGGTCTGTAAAAAGACCCAAACCCACTTACAGGATATCAATCAAGTAAGATTTATTAAGTGCCTGTGGTGTGCCAGGCACTGTACTAAGTGTTCACAATACCCCCTCCTCCCCAAAAAAGGCAAAAGACAATCCTTACCCTCATGGAATTTACAGTCTAATGAGGGAGATAACATGCAAACAAAGCAAACTATATACAGGATAAATATCTACCAGTAGAGGGCAATAATACAGACTTTCTTGGAGTGCTGATCTAATAGTAGACAGAGAAGTGGAAGCATCCTGTGACTCCTGGAACAGACAGGGCTAAGAAAATGAAGGGGGCTCAGAATGTGTTATCAATAATGTAGATATAGCTAATTTTATGATCCTATCATCATTAACCAGTCCACTGGTGTATCATTTAATGAAGGCTGCTTCTATCAATTTGAAGTACTATAGGATACACATATCTCCCTAGAGACATACAGTTTAATTAAACAAGCATTTATTTTGCACCTACTCAGTGCAATGTATAAAAAAAGACAAAGACAAATCTGAAATATGGACACACAAGAAAAGTCATCTGGGTAATTAGACTACCTATATCTATCCCCTTTGTTTTTGTCACACACAGTGATCTCATCTGACTTTCTAGCCGTTCTTCCTGTCAACTCTGTCAGCACATTCATCTCGGCAATACAAGAGCCAGTCTAGAATATCAACCTAGAAGTCTGGGATAGCTCTGCTTTTAAAATCTAGCTTCAGGATATCTCCAAGGATAAGGAAAAAAACTGGTTTTCTCATTAGAATTCCTGACATTAACTACTGTTCTTCTGCCCCACAGATCAATTGTCCTGCCCTCCTGATTGTGGTCACATGGAGAATATCACTGAATCAGCCACACCAGACAAGAGAGTGTGGCAGTGATTCTCTGTGGAACACTGTGAGACTGACATTACAGGGAAGCAAATTTCAACTTGAAATAAGCAAAAAGTGATAACAATTAGACTAGCCTAGCCATTGAATAGTATGCTTTCTTAGGTAGTAAGCTTCTCATCCTTAAAAAACATTCAATCAGAGACTGGATGAGAATGCTGTAGAAAGGATTCTTGCATGGAGAATGGATGTTGGATTTTTGAGGTCCCTTCCAATCTTTTTTCTATGGTTATTATACCTCCCCATTTCCACACCATTCCCCCAGTTCATTTGCTTTCCTAATGACTTACTGTCTGTGAGTATTTATAAATACTCAATGAAAAATTATTTGGTCCATTTAAAAGTTACTGGTGCAGCACTTTGAGCTTTTGGGAGGAAAATCCCTGTGAAAATTTAATAAGTAATTGAAATCATAAATAAAACCAAGCCTAGAGAAGTCATACAACTTCTCGAAGGTCACAAAATCTAGTCTGTGTCACAGTCCATGCTTTGAGAAAGAAGGTCTGATTTAAATTCATTACAGCGACAACACACTGATCTACACTCTCTATTTCCCTTCTGCTCCTCCCTCCCCTACATCTCAAAGAATACCTGTTACTGGGTAGATTTAATTCTGTGGTCCTCAGCTAGTCAGAAGCAAAAATTCAGGCTACAGTCACCCCAGCACAGTAGGTGGAATTGTGACTGTCCTAATGAAACCTTCCCTGAATAATTATATACAATTTAGAGTTGGAAGGGACCTTATCTGTCATGTCAAGATGACCACCCCTCCACCTTTTTCTTCTCTTCCTACACATACATCCCTCAATTTACAGATTAGGAAATGGAGATCCAGACACCACTTCCAAGAGAAGTCACTTGCCCCATGTCCAACAGGTAAAAATAGCACTAAAGATTCAAATCTAGGGCTTCTGACTCCAAATCTACTACTCTTCCCACTTAACTACACTTCCTCTTTTTTTTTTTTTTTTTTTTTTTTACAATAACACAGGTATCCAGGGTGGCTCTCAGTTCAGGGCATCAGACCTGTGGAAAAAGGGGGATAGCCCCAGGGAAAGGCATCACTACCACCCTTCCCTCCTCCCAAAGGCAAAAGTCTGGACCGCACCCTTCACTGGTGCAGCCTTCAAGCCCTCCTGCCAGAATTAGCCAAAAAGCCCTGCTTTTGCTTTTCCAGAAGGTTTGCATTTGCTGCCTTCTGTCTTCCTTGTCTTTGTTGCTATGGAAGACTGACATAGAGCAAAGCTCAGCACAACAGAGGATTCACAACATCCCTCTTCTCTTTTCCCTTTCTGCAAGGGGAATACCCGGCATATTCTGAGAACTGCAATAGCAGGATGTCAATGTCTATAGGAAGCTACCTTTGTTAGCAGGGAGTGCCAGGCAGGGTTCAGAAGAGGTAGCCTTGTGTAGGAGTCTCAAGCTTCCTTTTCACCCCTATTGGACCCAGTGAAGAAGAAATAATATTAAATTTTCTTGCAACTGATTATAGTCATTTTTGCTTTTTCATGTGCAGTTTTTCATCCCTTCCCCTGGATAAAGTATGTATGTTGGGAATAGAGCTGGCTTTATACATAAGCATACTATACCAGACAGTCATCCATGTAGTACAATTTCATGGGTATCCCTTGGCATCTCTCCCAGTAAGACTGTCACTGTGCCTTGCCATCTCAACCAGTAGAGATCATGCCTTTCTTTAGGTCAAAGCACTACTCCCACAAGTCTTAATTTTTAAATGCAAATTCCTCTGGAAAATATAATTAATCTTAGAGCATTCATTCACAACTCAACATGAGTGAGTTAGCACATAGAATGCTAGAGCTGAAAGGTGTTTTAAACAGGATCGTTGGATTTACAGCAGGAAGAAACTATGAAATTCATCTAGTACAACCCTTTCATTATATAGGGGAGGGAAGTGAGGTCTATAGAAAGGAATCAATTTGCCCAAAAGCACAGAAGAGAGCAAGGATAAAAATCCAGGTTTCAGGACAATGAATCAAGTGTCCTTTTCATTATATTGTACTGGCTCTTTGCCCCTATAAGAAGACATATTTTGCTCCTCTGCTAAGAGTAAACATGAAAAAGAGAGGGGGGTAGGAGAAATAATAAGTTAAACTCTTAATATGTATTAGATACTGTTCTATACACTGAAGTACAAGTATAAGCAAGCAAGATAATCCTCAGCCTCAAGGAGCTTACATTGTAATGGAGAAACACAACACATAGAGGAGAAGTGGAAGTAGAGGTAGAGGGAGAAGAAGAGGGAGACAGTTTGTTGTAGATATGGCCATAAAGTAGCATAAAAGCTTGGTTCCAGGCAAGAGAGGTCAAAAGTCCACCTATTAGAACCCAGAGACTTGGGTACAGAATACAAGATTAATGATGGGAGGGGGCTAAGGAAAATGAAGCATGTGTGAAGATGACCAGGAAGTGCATAAGAAATAGTACACCAATACTTCAATGAATCTCTGACCTCATCCATGTAGTTATTTCCTCCAACAATGCATCATTCCCTTCAGAAATTTTGGTTGCAATTCGTCTATGCTGTATGACTTGCTTCTGTGTTCTTCCATATATTTTTTACGAGAGTTCTAGCAAATATGCTAGAAGTCTTTTTAAACATATTTTCATATTACATGGATACCTGTGGAACACTGGAGTTGACTTTCACTATTGCTATGTGACTCTGCAGTCATGCCCTTCTCTGATGGCATCCTTTACACCAGAGTTGTTAGGTATTTGAACTTGGATGCAAAGAATTTATCCTTTTTTCATTAACCTCTAACCAAAATTTAGTGTTTCCTTCAGTTATTTTTTAAAAAACATTATTCTGAGGAGTCCATAGGCTCCTTGCGTCCCTGAGTCCAAAATTTTAAGAATATGCACTTTACCTATTGTCTCCTATGTAATTCTTCAACTATAAAATGTTGCAACTGACTTATGCCCACTATTGTCCTTTGATTATTTTTCAACTTCAGTTCTTTGGAGATTGTAGTATTTCATGACTTGAAGTCATATAACATATCAGTAAAAATACTGTGGCTAAAGGATGGTCTTTTATTTCAGGGAGATGCTCTGTCATTAAAATAACTGAAATTTCCCAAAGGTGATCCAGCCCAATCTCTTCTTCCAGCTAAATTCTTTTTTTTTTTTTTTACATTTTTTTGCTTTATGGAGGGGGAAGGTAGGACAATTGGGGTTAAGTAACTTGCCCAAGGTCACACAGCCAGTAAGTGTTAAGTGTCTGAATCCAAATTTGAACCCAGGTCCTCTTGATTGCAGGGCTGGTGCTCAATTCACTGCACCACCTAGCTGCCCCCAAAATCAATGGAGGTCCTAGGCATTAACCTACTCTTTTTTTTTTTTTTTTGAGGGGGGAAGGCAGGGCAATTGTGGTTAAGTGACTTGCCCAAGATCACATGGCTAGTAAGTGTTAAGTGTCTGAGTCCAAATTTGAACCCAGGTCCTCTTGATTCCAAGGCTGGTGCTCTGTTCACTGCACCACCTAGCCACCCTTCCAGCTAAATTCTTAGAATGCTCATTGTAAAGTCTGTCTTTGTAAAGTCTGTCTCAGATAGATCCACTGATTGGCAGGTTCAATAAATTACCCATCTGATTGTGTAATTTAGTCTGAACAACAGGCATTTTTCATCATCCTTTTGTCCCCCCAGTTCTTCCCTCACAACTTGTAAAGACTTCTCTGCCTTTGGATCCTGGGTTCAAATCCCCACTCTGTCATTTATTTGTGTAACTACCTTGGACAAATCACTTAATAAATTATTGTTAAATGGAATCAAATAAAAATCCCTACACCTCGGTTTCCTCTGAAGTCCTTTCCAGAAATAATTTTTTATGATTCTGTATGGATAGTTAGACCTAACTTGAGTAATTATGAATCTTATTTAGGTCCATAAATTCTTAATGATAATTATAACTTCCTATTTATATAGCATTTTCCTCCAACAGTGAGGAAGGTAACATACAATTTCATTTAGAGAGTTTGTTGGGAGGTGATGATAGTTGAAACTTATGAGAGTAATCAGAATTACTAACACCTTTTCCTATAAGGTAGAAAGGAATAGAGAAAATGTATTAATTACCTTGTTGTTTAGTCATTTTTCAGTTGTGTCCAACTCTTTGTGATCCTATTTTTTCTTGGCAAAGATACTAGAGTGATTTTCCATTTCCTTCTCCATCTCATTTTACAGATGAAGAAACTGAGGCAAAAGAGATAATTAAATGGCTTGCCCAGGGTCATGTAGTGAGTAAGTGTCTGAGGTCACATTTGAATTCAGGGATTTGTCTTTCTGACTCCACTCCTGGCATTCTATCCACTGAGCCACCTGGCTGCCCTTCAACAGTACCTTACATTCTGGAAAAGTTGGTGTGCCCCAGGCCTCCATTGGATCAATGCCTTCTTATTCCTTAGAATTAGTCTGAATGAGATGCAATTTTAGATTCAGAGGCCTACGGTCAACTCAAAACTAAGAACTCCTGGTGGGACTTCATTCACAGGGACCAACTGGTAGGAAAGATAGTTCTGGTCAGAGGCCTTTTTGGTGCCCTTCAAATAATACCTGTCCTGAGAGACCAAAGGCAAAGGGTTGTGAAGTAGCAACCTAGTGATAGGCAGTGAATACAAGGCACATAGGCACTACCAGAGACAAGTTAAAGATAACTACATAGGTGAAAACAGGGATTCAAGAATGCCAGAGCCAAAGACTGATGAGGAGCAGCCACTGACACCAGCAGATAATTAGTTAGATTGTACTTATTATTTCATGACTTTTCCATACCCTTCTTTCAAACAGTCTTAAATTTGTCATTAAAAAAAAAGAAGTGATGAAAAATGGCAAAAGTTTAATTGGGCAGTTAAAGCACAGACTACTCCAATATTCATAAGTAATCCTAAGTATACTGGGTTCTAAGATTCTGTAATTTCATAAGCCCAAATCCTTGGACCCTGGGATTTAAATCTTAGCTCTGACGTTTGCTACCTGGGTGATTTCTGGCAAGTCACTACATTCCTCTGGGCCTCAGTTTCCTTACTTGTAAAAGAAAAAGTTTAGATTAGATTTATCTGAGTAGAACAGCAGATGGAGTACCAGCCTGGAGTGAGGGACACTCATCTTCCTGAGTTCCAATCTGGCCTCAGACAGACACTAGTAAGCTCTGTAACCCTGGGCAAAACACTTAACTCTGTTTGCCTTAGTTCCTCATCTGTAAAATGAACTGGAGAAGGAAATGGCAAACCACCACAGTATCTCTGCCAAAAAAAACCCAAATTAGGTCATGAAGTGTCAGACATGACTGCAAAAAGACTGAACAACAAAGACTAGATGACCTCTAAGGACTCCAATATTCTGTGAACTCCATCTAAGAGAGACAAAAGCAGTGTACCCATTTATATATCTCTTCCCTTAAACACGTATACACACACACACACACACACACACACACACAGAAATAAAAACAACACACATCACTCCATGCTTGACAATCCTGTCCAGAAGCATCTGTGAGCAGAGCATGAGAGGGCCATGAGGCAGCTGGCCTCGACACAGTCTGCCGGCAAGCAAGGACTGTCAGAAGGATTGTTTGATATTGGAACAAAAAGACAGATGTGTCAAATCCCCAGTACAGGAGTCTCAATTAGTCTTTTTTAAAGAGCACAGATTAACATAGAGGGAAAGTCTGGTCAATGGCAAGCAGTTCAGGTGTGGCTCCTTTCCAGTAGACTCTTTCAAAGATCAAGGTGAGTTACTGAGAAGAATGCTGGCCTCCACTCAACGTCTATAGTTCCCAGTGCTGGGAGATCACTAGTAGATCTTGTAGATATGCAGAACAGTCATTCTTATACAGTAAGTTCAAAGCCTTTGAATTACTGACTCCTCAAATAGGAATTAAAAATTGGTAAAAATGTAAACATTTGGGGGTGTTATGGAGAACATGCTAGAATCCATTCCATTTTTTTGTCTAAGAAGTTTTGTACTTGATAGAAGAAAGAAGGAGATACAACAAGTCATTTGTGTAGACTGGAATTCACAAAAGAGGTGATTGTAACTTGAGAATTGACTGTGTATATATGTGTGTATATAAGTATACACAATTTGTGTGTTCATTTATATAGCTACACATATATATGTTCATATGTCTACAGGTAAAACTAGATTATATGCATATTTCTAGAGTGACAGAAAGACAGAGGCAGAGCTAACCGTGTAGTCAATCAATAGAAATTTGACCCTGAAATTAGAAATACCCAGCTTCATGTCCTACCTCCAATATATAGCCTGAACAAGTCATTTAACTTCCCAATGAAGCAGGGCAGTCTCTAAAATTTTAAGTGGCAAAATAGCTATGGGTCTACATTAGTAAAGAGAGCTTGCTCAAGTGGGAGTTTCTAACATCAGTGAAATCACAGGTTCTGATTAATACACATATACACTATACCTACATACACACATATGTTTATGTGTATACAGTGTATATGTATGTATATACATGTGTATATGTTTGTTTGCATATATACAATACATATATATATACAAAGTATATACACATACATATATACGTGTATATATGTATACATGGAGTGAAGTGGAAGAGTAGAAAGAACAATGGAATTGAAGTCAGAATTCAGCTGATCAATCAATTCATTAATCAACAAGCATGTATTAAGATGGCTGCTGTGTTCCAGATACTATGCTAGAACCACAAAACACAAAGATAAAAAACAAACAAACAAAAAATATTCCCTGCCCGCAAGAACCTTAAGGTCTATCAGAGAGACAGTATAGACATATATAAATATACACAAAACATGGATAAATAAAAGGTAATTGGAGGGAGTAGGAGCACTATCAACTAAGGAGGAGGAAAGAATAAAAAAAGAAGTTGAACTTGATCATCTTAAGGTAAATTTGTTTCCCCTCTAACACCTTGTATATCCTGATTGTCCCCACCTTGGTCTACACTATTCCATGCAGGAAAAGTTTCAAAGTGAAAGTAACCTTTGAGTTGAACTTTGAAGGAAACCAGAGATTGTAAGAAGCCCCTAGATAAAGGATGAATTCATTTTACCCTCCTGATTATCTGTTCACATTGTGGGCCATTCATTTCAAAATAATACAGGACCTATTTCACTGACTTCCATTCACAGCACAGTCACTGGTCCATCCATCCCTGATCATAAGATCATGGTCTATTAGAGCTGGAAGGGACCTTAGAGACTGGCTAGTCCAACTACCTCATTTTGCAGAAGAGCAAACCTAAACCCAAAGAGCACCTTACTTGCCATCACACATTCAGTCAAGTGGAAAGCTACAGAACTAAAAACCATGTTTAAATAACTTGGTCAAGGTTACACAGATAGCAGTAGAGATGGGAAAAAGTAGAGCCAGAGTCTTCTGTCTCCTAATCCAGAATCTTTTCTATAATCGAACTAGTTCCAGTCTACCTCCTGCCATCGCTTAACTCAGAAACTGATCTTCTCCTGACACCATAATTATCGACTCTCAAGACAACTCTATCACCAGTATGATAACACATTTTCTTCTTATGAATCTTTCAGAATCTTTATTGCAGTTCCTTTTTATGATGCTCTAGTTAGATCCTCTCCCTCCCTCCTTCTCTCTCTCACTCTCTCTCTCTGTGTATGTGCATGTATCTCATATTTGTACACACACACTTTTATTTCTCAGTATCAATCTCTGTGTTTTTGTTTCTCATAAGGGTATAGGGACATTGCTCAAATCTGTATTAAAAAACAAAATGAAACAAGGAAGGATTATCATGGCAAAAGGAACTTTAGACAGAGGGCACTCTGGCTGTTTAAGTGGATCAGTTATACTGAAGAGGAATGAGGATAAATACATACATATATTGGCTCCTGGAACCATAGGGTACATATATACAGTAGATTCCTACTAGAGACAAAACTCAGAGGATGGTCAGCGGTTCTCCGAAGATCTAGAATTTCTAGAAAGTGGCATGTTGAAAACAAGTGCTTCTTGAGCCCTACTATGCGTCTACCACCATTTGTTCCTGTGAGGGATATAAAGAAGTATAAAATATAGTTTCAGCCCTTGAGAAATTCCCAATCTAATTGGGGAGACCAGATAAACTCAAGAATTATACAAGAAAGGAAGCAAAGAACAATGAATCAGTAGATCTGGATCACACAGTTAGAGATATAAAACTGCAAGAGAACTTCAAGATTGATGCTTCTAAAGGCCTTATTTTACAGATGAGAAAACAGACAGAGCCTAATGACTTACCCAAGGCCCTGTGGGTTAGGAGTGGTAGTTGGGACTAGAAGTTAGATCTTTTGATTCCAAAGTTACACTTTCTACTGCACCAGTGGTTCTCAACCTGTGGGTCGCAACCCCTTTGGGGGTCAAATGACCCTTTCACAGGGGTCGCCTAAGACTATTGGAAAACACCTATTTCCGATGGTCTTAGGAACCAAGACACTACTCCTCTATCCTCTCCAGGCAAGTCTGCCCACATGCAGACACTTGAGAACCACTGTATTATACCATTAAGGTCTCAGCCACAAACTCCCAATATGACCTTGGGCAAATCTGGCCCTTAGTTTCAACTGCTAAAAAAAAAAGAAGTTGAACTTGATAATTTCAAGGCAAATATGTTTCACCTAATACCTTGTATATCCTGATTGTCCCTACCTTGGTCCATGCTATTCTCTCTTTTTGGAATAATATTCTCCTGTCTCATTTCTTCTATACATAAACATTACCTTGTTTAAGACTTCAGCTCTAGGCTCACCTTTATCAAGAATCCTTCCTTGCCTAAACTCACCCACAATTAATCATTTTGTATTGGGTTCTCTAGCCCAGTTTTACCCTTAATTACCACTGGTTTGATAAATCAAGACCTCTAGATTTAATTCCATTCAATACAATAGCTATGCTTTAATCACCCATTGTATAAAAGCCCTATATTTGCTGTTATGAGGAACAAAGATAAATAATTCATCACTGCTCTCAAGGACTTTACAATATGTTCATCAGCAAGATTTTAAATATATGTATTGTATATATAATACATATACATATATGCATACATACATATGTGCCTATAATGAGCTCATAAGATCACAGATTTTGGACTGGAAAGGGCCTTAGAGTCTCTTATCCAACCCTATAATTATATAGGTGAGGAAACTGAAGCCGTAAGAGGCAAGGGGACTTACCCAGTGTCACACACAAACACAGGTCTTTAGTCTAACATTCTTTCCATTTTATCAAAGATCTGTGATTTGTTAGATCAGATTATCTCAAAGTCTATTTCCATTCAGATGCATAGACTCTAAGTTTGCCATTGGAGAACCTAACTGACAAGGTTCGAAGTAGATTATCACCCGATAATTGCATTGTTTGGCCACAGTAATGGACAAAAGTGTTCTATATTAACTGATGGACGGGTTTTATCTGCATTGGTGGAGGGGGTTACCTATATGATTCAACTGATATAGCTGCTTCATCTGTCTTCATAGACTTCCTATGCAGGCTGCAGGGACTAGAGAATTTGTCACCCTCTGGCCATCTTTTTGGCAATGAGACATCACTCTGAACCTCACCCTTTAAGTTTTCAGATGGTGAATTTATGGTCCATCACTTCACCTTTACTCTGATTAGCCTTTCTAGTTTGGTATGGCCTGCAGAACCAGCTGGCATTCCATTGGCAGTCTTCAAGAGCCCAGTTTGACTCCCAGACCATGCTAAAGCATCAGAGAAGGATTTTAGAAGAGGAATGAGCCTCTATAGAAATTCACACAGTGTGACCCTGAACAAGTCACTTCTCTCTAGGGCTTAGCTTTCTCAGCTAGATGAATTTATAGCCACATAAAATGAGGGAGTTCTCTGAAATCCCTTTCCATCTCTAAGACATTTGCAATTCTGCCTTTCTTATTGTTTGTTCTAAATTGCTTTACCTTGCTTTAAACCCCCTGAGGGCAAAGACTGAATTCACTACATTTTATTACAATCACTCTCTCCTAGTCTCAGTCAAATATTGGATACACTGTAAGTGCTCAATAAATGCTGGCTGAATAAATCAAGGAATGACTGTTCCCCATATAATAAAGCAGGGCCCATTTTTCCTGCTGCCATAGGAAGGCATATAGCTGGCCTCACTGCCCCAGACAGCAGCTGGCAAGCTTTCCAGCAGCAGTGAGTTATAAACTCAAATAGGGTAGAGAACAGAGGCCTAGGGCTCAGCTCAGAGGGCCAGGATGAGCTCCAAATTGCCTAAAGCACTCTTACTTATTAGGGAAGGGGTAAAACAGGTGGAGACGTTATCAAAATGCCTGCAAGAATCCTGAGTGCACAGTATTGGTCTAATCCCTCCCCCACCTACATGCATACAAATACACACAACCGAACACTTTCCGGGAACAGCATGGATCCTGCCAATCCCCCTCCCCCACTTCTCCCCTGCAGTAAGAAGCCTGCTTTCTACAATCTAGGGAAAATGAAAGCGTCTCCATTTCTAAAGCTCCCAGCCCTCCCTACCTTTGTGATTCCCCTAGAAGGAGCTGGCTGGCTTTTTGCATACACACGGGGCTTTCCCAGGCCTGCTCTCAGCTGTCTATTGCACTCGCTGTCATCTGGTCAAAGAAACTGCTGGGCTTGGGCAAGGTGCCAACTTGGCCCCAACTCTGCTTTGTGGCTGGACTGACAGATAAATTGGCCCTGGAGGGGAAGAAGGAGGATAAGGGAAGGGGGGAGGGAGCAGAAACCAGAGGGGAAGCACAGAGGAAAGAATTTCAAAATCATTTTTTTTCTCCTAAACCTAACTCAGATTTTCTAAGGTTTATGGCCATAGCTCTGCAGGACGCCAAAGCACTAACCAGGAGAGCAGGCAGATGGTGCAGAGAGGGTAGGAGCAGACAAAAGGTTGAATCCATTTAAGTTGAGGAATGTGGTGGGAAAAGGAGGAAAAGGGAGGAAGGATGAATGAAGAGCAGGAAGAAAGCGTGCTGTCCACAGCATCCTGGAGGAATAAAAAAGGAAGACTGTCCTTCACTCCAGCGTCCCCAGCCAGGTCCAAGTAACCCTAGGACCCAACTAACATAGAAGAAGACACAAAAGTTCACATCTGGCCTCTATGGAGTTGGGAAAAAATATGAAGAGTCTTAGGATAACCCAACAATACCATCTAAGGGTGAACCTGACCTAGTCCATATATGGAAAACAAAAATTGAATTTGAAGTCAGTTGGCCTGAGTTTCAATCTCAGCACTGCCACTCAGCTGTCTAAATTATTTTAGATAAATCACTCAGGGTCACACAATCGCAGGATAAAAGGGTTAGAGCTGGAAAGAACCTTAGGGACCCTCCAGTCCAACACTCTCATTTTACCAGTTAGATAACTAAGGCCAAGAGACAGTTAGTGACCCATCCAAGATCACGTAGGTAGTAAACATCAGGTTAAGAATTTGGACACAAGTCCTTTGATTCCTAATCCAGCATACTCTCCATTATAGTTCATCTATTAATTTTTTTTTTAAATGTTGGGGGAAGAGTTGAATTAGATCATTTTTATCTTCCCCTCTAGCTCTAAAATCCTGCAATCAAATGAGATGACATATATTCAGCTCTTTGAAAACCTTAAAGTACTATATAAATCTTAGCTATTACTTATTTTTATTATTATTCCATTACTAGTGGTGTCATATAGTAGATTATAATCTCAAGGTTCAAAATCTCTTGATTCCTTCATTCTAAAATGGATGACAACACGTGTGATAGATAGATGAATAGACAGATAAATGGATGGATGGGTGGATGAATATGAATAGAAAGATGGATGATAGATGGACAGATGGATGAATGGATAGATATAGTACAGATATGTATATGTGTACACGTATATATATATATATATATACACACACACACATAACATGCACACATGTGCGCATACAAAAAGAAGGGAAGGGAAAGTCACACCTATTATTGCAAAGTGTTTTACCAGGTGCTGTGGAGATACAAAATATAAGAAATTATCCAGGATCTCAGGGAGCTTACAATCCAGTAGAAGAGGCAAGATATGTACTCAGCTAGGTGATCCAGTGGATAAAAGGCTCCATTTGGAGTTAGAAAGTCCTCAGTTCTGATCCTCCCTCAAACACTTATAAGCTATATGGCACTGGTCAAATCACTGAACCTTTCTGACACTCAGTTTCTTAGATGGGGAGATGGGGGAGGGAGGGAGAGAGAAATGAGAGAGAGAGAGAAAGAGAGAGAGAGAGAGGGATGATAGACATAGTTCTACCATAATGTTTATTTCAGAAATATGAATTTGTTGCAGTGAAATTGATATTTTAGGGAATATTTTGAGCACAATACAAATTTTGAGTTTACTTGTAGATGATTTCTTCTGCAGGAAACATTAAGAACACAGAAAACTGTACCACTTCACAATATCTCACAAGCTGCATTTCATCAAACTCCCCCTTCCATAAGCAAACTCTAAGTCTTTGTTAAAGTAAAATGCCATGTGTTTTGGGTCTCATCTGTTGCATAACTGGGGAGTTAAGAAAGGTTGGAATGGACCCTTCCACCCTCACCCCCCAGGCATGGAGGTGGAGCCTGTCTAACTTTTAGGAGACTTTACCATCCTGGCTGATCTGGCCTGTGAGAAATGGTTCACAGGTCAAGTAGCAATCCAGGGTCACGGATGTCACTATTATTTATTGTAGTATTCATATATTTCTTAACCATTTAACAGGTATAAACTGTACCACAATTATCAATTGGGTTCCTATTTTTTAATGTATTACTGATGAAGTTTTTGAGCATTGTATTCCTAACCCCATTTTCTCTACAATTTCTGTGGTTTTTATTTCATGATTTTGCATAGTATAGTGTTTTTTGGTTATGTGTATGTCACATTATAGCAGAACTGATTATATCTACATAGAGTCAATCCTCAACTTTCATGGGGTAATGTTCCCAGAAAATGGCACAAAAGTAAAAAAATAAGGGGTGAGGTTCCTAAGAACACCAAACACTGTAATCTTTTTACTAGAGATTGCTAAAATTACATTTTTCTGCACATGTTTTTCCATTACAAAACATTAATTCCAATAATATGCACTTTCTGGAGCAAAATTACAAACACTTTTATGAATACTTTCCTCTTTTTTGTGAATATAAGGAATCTGGATTCATTAACACTAAACTCAAAGTCAACAGTGACGGCAGACATTGCAAGCATGAAGTTTATCTAGCACTTTTCTCACTAAGCCAGATCACTGTCTTTGCATGCAATGGGCTTAGAGCCCAAAAGACTCACACTACACTTCGGGGAGTAATTGTAACACAAAACTTGAGTTTTAAAAGTAAACAATGAAAATATACAGCAAATGCACAGAGAGCTCTTTACAAGGTGAACAAGACCAGTGAAAGGCCTATTAGGGTGCTAGCCACTCCACCAATATATGCATCACACCTCTCATTTTTTTCTTTATTGTTCAAATCCCAAATGTGCACCTATAATGCCAAGCAAAGGCAACTTCCAAGGTAACTCTCCATTTATTCAGTGACAAATTAAGGCAAAACATTCACAGAACAGAGAAAATCAAAAGACAAGAAACTCAGTCATCTAGCAAGTTCTCAATTCAATCACAAAGTATAGAGTCAAAGTACCCCACCACTGGCTAGTACATTCATTTAGACAGTCACAAAGTCTCTCTTCTCAAATAGAGATTAGTTTCCAATCATAAAAACAGTATGTTCATTTGGTCAGTCACAGAGCACAAAAAGTCCAAAGTTTCCCACCCCTGGATCGCAACTGAATTACAATTATCATCAGTTAAAGCCAGGCACCTTCTCAAAATGAGCAGTGGAGAGCACAAAGGCCATCTACCCCTAAGCTACAACAAGGTTAAGATATCATCATAGCATTTAATACCCCCAGAGAGGTCTTTTTTTCATCTTGACTCCAGGCAAGTTCTCAGCAATCCCTATTCCTGGGGCCACAAAGCTTAACAGTGTCTTCATCAATTCAGCACCCTGATAATGCAAAAGTGAAAATGAGGTTACTAATAAAATCATCCAATGTTTGAAGTCTAGAAAGTTAACTACTTCAATGATGAAGATTGTATGTATGTATGTATATATGATATATATATATGCATGCATGCGTGTTTGTTTGTATGGTCCCAGTCTCCCCAAGTTTTTAGTCTTCTATCACCAATTGCTTATTGGACATTTCAAATTTCACGTCCCAGAGACATCTTAATTTCAATATGTTCAAACTGAACTCATTATTTTATTCCTTAAACCTTTCCCTCTTCCAATCTTCCTTACTTCTGTCAAAAGTATCACTATCCTCTCAGCCTCCAGATTTGTAAACCTTTCCATCAATTTTAATTTTCCATTCTCCCTCACATCATATATCCAATAAGTTGCCAAATGTTGTTGTTTCTAGCTTGACAATATCTCTTACATCTGACCTCTTCTCTCCACTCACAGAGCTACCACCTTAGTTTGAACCCTCATCACCACTTGCCTACATTATTGTGTAACAGCCTCCTAATTGGTCTTCCTTCATTACCCTCCCCACTCCAGTCCATCCCACATACTGCTGCCAAAGTGATTTTTTTAAAAGCATATCTGACCATATGAATCACCTACTGAATTAACTCCAGTGTCTTCTTATTGCCTTTAGATTAAAATATCAGCTTGTCTGGTATGCTTTTAAAACCGGCCCCTACCTATCTTTCCAGCCTCACTGGACATTACTTCCACTCCTGAACTCAGCGATCCACTCAAACTGACTTTCTCTCTGTTCCTCCCACACGACACTCCAACTCCAGTCCATTTCATTGATCAACCTTAATATTTTTCCTTCCTCCTAGTAATATTCTTCCTTCTTAACTTTGCCTCAGAATTTCTCTACTATTAAGATTCAGATCAAGCATGATCTTCATGAAGGTTTTCTGATCCCCCAATTTTCAGTGCTCTCCCTCTCGATCTACCTTATGTTTAATTACTTTGCAAAGATTTATATTTATTTATTTTATAGTTACACTGCACATACTTATATATGTACTTGTGGTCTTCCCCATTAGAATGCAAGCCCCTTGAGAATAGGGATTATTTCACACTTTGTACTTAGATCTCCAGTGTCTAGCTCATAGCTGGTGCTAAATAAGTATTTGCTGATTGATTGATAATGCTATGCAACAATAGTTTGAGATGGCATAGTCCACTTATAAGACTGATATTTGTTTTGTCATACCCCCAGCACCAATGCCCAAAGAGGGTTCAATTGTCTTCACAGAACATACCTACTTTTGTGTCAGTGATTTATATATATTTATCTTCTGTGAATGTCACTGTGAAGAAAGGTCAGAGAGAAGTATGATTTTGTTTCCTTCTTTCTTGATGTTATACATTAATAAAAGGGATAGGAAATGCCTGGAAGGTACTTTTTTTCAGACAAGAGTCAAGATAGTCTAGCTTTCAGAAGTAACAATAGTCATGATCTTTCATGGTCTAAGCTTTTAGGGCCACTTACCCTTTTTCATGATGTAAGCTATTCTGACCAGTTTACCTGCTTCTTTCCTACTGCCCACAGATAGAAAAAGTTTCCCATTCTCAGATTCCTTTTTGTGTCAAGAACACAGAGATGACATATAATTACACACATAGATTTTAATGTGTAACTTCCAAGGGGGCCACATTCTAACAAATGGCTAGAGAATAGGGGTTAGTATGCCTACATTGTAGTTGAACACCCATTCACACAATCTTTCAAGGATTTCAATTGTGGCCCACAGTGTGAAATTTGATGTCAACCTACACCGTCAAAGAAGGGACAAGTAGCCAGAAAAGATCATCAGCATCAGAGAATTCCTTCCACTGCTTTTATGGCAAAGGGAAGCCTCAACTAATTAAAAATTCATTAAAATATTACCATAGTTACTCTTCTTCCATCCCATACTGTCCCGTCAGTTCTCTAATATGTTGAATAATTCTCCCCACCCCTTGTATAGGGTGTGTGGTTTGTTTGGTTTTTTTGATGAGTGCAAGTGGCTAAGTTTACCATCTGTCAAATACCCAAGGGTCTGTGCTGGGGGGCATGTCAGATATACATCATTGACAAGATCCTTTTGAGGAAGAAGTGATTTCCTTCTGTCACTGAAGGGAAAGCAAGATCCCCAATGGAATATTCCTGACAAGGACATTTTTGGTACAGAAAGCATCATGTGGGAAAGAATAGAATCTGGCCTTGGTATATGATGATGAGGGGCAAAGAGAAAGGGGGAAGATGAGCAAACTGAACTGGAAGGAGATGAGTGATGCCTTCTATCCTAGCCTTTCTATCTACTTGTCCATGCATGCAGAGAATGTGTATGTCTGATTATCACTAACATTTCAAACCATAATGCAGAATGCAGAATGGTTGAATGGACTAAAATGCAGGAGATAAATATTGATGATAGGATCGTAGAATGTTAGGGCTGGAAAGTACCTTGGAGATTATCTAGTTTCACCCTTTCAGTTTACAGAAGAGGAAACTTACACCTGAGGAGGGGTAGTGATTTACCTAAGGTCATACATGTAGTAAGAAGTTGAACCAATTATCCCATCTTTCTGTATATCTGTGCTGGCCTATCAAAACATTGGCTAGATAGTGTAATGAAGTATGTTGTTCTCTTCCTTTCCCAAGTAGGAGATATGTATTTTAGCAGGCGCTTCCTCAAGATAACGCCATCTCCAAAAGGAATGACACTAATGGTCAAGCTGTTCGGGGTGCAGTAAGGTCAGTGACTCTCATTCTTTACCTATTCCTGGGATAGATATTAAAGGCATGAATATCATGAGGGCCTCCAGCAATAGTGGGAACCAACCTCCAACTACAGTCTTTGCCCAGACCTACCACTCTCAACAGTCTGTGCCCCACCCCAATACCAAATAGTCCTCTGATGAACTTAGCTTCCTAGATTCTAACCAGAACTCAGCTTCTAGGAAAAGGCCCCATATCTGAGTCCTATTGCAGAAAACTTCTTAGGGAGGGTAAAGAGAAGGAAGGAGAAAAGAAAGGAAGTAGAAATTGTGTCCACTATGACAAAAGTATTCTACCAAGTGCTATAGAGACACGAAGAAGTAAAAGAAAAAAATCATTCCAGATCTCAGGAAGCTCACAACCTAGTAGGGAAGACGAGACATGTATTCCATTAGGTAACACAGTAGTTAGAAAATTGGACTTGGAATCAGAATGACCTTGGTTTAAATCGTAGTTCAGACATAGGCTGTATGACCTTAGTCAAATCTCTTAAATGTCTCTGTGCCTCAGTTTCCTTATCTGTAAAATGTGGATAATAATAGTACCTACCTCTCAAGGTTGTTATGATGAAAAAATAATATTTACAAATTACTTTGCAAACTTTAAAGCACTGCATAAATGCTAGCTATGATTATTATTGAAAATAAGGACTCACATTCCTATCGTACTTTAAGACTGACAAAGCACTTTCCTCATAACAATCTTATGAGGTAGATTGTGTAATACTATCATCCCCATTTTATAGATGAGGAAACTGACCTAGAGAATTTAATGTACTTGCCCAAGGTCACAGAAAATGTCTGTAGCCAAGACTTTGGAACTTGGACCCCAGGTGCACTGATTCCAGATCCAATGGTCTTTCCCACCGCCCCATACAACAACCAATCAATAAATAAACCCTTTTTTAACTCCTTGTATGTGCCAGGTGCTATGCTAAGCACTGGGGATAAAAAAAGGAGCAAAAGATAGTCCCTGTACTCAAAAAGCATACAACCTTATGGGGGACATGGGAGACAGTAGGTAAACAAATATATACAAAGCAAACTACACACAAGATAAATAGGAAATACTTGAGAGGGAAGACACTGGAATTAAGAGGGGGTTGGGGAAGCATTCCAGTAAAAGATGGGATTTTAGTTGGTAACTAACACAAGATAGTGCAAATTCACAGCAGACCCACTATGTGCTCTGAATTGTTATTCAGAGGAAAGAGATAGCACTGAATGAGAGAGATCAGGGTGCATCACTGCACAGGAGGGAGGAGAGGTGAGCTCCAGGTGATTACCATCCTGGCCAAGATAGAAAAGCAGGCTTTCTGCAAAATATTCTTAAATAGAATGGTCATGGATGGGGATTCAAATGCATGAAGCTGGGAAAATACCTTCTAACCAATTAAAGCGGGGGAAGTTTCAAGTTCAAACTCTGTGAACTCAAAGCTTAAAAATTCTTCTCATGGGTGTCTTAATTTAGAAGGAAAGAAATTAAAAAGATCCCTTTTCACACAAGCAGCATGGTAGTGGATTAAATGCTGGGCCTCGAGTCAGGAAGACCTTGCTTCCTATTCTGCCCCAGACCCTTACAAGCTCTGTGATCACAGGCAAATTGCTTAAGTTTTCTAGGTCTGTTTCTTCACTTCTAAAATGCGGGGTAGGGGTGGGGGTGGGGCCAATGACAGTATCTACCTCATAGATCTTGTGAGACTCAAGTCCACTTTGCAAATTCAAAGCACTATATTAATGGCAGTTATTAGTACCTTCCTAGATGCCAGCACCTTTATAAACAGCACTTTGTTGAGCCAAGCCTACGTGAATTTAAAAAAAAAAATGCATATTAGATTCCCTTTGATCCAGACAGGGAACTCAAATTTAAGGGAGAAAGTGCTTGGCAAAGGGTGCATAAGCTACCATAGGTTTGCCAAAGGAAAACAATTTGAAAATTACTATGAGACATCATGCCAGGCCCCAAACACCATCAGACCAATCCCTGCTACTATTCAGCAGTGTTCCACAACAGAGGAGATAGCAGCGCTTAAAAGATCACTAATAATTGCAAACCGGATTCATTCCTAAGTAATTGGCTAAAGCACATTTTTATTCAATGCTATTATACAAATGCATATAAAACTATCTTAGGATGAACCATCCTTCTCCGTGGAAAGGAGAAATATGTGACATAAACATCAGCAATTCATGTGACCTCTTCAAACCTTAGTTTCCCCATCTCTAAAATGAAAATAAAAATAGTCTCCCTAATAACCTCATGTGGTTGTTGTGAAGATCTAATAAGATACAGTATGAGCTATGGCGCCCTGGGCAAGTCACACACCCTTTTTCAGTACTCTGGGTTATTCTCTTAAGTATATAAATCACAAAGATACCAGACTTGCATTGCTGGATCAGTTTTCCTACAAAAATGCAATCACACATTCAGTCCCTATTCCCTAATATTTAAGTGGTATTATAAGGTGCCCCAAACATAATCATCTCCCTCAACATCCTACCAAAGAACTTTGAATTCTCACCATTTGTCCAGTCTCTGGTTAAAACGACAGTGCTTTATAGGGTAGTGGTTATACATTGTGCCACTACCAGCTATTGACACTTTCTCTAAAATTAGTTTATCAGATTTGTCCGTTGAGTTAGAAGGTGAGGAAGTTATGAATGAGAAAGGAAACTTCCTGAGGAGGAGCCTTATATTGAATGCTGCTCTAGATAAAATGCTACCTGTTGTTGTTCAAGTCATTTTCTGTCATGTCCAACTCTTCATAACCCCATTTGAAGTTTTCTTGGCAGAGATACTGGAGTGGTTCGCCATTTTCTTCTCCAGCTCATTTTCCAGATGAGAAAACTGGGACAAACAAGGTTAAGTGATTTGCCCAGGGTCACATAGCTCGTAAGTGTCTGAGGCAGGATTTGAACTCAGGAAGATGGGTCTTCCTGACTCCAGGCTTGGTACTCTATCTAGCACCACCTAGCTACCCCATCTAACTGTTCAACTGTTATTTAGTTGATTGAGTCCAACTGTGTGTGACCTATCTGGGGTTTTTTTGGCAGAGATACTAGAGTGGTTTGCCATTTCCTTCTCCAGCTCATTTTATAGATGAGGAAACAGACAAACAGGGTTAAGTGACTTGCCCAGGATCACACAGCTACACATCTTTTGAGGCCCAGCTCAAATGCCAGTTTGTCTATGACTCCTTCTCTAATGCCTCCATCTAGAAGGAATCTTTTTTTTCTTTCCTACATACCCATAGCACCTTGTTTATATTTCTCTCAAGGAATTTCCTCCCATTTTTTAAAATTTCTGTTAAAATTATAGCTACACATGATCACATCCCCTAAGTGATTATAAGCTCCTTGCTGTCAGGGATTATGTTTTACTCACTTTTATACTCTACTCTCATAATGCTTTGCATTTAGCAGGCCTCCCCAAATGCATATGGAATAAATATTGACTCAATCTTTGATCTGTCAACAGAGCTTGTAATCACCATAGCCAATGTTAATTTTTCTCCCCAGTTAAAAGCATGTCTGCAGTCTATCAGATGCTATCCCCCTTTTTTTTCAAGATTGTAGGATCAAAGGATTTGGAACTGGACTGGACCTTAACAACCAATCCCTTGATATTACAGCTAAGAAAACTTATGCCCAAAGATGGCGTCATTCATCCAAGATTCCATGGGTATGCAATATAAAGCTGGTACTCAAACTCAGGTCTTTTGGTACTAAATTCAGTACATTTTCCAGTGTGTTTCCTATGGAGCTATTACTAGTTGTCTAACACTACTTAAATGGAAGTTTGGGGAGGAGTCACTCAAACTAGGTAACTAGGTAGGACAGTAGATAGAATGCTGGGCCTGGAACCAGGAAGACTTGAGTTCAAATCTGGCCTCAGAGACTAGCTATGTGACCCTGGGCAAGTCATTTAATCCTGTTTTCCTCAGTTTCCTCATCTGTGAAAATGAGCTAGAGAAAAAAAAGGCAAACCACACCAGTACTTTGCTAAGAAAATCCCAAATGGGGTCACGAAGAGTTGGACATGACTGAAAAACAACCAAAAAACAACAACATCCAATCTAAGGAAGAGGCCTAAGGGGAAGGGGTATTTGCAATGAGTAAATTACAGGGCTGGAGTGAGGTTTCAAAATGGAAAGGAGTTCAGTCTGGAGAAGAAAGAGATATTTATTAAATACATGTTAATGGACTGACACAAATGAAAAATAAACACCATTAGAGTATGTGCCATTAAAGTACATGTTATATGTATAGATAAACTCCTTATACATAAATCAGTTAGCATCAGTTACATAGAACAGGCCTCCACTACAGTCCCCAGAGGCCTCATTGGTCAGAGATGACCCTGGGTCCTCAAAAGCTATGCCAGTGGAGCTTGAGCTCTGGCAGGTTACTCTAAGCTGGAAAACCCAGTGATGAATGATGTGCTGGGCTTCTGTGGAGCAGCATAGCTAATTTCAGAGAGATTTCCCCAGGTTGGTCACAGGGTGATGAATAGAAAAAGACAAAGAAATGGAAGAAGACCATTTACTAAGATCTTGGATCATAGGACTGTTGTATGTCTACTGATGTTGGGAATTTGGCAAGTCCCTTCATTTCTCTGTTTCCTCATCTGTCAAGTGGGAGGCAAGGTTGGACTAGATGACCTCTGAGGTCCCTTCCAATTCTAGATTTATGGTCTTATCATTTAGAGCTTAGAGATCCAGACTTGGAGGTCACTTAGTCCCACTCTCTCTTTCTAACAAATGAGGAAAGGAGATGAAAGTTGTCTACAGTCATGGAAGAGGAATAGTCTTTGTTAGTGAAAAGAGTACTCACACCCTTGAAATCACAGGTTCTTGAAAGATCGAAGTGTACAGGTAAGCAAGCACCCATTAAATCCCCAAGAATAAGACTGGCCTTGCCTGTTGGCAGAAAAGCCAATCATCTACTTATTGTCCTTGTCTTTGTGTGTGTGTGAGTTCAGGATTTCCAGAAAAAGCTCAAAATATCCCCCTGATCAAGTGGCTGTCCCATACAATCCTTTTACCAGGATCTTTTATTTTATAAGCAGATATACAACCTACAATACAGACACTCCTACAAGGAAAAATGCAGTGACTTAAATATGCACGACTGTGTTAATGACTGATATCATGTCCTTGGCTGGGAGTTGATTTTGATAAAGAGAGAAGACAACAAGAGGGCAGGAGACAAGGGGAGAGGCAGAGAAAGGGAATGGGAATTCAAGGCTAAAAACTTCCCAATGCAGCTTTTCTGACTTCTTAAGTTGGTGATAATCATAAATAATAATTATTTTAACCACTAGGAAAAAAAAAACCCCACAATAGTGTTCATTAACTGTCCTCCGTCCTGCTGCGTTCCTCTGTGACCTTGATCAGCTCAGTGAGGTACTCTAAGCACAGAACAGAATGGAAGCAGAGAAGTTTGCATTTGAAGAATGCGAAGGATCATCTGTTGATCCAGGCCATTCTAGGCCTCATGGACACGTATCTTTTTCTGAAGGGTGGGAAGAAGGTAAGAATATTCCAACTTGGTTACATGGCAGGGGATTGATGTGGGGTAAAGGGGAAGATGGTAGGACCCATTCAGTTCTACCCAGGTTATAAGAAGAGGCAAGTAAGACTTATCCAAATACATCTAGTCTATAAGAAGAGGAAGGTGATAGAACTCATTCAATTGTATCAAGGCTTTAAGTAGAAGGGAAAGAGAGAGGGACTAGCTCTTTTAGAAACTGTGCTTCTATTGCACTGTCACACTCAGTTGATGTGTCAGAGAGTTTTGCTGAATTGCTTTTTTTCCCTTCTTTTTTATTATAAGGGATGGCTCTCCAAGAAGGGGAGGGTGGAGGGATATATTCAAAAATGAAAGCGATAAGTGATATTCAGATAATGAAAGTGACAAAAGGTAGCAATATGATTTTTTTTAAAAGAGGATTTGATTCTTTGCTTTATTCCTGAGTGGGTGGCAAACTATTGGTTTCTTTCTTTCTGTCCTATTCTCTCTTTCTTCTCTTTCTCCTTTCTTTTTCTCTTGCCTCAGGCCCCTATACTTGGGGAGAACCACAGAGATCTCAGAAGAGAAAGAAAGCAGCTCAAACTAGCTAATATAAAATTATAACCAGCATATAAATATTGTGCACCAATAATACAACCTTGGGTTGATCTTTTGTAGACTTCTTCCCAGCCATATCTAGGATCATAGGATTTAGTCTTGGAAGGGATTTCATACTTCATTTTACAAACAAGGAAACTGAGACCCAGAAATTGCTAAGGGATATTAGTGAATGAATTGGGGGGAAATAAAACCCATCTATTAAGTGCTTAGTATGTGCAAAGTCCTGTGACTTTCTCAAGGTCACGTACTGCAGCTAATAGTAAGTAATAGAGCCACTTAAGCTGATTCTCTGACTCCAAATGCACTGTTCTTTCCACATGCTGCTCTTTCCACATGCTGCTTTCTACCTAGCTACTGCTGTTCCTAATGATTTGTACTCTAGGTTCCATTGATTAAATCTGCCCTTGACATTCATTTTATCCAGATATCTTCTGGTGTTAGGTGTTCCTGGAGTTGAGGGAGGTTGAGCTGGGGGGTGGGGAGCTCTCGTCTGCCATACAATATGATCTGCTCAGGCCTCCCATCATGACCTATTCTAAGAACTAGATTTCTTATCCCTCTGATTCTTACCATCTAAAACTGACTTCTTAAGTTCATCTACATAAAGAAAGAGAATTTCTGAGATGGAAGTAACCCTAGAGATTATCTAGCCTTCCCCACCCCAGGAAACACACACACACACACACACACACATACACACACACACACACACACACACAATTTTACCAAGATGTAGAATAGGGGTCAAGGAGAGGAAGTAACTTCTTCAAAGTCAGACAGCTATTAAGTAGTAGAGCTGGGATTACAATTCAGGCCTCCTAGCTACCAATGGAATATTCCCCCCTCTCCCCTTACTCCCATCACTACACCACTGCCTTCCTTTTCCCCTTTCCTTTCTCCTCCAATACTAGCATCTTATTCTGCTGGAGCTGCCTTTGTCCCTGGCATAGAAGACTTTCATTTATCCTCCTCTATTTCTACCTCCCCTCTTTCTACAAAATATACTAGAGGCTGTTCCCTAGGTGGCATTATTTATTCATCTTCTTGGGTTTAGGTTTAGCTGCAAGCAGCCAACAGCATTGTGGTAAAGAAAGTGCTCTGGAAACCTTAAAGCAAAAGCTGCAGAAATAGGGGTTAGTTTTATGCAGAAATGGTCCTGGACAGAAAGAAAGCTATTAGAAATATGCAGCCTGGAGAATAGCGGACTTTTTACATAGGCCTTAAGATTTGCCAAGTCCTTCCTTGCATCAGCTCCTTTGAAACTTATATATAATCTAGATAGTGATCACAGGCATTTTAGCATTCCCATTTTTCAGGTGAAGTTCAGTTAGATCAAAGGACTTGCTAAGGACAAAAGAATCATAAAATGTTAGGGGATAGATCTGGATTGAGGCCTCCCCTGACTTCAGATCCAGGGCTCTATCCAGTTAGTGCTCAATAAAATCTTATTGACCAAACAACTGAATGACTGACTGACTGTAATATGCTGTCTTAAATGGAGTCTAGCCCAAATCTCTAAGTTAGGAAAATTGGAGAATCATAGAACTCTTCAAATAACGAGTGTTTCCTAAAACTTTTTAATGGATTAATGAATCTCCTCATTGACACTAAGACCTGGCCTTTTTCTTCCTTTTCCATTGCCAAAGCACATATAATAAGAAGTCTTCAATGTGTTAATTCATAGTTATATCACAGGGTCTAGCTAGAGCCTGGCCAAAACTGGGAAAGAGAAAATTTATCTGAGCCCCAGTATAATCCCCTTCCTCAAACTGCTACATACTAGTATACTGTCCCTCTTTGTGGTGCCTTACCCTAAACTTAGCACTTTTCTCTTTCCCACGCCCATCATAACCTACACAGGATGAATATGCTAGAAAAAAAAAATACTGGTCTAAGTCATAAAATTACGGAATCTTAACACTGGACAGGGACTCTGAGACCACCTAGTCTAACCTATACTGGAGAATGAATCATACCTCCTCTGACAAGAGATCACATTCAATAACAATTCATTCTACCTTGGCATACCTCTAATTGCTAAGATTTTTTTTTTTTTTTTTGCCCTTGCCTCAAACCTAAATCTACTTCTGCCAAGTTCATCCATTGTTCCTAGTTCTACCCTCTGGGACAAGGCCAAACAAATCAAAGCCTTCTATATTACTGTCAAGAGATCAGGATTCTAGACCCAACTCTGCAGTTAACTAGCTGTGTGACCTTAGGTGAATCCACTTTACTGGGCCCCAGTTTCCTGGCCTGCAAAATAAAGGAAGTGGATTAGATGATTCTTAGGATCCCTTCTAGCACCAACATTAGATGGTACAATGACTTTAGATGTTGTGTGTATCCTATTCCCTAAGACCCCCAATCTCCTTTCTTAAAATGGATGATATGTTAATTAGAAAAATAAATCCTTCCTACATGATAATATTTAAATTAACCCTTAAATTCCCTTCCTAGTGCTATGGTATATTTAAAATAGCCCTCCTCTTGGAATTTAGAAGATTTGGACTCAAATCCCAATTAAACCATTCTCCACCTGTGGGACTTCAAGCAAATCATTTTAGTCTCTGAGCCTGAGTGCCTTACTTTTCAAAAAAGGAAGTGTACTATTAAGGGGAGGGAGAGGGACAGGAGGGAGGTACACTGGATTTGAAGGCAGAGGACCTAAACTGAAATTCTGTTACTTACTATCTTGGATAAGCAACTTAATCTCCTTCTGCCTCTATTTCTTCATCTGTAAAATAAAGTAGTTGTACTAGATGCCTTTTAAGGTCTTTTTCTGCTTTAAAATAATAATCTGTGTCTAAATGACCTTTTCAAATTCTAAATCCTAAAATTTAAGAGTATTTAGGAGATAAGAACACAAGAGTGGGGTCAGAGACATAAAGTCCTTAAAAGTCACCAGAAGTCTGGGAGACAGAGACACAGAGACAGAGACAGAAACATAGAGAGGCAAAGACAGAGACAGATAGATATAGATACACACACACACAAACACACACACACACACACACACAACCCAGGCACAGGCCTCATGTGGAAAAAGAACACAAAGGGAGGAATTCCCCAGGTCCAGGAATAGAATAATAAGGAGATGAACTAGCAGCTTGAGAGTCCTTTATGAGAGTAACAGAAGGAAACAGATACAGATATAAAGACACAGAAAGAAGCTGAGCTATAAGTAGGCCTGGAGAGAAGTGAGCAGCATATCTATGTCACATAGGCCTCGGCTTCCTATTTTACAAATGAGGAGCCAATGACATAAGGTCCCTTCCCACTTTAGGCTACGATTGTGTGGTCTCTGATGAAAATACATGTTCAGCACTTCTCCAGTATCTCTACTGGTTTGAGTAGCTCAGTCAGTCTATAGTGGTTTCTACCATGCAGTCCACACCTGGTCTTAGTCCCTCACCTTCTTGGCATAGATCTCTGTCTGCTCCATAGCTGCCCCATATTTCCTAGTTGGTCTCCCAAGCTAACTCCAGTCCATACCTGGCCTCACTCCCAAATGCTTCTCAACTCAGAAGTTCTTGTTCAGCGCTTACTGTTCATCTGCCTTCAGGCTCCCTTTGTATTGCATGTTGGGAAAGGAAGGATTTCTTTGACTCTTACTAGCTCTACCTTTTTCCTCCATTTGAAAAAAAAAAGCCAGGCCCCTTCAAATTATACCAAGTACATAGTACAGTCTGCAAGTGTGACTTAAACCTACAAGTACTTATTATTCTACACCTGTGGGTCATGTATGGTAGTAAAGCATGTAAAGTGTATATACATGGGTTATTATATTAAGTCATTTAATATATAACACATGATACAGTCATGCCCAAATTATGTCAGATAAACAGGCCATATAAATCAATCAACCGGTCAAGTAACAGGCACTGAAGACATAAAGACAAATTTGAAGACAGATTCTTTCAAAGAGATTATATAGTAGAATTATATACAATAGGCTTTATATATAAACTATATTATCTATGTATCATCAATCCCCAAACTGAGTGAATCTAATAGTAAGATTTTCAGACACTGTGACAGGCTGGGGAAGAGTTGGATTTTTTGGTAGTTGGATGGAGGTTGGACCCAGGATCTGCCTCTTCCTTCTTATATTTATTCAACCTGCCTAGGGTCTAGGGATTGTTGAATCTCTTATATGTTTTTTGTTTTTAGTTTCTCAAAATCTTCAACCAGTCCTCTCTGTTCCCTCCTTATAATCCCTACTTCTGTCCTGCTTTCTCTCCATTTTCCCGCCACTGTCTTTTTATAGCTCTAAAGGTTTCCACTTGCACCTGTCCAGGTGCAGAACTGGGCTTCTGACAACACAGACCTGCTGTGAAGGTGCCATCTTGGGACTCTCGGGTCTCCTCTGGACGGTGGCCAAATTGGCTGCTTCTCTCCACAGCCACTGAGCAGGGAGAAGGCAGCCAGCTGGGATGGGAGGAGACTGGTGGCAGCACAGACCAGCCTGCTGAGCCAAGATAAAGCTGCAGGAGCCTGAGTCTCTGCCAGAGGCGATGTTTACTTGGTTCCCGCAGGTGAATAACAGGAAGCAGAGGAGCCCAGCCAATGTTTCCCCCTCGGAATCAGTGATGGGAAAAGAAGCCACGAGATGCCTTTCTAATGACTCCAGATCTCATTTGGGCATCCTCAAGCCTGCCATCTTTCTCCCCTCCCCTGCAGCAGCCCCAGAACAGCTGCTGAAGAGCAAGAGGTTTCACTTCCAGGCTGAAGAGAAAAGTCTGGGGAATGTCCTAGAGGCCAGAGTCAGGGCTGAGTGATCAGTAGCCGTGTCATGCTTTGTGCCTCAAAGTTCACAGAGAAGGGAATGGTATATATAAACAAAACAAACCCATAACGCAAATTAGACGGAGAGAGATAATATATACTATGTGCACGGGCATTGGATCGCAGACTAAGAACTGAAATGGACTTTAAAGATCACCGAGCTTATCCCACCCCCCTATTTTACAGATGAGGAAACTGAGGCTCAGAGATGTTAAGTCACTTAATGCCACACAGGTAGTTTATATGACAAAGCTGGGTTTCAAACCCAGGTGTTCTAAATTCACAATCCAATTCTCTTTCCACTGCATTATAAATTAGTAACAACAATATACTACTTAATTTGTAACTTACATTTAGAGGCTCACATCTGACATGAAAGACCTGGACATATTTTTTAAATCTTCCAGATCTTCTTTCTAACTCATAGAATTCACCTAGGCAGCATCAGCACATGGCACTCCTCTAAAGGGTAGCCAACATCCGCCCTTTGAAGAACTCAGGCTCCCGCAGCATCAAACTTAGAACAGATTTTGTTTACATAGTAAAAGACATAGAAAGGACTTGTTCCTGAGCCAGTAAATACTCAAAACCCTCACCCTTCCCTTCCCAGGGGACTTGCCACTGCCACCATCACTACCAGAAAAACCTGGATCTCAAAACATCATAAACCCCTATTACAAGGGGAAAGACCACAATATCACTAAGCACAAAACAGTTGCCCTCCCTTACTGGCATTCCACTCTCTCAAGGAACAAATATGTCCTTATAACTTGTAGTAATATCCATAATGGGCTCCTCTCACAAGGGGGAAGACCTTAGGTTCCCTAGAGAGTAAGCAGAACCAGCAAAATATATAAGGACAATGCACAAATGAGTACAATCATGTAAATTAAAACAAAATTTAAAGGTAGCTGACTTCAGATTAATGATCAATTAATGACTAATCTTGGTTTTAGAGAATAGGAGGTGAAAATATTTCCATCTTCTCATTGAAAAGTTGGAGAACTATGAATGTTGAATATTGCATATACTACCAGATATAATTGCTATGTTGGTTGGTTTTGCTTAACCATTTTTTCTTCTGTTATGATGGAGGGTTGAATTGAAGGGATGGAATATCTGGAAGTGATTTCAATGTAAAAATAAAATGCATAAATATTTTTTTATTCCAGAAAATGTCATGCCAGACTAACCATATTGCCTGTTTTGGCACAGTTACTAGACTGACATATGAGGGAAATGCTGTAGACGTGGTACACCTGGATTTTGACAAAGCTCTTGACAAATTTTCTCATGACAAAGTTTCTCAATACATATCTATAGATACATATTGATATAGATTGATATGATGCAGATCATTGTTGGGTGGATTCAGATCTGGTTGAATGAATAAATTGAAAGATCAATCATTAATTGACCAGTAGACTGTATGTGTGGTATAGTGAAAACAACTTTGCCTTTAGGGTCAAAGAACCTGTGTTAACATCCCAGCTCTGTTTCTTGATACTTGTGTGACCCTGCGCAAGTCAATTCCTTTCTCTGCACTCCAGATTCACCTTATATAAAATGAGGAGGATGGAGCAGATGACTCTAAGATCTCTTCCAGCTTGAATTTAGAGACAGATCCCTAGTGAAGCGTGCAAGGGATCAGTCTTTGGCTCTGGGGTGCTTACAATTTTTATCAATGACATAGATGAAAGTATGAATGGCATGCTTTTAAAATTTCATGAATTGAAACAAGGGAGTGACCACTGGATGACAGAGTCAGAGTCTAAAAATATGCTAGCAGGCTAAAATGTAAGGCCAAATCCAATAAGAGGAAATTTTGATAGGGAGATATAGAAGTCCAACACTTGGGTTCAATTAATCAGCTGAATATTTACAAGATGGAGAATGCATAGATAGTAGCAATTCTCATTAACAAAAAGACCTGGCTATGTTAGGGGACTATAGGTTCAATAAGATCCAAAAGTCAAAAAGGTCAATGCAAAGTTAGGCTGCATCTGTTGGTATAATGTCTTGAAAACTAAAAGTACTGATCCAGGTAGTAAACAGGATGATAGGAATTTTAGGATCAGCTAAGGGAACCTGGGAGTGTTTAGCCTAGAAAAGAGAAAATTGAGGCAGAAGCAATGATTTTTGTCTTCAATTATTTTTAAAGGACTGTCCCATGGGAGAAGGAACTTGAAATGATTGACCCTAGATAATGAAACTTGAAGTAATAGGAAGAAGTTGCTGAGAAGTCATTTAACATGATGTAGAGAAAAATTTTCTAATGATTTGTTTTACCTGGAAACCTCAAACGGGGTCACAAAGAATAGGACATTAGGGGCAGCTAGGTGGCGCAGTGAAAAGAGCACTAGCCCTGGAGTCAGGAGGACCTGAGTTCAAATCTGAACTCAGACACTTAACACAAAACTAGCTATGTGACCTTGGGCAAGTCACTTAATCCAATTACCCTACCTTCCCCCCTCCAAAAAAAAGCAAAAAAAAAAAAAAAAAAAAGAATAGGATGTTACTGAAATGACTGAACAATAAGAAGGAGAAGAATGGGCCACCTTTGAAAGTAGTGGATTTCCCTTCCTTACAGCTATTTAAGCAGAGAGTGGTTGACCACTTGGCTGGGATGTTTTTGGAAAGATTCCCATTCAGAAGTGCTGAATTGATTAAATGACCTCTTATATTCCATCTCATTTGAAGATATTGTCCTTCTTTGAGCTAATCTGCAACTCATTTCACTCCAAGCTATATAGACTTACTTAGATATCAACATTAAAATACTCTTTCTCAATGTATAAAGCTGATCATATCACCCATTTCCTTAAAAATTTTAGTGGTTCCCTATTGTTAGCCCAATCATGTTCAAAATCCTTTGCCTGACATTCAGGATTCTTCATAATCACTGACCTTTCCAGCTTTGTCACACATTCATCTCATTCATGACCTCTAAGTTAAAGTCCAGGTGGCCTCCTCTGCCTCCCATAAGCACATTGCACCCTTCCAGGTCTTGGACAGTGCCTTTATGCAGGAAATACTCTACCTTATCCTTTTGCCAGTTGAATTTCCGCCTATTCCTTAAATTCAGTTTAAATACCACCTCCTCCATTAAACTTTCTCTGAATCCTCCCTCTTGGTAATGTTCTTCCTGTTCTGACCCACATAACACCATTTTCCCCGAGTCTAGCCCATTTATCATGTAATATTGTCTATTTTAGTTATGTCTTTTCATCTTCTTACTCTACTACACCATAAGGGACCAAACTAACAAGGACTATGATTTACCAAAACTTTGATAATCTGTTAAAGCTTAAAACTGTATCATGTTTTCCATGTTTTATCAAAGCTTTGAACTTTTACTGGCACATAGCATAGTATACTGCAAATATAAT
The DNA here is from genome assembly GCA_028646515.1 of Pseudochirops corinnae. Lineage (NCBI taxonomy): Eukaryota > Metazoa > Chordata > Mammalia > Diprotodontia > Pseudocheiridae > Pseudochirops > Pseudochirops corinnae. Next base: position 153,208,838 of record CM053585.1, read on the forward strand.
ATAGTTAATAAATATTTAATAAATGATTTTTATTGAATTAATGAATAAATGAGTGAATTATATCCCCAAATATCAACATTATTAGATTTACAGTATGTATTTCTATACTCCAATCATTTTAACATAAAAATCCCTGCCAAGTTTACTGAACTATGGGACTGCATGAACAAGGCAACCTCATTTAGGGCAGTTTGGTTCTGTCAATCCTTTGAGAATTTAAAGTTCAAAAATAAATTAATTAATAGATAGATAAACAAACAAACAAATAAGAATATCATAAGGTTTCCAAATCTTTGTTCTGACCCGTAGAAGATGTGACCAAAAGCAAATCACTTCTCTCTGAGCCTTATTTTCTTCATCTGCAAAATAGGGAAAAATAATACTGCCTATGCCCCAGGGTGTATCAGCAATGCAGTATTCACAATGCCTACAGTAACTATAAATATGCTGATATAGTTATTAATCACAAAATGGAACAGGCTCTCTACATAAGAAATATAGATAGTGCATTCATTTAAATACCAGAAGACTGAGTC